>CM035843.1:3818706-4418706 GCA_020510985.1 Pholidichthys leucotaenia | reverse complement strand
GATGAGGAAACTATTTTGTCTAACTCTAAAAGGTTAATTGGAGTAAACTCATCAAGACAGCTATCAGTTGAAGGAGTTGTAGTAGTTAGTGTATTTAAGTTAACGGTGGGAAGAATCTGATTGATTTTATCTCTGATGGATGAAATTTTATTATTGAAAAAGTTCATAAAGTCCTGACTAGTAAGCTCTAAGGGAATGCTAGGATTGACAGAGTCCTGACTCTTTGTCAACCTGGCTACAGTACTGAAAAGAAACCTGGGATTATTCTTGTTCTCTTCTATTAATGAAGAGTAATAACTCGTTCTAGCTTTTCTAAGATTTTTTTTTTATATATGTGAATTAAAAGATGATTTCTCCAAGCTGAATAGCTTTCATCTAAATTTGTGGAACATCATTTTCTTTCTAATTGACAAGTCTTCTGTTTTAAGCTACGAGTGTCTGTATTAAACCAAGGGGTTAGAAATCTCTGATTGGACTTTTTCTTTTTTAAAAGGGGCCACCAAGTCTAGAGTCTAATGCAGAGAAGCTGTAACACTATTTACCATGCTATCAATTACAGAAGGAGCAAGTTCTCCATAGCTTATTTCCATTGTGGTGGCACATGGCATAGAGGAGATAATCTGCATAAATTTGGTAACGACATCATCTGAGAGGCATCTACTGTAATAATATTTTTCTTTAGGAATCAAATAGTCAGGAATAGTGAAGTCAAAGGTTAACAGACAATGGTCTGACAGTACAGGGTTATGAGGAGACACTACCAGATTTTCTATTTCTATGCCATATGTCAGAACAAGGTGCAACGTATGGTGGAGATAATGGGTAGAATTTCCTACTTTGTGAGAAAACCCCATCAAGTCAAATATTGAATTAAATGCTTTATTAAGACAGTCACTATCTACATCTACATGTACAGTGGGGCAAAAAAGTATTTAGTCAGCCACCAATTGTGCAAGTTCTCCCACTTAAAAGATGAGAGAGGTCTCCAATTTTCATCATAGGTATACCTCAACTATGAGAGACAAAATGAGAAAAAAAGAAATCCAGAAAATCACATTGAAGGATTTTTAAAGAATTTATTTGCAAATTATGGTGGAAAATAAGTATTTGGTCACCTACAAACAAGCAAGATTTCTGGCTCTCACAGACATGTAACTTCTTCTTTAAGAGGCTCCTCTGTCCTCCACTCGTTACCTGTATTAATGGCCCCTGTTTGAACTCGTTATCAGTATAAAAGACAACTGTCCACAACCTCAAACAGTCAGACTCCAAACTCCACTATGGACAAGACCAGAGAGCTGTCAAAGGACACCAGAAACAAAATTTTAGACCTGCACCAGGCTGGGAAGACTGAATCTGCAATAGGTAAGCAGCTTGGTGTGAAGAAATCAACTGTGGGAGCAATTATTAGAAAATGGAAGACATACAAGACCACTGATAATCTCCCTCGATCTGGGGCTCCACGCAAGATCTCACACTGTGGGGTCAAAATGATCACGAGAACGGTGAGCAAAAATCCCAGAACCACATTGGGGGACCTAGTGAATGACCTGCAGAGAGCTGGGACCAAAGTAACAAAGGCTACCATCAGTAACACACTACGCCGCCAGGGACTCAAATCCTGCAGTGCCAGACGTGTCCCCCTATTAAGCCAGTACATGTCCAGGCCCGTCTGAAGTTTGCTAGAGAGCATCTGGATGATCCAGAAGAGGATTGGGAGAATGTCATATGGTCAGATGAAACCAAAACAGAACTTTTTGGTAAAAACTCAACTTGTCGTGTTTGGAGGAGAAAGAACACCATACCTACTGTGAAGGATGGGGGTGGAAACATCATGCTTTGGGGCTGTTTTTCTGCAAAGGGACCAGGACGACTGTTCCGTGTAAAGGAAAGAATGAATGGGGGCAATGTATCGTGAGATTTGAGTGAAAACCACCTTCCATCAGCAAGGGCATTGAAGATGAAATGTGGCTGGGTCTTTCAGCATGACAATGATCCCAAACACACGGCTCGGGCAACGAAGGAGTGGCTTTGTAAGAAGCATTTCAAGGTCCTGGAGTGGCCTAGCCAGTCTCCAGATCTCAACCCCATAGAAAATCTTTGAAGGGAGTTGAAAGTCCGTGTTGCCCAGCGACAGCCCCAAAACATTACTGCTCTAGAGGAGATCTGCATGGAGGAATGGGCCAAAATACCACCAACAGTGTGTGAAAACTTTGTGAAGACTTACATAAAACGTTTGACCTCTGTCATTGCCAACAAAGGGTATATAACAAAGTATTGAGATGAACTTTTGTTATTGACCAAATACTTACTGTCCACCATAATTTGCAATAAATTCTTTAAAAATCCTTCAATGTGGTTTCTGGATTTTTTTTTCTCATTTTGTCTATCATAGTTGAGGTATACCTATGAAGAAAATTGGAGACCTCTCTCATCTTTTAAGTGGGAGAACTTGCACAATTGGTGGCTGACTAAATACTTTTTTACCCCACTGTATATTAAAATCTCCTACTATAATTATTCTATCTTATTTCAGGACTAAATCAGCTAAGAATTCAACAAATTCAGATAAAAACTCTGAGTAGGCTGAGAGAGGACGATAAACCTATGGCAAAAAAAACTGGTTTAACCTAAGATTGCTAACCATGTCCAACACTGAGGATCAGGCCCTCAAAAGAATTAAAACATGTTGTTGTTGTTTTTTTGCTTTACATTAACTAGTAATTTGGAATGGTAAATTGTAACTACTTCCTCCTCCATGACCAGAACTTCTAGGATTTTGATAGTTTAAATAACCAGAGGGAGTTGATTCATTTAAACCAACATAAATCCTCTTGCCCTAACCAAGTCTCTGTAAGGGATATTAAATCAATCTGATGATCAATTAACAGATCATGGACTAGCAGAGACTTGGGAGTTAGAGACTGATATTAACAAACCGCATTTAATTTTTAAATTATGAGGAGGAACAGAGGTCAAATCATTCAATTTAGAGGCTTCATGTTTAATTTGAGTTTTACCAACTTTTTGATTAATCATTTTGGGATGCTTTTACATTATATTTGTATTAGCTATGGAGGGAGCAGACTATGGTTCTCTGATGGGGAAGACAGGAGCTAAGTTGAGGGGTGGCGGATGAAGACGAGCTGCAGACAGGTGTGTATTTATCAAGTTATGTTGTATTTGTCTCGGGTTATAATGTTTTGGGTAACGGGAGACAGACACAATCTCTATGGGGTTACGAATTGAAGACTGATCTAAACAGTGAGAATTATTTGGATTAATAGGATTAATATGAGAAGTAGAAGCAAAAAAGAGCTGGTTGGCAGGCCCAGGACCAGCTTTCAGTCACTGTACTAAAAAATACTGAATGGAATAAAACAGATTGTCCCTTAGAACACATGCACCGAGTCTATTTGGATGGATGCCATCTGGCCTCATAAGTGATGGGCGGTTCCAAAACAGGTTGAAATAGTCTATAAAACCAATGTTAAAAGTAGGACATGTTGAACACAACCAGGTATTAAGGCTGAGAGTTCTGCTAAAATGATTGCAACCTCTTCTAAAAGGAGCATGTGTCCCAGAAATAAACACACGTCTGCCACAGTTCAAAAGAGTGGACAGAAGGCTCCTGAAGTCACTCTTTACGATCTCCGACATTTCATCTGGGATGTTGTTGCATCCAACG
This sequence comes from Pholidichthys leucotaenia, assembly GCA_020510985.1. NCBI lineage: Eukaryota > Metazoa > Chordata > Actinopteri > Cichliformes > Pholidichthyidae > Pholidichthys > Pholidichthys leucotaenia. The sequence continues at coordinate 4,415,018 of CM035843.1, read as the reverse complement.
TGCACAATAACAGTTTTAGTGTGGGTGTATTCATTTAATAGGTCAGGGGTAAGAGCCTCAGTGTCTGACACTTCAGCCCCAGGAAAAAAAAAAAATTGTAGCACAGTACCTGCTTCTGATGTTTCTCATTATTGAATCACCAATTACCAGTGTCGTCTGGAGGGGGTGGGGTGGGCCTTTGTCGGTGGTTTCTGAAATGATGGACAATTTTGCTGTAGTTGCTGCAGTGGCGGCGGGGAGCCGATGTGGGGGGAGGTGCTCTCTTCTTTTTGGAGCTGGTGTATAGTTTGGCACACCTAAGGTAGTTTTGATCCGGGGCTTGCCGGTTTGTACCGCTGCTGAAGGAGTAGGGGCGGCCATGGGAGGATGATCGACGTTCAGGTGGGGGAAATCTTCCAGGGAAAGGATATCGAATCTGTTATCCAGCAAAAGGGGAAGGGAAAAGGTGCGACCATGTCTGGTCAAACCCCGATGTTTGCTATTTGGCCCAACCATGGTCCAGGGTGCGCATTGAGGCTGTGATGAACCACCAGGGGCTTTGGGTTTAGCTCCGAGCTGAAGTCAGCATCTGATGCTGGAGTCCTGGACAACTGAGGTGACCGGAGCAGGGGTGGAAGTGGATGGTGATGTGCTAATCCATCGCTGGGGCCGATGTCCGTCCAAAAATAATAGTGTCCAGGTGGTTTTCAGCCTCCCAAATCTTATAAAGGTTAGAGAGTCTCAATTCAAAATCAGAAACCTTCTTAGAGAGGGAAACACAGCTGACATAAGTTGGGGATGGAGCCGTGGCTTTCCAGGCCAGAAGTGGCTAGCTAGCTAGCTAAAACAGGTTAGTCTAACCTGGTGAACAGCCCTGCCTGGGGTCTGATTCACCTGTGTGCCTGATCGGGCTGTTATATTTAGTAAGCTAACACTAAGTAAAAAGTTAATATCAGTAAAAGAGATAAAGAGATATAAATTTAAAACGGAGCTAATACGACAAACAAAAACAGACAAGATAACACTTTGACAGCATCATGACAGTTTACAAACAGATGCCGACGCCGACACATGCCACTTGAGTACTGCTAGCTTTTGCTGGTCCAGTGGCACATTCTTGGCAGATAAAAGTATTATCAGTGGCAAGGACAGGCCAAGTCAAACTGACTCCAGTATGTGTTGCAGTGCCTGGCCAGATGATAGGTTTGTTTATCTCTGCTCTTTGTGTAGAGCATGTCCCAATGCACCGACTGGCAAAAGTCCACCACAGACCTTGCGACAGATGTGCTTATCTGCCAGGATGTCATGTCAGGTCAGGTATTGGTTTGCTTGCTGCCGGATAACCATAAAAACCGGTACTACCTGTCTCATGGGTCGGACCATCGGCAACTCAACTGGCAACCCTGCCCTTCCGAGGTCGTCGAGGGTGAAACTGGGAATCCTGGCAGAAGTAAAAACAATATCTGTGACAGGTGTGTGGAAGACCACTCCCAGTTACACGGGGTGAGACGGCATATATCGTAGGCAGGCAGATAGAACACTTTCTTCCAAAGTCCCGTTGATAATCCATCCAACGAACAGTGGCAAAAGTTGGGAAAGAAGGTGATGCAGTCATCTTGAATGTGATTGGCCAAATGACAAACTAACTAACTAACTAACTAACCTGCACTTATATAGCGCTTTTCTAGTCAAAGCCTGACAAAGCCTAGCCAAAGACAAAGCCTGATGTGTTCCACCAAAAATGTTCTATTGTGAGATGACTATCCCCTGTTGTTTCTGAAAGCTCCGTTTCAGGGAAATTGTCGGCGGCAAATCACTACCCCCACCCCCAAGAAAACAAACTCTTCAAATCTATGCAATTCACGTGAGCGACATATTTGGGATTCATTTCAGTGATTTTGGCCAAAAAAAATATGAAGATCTGCAGTGTGTACTTGAAAAATAGAGGTATTCTCTCAGTGGAACTACCCTGTATAAATAAAGGTTGAATAAAAAAAATAACAATGAATTGAGAGCACCACGAGTTGCACAAAAAATTTCATAAGATGGCAGTAAGTATGCCACAGGAAGATCACAAGGCACCCTTATGGAGAATGAAAAGAACTCCAGGGCCATCGTAGGACAGAAAAGCATCTCATTTCTCAACAAGGTATGAAGTTGCTCTTGCGACCTGCTGGATGCACAAACACATTCTGGAACTGAATGCCTGGAGTCAGATGCGGCGCACATAGTTGCAGTGGCTCAATGGTTCACCAGTTGGAGAGGTACTTTGGATGTGTTTTTTTTTTTGTTTTACGTGTTTTGTTTTGTGCACATTTTGCCGATGCGAATATCACTATAGCCGGCATGATATATCTGAAGATCGGAATATGCTACGAGGGGAAAGTAACAAGTGAGTTTCTCTGCTTACACAAGATCCGGTGGAAGTAGCGAGGAGTCCCTGCTCTCCGTGGATTACCATCCCAGCGGGGAGGAGGCGCAGGCGGTGGAGGGAGAGGAAGCAGAAGCGGGGGGCTGTAGAGCCGCGGCGCTAGTAAGGCTACGGAAGCAGCCATTCAAAGCTCCGCTTCCCCAGCCCTTTTCCTCTTTAACGCCAGATCTCCTCGTGAACAAGATGGAGGAGCCTAAGGTTTACAGATTAAGGTAAACAACTGCTGCAGGGATGCCATGCCTTTCTTCTTATCACCGAGACCTGCTTCAACCATCTATCCCGGACTCAGCTATCGAGCTAGCGGGGGTACTCTACACAGCACTATGACTGAACAGTGGATTCGTATAAGAGCAGAGGAGGAGGGCTCTGTGTGTACGTAAATAACAGCTGTGTACTAACTCAGTGATCATGGAAAGTCCTGCTCACCGGACATAGAGTATCTGACTGTTAAGTGCAGACCTATTTATCTCCCGAGGGAGTTTACTGTAGTTTTAGTAAACGGCTGGTCTACATTCCACCGGATGCTAATGCTAACTTATGCTATCGGATTGCTACATGCTAGCATTAGCCATACACACAGTATTTACCCTGACGCCGTGCAAGTTATTGCGGGGGATTTCAATCATGCAGACCCTAAGGGCAGCACTCCCTAAATTCCATCAGCATGTCAAGTGTGCTAACTTGGGGAGTGAACCACCTTGGACAAGGTCTATTCAAACATCAAACTGGGCTATAGGGTAGACCATTACCAATCTGGGCCAGGTCTGACAATCTGTCCCATGCTATTAATTCCTGCATACGCCCCCCTCAGAAAAAACTGCTCCCATCATGTCTAGGACTGTTGCCATATGGTCGGAGGATGCTTCCCAGCAGCTGCAGGATTGGTTTCGATAGGACCAACTGGGAAGTCTTTGAACATCAGGACCTGGAGCTGTTCACAGATAGTATGAGTGCTATATCAAAAATTGCATAGACACTATCACAGTGACAAATGGATCCACATCTTCCCTAACCAGAAGCCTGGATGAACCGGGAGGTCCAGCAACTGCTGAGGGAGAGAAACATCGCCTTCAGGTCTGGTAACAGCGAACTTTATAGCACAGCTCGGGCCAACCTGAAGAGGGGCATCAGAGAGGCTAAGGCAGACTATAGGAGGAGGATTGAGGACCATCTGGACAGCAATAATAGCCTGCAGGTGTGGCTGGGCATCCAGCACCTGGATAACTATTGAACGAATCCAGGAACCGCTGTAGGTGACCTCACACTGGCAGAGGAGCTGAATATCTTCTTTGCCCGCTTTGAGGTCGCTGCACCTGTCTCGGCCAACCTAAACCAGGCCCACAGCAGTACGTTCCTCACCTTGGAGGAACATGAGGTGAGGCGCACCCTGCGGTCCATCGACCCAAGAAAAGCAGCGGATCCGAACGGTGTCCCGGGACGTGTGCTGAGGGACTGTGCAGATCAGCTGGCTGGAGTCTTTACTAAGATTTTCAACCAATCCATGGCACAGTCCACTGTCCCATCCTGCCTGAAGTCCTCCACCATAGTCCCCTTACCCAAGAAACTTCACATTTCTAGCCTCAGTGACTACAGACCAGTCGCACTCACCCCGGTGGTGATGAAGTGCTTTGAAAGGCTGGTCCGTAGTCATATCATAGCAGCCCTGCCCCGCAGTATGGACTCCCACCAGTTTGCCTACAGAGCGAATCGATCCACAGAGGATGCGGTGGCCACAGCACTCCATGCCACTCTAGCCCACCTGGAGCGGCAGGGGAGCTATGTGTGGATTATAGCTCTGCATTTAACACCATTCTTCCACACAAACTGGTGTCAAGCTGGGGGACTTGGGGCTTCCTCAGGCTATTTGTATGTGGATTAGCAGCTTCCTCTTTGGTCGCAGACAGAGAGTCAGGGTGGGCCATCATACATCTACAGCCCTAAGCCTCAATACTGGATCCCCCCAGGGCTGTGTGCTGAGTCCCCCTGCTCTACTGTCTGTATACACACGACTGCACCCCCGCCCATCACAATAACACCATCGTGAAGTTTGCAGACGACACTACAGTGGTGGGTCTCATTTCGGGGGGGCGAGTCTGCCTGCAGAGATGAGGTGGTGCCGCTGTTGTCATGGTGTAAAGAGAATAACCTTCTCCTGAACACCTCTAAGACTAAAGAATTGATAATAGACTACAGGAGGAAGAAGACAAAGATTTCCCCTCTCATCATCAACGGGGACTGTGTAGAGAGGGTAGCTGACTTCCATTTTCTGGAGTCCACATAGAGGAGAACCCTGTCCTGGAGTGTGAACACCTCTGAGCTGGTGAAAAAGGCCCAGCAGAGACTGTACTTCCTGAGGATTCTCAGGAAGGAGAACACCACACAGAGACTGCTGGTGTCCTTTTATCGAGCTTCTATTGAAAGCATATTAATATACTGTATATGTGTGCTGAGTCTACTGTACAACTACTGTACAGTAGTTGTACAGTAGCTCAGAGGAAAGCACTCCAGAGGGTCATTGACACCGCCCAGAAGATCATTGGCTGCCCTCTCCTCACGCTGGAAGACCTACACCGCTCCCGTTGTCAGAAGAAGGCTCAAAATATTTTAAAGGATACTTCACATCCTGGACACTCATTGTTTGAACTATTGCCATCTGGGAAACGATATAGACAAATGAACACAAGGACAAACAGACTCAAATACAGCTTCTATCCAACAGCAATAACCATTCTGAATAAAATGAGGAAGTAATGTGCTAAATGGATATGATTATATGTTGTTGGATGCTCCTTGCAATGACTGTGTGTGCATGATGTCCTGTGTTGATGTCTGTGTGAATGTGGCTTGCTATTTATTCTTTTTAATTATTATTTTTAACTGATTTTTTAGTAATTTTAGGTCTATGTTTTTTATAATGGGGCAATGTTTTTATAAATGGGGCAGTGACTGGAGAGCACTTTGAATTTCGTTGTACCTGTGACAATGACAATTAAAGATCTATCTATCTATCTATCTATCTATCTATCTATCTATCTATCTATCTATCTATCTAAGGAGCTTTAGCTAACTATAGACCAATCTCTAATCTCCCTTTCATTTCAAAAATCTTAGAAACAGTTGTTGCTACGCAATTATTTGACCACCTGCAGGGAAATGGTTTACTTGAAGAGTTTCAATCTGGGTTTAGAATCCATCATAGTACTGAAACTGTCATGCGGTGGCCCTCACGAGCCATCATAAGATGCCAAAAGTCACCGGTGGAGTTTGCATAGTTGTTTATTTAACAAAAGAACACACAAAACAATGAGCCATGGTGGGTAAAAACATACGATACTAAACGCAGATAATCACAAGGCAAAAACAAAGAACACTTACGGTCAAAACCCAAGGATGGTCAATAAGCCAGACCATGAAAGGTATAGTTGACGTCTGAGCCGAGAAACGCTGGCTCAACGTCTGGCAAGGAATAATCGTCCACAAATTGTTGACAAGTTGTTGACAAGACTGCCACATTATTCTGCTCCCAGAGCCCACTTAAATACAGAACTGCTGATGAGCCAAAAATGCAGCACAGCTGTCAGGCTTGACAGCAGGAAGCCCCTCCGAGCGCTGTCACAATAAAGGCTCGGGGAGCCAGAGGGTAAACGCTGCTGTCAAACCTGGTAAAGATGATGCATGGCTCGCGCGCAGACGAGATTGACACACGAACCATGACAGAAACAGCCTTAGTGAAGGTCACTAATGACCTCCTTATGGCATCTGATAATGGACTTGTTTCTGTACTTGTCCTTTTAGACCTTAGTGCAGCTTTTGATACGATCGATCATAATATTGTCCTTGATAGATTAGAACACTATGTTGGACTTAATGGAACTTCGTTGCAGTGGTTTAGATCTTATTTATCTGATAGGTTCTAGTTTGTTCATGTCAATAATGAGTTTTCTTTCAACTCAAAGCTCAGTCAAGGAGTTCCACAGGGATCTGTGCTTGGCCCTACTCTCTTTAGTTTATATATGCTTCTGTTAGGCAACATTATTAGAAAGCACTGTATACATTTTCATTGTTAAGTGGATGACACACAATTATACCTGTGAATGAAGCCAGATGATAGTAATCAATTAACCAAGTTAGAAGCCTGTCTTAAGGAAATCAAAGCTTGGATGACTTGTAATTTCCTGCTATTAAATTCAGATAAGACTGAAGTCTTTCTTGTTGGTCCCAAAAACCTTAGAAATATCTTTCCAAATCAAACTTTTAGTTTGGATGCAGTTACTCTTTCTCTTAATAGCTCTGTGAGGAACCTTGGAATTATTTTTGATCAAGATCTGTTTTTCAATTCACAAATTAAATTTTTTTTTAAGCCTGCCTTCTATCATTTGCATAATATTGCCAAGATTAGGAGCATCTTGTCTGAGAGTGATGCTGAGAAACTGATCCACGCTTCTGTTACCTCTAGATTTAAGATTACTCTAATGCTACGTGCCGTCCTGCCTCAAATCCTCCACCATCATCCCTGTCCCCAAGAAGCCACGGATCACTGGACTTAATGACTACAGACCTGTAGCGCTCACCTCTGTAGTCATGAAGTCCTTTGAGCGCCTGGTCCTGTCCCACCTCAAGTCCATCACCACCCCTCTCCTGGACCCGCTGCAGTTTGCCTACCGAGCCAACAGGTCTGTAGACGATGCAGTCAACCTGGCCCTCCACTCCATCCTGCAGCACCTGGACTCCCCGGGAACCTACGCCAGGATCCTGTTTGTGGACTTCAGCTCCGCATTCAACACCATCCGCCCCGCTCTGCTCCGGGACAAGCTGTCCCTGCTCAACGTGCCTGACTCCCTCTGCAGGTGGATCATCGACTTCCTGACGGACCGGAGGCAGCATGTGCGGCTGGGAAAGACTGTCTCAGACTATACTAGCATCAGCACCGGATCACCCCAGGGCTGTGTACTTTCCCCCCTACTCTTCTCCCTTTACACCAACTCCTGCACCTCCAGCCACCAGTCTGTCAAGTTGATCAAGTTTGCGGACGACACCACCCTCATCGGGCTCATCTCCAACGGCGACGAGTCCGCCTACAGGAGAGAGGTGGCCCAGCTGGCGTCCTGGTGCAGCAATAACAACCTGCAGCTGAACGCTCTGAAGACAGTGGAGATGATTGTAGACTTCAGGAAAGTCACTACTCCTCTGCCCCCCCTCACCCTCTCAGGCTCTCCCATCACCACTGCTGATTCCTTCCGCTTCCTAGGCACTACCATCACCAGGGACCTCAAATGGGAGCTGACCATCAGCTCACTCATCAAAAAAGCCCAGCAGAGGATGTTCTTCCTGCGGCAGCTGAGGATGCTCAAGCTACCCACCAAGATGTTAGTGCAGTTCTACACAGCCATCATCGAGTCCATCCTCACCACCTCCATAACCGTGTGGTACGCAGGAGCCACTGCCAGGGACAGACTAAGGCTGCAGCGCGTCGTGCGCACTGCTGAGAAGGTGATCGGCTGCAAGCTCCCATCTCTCCAGGATCTGTACATCTCCAGGACCCGGAGGCGTGCTGGCCGGATCATAGCCGATCCCTCACACCCTGGTCATGTACTGTTTGCCCCCCTCCCCTCTGGTAGAAGACTTCGGTCCATCCAGACTAAAACCTCCCGTCACATGAACAGCTTCTTCCCCTCTGCCATTAGACTGCTGAACACTAAGTGACTCTCGTGCACCATGTACAGCAGCTCAACCAGACTCATGTCAATCATCACTGTTTTCTTCCTGCATTACCGACTGCACTATATAGTTCTCCACAGTATCTGCTGCTGGCTAATATATATATATATTTTAACTGTTGACCAGTATCACTTAATCTTATCCTACACTTTATTACATGTATAGTTTATTTCTCTTATCTTATCATGTTTAATGTTGCAGCATTGTACCGAGACAAATTCCTAGTTTGTGTACTACATGAACAATGGCAATAAACCTGATTCTGATTCTGATTCTGATTCTGATTCTGATGCTTTATTATCGGGTTGTCCTAAAACACGTTTAATCCCAGGGGGCTGCACCAGGATGGAGAGCAGAATAAAACACTCTTTATTGTGTTATAATAATACACTCTTTATTATGAGGCTGTCCTAAAACATCTTTAAAAAGTCTTTAGTTGATCAAAAATGCTGCAGCAAGAGTTTTAACAGGTACTAGAAAGAGAGATCATATCTCTCCGGTTCTGGCCTCCCTTCATTGGCTTCCCATAGAGTTTAGAATTAAGTTTAAAATCCTTCTTCTTACTTACAAAGCTCTAAACAATCAGGCCCCTTTTTATTTAAAAGATCTGATACTACCGTATTATCCTGACAGAGCACTATGCTCCCAAAATGCTGGATTACTTGTAATACCTAGAATCTGGTTGAGTGGGATCTGGGATCGTCACTTCCTTGTGGTAATGAATCATCACTTCCTGTTTTGCTGTCTGCCTGTGTGGTTTGCTCTCCAGCCACTAGCTAGCCACTAGCTATGGCTACTAGCTCTCTTTCCTCTCCTCCTCTGGTGTGCTCTCTCTGTCAGATGTTTAGCTACACCTCTGCCTCTTTTAGTGATAACGGTAAATGTAATAAATGTTGTCTTTTTGAGGCGCTTGAGGCGAGGTTGTCTGATTTGGAATCCCGGCTCTGCTGCATTGAAACACCGTCTGCGCCAATTAATCTCGACGGACGCCCCTTAGCTGCAGCGGAGCTAGCTAGCTTAGGCCCCACTGTCAGCGGTTCCCCGGCTCTCCTCAGCAGCGAGGAGACTGGGTGGGTGACGGTGAGAAGGAAGCCTAGCTGCAAAGCCCCGGTACACCACCAACCTGTTCACGTTTCTAATCGTTTTTCCCCGCTCAGCGACACAACCGCTGAGGAAAAAACGCTGATCATTGGCGACTCTGTAGTCAGAAACGTGAACCTAGAGACTCCAGCGGTCATAGTCCAATGCATTCCTGGGGCCAGAGCAGGAGACATCGAGTCAAATTTGAAAATGCTGGCTAAAAGTAACTGTAAGTATTCCACAATTGTTATTCACACCGGCATTAATGACATCCGTCTCCGTCAGTCGGAAGTCACGAAACTTAATATAGAATCGGTGTGTGACTTTGCAAAAACGATGTCTGCCACTGTAGTATTCTCTGGGCCCCTCCCCAATCTGACCAGTGATGACATGTTTAGCCGCTCGTCATCCTTGAACCGCTGGCTGTCTGTGTGGTGTCCTAAAAATGACGTGGGCTACATTGACAATTGGAGCTCTTTTTGGGGAAAACCTGGTCTTATGAGACAAGACAGCATTCATCCCACTTTGGATGGTGCTTCTCATTTATCTAACAATCTGGCATCTTTTTTATCCAAATTTCCAAAACCGTGACTACTCAGAGTTGGGACCAGGAAGCAGAGTCGCAGTCTTACACGCCTCTCTGCAGCTCCTCTTCATCCGCCACTCCTCAACTTAGCCCCTGTCTTCCCCATCAGAGAATTGTTGTCTGCTCCCTCCAAAGTAAATAAAAATATAATGTATAAGCATCCCAAAGTGATAAAGCAAAATATTGGTAAAACTCAAATTAAACATAAAGCCTCTAAATTGAATGAATTGGCCTCTGTTCCTCCTCATAATTTAAAAATTAAATGTGGTTTATTAAATATTAGGTCTCTAACTCCCAAGTCTCTGTTAGTCCATGATCTGTTAATTGATCATCAGATTGATTTAATTTCCCTTACAGAGACTTGGTTAGGGCAAGAGGATTATGTTGGTTTAAATGAATCAACTCCCTCTGGTTATTTAAACTGTCAAAATCCCAGAAGTTCTGGTCGTGGAGGAGGAGTAGCAACAATTTACCATTCCAAATTACTAGTTAATGTAAAGCAAAAAACATGTTATAATTCATTTGAGGGCCTGGTCCTCAGTATTGGGCACTTTAGCAATTTTAGGTTAAACCCAATTTTATTTGCCATAGTTTATCGTCCCCCATCAACCTACTCAGAATTTTTATCCGAATTTGCTGATTTCTTAGCTGATTTAGTGCTGAAATCTGATTGAATAATTATAGTAGGGGACTTTAATATACATGTGGATGTAGATAGTGACTGCCTTAATGTGGCATTTAATTCAATATTAGACTCAATTGGGTTTTCTCAGAAAGTAGGAAATTCTACTCATTACCTCCACCATACATTGGACCTTGTTCTGACATATGGCATAGAAATAGAAAATCTTGTAGTGTCTCCTCATAACCCTGTACTGTCAGACCATTGTCTGTTAACCTTTGATTTTACTATTTCTGACTATTTGGCTCCTAAAGAAAAATATTATTACAGTAGATGCCTCTCAGATGATGCTGTTACCAAATTTATGCAGATTGTCTCCTCTATGCCATGTGTCAACACAACGGAAATAAGCTATAGACAGCTTGCTCCTTCTGTAATTGATAACATGGTGGATAGTGTTTCAGCTTCTCTGCATCAGACTCTAGACTTGGTGGCCCCCTTAAAAAAGAAAAAGTCTAATCAGAGATTTCTAACTCCTTGGTTCAACACAGAAACTCGTAGCTTAAAACAGAAGACTCGTCAATTAGAAAGAAAATGGCGCTCCACTAATTTAGATGAAATCTATTTAGCTTGGAGAAATCATCTTTTAATTTATAAAAAAATCTCTTAGAAAAGCTAGAACGAGTTATTACTCTGCATTAATAGAAGAGAACAAGAATAATCCCAGGTTTCTTTTCAGTACTGTAGCCAGGTTGACAAAGAGTCAGGACTCTGTCAATCCTAGCATTCCCTTAGAGCTTACTAGTCAGGACTTTATGAACTTTTTCAATAATAAAATTTCATCCATCAGAGATAAAATCAATCAGATTCTTCCCACAGTTAACTTAAATACTGTAACTACTACAACTCCTTCTATTGATGTCTGTCTTGATGAGTTTACTCCAATCGACCTTTGTGAGTTAGACAAAATAGTTTCCTCATCCAAGCCTTCAACTTGTCTTTTAGACCCTATTCCTACCAGGTTATTTAAAGAAGTCTTCCCACTTATTGGTAGCTTTATTCTTCATATAATCAATTCTTCATTAACTTTAGGCCATGTACTGCAGGCTTTTAAAACGGCTGTAATTAAACCCTTACTCAAAAAGCCAACGCTAGATCCAGGAGCTTTAGCTAACTATAGACCAATCTCTAATCTCCCTTTCATTTCAAAAATCTTAGAAAGAGTTGTTGCTACGCAATTATTTGACCACCTGAAGGGAAATGGTTTAGTTGAAGAGTTTCAGTCTGGGTTTAGAATCCATCATAGTACTGAAACAGCCTTAGCGAAGGTCACTAATGACCTCCTCATTGCATCTGATAATGGACTAGTTTCTGTACTTGTCCTTTTAGACCTTAGTGCAGCTTTTGATACTATCGATCATAATATTCTACTTGATAGATTAGAACACTATGTTGGACTTAATGGAACTTCGTTGCAGTGGTTTAGATCTTATTTATCTGATAGGTTCCAGTTTGTTCATGTAAATAATGAGTTTTCTTTCAACTCAAAGCTCAGTCATGGAGTTCCACAGGGATCTGTGCTAGGCCCGACTCTTTTTAGTTTATATATGCTTCCGTTAGGCAACATTATTAGAAAGCACTGTATACATTTTCATTGTTATGCTGATGACACACAATTATACCTGTCAATGAAGCCAGATGATAGTAATCAATTAGCCAAGTTAGAAGCCTGTCTTAAGGAACTCAAAGCTTGGATGACTTGTAATTGCCTGCTATTAAATTCTGATAAGACTGAAGTCATTCTTGTTGGTCCAAAAAACCTTAGAAATTCCTTTCCAAATCAAACTTTCAGTTTGGATGTGGTTACTCTTTCTCTTAATAGCTCTGTGAGGAACCTTGGAGTTATTTTTGATCAGGATTTGTCCTTCAATTCACATATTAAATTTGTTTCTAAGACTGCCTTCTATCATTTGCGTAATATTGCCAACATTAGGAGCATCTTGTCTCAGAGTGATGCTGAGAAACTGATCCACGCTTTTGTTAGCTCGATATTAGATTATTGTAATTCTTTATTATCAGGCTGTCCTAAAACATCTTTAAAAAGTCTTCAGCTGATCCAAAATGCTGCAGCAAGAGTTTTAACAGGTACTAGAAAGAGAGATCATATCTCTCCGGTTCTGGCCTCCCTTCATTGGCTTCCCATAGAGTTTAGAATTAAGTTTAAAATCCTTCTTCTTACTTACAAAGCTCTAAACAATCAGGCTCCTTTTTATTTAAAAGATCTGATACTACTGTATTATCCTAACAGAGCACTACGTTCCCAAAATGCAGGATTACTTGTAATACCTAGAATCTCCAAAAGTACAATGGGAGGCAGAGCCTTCAGTTATCAAGCTCCTCTCCTGTGGAATCAGCTGCCAATCTGGATTCGGGAGTCAGACTCGATCTCTGTTTTTAAGAATAGGGCTAAAACCTACCTTTTTGATATAGCCTACAATTAGGGAGGGATCATGTGTTTCTGAACCCTCCCTTAGTCATGCTGCTAATAGGTTTGGTCAGCCGGGGGACCTCCAGTAATGCACTGGGCTTCACTCCTTTTCTCACTCTCAATTGAAATATTTTTTTTTGCTGGTCATTAACATTTGTTTGTTCTCTCCCATAGATTGAGTCCCCATCGTGCTGTTTGCTCTCTACATGTCTGTTCTTTTCATCTTCTCTATCCCCTCACCCCCCAGCCAGTCGCAGCAGATGACTGCCCCTCCCTGAGCCTGGTTCTGCTGGAGGTTTCTTCCTGTTAAAAGGGAGTTTTTCCTCTCCACCGTCGCCAAGTGCTTGCTCACAGGGGATTGCCTGATTGCTGGAGTCTTTCTGCAACTGTGGGGGTCCCCCCTACAATTGATAGTGCTATGAGATGACTGTTGTTGTGAAATAGCGCTATATAAATAAAGTTGAATTGAATTTAATTGAATTGAATCTCCAAAAGTACAATGGGTGGCAGAGCCTTCAGTTATCACGTCTCTCTTGTGGAACCAGCTGCAATCTGGATTCGGGAGTCAGACTCGATCTCTGTTTTTAAGACTAGGGTTAAAGCCTTCCTTTTTGATCTAGCCTACAATTAGGGAGGGATCATGTGTCTCTGAACCTCCCTTTAGTCATGCTGCCTAATAGGTTTGGTCAGCCGGGGGGACCTCCAATAATGCACTGGGCTTCACTTCTTTCTTCACTCTCAATGAAAGATTTTTCTTTTTTTGCTGGTCATTAACATCTGTTTGTTCTCTCCCATAGATTGAGTCCCCATCGTGCTGTTTGCTCTCTACATGTCTGTTCTTTTCATCTTCTCTATCCCCTCACCCCCCAGCCAGTCGCAGCAGATGACTGCCCCTCCCTGAGCCTGGTTCTGCTGGAGGTTTCTTCCTGTTAAAAGGGAGTTTTTCCTCTCCACCGTCGCCAAGTGCTTGCTCACAGAGGATCGCCTGATTGTTGGGGTCTTTCTGCAACTGTGGGGGTTCCCCCTACAGTTGATAGTGCTATGAGATGACTGTTGTTGTGAAATGGCATTATATAAATAAAGTTAAATTGAATTGAATTAAATTAATAAACTATGCTCCCTTCCACGATTGTCTGCAAAATTCAGAATTCGTAGGAACTGGGAGATTCTTATGAACCCACCAATCATTAGAATCTTTCTGACCATAGTTGGAACAATATCTGATATGTCTTTTACATGTTTTTCTTGTCTCAGTAGTGGTAAATCTAAAGATAAACTAGGAAAAAAGCAAAACACCATTCGTAAAATTGGTCTTTAACTCTGTGTTGTATACAAAAAGAGCAAAAAGGCTTAATGGATTTCAACATGAAACAAATCTTTTGTCTCTATGTTTTTCTGCTCTTTGTTAACATTTTAGAGGTCAGAGGCATACTTATCCAGCAACATCTTTTTCTCAGAGATGGAACAGATGACTAGTGTTGTTTTAGTTCTACTGACAGGGTTGCAAATTTTTGCACAGCAAACAAGCAGCTCTATTGTGATTTATTGTTCAGTCTGGTTTTCTTTGCTTTAAGAAAAAAAATAAGAGAAAACAAAAATAAATAGGTGCTGATTACTTAAATGTGGTACTTTATAGGGGTGGAATCTTTTGGCAACTCATGATTCAATTTCCATTACACAGCAGTTAACTCCAGCCAAGCAATTTGATTAGACAATAGGGATTCCAGGGGTTTCTAAAATCCAGGATAAATGCGCTCCAAGATTTTACTGGATATGTATCACTCCACTTCAAAGGTGTTCATGTAATTGTTAACTACTAATGGTAATTTACTGTCCACTAACTCTCAGTGACAATTACAATACTGTGTTGAATCCCTTAATTTCCACAGTGAGGCGCAGTTTGAAAAGATTTCTTACCTGACCCGGAAGTCCCACCCTTTTGAAAAAAAACTTTATTCAGCTTGCAGTCTGCCCTTGTCTAAACATTGTGAAGCTATTTCATATCTGTTTGAAAAACAGGCAGTGCTAGAGTTGGATTTATTGTCTTGCTAACAAACCACAATACCTTTGTGGTGATGGACTCTTTATTTCATCTGACAATTTGAAGAAAAGCAAGCCAAATCGCTAGCATAGTAACTACTAACCAGCGGCTAGCTACTGGCATTGGCTGCGTTTTGATCTCCAGTCTTCTGCAGCACCGACTCAACAGGTATATGTTTTATAAACACTACTTTTGTATGTGACAATATTTAATTTGTTTACATGTGTGTGAAGCGACAATAGACGTCTTCATGCTGATTGAGATGTTTAGCAGCAGTTACTGGCTACATTTAGAAGGGACTATTTCTTTTCTTAGCTGCACAAAATAATTGGTTAAACAAATAAATCATATTTTGTCCAGTATTGCTGTCAGTGAATAAACTGTGCTTGCTGGGCTGTTGTATAAAAGCAATTCTACACTTGAGGTCGTAAAGGTATCATGAATATACTAACTACAGGTGTGATCCTCTGATGATGCCTTCCATCCATCTTCACTGGAGCATTGGGAACAGTCCTCCCAGGCTGCTGGAGATTCCCACTGGCCAGCTTCCAATGCAAAAACCTCTGAGCAAGGAAAGGCAAACCTCATCCAAGGTACTCAGGGACACTTAGTCACTGGCTCCACAGTTTCTCCTTCAGTCTTCTCACAGTCAGATGAACCACTGCATTGCCACCTGAAGCTAAAACACGCAGTAGCCAGTGGAACCAAACAATACCAGTCCTGAGGACACCAAAGGCCTGGGGCCACACATGCAGTGAGGTTTTGCATGTATGGTGTTTTGGGTTGGGTTGGCAGGGCTAGTGTGCAGTCATCGATCTCTGTTTTGTGTCACTCCACAAACTGTCTGGATACAGCAGTTTTGCATTTATGAGTTCTGCTTTTTTCATTTTGTCAGAATCAGTTATGTAATTAATTAGCATTTAATAGTTGAAATATTTTTTTTCCAAAATGTATTTACATTAACCCAAAACAGCCATACATATTTAAAGTAAGAAAATACATCCCAAATCATATAAACCCAATCCATAGTTCCATCACAATGGGGGAATAACAAAGAAAATCACAAAAATCATAGCCTGCTGTCCTTAGCTATTAATAACAAGAGTTGAAATATTGATATACATTAATTCAGAATCATTCACATCTTTATTTATATAGTTATTCATTTCAGACAAAAGGAAACAAACAGAATGTCCAACAAATACATCAAAAGATACAAAAAAAAAAAACAATGCAAAGTGACAAAACACTTTCCTTGGGTGCCCAAAAAAGTACGAAGAAGCAAACGCTTTTAAAGTCCTACCCTTCAATATGACACATAATTCTTAAATGAAAACAAGCTGCCAACAACACAGACCAATCCAGAATGAGAAAAAAAGACAAACACATGAAGAACAAGAAAAAAAAAAACACATGAAGAACAATGTATGTCATTATTCCGTTCCCATTAGGAAGCAAAACAATGCCCTTCCTCAGGTCTATACCCTTCATGAAAAATGTTTTTGTATTTTTTCTTAAATTGTATGGCATTATTACTCTTTTTAATGTCCTCATCCAAACCATTCCACAAAATCACCCCACAAACTGAAATGCACAAACTTTCCTGTGTAGTGTGAAAACAAGGAAATTTTAAATTAAATCTTCCTCTCAAATCATGCTCTTCCTCCCTCTCCAGAAACAATGTATGTATGCTGCAAGGGAATAAATTATTCCTTGCTTTATAAACTATTTGTAAAGTTATTAATTTCACCAGATCCGTAAATTTCAAGGATTTTAAAATTAAGAACGAAATGTTAGTGTAATCATAGCAGCCTATATTGTTTACTATTCTTATTGCTCTCTTTTGTGATGTATATAATTTCTGTAGGGTGCTTTTGTAGGTGTTACCCGAGCCTTCAACACAATAAAGCAGATATGGTACAGTGTATACAATGCAATGTGGTTTAGAATCTGCCTAACATTATCCAAAAGTCCAATATACTTAGCCAGCTTTGAGCTCAGGTGATTCATATGAGCTTTCCAGCAGAGTTTGTTGTCTAGTATTACCCTGATAACTTATTTTCATATACCCTTTCTATCAATACATTATTAATCATCACTTTCACTTGTTCATGTATAGGTTTTCCAAACAACATAAGTTTAGTTTTATCCAAATTTACAGGTAATTTATTTTTGTCAAACCATAATTTTTAATTTTCCCAATTCATTTGTGACCACATTCAAAAACTGCTGCAAATTCTCACCAGCACAAAAAACATTAGTGTTATCTGCAAAAACCACTAGTTTCAAAATATCTGATACCTTGCAAATGTCATTAATGTACAAAATAAACAATTTGGGGTCTAATATTGATCCTTGGGGAACTCCACAAGTAATTTCTAACTGGATTGACCTAAATTCACCAACTGCATGAACTGTTGCCTCTTTTTAATTTAACTTTGAAGCCAATTTAAGACTATCCCTCTTACACCATAGTCCTCCATTTTTTTTAAGTAAAATATGATCTATTGTGTCAAATGCTTTTTTTCAAGTCGATAAACACACCCACAGCATGCTTCTTTCTTCCAATAGAACTGGTAATTTCCTTGATCATTTCTATCATTGCCATTGATGTTGAGCTATCTGCCCGGAGCTCATAGGGACTGTCCAATAATAACTTATGTTTTTCAGTGAAACTGTCCAATCTTGCAAGAAAGATTTTTTTCCAGTATTTTAGAGAACTCTTAGTTTGGATGTGGCTATTGTTTCTCTTAATAGTTCTGTGAGGAACCTTGGAGTTATTTTTGATCAAGATCTGTTTTTTTATTCACATATTTTATTCATCTCATAGCACTTTCAACTGTGGGGGTTCCCCTACAGTTGAAAGTGCTATGAGATGACTGTTGTTGTGAAATGGCGCTATATAAATAAAGTTGAATTGAACTGAATATTAAACTTGTTTCTAAGACTGCCTTCTATCATTTGCGTAATATTGCCAAGATTAGTAGCATCTTGTCTCAGAGTGATGCTGAGAAACTGATCCACGCTTTTGTTAGCTCTCGATTAGATTACTGTAATTCTTTATTATCAGGCTGTCCTAAAACATCTTTAAAAAGTCTTCAGTTGATCCAAAATGCTGCAGCAAGAGTTTTAACAGGTACTAGAAAGAGAGATCATATCTCTCCAGTACTGGCCTCCCTTCAATGGCTTCCCATAGAGTTTAGAATTAAGTTTAAAATCCTTCTTCTCACTTACAAAGCTCTAAACAATCGGGCCCCTTTTTTATTTAGAAGATCTGATACTAAGATAAGATAAGCCTTTATTAGTCCCACAATGGGGAAATTCCAGAATTGCAACAGCACAGGGATAGCAACACTCAGAGCAACAATCAGAAGGCAAGAAAAAACAAGAGCAGCTAGTATACATATGTACATATTAATATAAATATACACTACCGTTCAAAAGTTTGGGGTCACCCAGACAATTATTTTGTGTTTTCCATGAAAAGTCACACTTATTTACCACCATGAGTTGTAAAATGAATAGAAAATATAGTCAAGACATTGACAAGGTTAGAAATAATGATTTGTATTTGAAATAATAATTTTTCCAGATACTCAACCTGCTCAAAGGAAGGTCAGTTTTATAGCTTCTCTAACCAGCTAAACTGTTTTCAGATGTGCTAACATGATTGCACAAGGGTTTTCTAATCATCCATTAGCCTTCTGACGCAATGAGCAAACACATTGTACCATTTATTTATTTATTTAGCGAATGCAAAGTCCTTAAGCCAAGCAGTTGCCTCCTGGTTTGCTGTATGGAGGGTGTGTAATCCTCCTTCCAGTCTTTGGAGCGGGCAAGCCTCTATGATGTGTTCCATTGTTTGCTCCTCTCCACATGCGCACAGTGGGCTAGGGCTACTGCCCCATCTGTAAAGGCTGGCCAAGCAGGGGCCATGTCCAGTCCTGAAGTGATTGAGTGTAGACCACTGTCTCCTTGGGAGGTTGGTGCCCGGGACCTGTTGGTTGGGGTTTATCACCAGCTGTTTGTTTGGGACCTCCTTGGTCTCCCATTCCTCTTGCCAAGCTGTCTGGATGGTAAAAGTCAGCTGGGGGAGGGTTTTTTCCAAATCGGCCGTCTGAATGAAAGTCGGGCAGTGGGTGGAGTGTAGATATCTGCTATGGATTGGTAAGTGAGGAGAATCTTTAACTTTTTGGAGCATCCTTTGAGTTAATGCTGCTCGCCGGATGTGTGGAGGGGCTATGTTTTGACAGTACAGAGAGCCAGGGGAGTGGTGTTGAGCGGATTGTTCCAGTTATAGTTCTCATGGTTGAGTTGAGCTGGGTGTCTACATGTGTGTGTAAGATGACCTGGACCAGACAGGGGCAACAATATTCTGCTACAGAGTATGAAAGGGCCAGTGCTGAGGTGCGCAGGGTGGAGACTGCCGCCCCCCATTTGCACCAGCGAGCTTGCAGAGCAGGTTGTTTCGTACCTTCACCTTAGCAGCCGTCCCCTTTAGATGTTCCTTGAAGGATAAGGTCCTATCAAGGGTCACTCCAAGATAAGTTGGATTGGGGCATGCTTAAGCTTGAGTCCGCTCAGGTGGATGTTTAGTTTCTCTGGCAGCTTTTGCATTGTGGAGATGGAATACACTGGAGACGGTTTTTGCTGGGCTTGTTTAGGCGCCAGATTTTGCAGAACTGGTCCAGTTTGGCAAGATCTTCCGTGAGCACCCGTTCCAGTGGTTCAAAGTCTGGTGCTTGGAATGCCAAACAGATGTCGTCTGCATAGGTGAATTTGCGGGATTTTGTAGTAGGCAGGTCGTTTATGTAGAGGTTGAACAGAGTTGGAGCTAGAACTGAGCCTTGTGGGACTCCGTTTTTCTGCATTCTCCATGCACTTGTCTTCTGACTGAGGTGGACTCTGACCTTCGGTTGGTCAGCAGGGTTTTTATAATTGCTGTTGCCCAAGCAGGGATCGCCTTTATAAGTTTCAGGAGGAGGCCTTTGTGCCAGACCGTATCATAGGCGGCTGTAAGGTCGAGAAACACAGCCCCTGTCTTCAGTCTGCTCTCGAAGCCATTTTCGATGAAGGTGGTTAGGGCCAGTACTTGTTCTCCTGTACTGCGGTCCTTGCGGAAACCTGCTTGATCCACACTTAGAATATCCTCTACCTCTGGGGAAATGCGTTGCAGAATTAGGCGCTCCATGATTTTGTAAGGAACGCTGAGTAGGGAGATTGGGCGGTAGCTTGCTGGTAATTTGTGGTCTTTGCCAGGTTTTGGGATGGCAATGACCTTTGCTGTCCGCCATTTCTTTGGGATCGAGTTTGTTTGTGTGATCCTTGTGTAGAATTGTGTCAACCAGGTTAGGGCTCGGGGGCCAAGATTTTTCATGAATTCTGGGAAGATGTTATCGTATCCTGCTGCCTTTCCACATTTCAGGCTCTGTAGGACTTTCTCCAGTTCAGCAGCCATTGCTGCAATGATTGTACCATTAGAACACTGGAGTGATAGTTGCTGGAAATGGGCCTCTATACACCTATGTAGATATTGCACCAAAAACCAGACATTTGCAGCTAGAATAGTCATTTACCACATTAGCAATGTATATTAGATATTAGAGTGTATTTCTGATTAGTTTAAAGTTATCTTCATTGAAAAAAACAGTGCTTTTCTTTCAAAAAAAAGTAAATTTCTAAGTGACCCCAAACTTTTGAACGGTAGTGTATATATACAGTGGGGCAAAAAAGTATTTAGTCAGGCACCAATTGTGCAAGTTCTCCCACTTAAAAGATGAGAGAGGTCTCCAATTTTCATCATAGGTATACCTCAACTATGAGAGACAAAATGAGAAAAAAAAAATCCAGAAAATCACATTGAAGGATTTTTAATTAATTAATTGGTAAATTCCTCGGTAAAATAAGTATTTGGTCACCTACAAACAAGCAAGATTTCTGGCTCTCACAGACCTGTAACTTCTTCTTTAAGAGGTGCCTCTGTCCTCCACTCGTTACCTGTATTAATGACACCTGTTTGAACTTGTTATCAGTATAAAAGACACCTGTCCACAACCTCAAACAGTCAGACTCCAAACTCCATTATGGCCAAGACCAAAGAGCTGTCAAAGGACACCAGAAACAAAATTTTAGACCTGCACCAGGCTGGGAAGACTGAATCTGCAATAGGTAAGCAGCTTGGTGTGAAGAAATCAACTGTGGGAGCAATTATTAGAAAATGGAAGACATACAAGACCACTGATAATCTCCCTCGATCTGGGGCTCCACGCAAGATCTCACCCTGTGGGGTCAAAATGATCATGAGAATGGTGAGCAAAAATCCCAGAACCACATGGGGGGACCTAGTGAATGACCTGCAGAGAGCTGGGACCAAAGTAACAAAGGCTACATCAGTAACACACTACGCCGCCAGGGATCAAATCCTGCAGTGCCAGACGTGTCCCCCTGCTTAAGCCAGTACATGTCCAGGCCCGTCTGAAGTTTGCTAGAGAGCATATGGATAATCCAGAAGAGGATTGGGAGAATGTCATATGGTCAGATGAAACCAAAATAGAACTTTTTGGTAAAAACTCAACTTGTCGTGTTTGGAGGAGAAAGAACACCATACCTACTGTGAAGCATGGGGGTGAAAACATCATACTTTGGGGCTGTTTTTCTGCAAAGGGGCCAGGATGACTGATCCGTGTAAAGGAAAGAATGAATGGGGCCATGTATCGTGAGATTTTGAGTGAAAACCTCCTTCCACCAGCAAGGGCATTGAAGATGAAACATGGCTGGGTCTTTCAGCATGACAATGATCCCAAACACACCGCCCGGGCAACGAAGGAGTGGCTTCGTAAGAAGCATTTCAAGGTCCTGGGTGGCCTAGCCAGTTTCCAGACCTCAACCCCATAGAAAATCTTTGGAGGGAGTTGAAAGTCCGTGTTGCCCAGCGACAGCCCCAAAACATCACTGCTCTAGAGGAGATCTGCATGGAGGAATGGGCCAAAATACCAGCAACAGTGTGTGAAAACCTTGTGAAGACTTACAGAAAACGTTTGACCTCTGTCATTGCCAACAAAGGGTATGTAACAAAGTATTGAAATGAACTTTTGTTTTTGACCAAATACTTATTTTACCAAGGAATTTACCAATTAATTCATTAAAAATCCTTCAATGTGATTTTCTGGATTTTTTTTTCTCATTTTGTCTCTCATAGTTGAGGTATACCTATGATGAAAATTGGAGACCTCTCTCATCTCTTAAGTGGGAGAACTTGCACAATTGGTGGCTGACTAAATACTTTTTTTCCCCCACTGTATATGTAGACACACAGTGCGGAGCATTGTGGTTGGTGGATGTGCAGCAGAAAGTCTAAGCTCTCTCTCCGCGGATGCGGCGGGCCAGCTGGATGTCTTTGGGCATGATGGTGACACTCTTGGCGTGGATGGCGCACAGGTTGGTGTCCTCGAAGAGACCCACCAGGTAGGCCTCGCTGGCCTCCTGCAGAGCCATGACGGCGGAGCTCTGGAAGTGCAGGTCGGTCTTGAAGTCCTGAGCGATCTCCCTCACCAGGCGCTGGAAGGGCAGCTTACGGATGAGCAGCTCCGTGGATTTCTGGTAGCGACGGATCTCTCTCAGAGCCACGGTACCGGGCCTGTAACGGTGAGGCTTCTTCACTCCGCCGGTGGCCGGAGCACTTTTCCGAGCAGCCTTGGTGGCCAGTTGCTTCCTGGGGGCTTTTCCTCCAGTAGATTTACGGTTTGCTTGGTTCTTGCCATCGCTCTTTATTATTCTGTCTTATATTTCTTGCACGCCGCCTAAACTCCAGCCCGGCACCCGCGTCATTTTCGCTTCAGTTCTCCCGGTATGTTGAGTTTCTCCGTTAGCGCCGGGTGGCGGTTGAGTGCTAGCTAGCTCTTCCCTGCTGTATCGTCTCCTGCTGTAAACAGAGGCTCCATCCGCCGACTCGGGAAACCTTTGGGGCGATCTGTGTGTCTATGATATATACACTACTGTTCAAAAGTTTGGGGTCACCCAGACAATTATTTTGTGTTTTCCATGAAAAGTCACACTTATTTACCACCATGAGTTGTAAAATGAATAGAAAATATATTCAAGACATTGGCAAGGTTAGAAATAATGATTTGTATTTGAAATAATAATTTTTTCCTTCAAACTTTGCTTTCGTCAAAGAATCCTCCATTTGCAGCAATTACAGCATTGCAGACCTAACATGATTGCACAATGGTTTTCTAATCATCCATTAGCCTTCTGACGCAATGAGCAAACACATTGTACCATTAGAACACTGGAGTGATAGTTGCTGGAAATGGGCCTCTATGCACCTATCTAGATATTACACCAAAAACCAGACATTTGCAGCTAGAATAGTCATTTACCACATTAGCAATGTATAGAGTGTATTTCTGATTAGTTTAAAGTTATCTTCATTGAAAAAAGTGCTTTTCTTTCAAAAATAAGGAAATTTCTAAGTGACCCCAAACTTTTGAACGGTAGTGTATATAGAGTGAAAGGTGTGCCGGATCAGAAAGTTATCACCGGATCAGAAAGAAGAAGGAAGATAAAAAGACTCAGAATTGAGCCGCTGTTGCAAAAGGCAGCCAACTTGTGTGGCACCGGAACCGGAAGCTACCCTATTATCTACTACCCTATTATCCTCTCAGCCTCTCAGGCTCTCCCATCACCACTGCTGATTCCTTCCGCTTCCTAGGCACTACCATCACCAGGGACCTCAAATGGGAGCCGACCATCAGCTCACTCATCAAAAAAGCCCAGCAGAGGATGTTCTTCCTGCGGCAGCTGAGGAAGCTCAAGCTACCCACCAAGATGTTAGTGCAGTTCTACACAGCCATCATCGAGTCCATCCTCACCACCTCCATAACCGTGTGGTACGCAGGAGCCACTGCCAGGGACAGACTAAGGCTGCAGCGCGTCGTGCGCACTGCTGAGAAGGTGATCGGCTGCAAGCTCCATCTCTCCAGGATCTGTACATCTCCAGGACCCGGAGGCGTGCTGGCCGGATCATAGCCGATCCCTCACACCCTGGTCACGTACTGTTTGCCCCCCTCCCCTCTGGTAGAAGACTTCGGTCCATCCAGACTAAAAACCTCCCGTCACATGAACAGCTTCTTCCCCTCTGCCATCAGACTGCTGAACACTAAGTGACTTATTGACTCTCGTGCACTATGTACAGCAGCTCAACCAGACTCATGTCAATCATCACTGTTTTCTTCCTGCATTACCGACTGCACTATATAGTTCTCCACAGTATCTGCTGCTCGCTAATATATTTTAACTGCTGACCAGTATCACTTACTCTTATTCTCGATTCTCACTTCCGCCCTCCCAAGAGAGTAGACGCTTTTTCTTTCTCTCCTGCTCTGACTTTTTTCCTCCCCTCCCAACTACTGATCCCAGCTTGCTGTTGTCTGTCTGCGTCTAACTGCGACCGTCGGAAAGAAATTATGGAGTTAATAAGCTGGGCTTTGAACACAATTGACACTATTTTTTCAACAAGGAAAAATGCTCCGGGGGAAGCTGTCTGCCCCGCAGGAACGGCTCCAGCGGGCTATTTACTGACATAACGTTCGGCTCAGGAGACGCACACACACAGGCTCAGAGTAGTTCAAACTGTTTATTAACAACAGGGATGTTTGGGTGCGTGTCTGCGGAATGTTAATGTGTTGGTGGTGGCGTCTGCTTCGGACCCAGAGGCAGGGAGACCGTTCAGCCGGCAACCCTATGGGAGAAATCAGACACAGGGTGATGAGCACACACCAACACAGGAGGAGAATAGGCGAGGGAGAGAAGCTTACTTGTTAGGACAGATGACTGGCGCTTCAAGGATGGAAGCCCGGGAGACAGCCACCTGCAGGGCTCGGTGCAGCAGCGAGGAGAGACGAGGGACGGGATTGTCCGCCGCCGAGGAATCCACCTGTGCACAGGGGAGCAGACTGGAGAGATGAGGTAAGTGATTTTCTTACCGGTGACGAGGATGCTGAAGAGAATGTGGTAGAAGCCCATGGAAGGGAAATGAAGTCTACGGCTTCAGACCGAAGCTCAGGGCGAGGCGGCTTATATCCCTCGCCGCTGATGACTGACAGGTGTGTGAGCAGGTGGCGCCGTTGATGAGCGGCGCGCCGTGACAGTACTCCCCCCTCTAGCAGCGCCTCCTGGCGATGGCTTATCCGGGTGCGCTCGGTGGAAGTCCGCGATGAGCGATGGGTCCAACACAAACGACGGGGGCACCCACTGTCGATGCTCGGGCCCATAGCCCTCCCAGTCCACCAAGTATTGCAACCCACGACCCCGGCGCCGGGAGTCCAGGATGGAGGAGACGGACCAGGCCGGATGGCCACCAACCATCCGGGGTGCGGGTTGCGCTGCAGGAGGAGGGCAAAGGGGGTCGGTAACTGCCAGCTTCACCTTCGACACGTGGAAAGTGGGATGGATGCAGAGGGAGGGGGGAATAGCTACGCGCACAGCCACCGGGTTGATTATCCGGGTGATGGGAAAGGGACCCATGAAGCGCTGTGCCAGCTTTCTCCTCTCGCCTTTTAGGGTGACGTCCTGGGTGGAAACGTAGACAAGTTGCCCAACTCTGTACGCCGGGGCAGGTCTTCTACGCCGGTCCGCCACGGTCCTGTTGCGCTCTGCTGTGCGTAAAAGCGCATGACGCACGGCGGCCCAGGTGGAGCGGAACTGCCTCACGTGCACCCTAACTGACGGGACAGTTACCTCGCTCTTCTGCGCTGGAAGCAGCGGGGGGTCGTAACCCAGGGACGCCTTGAAGGGGGACATCCCCGTTGCAGAAGAGCGGGCGGTGTTGTGGGCGTACTCCACCCAGGCGAGATGGTTGCTCCATGACGTCGGCTTGGATCTTGCAACACAGCGGAGCGCAGCCTCCAGCTCCTGATTGGTCCTCTCACACTGCCCGTTAGACTGGGGGTGATGGCCGGAGGAGAGGCTCACCTTGGCTCCGATGGCGTTGCAAAAGGACCTCCAAACCTCGGATGAAAATTGGGGACCCCGGTCTGAGACCACGTCCACCGGAATCCCGTGCAGCCTGACCACGTGTTGGATGAGGAGGCCCGCCGTCTCCAGGGCGGTAGGGAGACCTCGCAGGGGGACGAAGTGTGCCGCCTTGGAGAAACGGTCCACGATGGTCAGGATGGTGTTAAAGGAGCTGGAAACGGGGATTCGGTGACGAAATCCAGTGCGATATGCAACCAGGGCCTGCCGGGGAGGGGCAGAGGCTGGAGCAGACCCGCTGGAGGGGCATTTCCTGACTTGCTGGTGGCACAGACTGGGCAAGCCCGGGCGTAGCGGGCTGCATCCCTCTGCAGGCCTGGCCACCAAAAAGACCGTTGGAGGAGGCTGATCATCCGGGAGGTGCCGGGATGACAGGTGAGCCGGGAGGTGTGGAGCCAGTGGATGACCTCTCCTCGGACCGCAGATGGGACGAACAGTCTTCCCTCCGGTCCGCCGCCAGGATCAGGTTCCACCTCCTGTGCCTTCCGGATCTTTGCCTCGATATCCCACGAGATGGCTCCCACGACGCACGACCTGGGCAGGATGGAGTGGGGCGTCTCCTCCGATTCCACGGGAGTGAACTGCCTAGAGAGGGCGTCAGGCAGGCCGTTCTTAGAGCCAGGCCTGAAGGTGATAGAAAATTGGAACCTGGCGAAGAACAGAGACCAGCGCGCCTGGCGGGCGTTCAGGCGCTTGGCAGATCGTAAATACTCCAAGTTCTTGTGGTCCGTAAGGACCACAAACGGCAGGTTCGCCCCCTCTAGCCAGTGGCACCACTCCTGCAGGGCGAGCTTTATGGCCAAGAGCTCTCTGTCCCCCACATCGTAGTTCCTCTCCGCCGGGGACAAGCGCCGGGAGAAGAAGGCGCACGGTCGTTTGGCGCCATCGTCCGGTGACCGCTGGGACAGCACTGCTCCCACTCCCGTGTCCAAAGCGTCTACCTCGACGATGCACTGCAGCGCGGGGTCGACCTGGCGAAGGACCCGGGAGGAGGAGAATTCCGCCTTCAGCGCCTCAAAGGCGGCAGCGACCTCTTCGGTCCACCGGAATGGGACCTTCGGGGACGTGAGGCGGGTCAGTGGTCCAACGATGATACTGAAGTTGGGGACAAAGCGGCGGTAGAAATTGGCGAAGCCAACAAATTGCTGCACCTGCTTCCGGGATGCAGGTGTAGGCCATTCCACCACCGCCTTTACCTTCTCTGGGTCAGGGAGCACCTTATCGTGGGCGATGATGAACCCCAGGAAGGACGTACTCCTGGCGTAAAATTCACACTTTTCTGCCTTTACGTACAGACGATTCTCCAGCAGCCTTTGGAGGACCCGCCTCACGTGGACCTGGTGCTCATCCCTGGACTTGGAGAAGATGAGAATATCGTCCAGGTAGACGAACACGAAAAGGCCAATGAAGTCCCGGAGGACGTCATTAATGAGGCGCTGGAAGACTGCAGGAGCGTTGGTCAACCCGAACGGCATCACCAGGTATTCAAAGTGGCCGTTCGGGGTACGGAAGGCCGTTTTCCACTCATCTCCCTCCCGGATCCGGACGAGGTGGTAAGCGCTGCATAGGTCCAGCTTGGTGAACCAGGTCGCCCCCTGGAGGGAGTGGAAAGCAGTGTCCATGAGAGGCAGGGTGTAACGGTCCTTCTCCGTGATATTATTGAGGGCCCGGTAGTCGATACAAGGGCGGAGGGACCCATCCTTTTTTCCCACGAAGAAGAACCCTGCCCCCACGGGTGACGATGATGGGCGGATTATCCCGGCGTTTAATGACTCCTTCAGATATGTGTTCATCGTCTCCTTCTCCGGCGCTGACAGGCTGTAGAGCCGACCAGAAGGTAACGGCGCCCCCTGGTGGAGGTTGATGGCACAGTCATAGGGCCGATGAGGGGGAAGAGACATAGCTTTCGCTTTACTGAACACCATACCCAGGTCGTGAAACTCCGGAGGCACCAGGGACAGGTCCGGGGGTGCAGCGTCCGTCGCGGGGGGAGGAGCGGACGGCGAGCAGGCAGCGGACTGGAGGCAGGTGCCCAGGCAAAATGTACTCCATGCCGATACCCCAGCTGATCTCCAATCCAGGACCGGATTGTGAAGGCGGAGCCAGGGATACCCCAGGATGACGGGCGACACAGAGTTGGGAAGGACGTAAAAGGTCATCTCCTCCCGGTGGTTTCCCGAGATGATGACCGGTAGGGGGACAGTTTGATGCGTCACTCTCCCAAGGGTGGCACGGGAGAGGTGGACTAGGGAGATGGGAGTGTTGAGTGCCTGGCAGCGGATGCCCAATCGGGTTGCCAGGCTTTGTGAAATGAAGCTGCCTTCAGCGCCCGAATCCACCAGTGCGTGGGTGAGGTGCCCAGTGGGGTTATGGCAGAAACGGATGGGCAGCTTCAATTGGGTGAGTGATCCTAACCGATTGACGTCCGCGAGGCTTCCAACAGTGACTCGCGGACCCCTCCGACTGGCTTTCCGTGGACAACGCTCCACGGTGTGTTGGTCGCCTCCGCAATACATGCAGAGGCCCAACTCACGGCGGCGTTGTTTCTCCACAGGGGAAAGTTTAGTCCAGCCCGTCACCATCGGCTCCGACTCCTCGGGGCACGATGCTGGCGGCGCCGCCAGGGGGCGAGCTTGGAACAGGTGCGGCGAGGCTCCACGAGGGCGAGAAGAAGAAGACTTCCGCCCCGAGGAGCGCTCGCGCAGCCTGTTATCCAAACTTACCGCTAAGGACGTCAGCTCCGCTAGCGTCCCAGGGATATCCCGACCAGCCAGTTCATTCCTCAGATCACTATTGAGGCTGCGGAGGAACAGACCACAGAGGGAGCGTTCCTCCCAGCCCAATTCCTCCGCCGCTACCCGGAAGTCGACCGAGTGGTCCGCTGCCGACCGGCTTCCCTGCTGGAGAGCGAGAAGCTGATCGACCTGGACCGTTTCGGTTTGAGAATGGTCAAAGACCTCCAGAAAGCGCCTCACGAATTGATCATAGGTGAGGGTGGCATAACTGGGCCTCGCCATTACGGCGTAGGTCCAAGTTAACGCACGCCCCTCCAGAAGATTCCCTATGTAACCAATCCGGCTGTGATCTGAGGGAAAATCTCCGGGCACACGGTGGAACACGGACTCACACTGCATAATGAACCCCCGCGCTCCGCCGAGCTTACCGCTAAAGTGGGCGGGGGTCGGAATCGGTGTGAGCCGAACCGGTGCCACTGGAGCCGGCTGGACGGCTGCTGGAACAGCAGGAGCCGCGCCACCCTGGCGAGTCGGGAGGAACGGCTGTTGGGGGTCCAAGCGGTTCAATCGGTTAGTTAATTCTAATAATTGATTAAGAACCACCTGTTGCTGATAAACAATCTGATCCACCCGAGCCTCGAGGATGGTAAACTGGTGTGCGAGCCCGCCGTCTGCCGAGCCGCTCTGCTGAAGCCGTACTGACATAACGTTCGGCTCAGGAGACGCACACACACAGGCTCAGAGTAGTTCAAACTGTTTATTAACAACAGGGATGTTTGGGTGCGTGTCTGCGGAATGTTAATGTGTTGGTGGTGGCGTCTGCTTCGGACCCAGAGGCAGGAGACCGTTCAGCCAGCAACCCTATGGGAGAAATCAGACACAGGGTGATGAGCATACACCAACACAGGAGGAGAATAGGCGAGGGAGAGAAGCTTACTTGTTAGGACAGATGACTGGCGCTTCAAGGATGGAAGCCCGGGAGACAGCCACCTGCAGGGCTCGGTGCAGCAGAGAGGAGAGACGAGGGACGGGATTGTCCGCCGCCGAGGAATCCACCTGTGCACAGGGGAGCAGACTGGAGAGATGAGGTAAGTGATTTTCTTACCGGTGACGAGGATGCTGAAGAGAATGTGGTAGAAGCCCATGGAAGGGAAATGAAGTCTACGGCTTCAGACCGAAGCTCAGGGCGAGGTGGCTTATATCCCTCGCCGCTGATGACTGACAGGTGTGTGAGCAGGTGGCGCCGTTGATGAGCGGCGCGGCGTGACATTTACGTGACACAGGTAATTGGAGAATGCTGTGTCTCACTAATCTCTCTATCGAAGATATTGAAGATTTGTTTATCTTCGTAATAATGGTGATCGGGATCTTTCTGATTGGGACTGGAATTGTCCTGGTTTACTGCAAATTGCTGAAGATGGATTCAACCTATCAAAATGCTGGCCAGGCGAGGTGCATCTGTCAAATTGAAAAATTGGAGAAGACCCTGATAGCGACAAAGGGAGAACTGTCTCGGAAGGTGGATTACATCATGGTCTCGCTTAGGTCTTTCCACGATGGATTTAAAGCCCCACAATGAAGGATTAAGTACTGAATCTACAGAAGAAATAAAAAGCCTTCTCTGTGATCAGTCCGATTTGGCTCAATTTCCCCATGAAAATTCCTCCTGGCTGTCTGCAGTCTGTGTTTTCAAAATCATTGAGCATAAGGCCTTGGACAGCCAGCTGGACTCTGCCAAGATAAGGACTCGGCGCCAGCCAGACAAAACATCTCCTGCCAAGAGTCCTTGTTGTCTCTCTTATTATCATCAACACTGCTCAACACCGCACACACATTGATCCATGAACTGAATAAAGATACACACACTGCTCTCTTGTGTCTTGTTAACCCTGTGTAGCGAATGTGCATTGAAGAGCTTTTTTTTTCCTTGAAATCTTAATATTGATTAATTATGTAACCAGTATTTTGAATCAATGATTTTTTTGCTCCTTCCTATTGTTCCTCGTATTATTCTTATTCTCATGCTTGTATTTACTATCCTGTTGGCAGGCGCGTCTCTGATGCTGCCGCGTCACTGGAAATGCAGGTTCATTTTCTGTGTCAAGTCAAATTCTCTCGTATGTTATCAGTGATCTGTTAATGTACTTGGCAATAAATCTTTTTCTGATTCTGATTCTGATTCTAAATCTTTTTCTGATTCTACACTTATTGCATGTATAGTTTATTCTTTTATCTTATCATGTTTAATGTTGCAGCATTGCACCGAGACAAATTCCTAGTTTGTGTACTACATGAACAATGGCAATAAACCTGATTCTGATTCTGATTCTGATTCTGATTATCCTAACAGAGCACTATGCTCCCAAAATGGATAAATACCTAGAATCTCCAAAAATACAATGGGCGGCAGAGCCTTCAGTTATCAAGCTCCTCTCTTGTGGAACCAGCTGCCAATCTGGATTTGGGAGTCAGACTCGATCTCTGTTTTTAAGAATAGGAATAAAACCTACCTTTTTGATATAGCCTACAGTTAGGGAGGGATCATGTGTCTCTGAACCCTCCCTTAGTTATGCTGCTAATAAGTTTAGACAGCCGGGGGACCTCCAATAATGCACTGGGCTTCGCTCCTTTCTTCACTCTCAATGAAATATTTTTGTTGGTCATTAACCTATTAACTGGCCACATGTCATGGACAGGTCACGCACCCCTTGTGGCGCAGCGCAGCAACTGCACCTGTCAACTCACTCTGACATCCCTTTAACTCCCCAGCTTTACTGAGGATTTCTACTGATCTGCCTGTTCAGAAAGTGGCAGACACGCGTTGGAGGAATCATGGCTGACACGGAATACACCAAAGAAGAAGAAATCCTTTTTCTTCTTCTTCCTTTTCCTTGTTTGAGCTCAGAAAGCAAATATGGCTGCCATGCATCGTCATGCATCATCACATAAAAACAGCTTCGTACAAGAAAAATTGCCACGGGATACAAACGAAATTGATGTGGGATAATCATTAGACTTTGTAGATGTGGGAGAGAGTGCAAATGACCAAGAGAATGCAAAATAGCCACCACGATGGACGAAAATGGAGCGACCATGGAGCCCCCCTTCGCTAATGGTAAGTGACAAATTTCTTTTTTTTCTTTACATTGTTCTGATTTTCTGGTTCATATACTTTGAAGATACGATAACAATATACCCCTGTAGAAAAAATGGTGTCAAAAAACAGAACCATTCTTTGAGTAAATATGTCCAAAGTCCACTTTTGACTGAGTTATGTATTTCGATATAGCTCCCGTGGCATTTTGCAAATTAGATGTGTAAATTTATTCCTATCTGAAAGTTTGGATCATAGTCTACATCTTTCTAATTGACAGTAACCCATTATCTCTTGCAACTTTCAAGTTTTAGCCTTGGAAATCTGAACTATTTTTTTGACAAAAAAATATTTACCGCTCTTGACCACTAGGGGTTATGTTGCCAAACTGCGCTTGGGACAGTTAGAGGGTTTTAACATCTGTTTGTTCTCTCTCATAGATTGAGCACCCATCGTGCTGTTTGCTCTCTACATGTCTGTTCTTTTCTTCTTCTTCTCTATCCCCTCACCCCCCAGCCAGTCTCAGCAGATGACTGCCCCTCTTTGAGCCTGGTTCTGCTGGAGGTTTCTTCCTGTTAAAAGGGAGTTTTTCCTCTCCACCATCACCAAGTACATGCTCACAGGGGATCCCCTGATTTCTGGGGTCTTTCTGCAATTGTGGGGGTTTCCCCGACAGTTGAAAGTGCTATGAGATGACTGTTGTTGTGAAATGGCGCTATATAAATAAAGTTGAATTGAATTGAATTGGTATTAGTACTTAGAATTAAGGTGTGTTTAAGGTGTCCTAATTGCCTAATGTGTGTTTTTAGTGTGTGTTATTAGTATTCATCAATATTAGGTGTATTATTTCCTTATGAGCATTGATGTATATCTATTACCTTGGCATTCATGCGAAGAGCAGAGTAAGAATCTCATTGCTCAGGAAATGTTGCATTTCTTAACTCTGCACATGATAATAAAGCCGTTGAATCTTGAATCTTAAATAAAGAACAATGGGCCGGACCCATACAGCACCCCACATGCCAAGCGACACCCCAGAACGTCCATCGTAAGCCCACCAACCACCCACCCCAGACACACACCGACAGTGGCAGGCAGCTCCGCAGTCACAGCTGCCCCAGGGCAAACCAATGGAAACACAACCACCAATCCACACCAGCTGCCTCCCCCAGCCACCCCTGACCACCCACACGCACCCACACACGGCACCAAGGACACCGGAGGCAAAGCGGCAAAGCACCCTGCCCCTGTGACACAACGGCAGGACGGCAGGGAAAAACAAGCCCCAAACCATCAATCGCCAGGCCACAAGACGGACCTCCGACCCCCACCAACCCAACGAGGTCCTCCCACCCACACACACACCCTCCACCCCCGCACGTCCACCCACAGGTACCTGCACCCCACACACACACACATATGCCCACTCTCATGTGGACACAAACACACTCACCGTCACACATGTCCATCTGCACCCACACACACACACACATGATCCCACACACTCCCACACTCACTCAGATCTGCACACACTCATGCACACACACACTCACACAGATATGCATACACACATACACAAGCACACACACTCACACACAACCACATCTGGAGGCCTCAGAGAATGGGGGACCCCCTGGGATGCAGGCACCAGCCCCCAGAGTGCCGCCAGGGCCCCAGGGAGGGCACAACCCCATCACACAAGGACGCACCAGGGTCGGCCAGCACCACCGGCACACACCCAACCCAACCTAGAGGGGGACCCCCTCCCCAACATCAGTTACCCAGGGCAAGACCCAGCACCACCCGGCCCACCCCGCAGCCTACCCCCCGCCCCCACCAACCCCCCAGACCAGATGCACAGCCACCCCAGGACATGCTCTCCAGACACTGGCCCCAGCGCCAGCTGCCAGAGGCGCCAAGGAGAGTAAGCCACTGCCCGCCACCCCTCAGATTATAGAATTAATAAGCGGGGACCAGAGATAATTGAATTCAGTCAACTGTTTTTGGTTTTTGTTTTTTTTGAGGAGGAAGACATTTTCTCCAGGCTAATATAATCTCAGACTAGGTTATTATGGTGAGTTGTACATAAATTATTTCTTGATTTCCAATTCAATGGATAGTTTTCTTTGCGATGCATAAACCAGTGAGAACCATGTGTGACACGTTTAGCTCTATATTTATTTCACTTAAATCACCTAATATGCAAGGTGTTGGACAGGATGGGATATGATACCCAAGCCATGACATAAAGTTTTCACATGTCTTCTGCCACATCTTTTGGAATGGTGTAAAGGACCACATAGCATGCAACTATCCAGGACATTGCTGGTGCAATGGTAACACATATCTGTGTGACAAAGTCCCATTTTGAACACCCTTTGTCCTGTGTAATGAGTGCTATGTAGAACTGAGTTTTTAGTCATCTTAAAAGTGTTTAAACATATTTGTGTCCAGAAGCTATCATCTTTATTAATTTTTAGGTTTGTCTCACATTTTGATTTTGGAAGAGATACTGACTCATCCAGTTTTGATAATAGTCCGTGTATTTTCACTATCAATTTAGGGGAACGGAAATTTAGACCACAGGATCTCATCTCTGTTGTTTGCAGATGATGTTGTCCTGTTGGCTTCATCCAGCAATGACCTACAGTCCTTGCTGGGACGGTTTTCCACTGAGTGTGAAGCGGCTGGGATGAAAATCAGGACCTCTAAGTCCGAGTCCATGGTCCTCAGCCGGATAAAGGTGGCTTGTCCTCTCCGGGTTGGGGACAGGCTCCTGCCCCAAGTGGAGGAGTTTAAGTATCTTGGGGTCTTGTTCACGAGTGAGGGGAGAATGGAGCGAGAGATTGACAGACGGATCAGAGCAGCATCTGCAGTGATGCGGACGTTGTACTGGTCTGTTGTGGTGAAGAGGGAGCTGAGCTCTAAAGCAAAGCTGTCGATTTACCAGTCAATCTACGTTCCTACTCTCACCTATGGTCACGAGCTTTGGGTAATGACTGAAAGAACGAGATCGCTTATACAAGCGGCTGAAATGAGCTTTCTCCGTAGGATTGCTGGACTCACCCTCAGAGATAGGGTGAGGAGCTCAGTCATCCAGGAGAGGCTCAGAGTAGAACCGCTGCTCCTCCACATTGAAAGGAGCCATTTGAGGTGGTATGGGCATCTGATTAGGATGCCTCCTAGACACCTCCCACTTGAGGTGTTTCGGGCATGTCCCACTGGGAGGAGACCCTGGGGCAGACCCAGGACTCGGTGGAGAGACTATGTCTCCCAGCT
This sequence comes from Pholidichthys leucotaenia, assembly GCA_020510985.1. Taxonomy (NCBI): domain Eukaryota; kingdom Metazoa; phylum Chordata; class Actinopteri; order Cichliformes; family Pholidichthyidae; genus Pholidichthys; species Pholidichthys leucotaenia. Next base: position 4,379,931 of record CM035843.1, on the reverse strand, counting down.
GGTCTGGGGATGCCTTGGTATCCTCTCTGAAGAGCTGGATCAGGTGGCTGGGGAGAGGGAAGTCTGGGCTTCTCTGCTTGAACTGCTGCCTCTGCGACCTGGACCTCCGGAAAAGCGGTAGAAGATGGATGAATGGATGGATGGATGGACCATCACTGACAGTCAGTGTGGCCAAAATGTTCCTTTATGCAATGATCTTCTCACACATTGATTACTGTTTTACCAACTGGTCAGTCACTGGTGTAACCATAATCAAACCTACTGAATCTTTATACAATAAAAGCTAATAAGCTAATGTCTTATCCCAATGACATATGGGATAAGAAAGATCCCATATGTCATTGCTGTCACATTTACAAGAGATTCAATCTTCTGTGTTTTGAAAATTATAAAACTCTCAAATTTGCCTCTTCAATTTATAAAATATTAAATGGCTATACCCCCCCCCCAAGGAGAATATGTTAACCTGAGAACTGCCACTTGCACAACCACCAGAGCAATCACTAGAGAATACTGTGAGGTCCCCCACAAACACACCACATTTGCTCAATCTGTGCTATCAGTGAGGGGCACCAAGATCTGGAATAACATACCACCTGCAATCAGAGAACATACCACACTAAACACTTTTAAAAGGCATATTAAAATTTGGCTTTTAATCAACCAAAACTGTACCCATAACTAGTGGTTGCTGTGCAGCATACAGATATATATATATATATATATATATATATATATATATATATATATATATATATATATATATATATATATATATATATATATATATATATATATATATATATATATATATATATACTGTATATACATATATATATATATATATATATACATATATATATACATATATATATATATATATATATATATATATATATATATATATATGCATATATATATAGCCCGCCGAGGGCCGCTTTCTCTCCCCTCCCCCGCGTGGGGGAGGCGGGGGGAGCGTCCCGAGGCTCTGCCCGGCCCTCCGTCCCAGTCCCTCCGCCGGGAGGGAAGGAGGAGGGCCGGCCGGCGCGGCGCCCCGGCCGCCGCCGGCCGCCGCCGGCCCCCCTCCGAGCCGGCTCCGTCTCGGCGGTCCCTCCCGGGGGCTGACGGGTGCCCGTCGTGGAGCCGGCTGGGGGCCGGCGGTCCGGCGCGCCCGCCGCCGCGGAACTCCGACCTAAGCGCCGCGCGCGGCCTCGCCCCGGCCGTCGCGCCGCGTGCCTCCGGGTACCCAACTCTCCTCCCTCCTCCGGCGGGAGCACGGGGGGTTTAATATGCATATATATATATATATATATATATATATATATATATATATATATATATATATATATATATATATATATATATATATACTGTATATATATATATATATATATATATATATATATATATATATATATATATATATATATATATATATATATACACTACCGTTCAAAAGTTTGGGGTCACTTAGAAATTTACTTTTTTTTGAAAGAAAAGCATTGTTTTTTTCAATGAAGATAACTTTAAACTAATCAGAAATACACTCTAATATCTAATATACATTGCTAATGTGGTAAATGACTATTCTAGCTGCAAATGTCTGGTTTTTGGTGCAATATCTACATAGGTGTATAGAGGCCCATTTCCAGCAACTATCACTCCAGTGTTCTAATGGTACAATGTGTTTGCTCATTGCGTCAGAAGGCTAATGGATGATTAGAAAACCCTTGTGCAATCATGTTAGCACAGCTGAAAACAGTTTAGCTGGTTAGAGAAGCTAGAAAACTGACCTTCCTTTGAGCAGGTTGAGTATCTGGAAAAAATTATTATTTCAAATACAAATCATTATTTCTAACCTTGTCAATGTCTTGACTATATTTTCTATTCATTTTACAACTCATGGTGGTAAATAAGTGTGACTTTTCATGGAAAACACAAAATAATTGTCTGGGTGACCCCAAACTTTTGAACGGTAGTGTATATATATATATATATATATATATATATATATATATATATATATATATATATATATGTATGTATGTACCCATGCGTCACACACATACTGTATGCCCCGCCTCTTGTTTGATGCTGTTTGTCGTTGCTGTGAGGTGCTTGGGTGCATGTGTATTTACGCAGGCACAGCACTTCACTCATGTGACATTTGAATGTTTTGTTTTGTATCACCTTAACTCTTACACTTTAGCCTATCCACTTTTTACAGTTTCATTGCAGTTGTTCGGCTCGTGTATGATTGTTTTTGTATTTTTGTGATCCACCAGGGGACTACAGATGCAAATTAGCAGTATTGATAAATCTGGCATACTTACATTTGTATTAATTTTCATTAGTATGTAATGTTCCTTTCAAACAAACATTAAACTAAACTAAATTAAATTTGACCCTGAACAGAAGCAATGTCCTGTGTTCATTTATCAACATCACTCCATAAAAAGAAAAAAAAAATCAAAATGTAAAATAAAATAATTATAAATGTCATGCAAAACTATTGTATTTTAAATATGAGTCTTTCCACCACTCATAGCCTAGTTGGTAGAGTATCCGCCCCACAACCGGGAGGCTGGGGTTCAAATGCCGGCTGGGTCATACCAAAGACCAGGTAAAAATGGTACTTTCCGCCTTCTAGCATGGTGCTCAGCATAGTAGAACGGGGACAGGAAAGTTAACACACAGGGCTACCAGAGGACTGACCCCCCACTGTAGCTTTCTCTACTTACAGTGGCTGTGTGGCCTAGGGTCATGAAATGAAGATAGGTGCCGCCATTGTCATGGGAGTAACTTAACTCTTCCCAGTGTACATTTAAAAAGGTTTTACCTGCATTTTTTTTAATCAAAAACGAGTGAATTACTCTCACTGAACCATGAACTGTGAGAGGTAAAGAATACCACTGCACTAAATATTGATTGAAATGGTTAGTAACGGGATTAGTAATGAGATAGAAACAATGTTTATTGGGATTTTCTGGTTTCTGACACAGCTGGATAATTAAACACGCCCTGGGTGAAACTGACACTGGGACATTGTTGCTCTTCCTGTGAAACGAACATAACAGGAGGGTTCAGAAATTAGTAGATTGCACTTTTGGGCAATATGCTGTGATATTTCATCCAGGTCTGTCTCCAGTTCCTCTCCCAGCACATTTTCTGGCTCTAAACTGGCTTCTGCTGTAGGTTATGTGTCATTACTTATGATCGGCCTAACCGTGCGTCATTCACAAAACCTGTACCCAATCAGATTAGGGGCTGATTCCTGTTAATGAGCAGGATGAAAAGTGACTGATACAGCAGAGCTTTACAGACATCCTTTTTAGAGGAGTGTAAAAGAGAAATGTTTGTTGGTCTTTACACATACATACTGTATATGTCCTTGAATGAATGAATGAATGAATGAATCTTTATTTCGGATAGATTAAAAGTAAAGATTAAAAAAGAAACAGAATAATATAACAAAGGGGGAAAAAATCCAACAAGGTCAAATTAGACAATAACTCCTCTGATTCTACAGTTCAACATCAGTTATCTGAAATGGGTGATGGCTGAAGCCGCAGCTTCTATTGCCCACCATATTCCATCCAAGAATTCAAAAGAAAAACAAAACAAGAGTGATTACAATTCAGAACGAAGCTAACTAACCTGCACTTATATAGCGCTTTTCTAGTCACAAAGACCACTCAAAGCGCTTTCACTAACACTAACCCTCTATTCTAAGGGCCTATAGGAAACAGATATCTAGGGAGAATTTAGAACAACCAGTCAACCTAACATGCATGTCTTTGGATTGTGGGAGGAAACCGGAGTCCCTGGAGTAAACCCACGCAGCACAGGGAGAACATGCAAACTCCACACAGAAAGGTTCCAATCCCTGCCAACCTGGGGATTCAAACCAGGAACCTTCTAGCTGTAAGGCAACAGTGCTAACCACTGCACCACCGTGCTGCCCAGCTAAGACAAAATGTGACAAAAAACTAAGCAACAACACAACGCAGACTGGATATAACAATCCTTATGTGATTTTACATGCCATCTTGTATATATGTTTGGAGTATTTCTTCCTTTAGTTTTTGTTTAAATTGTCCAAGCGTTGTACATGATTTTAATTCTGTACCAAACTGAAAGGAACTTCCCAGCTCCTTTCTCCATTGCTATATTTCATGTACACACTTAATTACATTGTGACAATTTGTACTGTATTAATAATTTTTGTCACAGAAAAAAATGAAGTTGGCAAATATTTTTGTCCTTAAAATAAAACCCCAAAAACCCTTTACAATTGATCTCTTAAAAAGAATGATATAGGATCTTAAAAACTTGATTTGGTGACTGCTTCATACTGTGAGCCTAGAAATCATTCATATCCGCACCTTTAAAGTCACTGTGCAAAATAATTGATTCATCTTTGAAAAATATTTGCCAACTTCATTTTGCTCTGTGACAGAAATTATTAATACAATGCAAATTGTCACAATGTAATTAAGTGTGTACATGAAATATAGTAATGGAGAAAGGAGCTGGGAAGTTCCTTTCAGTTTGGTACAGAATAAAAAATGGGCTGAAAAACCCAAAGTGAAATAGACTCATTGCCCCAGAACGTAAATTGCTCTGTGAGCAAATGCACCCAAGTGAGTTTTTTTTGGCTTTGTCTACATGTCTTTTATTTAATGATTTATTAAGCAACATTTTTGCTCAACTTTTAACATTTTCAAATTAGTATCTCCATGTCACAAATTTCAGAGGTTTCAGGAGAGCTTTTCTGCTCTGTTAACCCATCAGGGAAATGCGTTCCAACTTAATATCCACAAAATACTGCTATTATTCTCAAGGATTAGAAAATTAGCATTCAAGAACAGCTTATAAATAATTTTAGCATTGGTGATTTTTTAAGCACCATTTTGGTTAATGAAGTGTTTTTGCACATGTTGTAACACAGCTTACATGTTACAATAAGTCTTTCTTCTCACACTTTGCAGTGATGATGAATGGCATTCTCTACTATGCAGATAAGCATGTTTATTAAAGCATTTTGCTGACACAATTTAAATGTCCACGTCTTTGTAGCTGCAAATGTCAACCTTTTATTTTGTCGTGTTTCCACCATCTGGGTACATTGGTGGAAATTCCTCTGAAAAATTAAGCCTCCACATAATGGGCTGGTGCTTCTTCTCCATCCTCACTCCCAAGCTTTAATTACTTTTGCGAGAGATAGCATATGCAAGTTGACAAAAAAATGGAAGCATCTTGTGAAGTAATTATTTGCAAGAAGTACTGTTAAAACAAAACTGTGATAAAATACGTTAAGATGTTTGTCCTGTAGGTCATCGGGTTTATGCTTGAGCAACTGAAACCCCAATGACAAAAGTGTGTACCGGTTTGACTTTCCTGTGGATCACGTTAGTGTTGTGTGCACCAAACATTTCTCTACTATTTAAGTCTGTCTACAGGATGCATGTGCTTCTCATGTAACTCTCAAAAGACCTTTTCTGCTCAGGCATTTATTAAAGGCCTTGAAATGTATTACATTTTCTTAACTTAAAATGAATTAGCTGCTAACCCTTTGGATTTTTTTAGAACATGCCTCTATTTTCTCATGCTGTGCAATGATGTCACTTTTGTATTTTGTATTTTTTTAAAGCTTTAATTGTTATAACTGTTAACAGACAAAAGACCCACACTGTAAAATCCAGTTAGTTAATGTAACTTAAAGGATCCAAATGCCTGAAAAAGCTAAGTGGAATGTAAATTGGCTGATTTCAAAACAAGCGCTTAAGGCCCTTTTCCACTAGCCCCGCCCAGCCCCGATTGAAAACCCGGCTCTACTCACTTCGGTTCGGTTCAGCCTCAGTTCCTTTTCAACTACTGCTGGCACACCTGCTGTGGGTGGGATTTGTTGAACAGCAGGCGGCGCCACACCCTCATGACGTGAAACACGCGACCGAATCCCCACAACAAACAAAATGGCTGATGACGAGGAGAGAAGGAAGGAGGAAGGAGAGAGGAATGACTGCGACATGAAACTGGTTAAATCTATGGTGCTGACTTGTGCTCTGCACAATCTGTGTGAGAGTCATGGAGAGACGTTTGACACTACATTGGATGATGCAGTAGATGAACCAGTGGTGGCAGCGGCACAGAGAGCAGAGGAGCAGGGTGGTGAAATTGTAGCGAACTCAATATAAGCACCCTACTTGGCTTGACAAGTGGGTTGACCCTGGCGACACAGGTAGAGAGCAGGACTCCGGACCGGGAGGCGTGAGTTCAAACCTCCCGGTGGGACGTTGCCATGTCAAGCTGCACATTACAATATAACATGTGATGCAATACTTGTCTATTTCGTCCACATTTATGTGCATACATATTTCAGAAATGTTTTTTGTAAATAAAATGTTGTGCATGGTCCATCTACCTGTCCTCTTGTTCATAACGCTTATCTGTTAAAAAGGTGCGAAGCCATCAGCCTAATGATGAGTCCACACTTCTGTTGTGATAATTGCTCACGCTGAGCGCTCTGACAGCCCCGTACGCTGTGGGGGTGGAACACACAACGCTGTGTGGGGAGGAACACACGACGTGTTCCTCCCCACACTCTCAATTTTTTTCACAATACTTGCATCCTTCCAGTCTTGAGATACTTTCTGGGCATCCCATATCTCTTGGATGAGCTTGTGCAGGCAGTTGGTCAGCTGAACACCACCATATTCCCACACTTCTGCTGGAATTCCATCCCTTCCTGGAGCTTTACCATCCTGTGTTGTCCTGATAGCTGCCATTAGTTCATCAAAATTTGGTGGTTCATCCAGATTTGTTACAGCTGGTCACTGCACTAGAGCTTCGTTAGCCTCTTCAGTGAGATCTCCGGGGTTGTTTAGTAGTTGCTCAAAGTGGTCTGCAAGTCTGTCCAGGATCTTGTCTTTCTCCTGCAAAACCGTTTCACCATCCATAGCCTTTAGTTGGATCAATCCTCTTGGTTTAGGGCTGTAGATTTCTCTCAAACCTGTGAAGAATGTTTTCATGTCCTTCCTGTCTGCTGCAGTTTGAAGTTCCTCCGCTTTTTCATCCCACCAGTTGGACTTCATCTCTCTGGTGTACTTCTGTAGCTCACTCTGAGCCTCTGAGTATTTCTTCTTCTTTGACCTTGTGTTACACTGTAGGTTTTCCTGCCTAGCTGTATTCCTCGCTTCTAGTAGTTTCTTCAGTTGATCATCATGCTCATCAAACCAATCTTGATGTCTCCTCTCAGGGTGGCCTAATACATCACTCGCAGTCTGATACACCGTATCCTTCAATGTTGCCCATTTCTCTTCTATGTCATTCTCTGAGTTGTTGCTGTCCCAGTCTTTCAAGTTTTCATCCATTTCATGTGCAAGTTCTTCCTGCTTCTTTTGGCCTTTCAGTGCACTAGTGTTTAGCTTCCTTGTTGGCTTCGCACCCATCCTGCAGTGCTGTTTTCGTCTCCAAATCCTTAATCTAGATCTCAGCATAACATGATCAGTGCCACAGTCTGCGCCTCTCATTACTCTGGTGTCCAATACATCCCTTATGTCTCTCTGCCTGACTATGATGTAGTCTAATAAGTCCCAGTGCTTGGATCTTGGGTGCACCCATGTCTTCTTGTGTCTGTCCTTGTGCTTAAATACAGTGTTGGTTATCACAAGGTTGTACTCTGAACATAGTGCAAGTAGAAGTTCTCCATTCGCATTGCACTTGCCTACTCCATAACTGCCTAGCACTCCTTTCCATTTCTCGGTGTCCGAACCAACTCTGACATTAAAATCTCCAACGAGTGTCAGCCTGTCATCAGTCGGTACACGTCTGATAGTCTCACGTAAATCACTGTTGAACTCTTCCTTCACCTCCTCTGTGTTGGTCATTGTTGGGGCATGTACACTGATGAGTGTGGCATACATCTTCCACTGTAGTGGTAGTCTCATAGTCATTATCCTGTCGTTGATTGGCACCGGTTCCTCATCAAGCATTGCTGCTATCTCCTTTCTAACTGCAAAGCCCACTCCTGCTTCTCTCCTTTCTTGAGTTGATTTCCCACTCCAAAAGAAGATGTACCCATGGTCTTCCAAGCTGTCATATCCAGGCAATCTTGTTTCACTAAGTGCAGCTATGTCTACATTGTACCTGTTCATTTCCAGGGCCACAAGCGTGGTCTGTCTTTCTGGGCGCTGTGATGTTGTTCTGTCCAACAGAGTGCCTATATTCCATTCTGCTACACACAAGGCAGCTGCTTTCCTCTTCTTTTCTCTTCCTGCTCCTAGCTTACTTTTCGCTGCCTGTCGGAGTGTGAACAGATCAGCATGGACCTTGTAAGCCTGGGCGACGTCCGAGCCGGTATGAGTTTCATTCATGAAACTGCTTGCAAAGTATTTGAGTACTGCTAGCTTTTGCTGGACTAGCAGCACATTCTTGGCAGATAAAGGTATTATCAGTGGCAAGGACAAGCCAAGACAAACTGACTCCAGTATCTGTTTCAGTGGCTGATCAGATGATAGGTTTGTTTATCTCAGCTCTTTGTGTAGTGCATGTCACAATGCACCGACTGGCACAGTCCACCACAGACCTTGCGACAGATATGTTTATCTGCCAGGATGTCCAGTCTCACCCTGTGTAACTGGGAGTGGTCCATCACAGACCTGTGGCAGATATTGTTTTTAGTTCTGCCAGGATGCCCTGTTTCACCCTCCACACCCTCGGGAGGGCGGGGATGCCAGTTGAGTCACCGACGGCCCGACCCATGAGACAGGTAGTACCGGTTTTCATGGTTATCCGGTAGAAAGCAAGCCAGTGCCTGACCTGACACAAAAAAGGGGAATAATCAAGCATCCACTGATTGCTACGATGATACATCCAACTTAAACAGAGTATTCTTCTGTTAACATCATTGTTCAAAACTTTCAGTCTTTTTTTTCTGTCACTATTCTTAAGTATCCAGCATTCTGGTGATTAACAGAATCAGAATTGAAGAACTTTTATAGTTGATGAAAGCCAGGAAGTGTTTTTTCTATGTTCCTTGTATTTCTCGATTATTTGTTTAATATTGATGGCCTGACTGACCATCATTTGTGCATAGGTCAAGACCCATTTCCCAACCCGAAGGCACAGGGAAACTACCCATTCGTCCACTGAGGAAAATTCTAGTGTAGATGCAGAAAGGCCGTGGGATACAAGAATACACACCCCACTCACTGTCTGTCAACCAGGGCAACTCCAGAGTAGGCCAAGCTCCAGCCCCTCTCCAGGAGACTGGTTCCATAACCAGAGCTGTGCATTGAGGTGAGACCCACTGTATCTCTCAACCTTGTGCACCAGCTCAAGCTCCTTCCCACCAAGAGGTGACATTCCACTTCCCAAAAGCCAGTTTAGAAAGCTGGGGATCAGACTGCCATGGTCTCTGCCTCTGACCGCCACCTGATCCATATTGCAACAGACCCTCATGGTCCATTCTTTCCCTTATTTATAAAGCTGGCATAAAGACTCTCCATTCTGATGGTAGTGACAGTTTCATTGACATAAATATTTACTTTGAACACATCAACTAAACATTTTGAGTAAATTAAACCCCTTTGCAAGTCATCAACTGTGTTTTGCAGTTTGCACACTTTGTTTTGAGAAATTCATTTAGCATTGTGCAAATGTCAATTCTGTTCTAACAAATGCACCAGAGCAACTCAGAAAAACTAAATCTGGATTATGTGAAAATCTGACTTTTTGAAAGGTATTGCTTATTTTGCTCCAGTTCATATAAAACTGATGTACATATACATGTACTGTTTTGAAATCACTGCCTGGGAGCAGCTCTGCGATCCACATGGTGAGGACATCGACGGCCTCACTCACACCATCACGGACCACATCAACTTCTGTGTGGACAACACCGTACCCACCAAGATCATACGGTGTTGCTCAAACAACAAACCCTGGATCAACCCTGAGATAAAAACACTACTGAGAGAGAGGAAGAGGATCTTCAGGTTGGGGAACAGGGAGATACTGAAGTCTGTACAGAGGGAGCTGAGGAGGAAGATTAGAGAAGGCAAGGACAGCTTCAGGAAGAAGATGGAGGACAAGCTGCAACAAAGCGACATCGGCGGGGTCTGGAGAAACCTCAAATCCATCTCTGGGCTCCAGAATACCTCCCCCTAGGCCACGGGGGGGCAGGGAGTGGGTGAACATTCTGAACCTGTTTTTTAATAGGTTTGACCAACCGCCCTCCCCTCCGCCTGCACAACAACCACTGCTGCCTCTACGTCATCGAGACCTGCTGTACACCCCCCTCCACCAACACCCCCCACTCCCAGCACACAGCCCCCAACCCTCACTAAGACCCAAGTGTGGGCGGAGCTGAGGAAGATCAAGATGAGGAAGGCCTCAGGACGGCATCAGCGCGAAGCTGCTCAAGTCCTGCGCAGACCAGCTGTGTGGGATTGTGGAGCACATCTTCAACCTGAGCCTGAAGCTGGGGAGGGTACCACATTTGTGGAAAACATCTTGTGTGGTACCCGTACCAAAGACTTCCCACCCCAGAGACCTTAACAGCTACAGACCAGTGGCCCTGAAGTCTCACCTGATGAAGACCCTGGAGAGACTGCTCCTTGCTCACCTCCGCCCCCTGGTGGGACCAGCGATGGATCCACTCCAGTTCGCCTACCAGCATGGCATCGGGGTGGAGGATGCAGTGATCTTCCTCCTTCACCATTCCCTGTTCCACCTAGAGAAGCCTGGAAACGCGGTGAGGATCATGTTCTTTGACTTCTCCAGTGCTTTCAACACCATCCAACCGATGATCCTGAAGGACAAGCTGCTGTGCGCAGTGGTGGACCAGCACCTGTCATCGTGGATCCTGGACTACCTCACAAACCAGCCACAGTTTGTGAAAACCAGGGATTGTGTGTCCGACATGATCATCGGCAGTACGGGGGCCCCCCTGGGAACGGTTTTGGCTCCCTTCCTGTTCACCCTTTATACTGCGGACTTCTCACACAACACAACACACTGCCATCTACAGAAGTTCTCTGACAACTCTGTGATCATCAGCCTCATCTCCAACAGAGATGAAGCTGAGTACAGGGGACTTATCCAGGACTTCGTGGACTGGTGCCATCGGAACTGCCTCCAGATCAACGCGAGAAAAACTAAGGAGCTGGTGGTGGACTGCCGTAGGCAAGGGCAACCCCTCACAGCACCAGTAAACATCCAGGGAACAGACATTGAGATGATGACATCCTACAAGTACCTGGGTGTTCATCTGAACAATAAACTAGACTGTTCACACAATACTGACGCACTCTACACGAAGGGACAGCGCAGGCTGTTACGCAGAATAGATTCTGGCCCAGAGAAATCTCATAACAGAGCTTCATAATGGAATAGATAGATAGATAGATAGATAGATAGATATATATATAGATAGATAGATAGATAGATATCTTATTGTAAGAGGGTTTTGTGTTTTAAATCTTATAATCTAGATAGACTTTAAGCATATAAATCGGCTTGACTTGGATGAAAATGTCAGTTACATTTCAGCTGATGGAAGCTGCATACAGCACAAATGTCAGAGTGAATACCCCTGGCATAGTCTGAACCTGAGTGCCTCGTCTGTCCGCTTGGCTGGACACTTGGCCCTTATCCTGAATTATGTCTAATGTCACAAACTTGGCTGTTTCTCTTTTTGCTTTTTCCAGTTTCATACACACACACACACACACACACACACACACACACACACACACACACACACACACACACACACACACACACACACACACACACACACGCAATGTTTTCTCAACAATCATTCTCAATAGTGCTTTTTTCTCTTTTTTCTTCTCTACTCAGTTTTCTCTCATTACTGTTGGCTACACTTAATGCAAACAAGGTTAGAAGTCTAGTACATAACACTAAGGTGCTTTGGCAGGTGTGATTTTTTTGTCTGAATCTATATGATTGCAGTATAAACCACCTGAGCCGGCCTTCCTCAATGACATTTGGTGTACCTTTCTGGTTCCCTTTGGATACATACAGTGATTTGTCAAATAGCTCTGAAGGTGGCTTAGCAGCAAATTCACTAAATTCAATTCAATTCAACTTTATTTATATAGCGCCATTTCACAACAACAGTCATCTCATAGCACTATCAACTGTAGGGAGGACCCCCACAGTTGCAGAAAGAACCCAGCAATCAGGCGATCCCCTGTGAGCAAGCACTTGGCGACGGTGGAGAGGAAAAACTCCCTTTTAACAGGAAGAAACCTCCAGCAGAACCAGGCTCAGGGAGGGGCAGTCATCTGCTGCGACTGGCTGGGGGGTGAGGGGACAGAGAAGAAGAAAAGAACAGACATGCATAAATGCATTCTTTTTCTGTGTAAAGTTGATCCATTGAATGTTATATTGGTTAATAATGCACATCCTGCTTATAGAACAATATACTCGGATAGAAAATGCTGAATTATTCAAGCTAATGCATCCCTAATGCTTCTCCTAGCCATTTACCGTATAGGGACTCTTGGCTATTTTATCAAGCAAGAATGAAGAAGCAATGTTGAATTTATAATTTCCAGCAAAATTGCTTTTATACTAAGGCTGTAGTGCTACAAATAAAGCCGAACATAGTCAGGTTTCCAACAATCTTGTTCAATTCACTGCCTGGTCAGTTGCTGAACCAGAATGTAATTAAACATGGACCACCCACTTATGGCTGAAATGCCATTTTGAAGCCTCAAGTTGAGTAGTTTGCCCTTCGATAAGTTGATGATTTGAAACCAGACATGCCTCACACTGAAAAACTGTCCTTTGAATCTAACGGGGAGAACATTTACAAAATAGTTTTATTTTTAATATGAATACAGTGATTACACTCAGAACCCAGTTGTTGACCTAAATGTACACAAGCTATGTTTCAGGGAGGATGCGTATTTTAAAATGTCATGTAAAACTTTTTGATTCAAGTTACAATTCAATATGACAATTTGTACTGGCTGTAATACACAGTGTTGACCACATGCAAAGATTAGAGACTCTCATCATCATCATAGCAGTCTGTTGGGGGCAGCAATGACTGTTTCATTTAGGTCTGATCAGATTCCTCCACGCTGCTCTGTCCTTCGCCCTCCGCTGCCAGGAACTCCTGACCTTGTTAACCCGGCCGACGTCCGAGCCAGTATGAGTTGCTTTCTGACTGATCATTTCATGAAACTGCCCGCAAAGTATTTGAGTACTGCTAGCTTTTGCTGGACTAGAGGCACATTCTTGGCAGATAAAGGTATTAGTGGCAAGGACAGGCCAAGACAAACTGACTCCAGTATCTATTGCAGTGACTGATGAGATGATGGGATTGTTTATCTCTGCTCTTTGTGTAGTGCATGTCATGATGCATCGACTGGCAAAAGTCCACCACAGACCTTGCGACAGATGTGCTTATCTGCCAGGATGTCCAGTCTCACCCCGTGTAACTGGGAGTGGTCCTCCACAGACCTGTGACAGATATTGTTTTTAGTTCTGCCAGGATACCCAGTTTCACCCTCCACACCCTCGGAAGGGCGGGGTTGCTGGTTGAGTTGCCGACGGCCCGACCCATGAGACAGATAGTACTGGTTTTCATGGTTATCCGGTAGCAAGCAAACCAATGCCTGACACGACCTGATCTGACATCTGTTAGAGACTTATAGGAAAAAAAAACCAAACAAACCAAAAAAACACTTTTACCAACAGGTATTATGACTGATATTTACATCAAATGGTGGAGGGTTATGGTTGGATTGTGTGTAAATTTGACTTGACCTTTTTTCATAACACTGTTCTTAAGCACCTAAAATGTAGATTTAAACATTCAACATTCAGACCTTCTGTCTAAAAGGTGTTGCACTTACTCTTGCCCTACCGGGCTGATAGATGCAAACATCAACATACAGCTCAGACTCATACAGTCTCAGGTCTTTGATGATTATGAGCCAGATACAGCATGTCAAACAGGGACAACACTGTTGTGGTCTGAACTTAATATAAATTGAAGAAATATGACATCAACCTACTTATGCTATTGGCTATGATTGTCACGGTTTGATGAACAGGACCCAAGTGCAATATTTAAGTTGGTGATTTTATTAAAGAGCTGGCAAACTGCTGCAGCTCAACGGTAAAAAACACAAAGTAATACAGCTTGGGAGTTGGAACAAAAAACTCAAAAAATTCAGCAGAATTACAGACTTGACAGGAACAGAACCGTGTTGTCAATGACAAGGACACCCATAAAGGACACAGAAACATAAAGGACACTGCAGCATTTGTCAGAAGGCTGCAGTGCATAGTCAAAACATGTAAAGAAGGCAAAAAACATCTCCTTTCTATTTTTTTCATTAATAAGAACAAAAGGTAAATAATTATAAGAAGACAAAATGAACCTACTTGAGCCATAAAGGACAATATATAGATACAGGGGTAATCAACACAACAACAAACAGGTGGGCACAATCAGGGGCAAACGGAGACAGCAGGGCATGATCACCGACACAGGACGAGACGGGCTGCAAAGATGATCACAGACAGAGGATGCACAAAAACATGAACAGAGGATCAGAGGGGAGAGAAGACCATGGCAAAAAGATAATAACAATCATACTAATAAATTAGACAAAGAGGCCACAGAGAAATGAATGTACAGGACAGAATAATGAATAATGAATAATAGCAATAATGGCAACCCAGGATAATGAAAATGAAGGTGAAGTACAGAAAATCCCAAATGCAACTTAAAGCAAGGACGAGGTCTGGGGCCCATGCCCTCAAGACAGGTGAATAGATACATCCATGGATGCGCTGGGACACATCATCAGTGATGTTTCCTGATGTCATCGGGTGTTTTGGATCTCACAAAATCAGACACCCTCGATCAGGCGACCCAGCCAGGGTTGATCAGACCCTTACTTGTGTCCCAGCAGCACTGGCCCACGATTCAGACCTCTTAATCCATAGCCACCGAGAGGCTCTTTCTGCAGCCTCGGTGGCAGATTTGATGGCCTTCCTTTTAGCAGCTCCTTTGGTGCCAAGGAGAGCGTAAATTTTGTTGGGAGTGTGCTGGGAGAGTATATGTCGTCACTCAGGGGCCGCACTCGGAGCCTGGGCTACGAGCTGGTGGAGGCCCTCGACTGTATTGATGGAACCCTCTTCACCGCTGGCCTCTATGAAACTCCCAGCGATGTACGCCGGCACCTGGATCTCGCTGAGGCCATTATTAACCGCCTTCCTCGCTACTCCAACCACCCTGAAGTCATGGCGAGGAAGGCAGACATCTCTGCGCACTGGGAGAGACTTCGTGGGCTGGGGGAAAACTCCGGCAGGAAGCCGAAGAGAAGGCACCCTCGCTCCTCGCTTCGGGATCCCATTCCTGTCCCCGTTCCAGTCCAGGAGTTCACATCGCCCAAGGGTGATCCCCTAAGGAGTGAGACGTCAGTCAGGATTCCCCTGGAGAAGTTACAGCTGACAGCTGTTTCCATCTGGGACCGAGTGGCTGCAGCTCGCTCCGCCATCCACCCCACACAGATCATGAAGCATGTGACGGCGGCAGTCAGGCTGGTGGAGAGGAATCCTGAGCTATGTGATTATCCAGAGTACGCTGAGCTGCTCGCCTCTGTTTCCGCGCAGGAGCGGCGTTTCCCTAACCACTCCTTCGCCTCGCCCTCTGCCGGTAAACGTCATCACACAGCCACCCATAAGTCTCAGTGAGGACCCCGTCCAGATCCAGTTCTGGATCGTCGGAGGAAGTCTGCTTCACAGTCAGCTGCTTCTTCTGCGTCTCGTCAGGAGGGAATTCCCGCAGCCTGTCCCTCCGGGTCATCTGTCCCTGCTGTCCCGTCAGCTCCTCGTACCAGGATCATCTTGGCTGTCACCCCCTCCTCCTCAACGTCTTCCCCGGCTGCTGTGAGTGCCACGGGTCCTGCTTCGGCGAGGCCCATCATCGGTCCATTGCGAGTGGCTCCTGCTCGTCCTCCCGGGGGGCCCTCCATCACCATCCAGCTGGGAAAGGGAGGAACCAAGTCCACTGCACCGGGTTCTATTGGGCCTCTACGGATCAGGCAAGTGACTCTTCATTCTGTTCCTTCTTTGCATGAATTGCCTTGCTTGATTCCTGGAGGTGGATTTCGGGGTTCACAGTCCCCTGAGCTTCCTCCACCTGCTACCACCAGTGCTACAAAAACAGCTTTGTTCCTGCTGCTGTCAAAGAGTTGAACAAGTTGTAACAATATATTGCACATAATTTAGTTACCTATTTATTAACTCCATTTTATATTTACTTATTTTTGTAGGATGTCACTTGGGTTCTAAATATTTTGTTGGGTTTTAGACCTTTGAGTTTTTAACCTCTTTGACTAGTTTTTAAATTTTAATATGACCCTCCTCTCTTACCTCTGGTTTTTCTCTCATCTCATTGTCTTTATACCCTGATTGATGGAGCCTTGAGTATTCTTATCATGTTTATAGTCAGCTTCATGTGTGCCTGTGTTTGTGTCTATGTTGAATGTAATTAGTGGCTTGTAAATAAGGATGTCACCAGACTGCAAAACAAATCTACCTATGGGTACAAATAAAGTAACCTGAACCTGAACCTGAACCTGTTGCAGTAACTAATTATGGACCTGCTACCTTTGTGTCTCCTTCCCCTGAGTGTGCCGTGGCACCAGGCCTATGCCGCTGGATGAGGAGGGAGCCTGCGGGCCGGGAGAGCCTGGTTCCAGCCCCACAGCCACGTCACGGGCAGAGGAGGAGGTCGGACTGTAACTTGGAGCCTGCGCCGACGACAAAGCGGCGTGGGCTGCACGGTGGCGCAGTGGTTTAGCACTGTGGCAGCACAGTTTACCCTCGGCCGGGGGATCGCGGGGATCATGAGATCGTGGGTCCGATCCCAGCCCCCGACCAACAGTGAGCTGTGTGGAGTTTGCATGTTCTCCCCATGTTGCGCGGGTTTACCCCGGGATTTCTCCGAGTTTCCTCCCGCATACCAAAAACATGTAGGTTTAGGGCGCTCGCGCACGCAGCGACCGGCAGCTGGTGGCTTGTCACCAGACTGCAAATCAAATCTACCTATGGGTACAAATAAGTAACAAACAAACAAAAAAAAACATACAAAAAAACCAAACAAACAAAAAATAAGCATTCCCGGGTCTCCATGGAGGAGCAGTTCGATCCAGCAGGTCGAGGATCCCCTGCCACCACGTTATGCGGGTCGTTGGCATGGACGTCAGCGTTGGAGGGGCCTCAGACTGTGGAGAACATCATGCCAGCTGCGGAGCCTGCCGTAGCCGAGTGGGAGACAGAGGACGCCCTTCTTCGTCCTGAGCCCGGATCGCCGAAGTCCTGGACAGCGATGGAACTCGAGATCAGGCAAGTGCTCTACTTTGTCTTCCTTCTTTCTTCTCTGGAGCATTTTTGCCTGTCTCTCGGGGAGACGAGCCGGGTGCAGCCATCCGCTGCATTCAAACTTGTCTCGCTGGGTTCTGTTGCTTCCGGTGATCCTGATTCCAGTTTTGCTCCCTCTCCTGAGCCTTCTCCCAGGGTTGCCGGTGATGAGTCAGTCCTGGTCTCAGCTCTGAAGGTTCTGGGTTCGGGGTTGGAGGTCGTCCATGGTGCTGTTCCGACCCAATCGGGGTCCATCGTAGGTGCAGCTGCGATCCGATCGGGGTCCATCGTGGGTGTAGCGCGGGCTCACCTGGGGTCCAACAAGAGGACAGCATCTGTTCTGGTGACGTTCGGAGGTGGAGCTGCAGATCCTCCGCTGAGCGACGCCGGACTGGTCCCTCATCCTTTTCCTGTTCCCTCTTTCCCTCCATCGGGTGCTGCAGGGGTTTCCCGTAATCGGCTCGGCTCTCCCTCGTTGCTCCTCGCCATTAGGAGGCCGTCTCTGAACTCTCCCCTGTGGTCCTGTTGGCCTGACGATGAGCGTCGGCCGCCTGGGAAACTTTTTCGCCGGTGTGGCGTTCTGGGTCGGCCACCCAACGTACTGTACTTGCTATTGGGCGACCTGGTTCGGCTGCCAGAGGTTCCGCTTCTCTGGGCCTGGAACTGGGGTAGACCACCCGAAAGAATCCTTTTTCCCCTATTGGCGATCTGGACGCTAGACCCAGGCAGACCACCTGAACTTGTTGTTTTTTTTACTTCGTTATGCTCTGCCTGTCGTCATCCCTGTTTTTCCCTCCTCTGTATGATTGCGGATGCTTTGTGTTTGGGGTATTGGACTTTTTGGAACTGTTATCGCTGCTCTTCGAAGTGTGTTATTTTTCCCACTCTTCTGTAGTCTGAGGGTTGTTTTCTGTGCCCGTTATTTGGCCTATATCTCCGCGTGTGCGTGTTTGTTTGTTTTTTGTACGCTGTATTTGCTGATGTGCCCGTCTGTCTGTCCTTGTTGAACTATTGTATCTTATCGTCAGGTAGCGTGTTTTTTTTTTCTCTCCTCCTCTCTTGTGTGGTATTTGTACACTGAATTGTATGTATTGCTGCTCTGTGCCGTGTGATTTTTTTTCCCTCTCCCCCTGTTATTATGGGACATGCTGCAATTATATGCCTGCATTGAGTTTCTGTCTTCTGAGGTTCTGCTTGTCATTTTGAGTTTTTTTTTTTTTTTTTTTTTTTTTTTTGCTTTTCTGTGATTAGGTTGGATTCTGGCCCTCCTTGGCCTTTTCCCCCCCTCCTCCCTCCCTGGGGCGGTCCTGTGGACCTTCCAGGTGGGGGCGGAGGGGGGGCTCGTTGTTCCACCACGTCTAGAATCCGCGTCGGGAATGGGGGCAACTGTCACGGTCCGTGTGCTGACTCTGTCTGCACTTGCTTGGATGACTTGCTCGTCATCCTTGAACCGCTGGCTGTCTGTGTGGTGTCCTAAAAATGACGTGGGCTACATTGACAATTGGAGCTCTTTTTGGGGAAAACCTGGTCTTATGAGACGAGACAGCATTCATCCCACTTTGGATGGTGCTTCTCATTTATCTAACAATCTGGCATCTTTTTTATCCAAATTTCCAAAACCATGACTACTCAGAGTTGGGACCAGGAAGCAGAGTCGCAGTCTTACACGCCTCTCTGCAGCTCCTCTTCATCCGCCACCCATCAGCTTAGCCCCTGTCTTCCCCATCAGAGAATCGTTGTCTGCTCCCTCCAAAGTGAATAAAAATATCATGCATAAGCATCCCAAAGTGATAAAGCAAAACATTGGTAAAACTCAAATTAAACATAAAGCCTCTAAATTGAATGAATTGGCCTCTGTTCCTCCTCATAATTTAAAAATAAAATGTGGTTTATTAAATATTAGGTCTCTAACTCCCAAGTCTCTGTTAGTCCATGATCTGTTAATTGATCATCAGATTGATTTAATTTCCCTTACAGAGACTTGGTTAGGGCAAGAGGATTATGTTGGTTTAAATGAATCAACTCCCTCTGGTTATTTAAACTGTCAAAATCCCAGAAGTTCTGGTCGTGGAGGAGGAGTAGCAACAATTTACCATTCCAAATTACTAGTTAATGTAAAGCAAAAAACATGTTATAATTCCTTTGAGGGCCTGGTCCTCAGTATTGGGCACTTTAGCAATTTTAGGTTAAACCCAATTTTATTTGCCATAGTTTATCGTCCCCCATCAACCTACTCAGAATTTTTATCCGAATTTGCTGATTTCTTAGCTGATTTAGAGCTGAAATCTGATAGAATAATTATAGTAGGGGACTTTAATATACATGTGGATGTAGATAGTGACTGCCTTAATGTGGCATTTAATTCAATATTAGACTCGATTGGGTTTTCTCAGAAAGTAGGAAATTCTATTCATTACCATCACCATACATTGGACCTTGTTCTGACATATGGCATAGAAATAGAAAATCTTGTAGTGTCTCCTCATAACCCTGTACTGTCAGACCATTGTCTGTTAACCTTTGATTTTACCATTTCTGACTATTTGGCTCCTAAAGAAAAATATTATCACAGTAGATGCCTCTCAGATGATGCTGTTTCCAAATTTATGCAGATTGTTTCCTCTATGCCATGTGTCAACACAACGGAAATAAGCTATAGACAGCTTGCTCCTTCTGTAATTGATAACATGGTGGATAGTGTTTCAGCTTCTCTGCATCAGGCTCTAGACTTGGTTGCCCCCTTAAAAAAGAAAAAGTCTAATCAGAGATTTCTAACTCCTTGGTTCAACACAGAAACTCGTAGCTTAAAACAGAAGACTCGTCAATTAGAAAGAAAATGGCGCTCTACTAATTTAGATGAAATCTATTTAGCTTGGAGAAATCATCTTTTAATTTATAAAAAATCTCTTAGAAAAGCTAGAACAAGTTATTACTCTGCATTAATAGAAGAGAACAAGAATAATCCCAGGTTTCTTTTCAGTACTGTAGCCAGGTTGACAAAGAGTCAGGACTCTGTCAATCCTAGCATTCCCTTAGAGCTTACTAGTCAGGACTTTATGAACTTTTTCAATACTAAAATTTCATCCATCAGAGATAAAATCAATCAGATTCTTCCCACAGTTAACTTAAATACTGTAACTACTACAACTCCTTCTTTTGATGTCTGTCTTGATGAGTTTACTCCAATCGACCTTTGTGAGTTAGACAAAATAGTTTCCTCATCCAAACCTTCAACTTGTCTTTTAGACCCTATTCCTACTAGGTTATTTAAAGAAGTCTTCCCACTTATTGGTAGCTTTATTCTTCATATAATCAATTCTTCATTAACTTTAGGCCATGTACCGCAGGCTTTTAAAACAGCTGTAATTAAACCCTTACTCAAAAAGCCAACGCTAGATCCAGGAGCTTTAGCTAACTATAGACCAATCTCTAATCTCCCTTTCATTTCAAAAATCTTAGAAAGAGTTGTTGCTACGCAATTATTCGACCACCTGCAGGGAAATGGTTTACTTGAAGAGTTTCAATCTGGGTTTAGAATCCATCATAGTACTGAAACAGCCTTAGCGAAGGTCACTAACGATCTCCTCATTGCATCTGATAATGGACTAGTTTCTGTACTTGTCCTTTTAGACCTTAGTGCAGCTTTTGATACTATCAATCATAATATTCTACTTGATAGATTAGAACACTATGTTGGACTTAATGGAACTTCGTTGCAGTGGTTTAGATCTTATTTATCTGATAGGTTCCAGTTTGTTCATGTAAATAATGAGTTTTCTTTCAACTCAAAGCTTAGTCATGGAGTTCCACAGGGATCTGTGCCAGGCCCTACTCTTTTTAGTTTATATATGCTTCCGTTAGGCAACATTATTAGAAAGCACTGTATACATTTTCATTGTTATGCAGATGACACACAATTATACCTGTCAATGAAGCCAGATGATAGTAATCAATTAGCCAAGTTAGAAGCCTGTCTTAAGGAAATCAAAGCTTGGATGACTTGTAATTTCCTGCTATTAAATTCAGATAAGACTGAAGTCATTCTTGTTGGTCCAAAAAACCTTAGAAATTCCTTTCCAAATCAAACTTTCAGTTTGGATGCAGTTACTCTTTCTCTTAATAGCTCTGTGAGGAACCTTGGAGTTATTTTTGATCAGGATTTGTCCTTCAATTCACATATTAAATTTGTTTCTAAGACCGCCTTCTATCATTTGCGTAATATTGCCAAGATTAGGAGCATCTTGTCTCAGAGTGATGCTGAGAAACTGATCCACGCTTTTGTTAGCTCGAGATTACATTATTGTAATTCTTTATTATCAGGTTGTCCTAAAACATCTTTAAAAAGTCTTCAGCTGATCCAAAATGCTGCAGCAAGAGTTTTAACAGGTACTAGAAAGAGAGATCATATCTCTCCGGTTCTGGCCTCCCTTCATTGGCTTCCCATAGAGTTTAGAATTAAGTTTAAAATCCTTCTTCTTACTTACAAAGCTCTAAACAATCAGGCTCCTTTTTATTTAAAAGATCTGATACTACCGTATTATCCTAACAGAGCACTACGCTCCCAAAATGTAGGACTACTTGTAATACCTAGAATCTCCAAAAGTACAATGGGAGGCAGAGCCTTCAGTTATCAAGCTCCTCTCCTGTGGAATCAGCTGCCAATCTGGATTCGGGAGTCAGACTCGATCTCTGTTTTTAAGATTAGGGTTAAAACCTACCTTTTTGATATAGCCTACAATTAGGGAGGGATCATGTGTTTCTGAACCCTCCCTTAGCTATGCTGCTAATAGGTTTAGTCAGCCGGGGGACCTCCAGTAATGCACTGGGCCTCACTCCTTTCCTCACTCTCTATGAAATATTTTTTTTTTGCTGGTCATTAACATTTGTTTGTTCTCTCCCATAGATTGAGTCCCCATCGTGCTGTTTGCTCTCTACATGTCTGTTCTTTTCATCTTCTCTGTCCCCTCACCCCCCAGCCAGTCGCAGCAGATGACTGCCCCTCCCTGAGCCTGGTTCTGCTGGAGGTTTCTTCCTGTTAAAAGGGAGTTTTTCCTCTCCACCGTCGCCAAGTGCTTGCTCACAGGGGATCACCTGATTGCTGGGGTCTTTATGCAACTGTGGGGGTTCCCCCCTACAGTTGATAGTGCTATGAGATGACTGTTGTTGTGAAATGGCGCTATATAAATAAAGTTGAATTGAATTGAATTGAATTGAACTTGGGTTGTGCGGGAGTTTCCCCTTCTCTTCTCTAGCGCACCTCTTGGCCTCCGGGCTTTTATTTTGACAGCGTCTCGGCGGCGTTTCCGGGTGTCAGAAGCCAAGCTCCGCGGGATGGCTGGATCCCAATCAGCCAATGATTCCATCAGCTGATCAATCTGTCAAACCCTATTTAAGGGAGCAGCTCTGTTTGCTCAGGGCTGCGACCTCGTCGAAGATTCCTTCCTCTTCCATCCGATCCTGTAAGTGTATTCCCTAAGTATCTGTATTCCTGTATCTGAGTTGAACCTTAGTTGTGTTTTTGCCCCCCATGGCTCATTATTTTGTCTTTTGTCCTTTGTTAATAAATTATGCAAACTCATCGGCTGGCATTCAACGTCTCATTGATGGCTTGTGAGGGCCATTCATGACAGTATTATTTTTTTTTAAATATTTGTTTTCTTGAAAATGCAATCTTGTACACCTTTAATGGAAGTTCATTGTTGTGAATGTTGAGTTGCAAATTCCATCCATCCATCCATCAAACCATTCATCCATCTTCTACCTCTTTTCCGGAGGTTCAGGTCGCGGAGGCAACAGCTCAAGCAGAGAAGCCAAAACTTCCCTCTCCCCGGCCACCTGATCCAGCTCTTCAGAGAGGATACCAACACGTTCCCAGGCCAACTGGGAGACGTAGTCTCTCCAGCGTGTCCTTGGTCTGCCTTGGGGTCTCCTCCCTGTTGGATGTGCCCAAAGCACCTCAAGTGGGAGGCATCCAGAAGGCATTCTGATCAGATGCCCAAACCACCTCAAATGGCTCCATTCAAAGTGGAGGAGCAGCGATTCTACTCTGAGCCTCTCCCGGTTGACTGAGCTCCTCATCTATCTATGAGGATGAGTCCTACAATCCTACGGAGAAAACAATAAATGAGGAGGGCGGCGCGCATGGACGCAGCAGCCCCTCTAAGCATCAGTGAGTGTGAGAGTTTTGAGTGTTTTAATCATCCCAGACATACAACTTACAACCGAGAGACCGTATTAAGCATCAAGGTAATGTACGCTGCAAGAAGGGCTGGTGCAGGGAGAACAATCTGGTGCTCAACGTGGACAAAACAAAGGAGATGATTATCGACTTCCAGCGGTCACGGCCTGAACACGTCCTTGTCTGCATCAGCAGCCGTTCGGTGGAGAGAGTGGAGAACATCAAGTTCCTCGGAGTGCAGATCTCGCAGAACCTGACCTGGAGCAAGAATTCCTTGGGGATCAGGAAGCGGGCCCAGCAGAGACTGCACTTCTTGAGGAAACTCAAACAGGCCTCTCTCCCCATCTGCATCCTCAGAACCTTCTACAGAGGAGTGGTGGAGAGTGTTCTGACGTACTGCATTGCAACATGGTAGTCCAGTTGCAGTATGTCAGACAAAAAGCCTTGCAGAGGATAGTTAAGGGAGCTGAGAAGGTAATTGGAGTTTCCATCCCCTCTGTTCAAGAACTTTTTCAGAGCCGTTGTAGGAGCAGGGCAATGAACATTGTTAAGGACCACTCTCACCCTCTACACCACAGGTGTCAAACTCATTCCATGGAGGGCCAAGACCCTGCAGGTTTTACCTCCACCCAGTGTCTTCAACAGGTGATTTCACTGAATTTCTTCCCACTGATTGCTGATCAGTGAAAACACCTGCTGAAGACACTGGGTGGAAGCAAAACATGCAGGGTCTTGGCCCTCCATGGAATGAGTTTGACACCCCTGCTCTACACAAACACTTTGAACTGCTGCCATCTGGCAAATGATTCCGGAGCATCAGAGGCAGAACCACCAGACTGATTAATAGCTTCCTTCCACAAGCTGTTAGGATGCTGAACAGCTGATCCGGAATCCTTTACACATATTACTGCACTTTATGGGCATTATGTATATTATATGTATATTATAGTTTTAGTCAGTTTTAAGTATTTATTTCTCTTAGCTACTTAGATTCACTTAGCCATTTTAATTGTTTTATACATACATAGGCAGTTATTGTCATTTTAACTGCAACTGTACTAAGTTAACATTACTGTAATATCCAAATGTGTCTCAGGGATGTGTGAATGGCTGTCGGGGTGCGGGGTGTGAGTGTGTTTTTAAATTTTGTTCTTTTTACAATACGGATGCCTAGAGAAACACAATTTTCATCTTGCTTGCACTACAGTTGTATGCATAGCATCATGACAATAAAGGTTGATTGATTGATTGATTGATTGATTAACTGGCTCCAGAGAAGGAAAATAAAGCTGTGAGAATGGCCGTCAGCCACCTGACTTGAATCCAATAGAAAATCTATGCAACGAACTGAAGATCAGACTTCATAGAAGACATTCATGGAACCTTCAAGATTTTAAAACAATTTGTATTGAAGAATGGGCTAAAATCACTCATGAGCAATGCCTGCCCCTAGTTTTTTTCACAGAGGAGGCATCTTGAAGCAGTTATTACCAACAAAGGCTTTCCTACTAAATATTTAATGAATTTCTTCATGTGTGTTCAATACTTATTCCCCGTGTCATTCCACTTTATTCTTGTTTTGTGAACACAGTTGCCATGATTTCTTTGTATGTCTGGATTACTTGGATTGTTACTGATATCTGGTAAAAAATATTAGGTCAATGGCTCCATTAGAAATATGTTTAATGAGAAAAATGTTGATATGTTCAATTCTTTTTTTCCCCGCTGTATGTCGATGACACATGTTCTACCTGTATCAATCATATATTCACAAATGTTAAAGAATTGCATTTTCAAGCAATATCAGTGACAGCTGAGTTCATGATATGGTTGCGGTAACTTGGAAAACCAAAATGCCAAGGCCTGGAAGTAGAATTGTGTTCCTTAGGTTATATAGAAATTTTGATCCAAATCTGTTTGTAGATGATGTTACTAGTTAGTGTCTCACCCATCATTATCATCATAGCAGTCTGTCGTGGGCGACAATGACTGTTTCATTTAGGTCTGATAAGATTCCTCCACACAGCTCTGTCCTTCTCCTTCCACTGCCAGGAACTTCTGTCTATATCCAACTTCTTCAAGTTTCTTTTTACAGTGTCTTTAAATCTGAGCCTTGGTCTACCCTCATCGTGTTTGCCCTTGCATAACTGTGAGTAGAGTAATTGCCGAGGGAGACGCTGGTGGTCCATTCTCTCAACATGTCCGAGCCATCTCAGGTTCATCTGTAACAGCATGTCCTCCATTGATGGTAGACCAGCTTGTTTCAACACTTCTGTGTTGGTTATCTTGTCTTTCCATGAGATGTTCATAATGGCTTGAAGGTGTCTCATCATGAACGCGTGGAGTTTCTTCACCTGCACTCTGTAGACAGTCCAAGTTTCAGCACTGTACAATAGAGCAGCCAGTAATGCTGCTCTGTACACTTTGCATTTCACACAGATAGACACATGTCGATTGTTCCACGGTCTCTCCCTCAAGTTTCCAAACACAGCACTCGCTCTTCCCATTCTGAGAGATAGTTCATCCTCCAGCCTAGCATTCTCTGAAACAGTACTCTCTAGATACTTGAATGTCTTGCACTTGACTAGTGGCTCTGTACCAGTACTGAATTCTTCTAGTAGTGATGTTGATAACTGGAACTTTGGTGGTTGATAAAGGCACTGTGTCTTCTTGATGTTGATTCTGAGGTTGAATTGGCTTGCTGCCCTTGCAAATTTCTCCACAAAAGATTACATATCTTCCGCACTGTGTGCAACTAGAGCACTGTCGTCGGCAAAGAGCATTTCTCTAACTACATTTATCGATATCTTACTCTTGGCTTTAAACTGTGCCACATTGAACAAGTCACCTTCTTTCCTTATTTGAATGTATACTCTTTCTGAAGTGTCTTTGAAGGCCACCTCAAGCATGGCTGCCAGATATAGCGAGAGGAGTATAGGCGCCAGCACACACCCTTGTTTCACCCCGTTGCTTACTGAAAAGTCTTTAGATACTGAACCACTCATTGCCACGTTTGCTTGCATACCTGTATGGAGTGCCTCAATCAGGCTGACAAACGTCTCTGTACAACCATGTTTCTTGAGTACCTGCCAAAGTCCTTGTCGCGAATCAGTACTGAAGGCTTTACTGAAGTCTATGAAGACTACATAAAGCGGCATGTTCTGTTCAATACACTTTTCTTGAACCTGTTTCAAGCAGAAAATCATGTCCATTGTGCTTCTTCCACTTCTAAAGCTGCACTGGGTTTCAGTAATACATTCTGCGAGATGTGTTCATTGAGTCTGTTCAGTAGTACATGGGAGAGAATCTTACCAACAGTGGCTAGAAGTGATATACCTTGGTAATTTCCACGATCTTTCCTGTCACCTTTTTTGAACAAAGCTACAATACTTGCATCCTTCCAGTCTTGAGATACTTTCTGGGCATCCCATATCTCTTGGATGAGCTTGTACAGGCAGTTTTTTTTTTTTTTTTTTTTTTTTTTTTAGCGAATGCAAAGTCCTTAAGCCAAGCAGTTGCCTCCTGGTTTGCTGTATGGAGGGTGTGTAATCCTCCTTCCAGTCTTTGGAGCGGGCAAGCCCCTATGATGTGTTCCATTGTTTGCTCCTCTCCACATGCGCACAGTGGGCTAGGGCTACTGCCCCATCTGTGAAGGCTGGCCAAGCAGGGGCCATGTCCAGTCCTGAAGCGATTGAGTGTAGACCACTGTCTCCTTGGGAGGTTGGTGCCCGGGACCTGTTGGTTGGGGTTTATCACCAGCTGTTTGTTTGGGACCTCCTTGGTCTCCCATTCCTCTTGCCAAGCTGTCTGGATGGTAAAGTCAGCTGGGGGAGGGTTTTTCCAAATCGGCCGTCTGGATGAAAGTCGGGCAGTGGGTGGGGTGTAGATATCTGCATGGATTGGTAAGTGAGGAGAATCTTTAACTTTTTGGAGCATCCTTTGAGTTAATGCTGCTCGCCGGATGTGTGGAGGGGCTATGTTTGACAGTACAGAGAGCCAGGGGAGTGGTGTTGAGCGGATTGTTCCAGTTATAGTTCTCATGGTTGAGTTGAGCTGGGTGTCTACATGGTGTGTGTAAGATGACCTGGACCAGACAGGGGCACAATATTCTGCTACAGAGTATGAAAGGGCCAGTGCTGAGGTGCGCAGGGTGGAGACTGCCGCCCCCCATTTTGCACCAGCGAGCTTGCAGAGCAGGTTGTTTCGTACCTTCACCTTAGCAGCCGTCCCCTTTAGATGTTCCTTGAAGGATAAGGTCCTATCAAGGGTCACTCCAAAATAAGTTGGATTTGGGGCATGCTTAAGCTTGAGTCTGCTCAGGTGGATGTTTAGTTCTCTGGCAGCTTTTGCATTGTGGAGATGGAATACACTGGAGACGGTTTTTGCTGGGCTTGGTTTTAGGCGCCAGATTTTGCAGAACTGGTCCAGTTTGGCAAGATCTTCCGTGAGCACCCGTTCCAGTGGTTCAAAGTCTGGTGCTTGGAATGCCAAACAAATGTCGTCTGCATAGATGAATTTGCGGGATTTTGTAGTAGGCAGGTCATTTATGTAGAGGTTGAACAGAGTTGGAGCTAGAACTGAGCCTTGTGGGAGTCCGTTTTTCTGCATTCTCCATGCACTTGTGTTCTGACTGAGGTGGACTCTGAACCTTCGGTTGGTCAGCAGGGTTTTTATAATTGCTGTTGCCCAAGTAGGGATCGCCTTTATAAGTTTCAGGAGGAGGCCTTTGTGCCAGACCGTATCATAGGCGGCTGTAAGATCGAGAAACACAGCCCCTGTCTTCAGTCTGCTCTCGAAGCCATTTTCGATGAAGGTGATTAGGGCCAGTACTTGTTCTCCTGTACTGCGGTCCTTGCGGAAACCTGCTTGATCCACACTTAGAATATCCTCTATTTCTGGGGAAATGCGTTGCAGTATTAGGCGCTCCATGATTTTGTAAGGAACGCTGAGTAGGGAGATTGGGCGGTAGCTTGCTGGTAGTTTGTGGTCTTTGCCAGGTTTTGGGATGGCAATGACCTTTGCTGTCCGCCATTTCTTTGGGATCGAGTTTGTTTGTGTGATCCTTGTGTAGAATTGTGTCAACCAGGTTAGGGCTCGGGGGCCAAGATTTTTCATGAATTCTGGGAAGATGTTATCGTATCCTGCTGCCTTTCCACATTTCAGGCCCTGTAGGACTTTCTCCAGTTCATCAGCCTTGAAGGGTTCAGGGTTTGTTTCCTCTACAGGCATTTTTTGGTGTTTTTTTAGCTCAGTTGTAACTGCTCTTCTGGTGTCTTTGTCTTAGGGTGCTTTGGCGATAGTCAGTAGGTGGGATGCAACTTGGTTGGGTGTGACGGATGCTCGGCTTTGGCTAGGGGGCTTCTGTGCAGCTCCTAGGCGACGGATGAGGCTCCAACATTTCCTGCTAGAGTGGGTAAAGCTCCGGTCAGCAACTGTCTCCTCCCATTTCTTTCGCCGGGCTGTATTTAGCGATTCAATGAGATGGTCTGCTATCTCTGGGTCCCCTGATGTTTGATAGGATTGTAGGAGGGCAGCACTTTCTCCGTCCAAACATGGGACATAGAGGGGTCGGTAGCCTCGTGGGATTGCAGTATGGGCAGCCTTGAAGATTGCGCTGCAGAAGCGGTTGTATGCTTCATCTACAGTGATGGTGTGGAGTGGGATGGTAACAACGCTCCGGTCCAGAGTTTCACTGAATTTCTTCCAGTTGGCTTTGCGGAAGTTCCAGCGCATCTTCCTTGGGCTGTTTATGACTGGAAGTTGTAGGCCAATGTGTACAAGCAGGGGCCGGTGTTGGCTGTGTGGAAAATCATCAAGAATGAGGATCTGTGTAGGATATGGCTCTCCATTCAAAGAGCTGGCCCAACACAGGTCAGGAGAATAGTCCTTCTTCCACCTAGCAGAGTGGAAGGTTCCTCTTTGTTTGGGGTCGTATATCAAAGCGAGGTCATTTCTGGATGCCCAATCTGAAAGTGCCTCCCCATCACTGTCCACTGCTGGGTACCCCCAGTCAGGGTGATGGCTGTTAAAGTCCCCCACATAGATGGCAGGGTGGGGTAGGGTGGGTAAGACCTGCAGATCCCAGTTGGCATTAGGGGGCTTGTACACATTGACAATATGGAAGCCACCAATGATTATGGTGTCTGAGAAAAGTGTTGTTATCAGGTGATTTGCTTCAACTATGTCAGAACGCACATAGGTGGCACGTCCATGTTTAGCATGTAGAACATAGCACAGGAGGTCAAAGCCTTTGATGGTGAAGCGGCCAGCTTCCTCTGTGCCAATATGAGTCTCTTGGAGGCAGATTACATCAATCGAATGTTGGAAGGCGAGGACTTCGATAAGACTTCGCTTGGCTGCAGATAGGCCTTCAACGTTTAGTTGTAATATGCGGAGGGCAGATCCTACCACAAAGTGCTCTTGGGGCTGTTTGCTTTCGGCTTTAGGAGTGTGACTAGGATTCTTCTTTGACTTGGCACAGAGGCGTCGTCTCTTCGAATTTAGTCTGCTGGTAGGATCATTAGCTTCCCCAGGCGAGCCCGGGTACTGACGGAGGGCGCGACGAGAACGCTGATCCATTGCCCCCCAGGGCAATGGATCAGCGTTGGATCAGCGTTGGGCAATGGACTAACTACAGGCAGTTAGTCAGCTGAACACCACCGAATTTCCACACTTCTGCTGGAATTCCATCCCTTCCTGGAGCTTTACCATCCCGCGTTGTCCTGATAGCTGCCATTAGTTCATCAAAATTTGGTGGTTCATCTAGACTTGATACAGCTGGCCACTGCACTAGGGCTTCTTTAGCCTCTTTAGTGAGATCTCCAGGGTTGTTTAGTAGTTGGTCAAAGTGGTCTGCAAATCTGTCCAGGATCTTGTCTTTCTCCTGCAAAACCGTTTCACCATCCATAGCCTTTAGTTGGATTAATCCTCTTGGTTTAGGGCCATAGATTTCTCTCAAACCTGTGAAGAATGTTTTCATATCTTTCCTGTCTGCTGCAGTTTGAAGTTCCTCCGCTTTTTCATCCCACCAGTTGGACTTCATCTCTCTGGTGTACTTCTGTAGCTCACTCTGAGCCTTTGAGTATTTCTTCTTCTTTGACCTTGTGTTGCACTGTAGGTTTTCCTGCCTAGCTGTATTCCTCACTTCTAGTAGTTTCTTCAGATGTTCATTGTGCTCATCAAACCAATCTTGATGTTTCTTCTCAGGGTGGCCTAATACATCACTCGCAGTGTGATACACTGTATCTTTCAGTGTTACCCATTTCTCTTCTATGTCATTCTCTGAGTTCTTGCTGTCCCAGTCTTTCAAATTTTCATCCATTTCCTGTGCAAGTTCTTCCTGCTTCTTTTGGCCTTTCAGTGCACTGGTGTTTAGCTTCTGTGGTGGCTTCACATCCGTCCTGCAGTGCCGTTTTTGTCTGCAAATCCTTAATCTAGATCTCAGCATAACACGATCAGTACCACAGTCCACACCTCTCATTGCTGTGGTGTCCAATACATCCCTTATGTCTCTCTGCCTGACTATGATGTATTCTAATAAGTGCCAGTGCTTGGATCTTGGGTGCATCCATGTCTTCTTGTGTGTGTCCTTGTGCTTAAATAGAGTGTTGGTTATCACAAGGTTGTACTCTGAGCATAGTGCAAGTAGAAGTTCTCCACTAGCATTGCACTTGCCTACTCCATGACTGCCCAGCACTCCTTTCCATTTCTCAGTGTCCGAACCAACTCTGGCATTAAAATCTCCAATAAGTATCAACCTGTCATCAGTCGGTACACGCCTGACAGTCTCACGTAAATCACTATAGAACTCTTCCTTCGCCTCCTCTGTGTTGGTCATTGTTGGGGCATGTACACTGATGAGTGTGGCATACATCTTCCACTGTAGTGGTAGTCTCATAGTCATTATCCTGTCGTTGATTGGCACCGGTTCCTCATCAAGCATTGCTGCTATCTCCTTTCTAACTGCAAAGCCCACTCCTTCTTCTCCCCTTTCTTGAATTGATTTCCCACTCCAAAAGAAGTTGGTCTTCCAAGCTTTCATATCCAGGCAATCTTGTTTCACTAAGTGCAGCTATGTCTACATTGTACCTGTTCATTTCCTTGGCCACAAGCGCGGTCTTTCTTTCTGGTAGCTGTGATGTTGTTCTGTCCAACAGAGTGCACACATTCCATTCTGCGACACACAAGGCTGCTGTTTTCCTCTTCTTTTGTCTTCCTGCTCCTAACTTACTTTTCGCTGCCTGATGGAGTCTAAGCAGATCAGCACAGACCTTGTTAGCCCGGGCGACGTCTGAGCCGGTATGAGTTGCTTTCTGACTGATCATTTCATGAAACTGCTTGCAAAGTATTTGAGTACTGCTAGCTTTTCCTGGGCTAGTGGCACATTCTTGGCAGATAAAGGTATTATCAGTGGCAAGGACAAGCCAAGACAAACTGACTCCAGTATCTGTTGCAGTAACTGCCCAGATGATAGGTTTGTTTATCTCTGCTATTTGTGTAGTGCATGTCACGATGCACCGACTGGCACAGTCCACCACAGACCTTGCAACAGATGTGTTTATCTGCCAGGATGTCCAGTCTCACCCCGTGTAATTGGGAGTGGTCCTCCACAGACTTGTTTCAGATATTGTTTTTAGTTCTGCCACGATGCCCTGTTTCACCCTCCACACCCTCAGAAGGGCGGGGATGCCGGTTGAGTCGC
This sequence comes from Pholidichthys leucotaenia, assembly GCA_020510985.1. NCBI lineage: Eukaryota > Metazoa > Chordata > Actinopteri > Cichliformes > Pholidichthyidae > Pholidichthys > Pholidichthys leucotaenia. Next base: position 4,347,634 of record CM035843.1, on the reverse strand, counting down.
TGGCAGCCTGACCCATGAGACAGGTAGTACCGGTTTTCATAGTTATCCGGTAGCAAGCAAACCAAAGATCATTTTTACACAATTCTGGATTATTTTTTTCAGATTGACTTTTTAACAAATGCACAACATCCAGACAGACCTGGGCATTCCACCAATTACCACCAAATACATTTGTGCATATGGACAAATCAATGGTTGTAAGAGCAATTCTTTTAAATTTCACAGCTGTATTTAATGTCATTGACCATAATGCCCTTATGGAAAAGTTTAAATGTTGTGGGTTTTCACCTTTAGCTTTGACACTAATGAATAATTATTTTTTTACGAAGGACCCAGCATGTGTTCTATAACGGAGCATTCTCTGATAGTAAAGAAATATACTATGGAGTTCCACAGGTTAGTTGTTTAGATCCATTTTTTTTTTTGTTTTCAAATTTTTTAAATGATTTACCTTATGTTGTTATAAAGGCTGATAAAGTTATTTATACAGCAGTTAGTTCCAAGTGAGCAATTTGTTTGGACAATACGGATTCCAGGAGTTATTATATTCCATGATAATTGCACTCCAATTTCACTGGATATGTATCACTCAGCTTCAAAGGTGTTCATGTAACCGTTAATTACTAACAGCAATTTACAATCAGTTCTCTGACAATTGCAGCACTATTTTGGATACCTTAATTTCCACAGTGAGGCACTGTTTGTCAAGAAATTATATATGTATATATATATATATATCATAATTATGGCTGCCTCATCCATCCAAGTGGATGCCCTTTAATTTCCCTCTGGGAATTCATAAAAGTATAAAGAAAAAAACAAAAACCATACATACATCCGTGACCCGGAAGTCCCACTCTACTGAAAAGGTCTGCCTCCATCTACCATGGCCCTGCTGTCATTTTAAGCTCATTCAGCAATTTCACTTCTGTATAATCGGCAGTGCTAGAGTTTGATCTATTGTCTCGATTAATAAACCAAAATACCGTTGTGATGATGGATGGACTCCTTGTTTCATCTGAAAATGTGAAGAAAAGACAGCAAAGTGTGCTAAATCGCTAGCATGCTGAGTACGAACTACTGGCTGTCCACCAGTGGTTCTGACAACCGCCACTGGGTATGATTTGATCTGGGGTCTTCTGCAGTATTAACTCAACAGGTATGATTTATAAACACTTATTATTTTTGCACGTGGCAATATTTAGTTTACACAAGTGTGAAATGACAAATGACGCCTTCATGCTGATTGAGATGTTTAGCAACAGTTACTGGTTACACTGAGAAAGGACTATTTTTTCTGAGCTGTGCAAAATAACTGGTTGAACAAATAGTTTGTTCAGTATTTGAATTTGAATTGAATTTGGATTTATTTATTTATTTCGGATAGTACATTACAGGTTAAAAGAAACTGTATAATATAACAACAAGGTCAAATTAGACAAAGACTCCTTCTACTAAACAATTCCACGTGAGTTATCCGAAATGGGTGATGGCTGAAGCCGCAGCTTATATTGCCCACCCATATTCCATCCAAGAATTCAAAGGAGAAAAAGAGAAAAACAAGACAAGAGCGATTACAATTTAAAACAAGGCTAAGACAAAATGTGACTGAGAGAAAAAGAAAACTGAGCTAGTCTAAGTTAAGCGGTTACTATTCAAAAACAAATCTAAGACATAGTGTCACAGAGAAAAAAAGAAAAAAAGAAAAACTAAGCTACAACACAACACAGGCTGGAAATGTCAATCCTTATGTGAGTTTACATGTCGTCTTGTAAATATGTTTGGAGTATTTCTTCCTTTAGTTTTTGTTTAAATTGTCCAAGCGTTGTACATGATTTTAATTCAGGTCCAAAATCGTTCCATAATCTGACTCCTTGCACTGAAACACAGTGTTGCTTGGTGGTAGTTCTCACTGTAGGCTTTTGAAATATACATGTTCCTCTGAGGTGATATCGTTTCTCCCTTGTTTGGAACAACTTTTGGATATTTGCGGGCAGTGATAGATTCTTCACTTTGAACATTATTATTGCGGTTTTAAAGTCAATCAGATCTTTCAACTTGAGAGATTTTGTTTAAGAAAAAGTGGGTTTGTTGGTTCCCTGTAAGCTGCTTTGTTGATTATTCTAATAGCTCTCTTTTGAAGCATAAAGACTGGATATATGTTTGTTTTATATGTATTTCCCCATACTTCATCACAATATGTCATGTATGGGAGTATTAATGAATGATACAAGGTGTATAGTGTGGGTTGATTCAGCAAATTTTTCACTCTGTGTAATATTGCAATTGATTTGGATACTTTACCTTTTATATAATTAATATGTGACTTCCAACACAGTTTGTTATCAATTATTACTCCAAGGAATTTAGTTTCAGATACCCTTTCAATCTCTACACCATTTACACTGAGTTTGGGTACTGGGTAGTTGTGATGGTTGTTAAAGACTATAAATTTTGTCTTGCTTATTGTATTATTATTAGTATTAGTATTGCTGTTATTTAATAAATTGTGCTTGTCAGAGTTGTGTGTGTGTGTGTGTGTGTGTGTGTGTGTGTGTGTGTGTGTGTGTGTGTGTGTGTGTGTAGTATAAAAGCAATATTACACTCGAGTTTGTTACGGTATCATGAATATACTAACTCTGGGTGTAATACTCTAGTAGCGGAGGACACAATACATACCACACCCAGAGTTACTATATTCATGATACCGTACTCACGTTTGTGTAATTTTGATCACGTATGCAGATGATTCATCCTTTTTAGCGCTTCTTCTATATTATCTGATTTAAGGGACAGTTTGTTGGATGAAATGAAGTCTGTGATCCAGTGACTGAAAATTAATGAATTAGTATTTAATACAGCTAAAACTAAATGTCTTGTGTTTTGTTCTAGGACTACTCTTGCTCAGTTTCCTTTGTTGAATTTGGATATTGATGGTTCACCTATTGAACAAGTTACAAAGACTGAATTGCTGGGTGTGAAATAAGATAACCTTTATTGTTGGTCAAATCAGGTAAATCATATTGTGGCTATGAATACAAAAATAATTAGGGGTGTAACGGTACATGTATTTGTATTCAGATTTTTCGGTACGGCACCTTTGGTTCAGTGCAGAGGCATACCGAGGTTCCACATGGACCATGTTGAGTGATGGACATGAAGTGTAACTGCTTTGTGCCAGACATGTAATCAAGCAGTGCAGCTTGTGGCTGCCCTACTACCAAATGTCAAAGCCAGAGCTTGAAGACCCTCTCTTTACATGTCTTCTGTCTAGGAACACCTTGGCTTTCCGGTGAAATATGTGAACAAACAAAGGCAAGTAAATGAGACAAAAACAGCATCAGATACGCTATTGACATTATGTTGAACTTTGACCTGAGTATGTTGAACTCATCTGAAACTGCACTACGTGAACGTGAATACTCAATGCATTCCAAAAAAAAAAAAAAAAAAGAAAAACCTAGCGTGGTGCAAGCACAGCTTCCAGCGGCATTTAGACAGGCTCTTGGGGCTTTTCAGGTCGAGCCAAAGTAATAACAAATGCCTTTGGCGTTTTATAGCAGCAGATCGAAGGCCATATTCAGTTGTTGAGAACACCGGATTTAAAGACATGCTGAAGGTAACTGAGCCGCAGTATGAAGTTCCCTGTTGTGTCCACTTCAGCCAGAAAATAGTTCCATACTTTTAAGAATAAGCTAAATCTGTTAATGCTGCAATGTAGGCCTGTGTTTTTCAAGAGTGCCCTGGTATGTTCCTTCTTAATTGTCCCCCCAAAATTGCAAATAATTTGCTATTGTTGTGCATGGGTGCCTTCAGAACCAATACACAACAATGACAAATTTGCAGTTTTTTTGACCAAGAAAAGAGGGAAATAAGATAATTAATTTCTCATAGAAACCTGAACATACCAGAGCACCCTGGTTAAAATCACCTGCTTCAGGCATAAAAGAATAATTCAGACTATTCAAACATCTATTGTTGCACTTGTCTACATTGTTCATTTGTTAAAATGAGAATGTATTTATTTTATTGTATACATTTTATTCATAGGAGAACTGACTGCTGGCAGTTTTTTTTTGTTTTTTGTCAAAGCTGTTCTCGCTTATACAAAAGATAAGCAGTTTTATGTTTTGCATTTTGTTTCCTTACTGTACCGAAAATGAACCAAACCATGACCTTAAAACCAAGGTACATACCGAACCATGATTTTACCGTACCATTACATCCATAATAATAATAATAATAATAAGCTCTCCATATGTTTCATCCTGTATTATGCTTAATGTTGTATGATCTCTTGTTTTATGTCACCTTGGTCACTGTTCTATTATTTGGTCCAGTGCTTCTGCGACATGTTTGAAAAGATATCCCATTGCACAACATAGAGTAGCTAGATTGGTTTTGTATTGTTCTTTTTGTACTATAAATTAAATGCATAAAAACTGTGATGCTCCTCCACATTGAAAGGAGTCAGTTGAGGTGGTTTGGGCATCTGATCAGGATGCCTCCTGGACGCCTCCCACTTGAGGTGTTTCACGCACGTCCCACTGGGAGGAGACCCCGGGGCAGACCCAGGACTCGGTGGAGAGACTATGTCTCCAAGCTGGTCTGGGAACGCCTTGGTATCCTCTCTGAAGAGCTGGAGCAGGTGGCTGGGGAGAGGGAAGTCTGGGCTTCTCTGCTTGAACTGCTGCCTCCGCGACCCGGACCTCTGGAAAAGCGGTAGAAGATGGAAAAATTGTGATGGTTAACAGTGGATGCAAAGTTAAAATATTCTCTTTTAAGTAAAATGTCATATGGAATCATATACTGTGTTTTTTTGGGGGTATGAATCAGGATTATGATATTCAGGGTAGTCAGTGGCTTTTAGAGTTGCCATGTCCTAAGTCCAGCTATATGAAGAAAACTGTTCTCAGGAATTATATGCCTGTGAATATCAGATTAATTAAAAAATACATTACTGTTCAAGAAACAGACAAAACAAAAAATGATGAGCTCGATATAACAATCTGTCTATGAAGCTATAGATTTTTTATTTTTGTTTAAAGTGTTCATTTTTGATCATAAATATGATGTTTATGAAACAAGAATTGATGGACTTGACCTGAGGTGAAGGTCGCATGTTTAAAACAGTCGTGTGAATCGAACTGCATGTGTAACGTGAGTTTTTATTAATTAAGTACACGTACTGCTCTCGTCTGCTGCTCTACTCTGCATCACTCGGTCGCAGCTGCACGGTGGCGCAGTGGTTAGCACTGCGGCAGCACAGTTTACCCTTGGCCGGGGGATTGTGGGGATCATGGGATCGTGGGTTCGATCCCAGCCCCCGACCAACAGTGATCTGTGTGGAGTTTGCATGTTCTCCCCGTGTTGCGTGGGTTTACTCCGGGATTTCTCCGGTTTCCTCCCACATGCCAAAAACATGCATGTTAGGTTAATTGGCTGTTCTAAATTGTCCCTAGATATCTGTTTCCTATAGGCCTTAGAATAGAGGGTTAGTATTAATGAAAGCGCTTTGAGTGGTCTTTGTGACTAGAAAAGCGCTATATAAGTGCAGGTTAGTTAGTTAGTTAGTTAGTCCAACCACGTCATCCTCCAGGACTCTGCAGTTCTGTCTCTCTCTACGTCAAAGTTGCACCACATCTCCCCTTTCTACAATCAATGGGTAGACTACCATTGACTCAACTGGACCTTTGCGATTTATTCTGCGCCTGTGGCTGGAAGGTCTGCTCCTATCTAAATCCTGAACAATTCATGTACGCATAACAGACACAGAGCAGTTTGAACTGGGGATAAAACATTTCAAACACAAATTAAACACTGTGCTGTCTGTCCTCACCCTAAACCTGAAGCTTGAACATTTGCAGCAAATATGCAAAAACACAAACGGGCTCAATCACAGTTTTAAAACTCATTCATCTTCTTTTTTTTTTTGTTGCCCACAACTTAAATGTAACTTTTCAGTCTTTTTTTTTTTTTCTCAATGGCTATGTTTACATGGACACAAGTAACCAGATTAAAAGCCTGATCGGAATAAAAATGCTTCATGTAAACACGCTAATCAGAACATTCTAACCCAATCACGCTCATTCTGATCAAAATTTCATTCCATTTGAGAGGGGTGGTTTATGCCGATTGTTAATCGGAATGGTGCGCGTGAAAACACTTATTCCGAAGGTTGGGCAGAAAATATGTTTACTGCGCATGTCTGTACACTAGCAGCACATCGACGTGACGTATTTCCGCCTTAGCAGCAACTAGCAGAAAACATAGTGGGAGTAAAACAAAACTGGTCTGTATCGTCCTGCTGTCTCCCTCTGTTGGTCATATGCAGAAGTTGGTACTTGTACCTTCATTACAGAGACCAGCAGAAGCAAAAGTACACTCTGAATAACACAATACAGGTCCATTTCAACATGAAGCAGGGCTTGCTAACACCGGAAGTTGCTTCTTCTTCTACTATTTTCAGAATGTCAAAATGTTGATGTGCTCATGTCAAAATGATTTATTCTGTTCAAACGTGTGACACATGGAAACACACGTCGCAATTGGATCATCTTTTTCAGGGTCCATGTAAACAGTAAAATTCTGATCTGAATTGTAATCAGATTGAAGAAATTTTGCCCATGTAACCGTGGCTATTGTCTCTCAGTCTCTGAAATGTCTGTGATGAGCAAAATCATATGTCTAACTGGGTCGGCCTTACCACAGCACTCCCAGACCTGGTTCTGAGAGTAGGAGTAGATGGGGGTTCTGGAACAGTCAGCTGCACTGGTGCTGTTGCAGGTTGTTCTGGAACACTTCCAAGGATATGCTCCACTGCTCCACTGCCACTCTGCTCCAGCAAGGGCCACATGGTGATGAGATAACAATGGCTTCACCTTATGATTCTGTGGGGTCCATCCACCAGATATGAGTGTGGTGTGGTTTCCAATGACAGCTCCAGCTGCTATTTGGTCTGTGACCCACACGTCCTGTTCAGGAGGAAGTCTGTTGAGGTTCTGTGTACGGTGTCACTGATTATAGCGATGTGCATCTTTCATCTTCCTCACCCCTTCCTTCAGCACCACAGCATCTCCATCGGGAAGATCAGGATCTAGCAGGGCAGGAAGGATAGGCACGGTGGTGCAGAGCCTCCTCCTCATGAGAAGTCGGGTTGGCCTGTACCCATTTTGGAGTGGGGTAGCCCTGTACGCAAGTAGAGCAAGATAAGGATCATTTGACTTCTTCAAGAGGCCCTTCACCGTCTGTACTGCACATTCAGCTTCTGCATTGCCACAGGGGTATTTTGGGCTGCTGGTCACACAACCAATATGAATGAATGAATGAATGAATCTTTATTTCGGATAGATTAAAAGTAGAGATTAAAAAAGAAACAGAATAATATAACAAAGGGGGAAAGAAAATCCAACAAGGTCAAATTAGACAATAACTCCTCTGATTATACAGTTCAACATAAGTTATCCAAAATGGGTGATGGTTGAAGCCACAGCTTATATTGCCCACCCATATTCCATCCAAGAATTCAAAAGAAAAACAAAACAAGAGCGATTACAATTCAGAACAAAGCTAAGACAAAACGTGACAAAAAACTAAGCAACAACACAACACAGACTGGATATGACAATCTTGATGTGAGTTTACATGTCGTCTTGTAAATATGTTTGGAGTATTTCTTCCTTTAGTTTTTGTTTAAATTGTCCAAGCGTTGTACATGATTTTAATTCAGGCCCAAAATCGTTCCATAATCTGACTCCTTGCACTGAAACACAGTGTTGCTTGGTGGTAGTTCTCACTGAAGGTTTTTTGAAATATACATGTTCCTCTGAAATGATATTGTTACTCCCTTGTTTGGAACAACTTTTGGATATTTGCTGGCAGTGATAGATTCTTCACTTTAAACATTATTACTGCAGTTTTAAGGTCAACCAGATCTTTCAACTTGAGAGCTTTTAATTTAAGAAAAAGTGGGTTTGTTGGTTCCCTGTAATCAGCTTTGTTTATTATTCTAATAGCTCTCTTCTGAAGCATAAAGACTGGATATATGTTTGTTTTATATGTATTTGTTTTATATGTATTGGCAATTCGATATAGTACTCGGCGCCACACCAGTAGGCTGCCTTTTGCAACAGCGGCTCGATTCCGAGTTTTTTTCCCTTCCTCTCTTTTTGATCACTTTTTTTTTTCCACCCCACTTATATCACGGACACACAGATCGTCCCAAATGTCTCCTGAGCCGGTGGATGGAGCCACTGTTTATAGCAGGATACGATACAACAGGGAAGAGCTGCTAGCATTTAACCGCCACCCGGTCCCACTGGAAAAACTCGACATACCGAGAGAATTGAGGCGAAAGCGTCGCGGCTGCCAGGCTGGAGTAAGGCGGAGGACAAAAAATATAAGGTACAGACCCTCCCTTCCATCTGTTGTCATGGGAAATGTACGGTCGATACTGGGAAAGTTAGATGAGCTAGCGGCTATCTCCCGTTATGATAGCACTTACCGGGAGTGCTCTCTCCTTTTGTTTACTGAGACGTGGCTAACTGAACTAGCAGCAGATGCTAACATTGAGCTGGAGGGTTTTCACATGATACGAGCTGACCGAACACCAGACAGTGGCAAAGCAAGGGGCAGTGGAGTGATAATGTATGTTAACAACAACTGGTGCAGACCGGGACATATCACTGTTAAACAACGACACTGCAGCAAAGACATTGAGTTGCTAGCTGTTAGCATGAGGCCTACATATCTCCCGAGAGAACACTCACACGTGATCTGCATTGTTGTTTATGCAAATCCGACGGCGAACGCTGGGACAGCGCGTGACGTCATCCATTCAGTAACCAGCAGGCTGCAGACAGAACACCCAGATGCTCTTCTCCTCATCTCAGGCGATTTCAACCACGTTTCACTGTCTCCCATTCTGCCCACTTTCACCCAGTATGTCACATGCCACACTAGAGACAATAAAACACTGGATCTCTATGCAAACACTAAGGAGGCGTACACCTCATCACAACTCCCCCCACTTGGGAGATCGGATCACAACTTGGTTCATCTCCAGCCGGTGTACAAACCCCTAGTGCACAGACAACCTCCGGCCATGCACACTGTGGAGTTATGGTCTGAGGAGACAATGGACACTCTAAAGGACTGTTTTGAAGCCACTGCCTGGAAGCAGCTCTGCGATCCACATGGTGAGGACATCGATGGCCTCATTCACAACTTCACGGGCTACCTCAGCTTCTGTGTGGACAAATCCGTTCCCACCAAGACCATACGGCGTCACTCAAACAACAAACCCTGGATCAACCCTGAGATAAAAACACTTCTGAGAGAGAAGAAGAGGATCTTCAGGTCGGGGAACAGGGAGATGCTGAAGTCCGTACAGAGGGAGCTGAGGAGAAAGATCAGAGAAGGCAAGGACAGCTTCAGGAAGAAGATGGAGGACAAGCTGCAACAGAGCGACATCAGCGGGGTCTGGAGAAACCTCAAAACCATCTCGGGGCTCCAGAATACCTCCCCCCAGGCCACGGGGGGCAGGGAGTGGGCGAACAACCTGAATCTGTTTTTCAATAGATTTGACCAACCGCCCTCCCCCCTGTCTGCACAACAACCACTGCTGCCTCTAAGAAATCAAGTCCTGCTGCCCACTCCCCACTCCACCGACACCCCCCCCACTCCCAACACACAGCCCCCCCATCCTGACCCTGACCAAGACCCAGGTGAGGACGGAGCTGAGGAAGATCAAGGCGAGGAAGGCGTCGGGACGGGACGGCATCAGCGCAAAGCTCCTCAAGTCCTGTGCAGACCAGCTGTGTGGGATTGTGACGTATATCTTCAACATGAGCCTGAAACTGGGGAGGGTACCACAGCTGTGGAAAACATCTTGTGTGGTACCTGTACCAAAAACTTCCCACCCCAAAGACCTGAACAGCTACAGACCTTGACGTCCCACTTGATGAAGACCCTGGAGAGACTGCTCCTTGCTCATCTCCGCCCCCTGGTGGAACCAGCGATGGATCCACTCCAGTTCGCCTACCAGCATGGCATTGGGGTGGAGGATGCGGTGATCTTCCTCCTTCACCGTTCTCTGTCCCACCTGGAGAAGCCCGGGAATATGGTGAGGATCATGTTCTTTGACTTCTCCAGTGCTTTCAACATCATCCAACCGATGATCCTGAAGGACAAGCTGCTGCGCGCAGGGGTGGACCAGCACCTGTCATCATGGATCCTGGACTACCTCACGAACCGGCCTCTGTTTGTGAGAACCCGGGACTGTGTTTCCGACACGATCATCAGTAGCACGGGGGCCCCCCAGGGAACGGTGCTGGCTCCCTTCCTGTTCACTCTTTATACTGCGGACTTCTCACACAACACAACACATTGCCATCTACAGAAGTTCTCTGATGACTCTGCGATCGTTGGTCTCATCTCCAACGGAGAGTACAGAGGCTGAAGCTGAGTACAGAGGGCTTATCCAGGACTTTGTGGACTGGTGCCATCGGAACTGCCTCCAGATCAACGCGAGGAAAACTAAGGAGCTGGTGGTGGACTGCCGCAGGCATGGGCAGCCCCTCACAGTACCAGTAAATATACAGGGAACAGACATAGAGATGGTGACATCCTATAAGTACCTGGGTATTCATCTGAACAATAAACTAGACTGGTCACACAATACTGACGCACTCTACAAGAAGGGACAGCGCAGGCTGTTCCTGCTGAGGAGACTCAGGTCTTTTGGTGTACAAGGGGTGCTGCTGAAGTCATTCTACGACACGGTGGTGGCATCAGCCATCACTTTTGGAGTGGTCTGTTGGGGCAGTGGCATTACAGCAGCCGATAGGAAGAGACTGAACAAACTGATTAAGAAAGCTAGCTCTGTCCTGGGGCAGCGCCTTGATCCAGTGGAGGAGATAGGAGAGAGAAGGATGGTGGCTAAACTGTCATCTCTGCTGGAGTCCGAGTTCCACCCTATGCAGGACATACTGGATGCACTGAGGAGCTCATTTAGCAGCAGACTACATCATCCCAGGTGCACAACCGAGAGGTTTCGTAGGTCCTTCCTACCAACGGCTGTCAGACTGTACAACCTAAGCAGGGCTGCTCGCAGAGATAGCAAAAAGACGTAACAAACTAATAGTTTTTTTTTGAATGCAAAAGATGCAATAGACTTACACAATGGTCCCCTCCGGCATACAACTAGGAACATACCGGTCGCTATGGAGAGTGAGAATATGTATGGGCACATAATCATACCATGTAGGATAACTAAGTAGACGGTTATGCTGTTTCATCCCACCTAGCAACAATGCTCTGCACTGTGTGTGTTTATATATTTACATATTTATTCCATCTAGCTACATTGCTCCGCACTGTGTGTGTTTATATACTTGCATATTTATTCCACCTAGCTGCAATGCTCCGTACTGTGGGTGTTTATATATTTACATATTTATTCCATCTAGCTACAATGCTCTGCACTGTGTGTCTGTGTGTGTGTGTGTATATATATATATTTTATAGTAATATGTACATATGTATATTAGCTGCTCTTGCTTGCTTGTTTTTTTTTCTTGCCTTCTGATTGTTGCTCTGAGTGTTGCTATCCCTGTGCTGTTGCAATCCTGGAATTTCCCTGTTGTGGGACTAATAAAGGCTTATCTTATCTTATCTTATCTTATCTTACTTATTTCCCCATACTTCAGTACAATATGTCATGTATGGGAGTATTAATGAATGATACAAGGTATATAGTGTGGGTTGATTCAGCAAATATTTCACTCTGTGTAGTATTGCAATTGATTTGGATATTTTACCTTTAATACAATTAATATATGACTTCCAACACAGTTTTTTTTATCAATTATTACTCCAAGAAATTTAGTTTCAGATACCATTTCAATCTCTACACCATTTACACTGAGTTTAGATACTGAGTTGTTGTGATGGTTGTTAAAAATTATACATTTTGTCTTACTTAAATTGAGCATTAATTTGTTTGAATCAAACCATAGTTTAAGCTTTTCTAATTCCTTTCCAAGTGTATCCAAAAGTTGTTCTGAATTGCTTCCACTGGATCATAAATTAGTGTCATCTGCAAACAATATTAAATCAGTTTTTTCCAAAACTTTACATGTATCATTTATATACATATTGAATAACAATGGCCCCAAAACTGAACCCTGTGGGACTCCACAAGTAACCTTCAGTAACTGTGAGGTTTTTGTTACCAACACATACATACTGATATCTATTAAGATAAGCCTTTATTAGTCCCACAATGGGGAAATTCCAGGATTGCAACAGCACAGGGATAGCAACACTCAGAGCAACAATCAGAAGGCAAGAAAAAACAAGAGCAGCTAGTATACATATGTACATATTAATATAAATATATATACACTACCGTTCAAAAGTTTGGGGTCACCCAGACAATTATTTTGTGTTTTCCATGAAAAGTCACACTTATTTACCACCATGAGTTGTAAAATGAATAGAAAATATAGTCAAGACATTGACAAGTTTAGAAATAATGATTTGTATTTGAAATAATAATTTTTTCCTTCAAACTTTGCTTTCGTCAAAGAATCCTCCATTTGCAGCAATTACAGCATTGCAGACCTAACATGATTGCACAAGGGTTTTCTAATCATCCATTAGCCTTCTGACGCAATGAGCAAACACATTGTGCCATTAGGACACTGGAGTGATAGTTGCTGGAAATGGGCCTCTATACACCTATGTAGATATTGCACCAAAAACCAGACATTTGCAGCGAGAATAGTCATTTACCACATTAGCAATGTATAGAGTGTATTTCTGATTAGTTTAAAGTTATCTTCATAGAAAAAAAGTGCTTTTCTTTCAAAATTAAGGAAATTTCTAAGTGACCCCAAACTTTTAAATGGTAGTGTATATACAGTATAGACACACAGTGCGGAGCATTGTGGTTGGTGGATGTGCAGCAGAAAGTCTAAGCTCTCTCTCCACGGATGCGGCGGGCCAGCTGGACGTCTTTGGGCATGATGGTGACTCTCTTGGCGTGGATGGCACACAGGTTGGTGTCCTCGAAGAGACCCACCAGGTGGGCCTCGCTGGCCTCCTGCAGAGCCATGACGGCGGAGCTCTGGAAGCGCAGGTCAGTCTTGAAGTCCTGAGCGATCTCCCTCACCAGGTGCTGGAAGGGCAGCTTACAGATGAGCAGCTCCGTGGGTTTCTGGTAGCGACGGATCTCTCTCAGAGCCACAGTACCGGGCCTGTAACGGTGAGGCTTCTTCACTCCGCTGGTGGCCGGAGCGCTTTTCCAAGCAGCCTTGGTGGCCAGCTGCTTCCTGGGGGCTTTTCCTCCAGTAGATTTACGGGTGGTCTGCTTGGTTCTTGCCATCGCTCTTTATTATTCTGTCTTATATTTCTTGCACGCCGCCTAAACTCCAGCCCGGCACCCGCGTCGTTTTCGCTTCAGTTCTCCCGGTATGTAGAGTTTCTCCGTTAGCACCGGGTGGCGGTTGAGTGCTAGCTAGCTCTTCCCTGCTGTATTGTCTCCTGCTGTAAACAGAGGCTCCATCTGCCAACTCGGGAGACCATTGGGGCAATCTGTGTGTCCGTGATATATATAGAGTGAAAGGTGTAGAAAGAAGAAGGAAGATTAAAAAAAAAAAAAGGCAGTTGCAAAAGGCAGACAACTCATGTGGCACCGGAATCAGCGCCACACGAGTCTATTGTCTATTTTTGTCTATTTTTATTGTCTATTTTTGTCTGTTTTTTTTAATTTTGACTGTTTTATTTTTATTTTTTTATTTTTGTCTATTTTTGTCTGAGTCTATTGTCTATTTTTGTCTGTTTTGTCTATTGTCTATTCTTTAAGTAACTACATAACCAGGACAGTGCTACCCCCCTAATACCACAATTTTGTAGTTTCTTTAATAATAAATTATGATCCACTGTTTCAAATGCTTTTTTAAGATCCAGGAATACCCCAACTGAATACTCTTTATTTTCAATGGCAGTTGATATTTTTTCTATAAATTCCATTAGAGCAAATGCAGTTGTCCTCTTGTGTCTGAACCCATATTGCTGCTCACACAATAAATTATTCTTCAGTATGAAGTTGTCAATTCTCTCATAGAATATTTTTTCAAGTATCTTGGAAAATTGCGGCAATAGTGAAATTGGTCTATAGTTTGAAAGTTCCCCTCTGTCACCCGTCTTGTATATCAGAATTACTTTAGCTATTTTCATTGCATTGGGAAATATACCTGTTTTGAGAGACAGGTTACAGATATACGTCAGTGGCTTCACTAAGCATTCAATAATAGTTTTGACTAAGAGCATGTCAATACCATCACAGTCCGTAGATGTTTTACTTTTAAACGATTTAACAATTTCAATGGCCTCTCTCTCGTCTGTGTTCTTTATGAAAATGGAGTCTTTTATAGCAGTGTTTTTGCTTATTGTATCACCTGTAGGTGCCGTAATGGGTATTTCTCGAGCCAAATTAGGACCAATGTTAACAAAAAAGTTATTAAATTCATCTGCAGGTGAAACTGCATTCACACTCGGAGTCGTTTTATTATTTTTTGAAAAATTGGTTGGGTTGCTTGTATTTCTGTTTTTATTTCCAAGAATATTGTTAAGTATTGTCCATGTATTTCTAATATTGTCTCTGTTTTTCTCCAGTTCTTTACTGTAATAGTCTCTCTTACTACATCTTATTATATATGTTAACTTATTTTTGTATGTTTTATACCGCTGCTCTGGTTCTTTTGTCCTTTTCTTTAGAAAAGCTTTATATAATAATTTTTTTCTTTTTACGTGCCTTTTGTAATCCTTTGCTTAACCATGGCTTATCAACAAATTTAAGTTTAAGCTTTTTCTTTACTAATGGACAATTTTTTTTCATAAAGAGCGGTTACAGTGTTTATAAATGTGTCATAGGCTTCATTTACATCTGATACATCTGATACATCTGATTCCCGCCGGACCGGCGGCGCCACACGAGTCGGCTGCCTGTTGCAACAGCCTTTTTTTTTTTTTATCTTCCTTCTTCTTTCTACACCTTTCACTCTGTATATATATCACGGACGCACGGATCGCCCCGGGGGTCTCCCGGGTCGGCGGACGGAGCCGCGGTTTGCAGCGGGAGACGTTACAGTGGGGAGGAGCTAGTGCTAGCTAGCACTTGGCCGCCGCCCGGTGCTAATGGGAAACTCGACATACCGGGAGCTGTAGCGAAAACGAAGCGGGTGCCGGGCTGGAGTTTGGGCGGCGTGAAAGAAATATAAGACAGAATAATAAAGAGCGATGGCAAGAACCAAGCAGACCGCCCGTAAAATCTACTGGAGGAAGAAGCCCCCCAGGAGACAGCTAGCCACATGGCTGCTCGGAGAGGCGCTCTGGCCACCGGCAGAGTGAAGAGGCCTCGCCGTCACAGGCCTGTGGCTCTGAGAGAGATCCGTCGCTGCCAGAAATCCACGGAGCTGCTCATCCGTAAGCTGCCCGTCCAGCACCTGGTGAGGGAGATCGCTCAGGACTTCAAGACCGTCCTGAGTTTCCTGAGTTTCGCCGTCATGGCTCTGCAGGAGACCAGCGAGGCCCACCTGGTGGTCTCTTCTTCGCTAAGGGGGTCACCATCATGCCCAAAGACTTCCAGCTGGCCCGCTGCATCCGCGGAGAGAGAGCTTAGACTTTCTGCTGCACATTCACCAACCAACCATAATGCTCTGCACTGTGTGTCTATATATATACTGTACATTTATAGTAATATGGACATATGTTTACTAGATGTTGTTTTTTCTTGCCTTCTGATTGTTTCTCTGAGTGTTGCTATCCCTGTGCTGTTGCAATCCTGGAATTTCCCCATTGTGGGACTCATAAAGGCTTATCTTATCTTATCTTATCTTATACATAGACTTTTGTCCAGTCTTGCTTCAGCAAGTCTTCTTTAAAAGAACTGATTGCATTTGGTGATTTGTATCTGAAAGGTTTTAAATTTTTTCTGTATTGGCCCCCGTGTGGCCATGGATAAGTGCAAAGGTTGGCAAATGGTCACTTATATCATTTATCAATAATCCACTTTCTATTTTCTCATCAATAATATTAACAAACAGGTTGTCAATAAGTGTAGCAGTGTGAACTGTGATTCTACTGGGATGTGTTATTGTGGGATATAGACTCATACTGTACATAGAATTCATGAACTCTGTAATTACATTTTGTTGATATGGATTTAGTAAATCAATATTGAAATCTCCACAAATTACTACCATTTTCGTACTAGTAATATTATTGTACAGCTCAACTAATTTATCTCTGAATGTCTCAATGCAATTAGATTTTTTTGTTTTATCTTGGTCAATCTCAACAGTAACACATTCCAAAATCCCTGGTAGTGCAAAGGACATTCCATTTACAAGTTTACACCTATACAGGTCATCAATATACAATGCAACACCACCACCCTTTTTTTGAGATCTATTAATATGAAACATCTGATATCCCTCTATTGCCATCAGGGGAGCCTGCTCTTCATTAAGCCAAGTTTCAGACACTGCGATGGCTGTAAATTTTCTGTCTAGCTGTTTTAAATAGTCCTGAATCTGTGGAAAGTTTTTGTTAAGACTTCTGCTGTTGAAGTGTATTATTGATAGTTTACCATCTAGTTGCACTTGACTTTTGAATTGCTTTTCAGTGTAATATTCACAATGATTATGAATATTATTGAAAAAGTGGTTATCAGGATCAATATCATTCTCCATCTCTTGTAGTTTATGTTTAGCATAATGGCATATTTTCAGAGTTTGAATTTCCTCACTCTGTGTCAAATGACTTCCTCCAACTGGGGATAATTGATGTCTACTCAAGTCAGTCATAAGTTTTTTTGTTTGTTTTGTTTAGGTTTTTTTTTTTTTTTTTTTAAAGTACATTGACATGGTACGTCAAAAGAACTATTCTTGCCGTGTGTGTGTGTGTGGATATGGATTATCATAGTCTCTTAATTTTCTTAATCAGTGTTCATCTATATTTATTTAAGTCAGTAACATCTCTGATTATTATACTCTTTGCTTCCTCAGGTGTTCCATTTAGTTTGATCCAAACTCTACAATTTCTTGTCCATGTTGCCTGTATCTTATTTTGTCTTTTCTCCATCCGTGCTTGCCGTGCTATTTCAGCATTAGTTTTCGTTAGATGTTGATTTAGGTAAACTTCTGTTCCCCGTAGCTTTCCGGCCTGCCTCAGTATGTCATTCTTTACCCTTCTGTTCACAAAGTGCATCACAATTGATTTCTTTGTTTTATTATCCTTTCTGGGTAAAGCATGACAGGCTGAAATTGCATTTGCTTCAACCTTTATATTTCTACTTTCAAGGAACTGAAGCACCTGGTTTTCCAGGGAGACTGATTCACTTGTGGGAGACTCCTCACCTCGCATTCCTGCTGTAGCATGAGCATATGATTAATATTTAATGTCTAGTCCACTTATAATTAGATCATCCATACGAGAATATTGTTCAAGATCCTCAACGCGTCGCTCCAAGTCTGCAATTTTTTTGTCTTTTTCCTTAATTGTTAATTTTAATTCTCGGACTTCTTCCATTAGCCCTAATATTTTAGCCTGCTGACGAGCCACTTTGGTCAGCTCTTCTGACAAGAAGTTCAGAGATTTTTTGATCTCTTCCATTTCCTCCTTCTTTAACAAACTCAGCAAAAGCCGCTCCGGAGAACTGTGGCCAGTTATCTGTGACAAGGGTCTCGCAAATCCCGTGACGTGCAAAAATTTACTTCAGGTGGTGAATCACATTTGCCTGTGTGGGGGTTAGAGCGATCTCCCCATACCTTAATGCATAGTTCACCACCAGCAGGTAGGTCTTGTTCTCTAGCATAAACCAATATGATTCACACTTCTGCCATGGTCGTCCTGTGTACGGTGTTGGCATCACTGGCGCCGTGTGGGTCTGTCTCTCCTGGCAGAATTCTTGGCAATTGAGAACCAACTCGTTCAGCTGCTGGCTCAGCCCTGGCCACCATACTGACTGTCGCTCCCACTCTCTAAACTTGACCATGCCTTGGTGCTCTTCATGCAGCTTGGCAAGAACATTGTTTCTCATTGTTGACGGTATGACGAGTCTTTGTCCCTTAAGCAGGAGACCATCCTGGACTGTGAAGAAAGCTTGTTCCGCCCAATACAGCTTGAGTGTAGGATCGTTGGTGCCATGTGCTGGCCAGCCCTCCTCACACAGCTGCATCACATGTGCGCACTCATTGTCCCTCTGCAGCTGGTCCCTCAGCTCCTCCAAACAGGCAGTGCTCACAAGCATGTTCTCCATTACCATGTCTACATAGATGTTTGTGTCTTCAAACAGCTCTTTGTCAGCCGGTGTTTCTCCTCTCTTCTCTGGTGCTCCTGACAGTGTATCTGCTGTCCTCAGACACTTCTCTGCCACATAAGATATGGAATAGGAATACTGCATCAGATGCATACTAAAGCATTGGATCCGAGGAGGTAGACCATCCAATGCTTGGGTCACAAGCGGAGAGGCTCGTGATCCATCTCAAGCTGGAAATGCTTACTAATCAGGAAGTTGTGAAACCTCTCGCAGGCCCAGGTCAGTCCCTATGCCTTCTTTTCCACTTGCATGTATTTCTTCTTGGTTGGTTTGAGAGACTGCGAAATGTAGGCTATTGGCGTCTACTCCTCGTCCCATTTTTGGAATAGCACTCCTCTTAGCCGATACGCTGATGCATCTGCTGAGACTTTGCACTCTCTGTTTGGGTTGTACATGGATAGTACAGGTGGTGACATCAGTACATCCTTCAGATCTTTAAAGCCTTTGGAAGCTTGATGCCCCACATCCAGCAGTTCTTTTTTTTACAGGAGATCTTGCAGGGGTTTGTCTCTCTCAGCCAGCTGCGGGATAAACTTGCCCAGCTGATTTACCATTTCGAAGAAGGGCCTTACTTTGCTCACTGTCATCAGCTCCTGCATCCTCTTCCCGGCTTCTGTCTAGCATGGATCTTGGCTGATGCCACTGATGGAAACCACATGACCTATAAAGCTCACCTCTGACTTTTACAAGTCACAATGGTCAATGTTTTAGGTGATGCCTGCCTTCTGGATCTTCTCCAGCATGACATGAAGGCGAGCGTCATGCTACCCTTGTGTACGACCCCACACCAGCACATCGTCTATATGGCAAAGCATGCCCTCAAGCCAGGGCCCTGCCACCATTCCATTCTGGAAGTGTTCAATTCAATTCAATTCAATTCAATTCAACTTTATTTATATAGCGCCATTTCACAACAACAGTCATCTCATAGCACTATCAACTGTAGGGGGGAACCCCCACAGTTGCAGAAAGACCCCAGCAATCAGGTGAGGAGTTGATGTTCAGGAGTTGATGCTATGCCAAAGGGAACCCTTTTGAAATGACAGCTCCCGAAGGGTGTGATGAACGTTGTCTGTTTTGCTAAATTTTCCATCAGAGGAATTTGCCAAAACCCCATGTTTGCATCCAGCTTACTAAAAATTCTAGCTTCAGCCAGCATTTCCAGCATTTTCTCCACTGATGACAGGATAAACTTCTCTCAACACTCTGACTCATTCAGTTTGGTGAGATCGACGCATATGTGTACAGCACCCGTCTTCTTGGGCACCTCCACAATGCCAGTGCAGCAGTATGTTGGTTTCTTGACTCTGCATCCCAGAGACTTCCAAGCAGCACAGTTCTTCCTTCACTTTGTCCATCAGTGGCAATGGGATCCTCCTTGGTCTTTTGAGTGAGAATGGTTGAGCCCCTGGTTTCAGCTTTATGGCGTATGACTGGCACACTTCTCCGGATCCGCTGCATACAGTATTTTTGGGTAGGTTTGCTTTTGTGTCTCCATTGTAACACTGTCTAGGCATGCAACAAGGTCCAGCCTACCGCTCACAGGTCTTCCTAGTAAGGCAGTGTGCAGATGACGCACTATGTACACATCTTCCATCACCTCTTTCTCACCTCTTCTCAGCAGCAGCCTGGTGACACCCACAGTAAGTGGACTCCTCCCCAGTCCCAGGAGTGGCTTTGCTGCTTTGCAGAGTGTGGGTATTTTGTCCTGGTGCATTTTCTGGAACACAGCGTGTGGCAGGACTTTGACATTGGCACCTGTGTCAGTTTTAAAAATCACACTACTGTCATGGATATCGAGGTTTACCATACAGGGATCGCAATCTGTCGTGACTCTGCCGAGTAAGATGGTATTTGCCTCCTCTTCAACTTCATGCACAGATTTGGGCGCCCTACACACACGACTGTAATGTCCCTTTTTCCCACATTCATGACATTTCCCTTCATCAGTAGGACAATCACGTTTTGGATAGGATGGAGAACTGCTGCATTTATGACACTGCAACTGTCCGGATTTCTCTTTGCAGTTCTGGGCACTGTGTGGCTTATTAGCATCCTTGGACTTATTTTTAGCAGGCTTGCTGTTCTTGTACACTCTAACTCTACACACTTAGCATCACTTATCTGTGCTTTAGCGTCACCTTGCAGAGGAGCTTGCTGCTTTTTCGCCTCGCTTTGACGCGCCATCCTGACAGCTTTATACAACACCAGTTCTGCATCTAGTTTCATGTGTCCAGACAGTCCCTTATCTAACAGCCCAACAACGAGTTGCTCTCTAATTAATTCATCATGTAGCACCCCATAGCTGCAGTGCTGTGCTAGCACATATAATGCAGCAACAAATGAATCCACAGACTCTCCTTCTCTCTGCTTGTGCATATTAAACTTGGCACACTCATAAATTGTATTTTTCTTGACCACAAAGAAGCGTTGGAAGCTGTCATGTACCCCCTTGTGCCTCTTTCAGCAGCCAATAGAGTTAGCCCACATAAAATATTGTCTGCCTCATCCCCCATGCAATAAATCAACGTGTTGACTTGATTCTCTTCTGAACTTACAAGGAGGTTACTTGCTAGGTGAAATCTTACAAATCTCCAGATCCATTTGTCCAACTCTTGCGGCTTTGAAAAGTCGAAGGAATCCAGTGGCTGGATATTAACCGTAGTGCACGGTCCCGGCCCAGCTGCGAATCTCTGCGCAGGCAGTACTACTGTTGCTAGTTGCTGGCTGCTGCCATTAGCATCTCCTCCTTGGCTCATCCTGTCCTTCTTTCTCTTCCTCTCCACGAGCTTAAAATGATCCTTGCAATGGGATTCTTCACTCTACACTAACTACAGGACTTCTGACACCATGTTGCTTTATTAAAAAAATCGCGTGAGTCCAGCTGCATGTGTAATGTGAGTTCTTATTGATTAAGGACATGTGCTGCTCTCGTCTGCTGCTCTACTGTGCATCACTCAGTCGCTCTGCGTCTTCCTCCAGGACTGTGCAGTTCTTTCTGTATGTCACACTTACACCACAGTGTGTGTTTTTGTTGTTGTTTGATATTTTGTTCGACTCCTGTTTATAATTTTTGGCTGATTACACATGGATTGTTTGAGAAACAATGAAATTAATTGATCTGCCATTTTCTTTTTATTGTGGGGGTGGAAGTAGGTCTTTGAGTTTTGTTGTGTGTTTTTCCTTTGCTGACTTACTGTAATATTTTTTATATGAATTTTTTGTGTGGACCCAAGGGATACTAGCAAACATGTTTTTGAAGCTAATGGGGATCCAAATGCATAAAATACAGTAAATAAATAAATTCTGAGGTTCAGAACCTACAATCTCTTTTTATGTGTTAGTTTGAGGACTTGTTGAATGGCTGTTATTGCACTTACTCCATTCATTCTTACATCTCTTTCACTAAATAATAGTGCACTGAAATATGTAAATTTGCAAGTACATATTTGAAATACAGTGTTTTATATTCTTAACACATGCTGTATTATTATAATCCATATGTAAGTACTTCCATCTGTTCCCAAAATGATAAAATTGTATGCTCAGAACTTGTTTGGGTAATATGAAGAGATTACATTCCTCTGATGCTGGCAGCTTTGTTGGCTGGTTCTGTCCTTCCTGACAAGACACTTGACCTTCAGGTGCAGCGAAATGTCATCTGCTTTAGCATGCCCAGTTTGAATTGCCACGACTCATGTTGTCATCCAGCCATTGCATTTTGGTTCAGAACTGTCAGAGCAAATGCATTAGAGTGTATCAGCAGAGACGAGAGTCACACACGCATCAGGACTTCTAGCATCATTTCAACACAGCTGCTGTATATTTGCATTTCCTTCTACTTGCTTTGAGGAAATTATAAAGAAAATATAACCAAATAATGTTCTTTTTCTTTGATCATTTGTAAGTCAAACAAATGTGAAACACCTAGACCTCTGTACCCAGCACGGTAGAGCTTCCACATTAATGCACTACAAACCAGTGATGTCGTATTCATGCTTAAATGCATGCTTTTATCCAAAATGACAGGGAGGGAAGCCATGATGCACTCTGGTCTTGAAACATTGAAGATGATATTGTGGATGGTAATATTTCATTTATTTATAAAACACTACTGTTGTTGACCGGGCTTCTTCTTAATTTATGTCTCTCACCCAGTTGCTTCCACAGCTTTTTTTTCCAGTGTCAGGCTGTATTTACCTCCATCCCTTCCATCCCCTCATCTCGTCAAGTCAGTCAGTTTACTTAAGCAACCATGTAACTGTAGTCATGTTCCCTGACACTGTTGTCAAGATTAATGTTGTGTTTTTCTAATGCATGCTAATGAGAAAGTTGTGTGGATTTGATTGTCAATAAAGTGAAATACGGCTCTGCTCCCTAAATGCCGGCTCCGTTCAATATCCTATTAAAGTTGAATCACAGATAACTTGGCGCGCATCAGGAAAGCAATCTGAAATTTGTGCTGACATTGATCCAGCAGGAAGGAGACCTATTGCTCCGATTAACACTGTTGCCCCAGGAGAGGAGTCCCTTGGCCATTAATAGCCCTCTGTCCCAGATTTTACCTAGACCATATAAAATGTTTTTATTTATGAGACAAATAGTGGCTAAGCACCATGGACAGTAGACCAGTACCAGTGTTTTTACCTTCCCTGGGAGCTGTGTGATTTGCTTCCATGAAACTTTAAGGACCTAAATTAGTTTTCACATCTGTTAACATTACATGTGCCCTAACAGTTTTAAAGATTTCTCTGGTGTAGATGTAAGGCAATTACAATCATGTCATTGAAGTGCATTGTTACGATGGCAAAAAGCACAAAAGCATTGTTCTGTCTTAATTAGTCAGAAGTGTGTTTTGGGAGTCACATGCAGTTGGCCAATCAGAATGGCTCATCATCTCACCTGTAACAGGCAGCTGTGAATGATTTCCTGTGGATTGCTATTATACTTGTGTGTTTACTGGGGAGGATACATCAGTTTTGTGCTGGGAAGACAAATGTGAAAGGTGCAAAATTATTTAGTTATTTAAGTTTTTCAGTGAACACAGTTTGATTAAACTCATAATGAATGAATGAATGAATGAATTTTTGAATGAATGAATCTTTATTTATTTTGGATAGTACAGGTTAAAAGGAACTGAATAATATAACAAAGGGGGAAAGAAAATCCAACAAGGTCAAATTAGACAATAACTCCTCTGATTATACAGTTCAACATAAGTTATCCGAAATGGGTGATGGCTGAAGCCCCAGCTTATATTGCCCACCCATATTCCATCCAAGAATTCAAAAGAAAAAAAGAAAAAACAAGACAAGAGCGATTACAATTCAAAAAAACAAAGCTAAGACTAAGTGTGACAGAAAAAAACTAAGCTACAACCCAACACAGGCTGGATATGTCAATCCTGATGTGATTTTACATGTCATCTTGTATATATGTTTGGAGTATTTCTTCCTTTAGTTTTTGTTTAAATCGTCCAAGCGTTGTACATGATTTTAATTCAGGTCCAAAATCGTTCCATAATCTGACTCCTTGCACTGAAACACAGTGTTGCTTGGTGGTAGTTCTCACTGAAAGCTTTTGAAATATACATGTTCCTCTGAAATGATATTGTTTCTCCCTTATGTGGAACAACTTTTGGATATTTGCGGGCAGTGATAGATTCTTCACTTTAAACATTATTACTGCAGTTTTAAAGTCAACCAGATCTTTCAACTTGAGAGCTTTTAGTTTAAGAAAAAGTGGGTTTGTTGGTTCCCTGTAAGCAGCTTTGTTTATTATTCTAATAGCTCTCTTCTGAAGCATAAAGAGTGGATATATGTTTGTTTTATATGTATTTCCCCATACTTCAGTACAATATGTCATGTATGGGAGTATTAATGAATGATACAAGGTGTATAGTGTGGGTTGATTCAGCAAATATTTCACTCTGTGTAATATTGCAATTGATTTGGATATTTTACCTTTAATATAATTAATATGTGACTTCCAACACAGTTTATTATCAATTATTACACCAAGAAATTTAGTTTCAGATACCATTTCAATCTCTACACCATTTACACTGAGTTTAGGTACTGAGTTGTTGTGATGGTTGTTAAAGACTATAAATTTTGTCTTACTTAAATTGAGCGTTAATTTGTTTGAATCAAACCACAGTTTAAGCTTTCCTAATTCCTTTCCGAGTGTATCCAGAAGTTGTTCCAAATTGTTTGTTAATGACATTTATTTTCATATTCCGTACAGTAAATGCACATATTTTATGTTAGCTAGCTAAATATTGAGTGGTGGCCTAGTTGGTAGAGCATCCACCCCACAACCGGGAGGTCGTGGGTTCTAATTCCCGGCCGGGTCATACCAAAGACCATGTAAAAATGGTACTTTTGGTCTTCGAGATTGGTGCTCAGCAAAATAGAATGGGGAAAGGAAAGTCAACACACAGAGCTACCAGAGGACTGACCCCCCCCCCCCCCCGCCACACACACACACACACACACACACACACACACACACACACACACACACACACACACACACTGTAGCTTTCACTACTTACAATAGCTGTGTGGCCTAGGGTCAGAGAAATGGAGGTAGATTCCGCCCCATACACCACATGGTGCCTCACATGCTGTGGAAGGGAATTATGGACCATGGACTTGGACTTGGAGGTGCTGATTCTCCTCCCAGCCCCTTTACACTGAGCAGCAAACCATCCCAGTAAGATCTGTAGGTTATTGCTTGATCAAGCCAACAGGACAACATCATCTGCAAACAGCAAAGATGAGATCCTGTGTCATCGAGCATGACACCCTCCGCTCCTTGGGTGCACCTAGAAATCCTGTCCATAAAAATTGTGAACAGGATCGGTGACAAAGGGCAGCCCTGGAGGAGTCCAACTCTCACTGGGAATGAGTCCGACCGAGTGTTGGCAATACGAGCCAAACTCTCACAACTGTCGTATAGAAACTGGATAGCTCACACCAACAAGCCCGATACCCCATACTCCCAAAGCACCCCCCACAAAAAACCACAAGGGGCATGATCAAATACCTTGTCCAAGTCCACAAAACACATGTAAACTGGCTGAGCAAACTCCCATGAACCCTTGGCATAAACCTTCCCAGGGAGACTGAGGAGTGTGATTCCTCTAAAGTTTGAAAACACCCTGCGGTCCTCCTTCTTGAAGAGAGGAACCACCCCGGTTTGCCATGCCAGAGGCACTGTCCTTGACCTCCAAGCAATGTTGCAGAGGCGTGTCAACCATGACAGCCCTATAACATCCAGGGCCTTGAGGTACTCAGGGTGAATCTCGTCCACCCCTGGGGCCCGGCCACCTGAGTTTTTTAACCACTTTGGGGACCTCAGCCCCTGTGATAGGTGAGTCGTCCCCCTCATCCTCAAGCCCTGCTTCTTCTATGGAAGGCATGTCAGTGGGTTTGAGGAGATCCTCAAAGTATTCCTTCCACCACCGGACGATCTCCCCAGTCAAAATCAGCAGGGCCCCATCTGCACCACACACAGTGTGGACAGGGAGCTGCTTCCCCCTCCTGAGTCGCTGGACAGTTTGCCAGAATTGCTCCGAGGCCTCACCAAACTCCTCCTGCAACCAATTTATTGCTTCAGTAACCACCCGAGGTGCACTCTGCTTGGCCTTCCAGTACACCTCAGCTGCTTCGGGAATCCCACAAGCCAACCAAGCTCGATAGGACTCCTTCTTGAGCTTAATGGCCCCCCTCATCACTGGTGTTCACCACTTGGTTCGGGGGTTGCCACCATGAGATACATCGATGACCTTGCGGCCACACCTCAGGACAGCCGCTTCAACAGTGGAGGTGGAAAACATGGCCCATTTAGACTCCAGACTCCAGAGGCGGCTCCTTGCTCACGTCCGCCTTCTTATGGGACCAGTGATGGACCCACTTCATTTTGCCTACCAGCATGGCATCAGGGTGGAGGATGCAGTGATCTTCCTCCTACACCCTTCCATGTCCTACCTGGAGAAGCCTGGGAGCACTGTGAGGATCATGTTCTTTGATCTCTCCAGTGCTTTCAATACCATACAACCAGTGATCCTGAGGGACAAGCTGCTGTGTGCAGGGGTGGACCAGCACCTGTCATCATGGATCCTGGACTACCTCACAGACTGACCACAGTTTGTGAGAACCCAGGACTGTGCATCTGACACCATCATCTGCAGTACGGGGGACCCCTGGGAACAGTTCTGGTTCCCTTCCTCTTCATCCCCTACACTGCTGACTTTTCACACAGCACACCACACTGCCATCTACAGAAGTGCTCTGATCACTCTGCAATCGTCGGGCTCATCTCTAATGGGGATGATACAAAGTACAGAGGACTTATCCATGAATTTGTGGACTGGTGCCTGTGGAGCTGCCTCTAGATCAATGCGAGGAAATCCAAGGAATTGGTGGTGGACTGCCACAAGTGAGGACAACCACCTACAGCACCAGTAAACATCCAGGGAACAGATATTGAGATGGTGACATCTTACAAGTACCTGGGTGTTCACCTGAACAATAAACTGGACTGGTCGCACAACACTAACGTGCTCTAAAAGAAGGGGCTGTACCTCCTGAGGAGACTCAGATCTTTTGGAGTGCAGGGGCCACTCCTGAAGACCTTCTGTGATTCTGTGGTGGCATCAGCCCTTACATATAGAGTGGTCTGCTGGTTCAGTGGCATCACAGCAGCCGACAGGAAGAGACTGAACAGGCTGATCAAGAAAGCTAGCTCTGTTCTGGTGCGACGCCTCAACCCAGTGGAGGAGATAGGAGAGAGGAGGATGGTGGCTAAGCTGTCATCTCTGCTGGAGTCCGAGTCCCACCCCATGCAGGACATACTGAATGCACTGAGGAACTCATTTAGAGGTAGGTTGTGTCATCCTAGGTGCACGACGGAGAGGTTCCACAGGTCCTTCTTACCTACGGCTGTCAAACTTTATAACCTAACCAGGGCTGCTCGTAGAGGTCGTATTAAATGTACTAAACATAACAACTTTGCACAATAGAGATCGTCCCCTCCAATACACAACTAAGCCAAAACAGTCATTACTGAGGGCGGCAGCAACACTGTTGATTCAATTGTGAAATATACTGTCTGGGTACATATTTATATTCTGCTGGGTAACAAACAACCTTGATGCTGTTGATACCATCTAGCTGCAATGCTCCTACACTGTGTATATAACTGTGTGCATATGTATATTTATTTACTTTAAGTTGTTATCTTATTATCTTATTAACTATTGCTCTGAGTGTTGCTATCCCTTTGCTGCTATAATCCTGGAATTTCTCCATTGTGGGACTAATAAAGGCTTATCTTATCTTATCATATCTTATGTCTCCAGACATAAAACATGTATTGTTAACACACAAATACACACAAGTTTCCACTGGTGAGGTGCAGGCTTATCGACTTGTGTAAAACTCTCCTTCATAGTATTCTCGTTTTATTGTATCATTGATTAGAGTAGCATCGAGGTTTTTTTTTAATGAGCCAGAGAAGAAGAAGAAGAAGAAGAAAAAAAAAAAACTTATGAAGCCTCATGAAGCCTCATGAAGCAATAGGCATCATGATTTGTCTATCAGCAAAAACATGTAGCTGTTTAGTTCCAGGTTGCTAAATAATATACAGTAGGTAAACAAAAAGAGGGACTGATGTTTCCACAATTAGAGATAACAAAACTGCCGTACAATATTTTCACAACACACACATTCTACAGAAGACATTACATTTTGGTTGAGCTCTAAATTAAAAAAAAAAATTAAGAATAACCTACTGGAACAATGAACAATAACAATAACATAAATAAATTTTTTCAGAACCGTTGTAGGAGCAGGGCACTGAACATTGTCAAGGACCGTTCTCACCCTCTGCATAAACACTTTGAACTTCTTCCATCTGGTAAACGATTCCGGAACATCAGAGGCAGAACCACCAGACTGATCAACAGCTTCCTTCCACAAGCTGTCAGGATGCTGAACAGTTGACCCGGAATCTCTCATACACACTACTGCACCTACGGACATTTTGTATATTATAGTTAGTTATTCTTTTTTTTCCCCAAGTATGTCTCAGGGATGTGTGAATGGATGGGGGGGTGGGGGTGGGGGGGAGCTATGTGGGAATGTGTCTTAAATCATGCTGCTTCTTATATGGATGCCGAGAGAAACGCAATTTCATCTTGCCTGCACTACAGTTGTATGTACAGCAATATGACAATAAAGTTTGATTTGATTTGATTTGAAATAAAACTATAGCTTCATTCTTGGTCAAAAGTGCCAAAGTTTTAGAGGGAGTCAGTTTGTTCTTCTTTTGGCTTTCTGGTACTGGTTAGTTACACCCCTAACTCCACTGAAGTTGGGATGTTGTGTAAAACATAAATAATAATAAAATACAGTGATTCTTTCAACTGAATATACTACAAAGACAAGATATTTAATGTTCAAACTGAAACTTTATTGTTGTATTTTGCTCATTTTGAACACTAAATAAGCAGGTATGTCTTAAAGGGGAAGTACATGAAAAGCTACACACACACACACACACACACATGAAAAGGGGGAAAAACTAAAAAAAAAATGACATGAACAAGATTCGGTCCAGTTTGCACCCCTAACGGCAGTTTTCGGTTCTATCCAGTTGATGGCCAGCCAGGCAGATTTTGTAAGTTGGTACTGGGCGATCAGGTGTGTGCAAATCACCAGCTGACAGGTTCTCTGGTGTCCAGCTGGTGGATGACAGCTGCATGTAAATCTGGTAGTTAAGTTACAGAAAAATTGCAAAAAAAGAGTGACCCACATTCTGATCACATAAGGAGAGAAAGAGTTTGTGTACTTGTCTGTCAGTTT
This sequence comes from Pholidichthys leucotaenia, assembly GCA_020510985.1. NCBI lineage: Eukaryota > Metazoa > Chordata > Actinopteri > Cichliformes > Pholidichthyidae > Pholidichthys > Pholidichthys leucotaenia. Next base: position 4,318,378 of record CM035843.1, on the reverse strand, counting down.
ACAGTTCGTTCAATCCATCTGTCCTATACAGGTCACAAGGGTGAGCTGGGGGCTGCGGCATCTTAAGATCGGCGAGACCCTGGACAGATCAGCAATGAATGAATGAAATTTCAGGTCGGGGTTATGACAGATTTTTACAAAATCTGGTTGATGATGTGCTGCTGACTTCAGACCTGCTTTTTGTAGCTCAGAAGTGCATTCGAATAAAATGCTCCTTAATACCAACATGCCCAACTTTGCACCAAGCCTCACCACTTTAAATCATTGCCCTCCTACGAGTGCAAGACATGCACACAGTCATGTCCTAATGGGGTGGCAGGGGCTCACGGCCCAAAGCCAGAGAATGTGCTGACAGATGCTAAAGAAAGCACCAGCATAGGGTGCAAAACGAGGTGCAAATTCCCATTTCAGAAAAGTTGTAGTAGAGACCAATACGTTCACTGGGGGGTGGGGGGTCCTTAATATTCATGTAACATGTAAACAGTATTTTGAAAATAGCTTTAACAAACCAAGCTCCGATATTTAGCTTAAGAGTGATTTGTGAAAAAGATCTTAATTCAGTTTTTGACTAAAATTCATACTGAATGAAACAATCTAATGCTGCAGTCCTGAAGAAACACGATGGCTTCTCTCTGTCTTTTATGTTTTTATCGTGCTCGTGTACTATTATTGCTTTTTTTACAATAAAGAAGACCTACCCTCACAATGACATTAACCTAGGAACAGCACTGGCTAAGCAGTAGCTGCCATCCATTCTTTAGCCATAGAAGCATAATTACCAAAGCTGGCTACATTCTATTAATCATCAGGTTGAAAACGTCTCAGTCCCTTTCCTGGCCTGCTGCCCGTGGGACTGGACGCTGTAGCTTCAACAGTCTTGTTCCAGCATGCTAGCTGCACCAGGTACCCACTCTGGAACGTTTTCCTTCACCTTGACTTTGAGATGATCTCAGACTCCGTGCTTTTTGTCATTTTCTCTGGCTTTCATCTTTTTTTACCGTCGCCCTGTTACTTTTCTCCCTGCTCTGTGGAGGCCATGCCGTTGCACCATCAGACAAACCTGCGTCTCGGTTCTGTCACAGGACCAGAAGACGGTCATTCTGGAAGGAGGTCACACACACCAGACGTACAGTGTTAAATGAAGCCTCAGTTCATAGAATTTGAATCTATCATTTTTTGTAATTGACTATTTATTATTCAAGTAATCATTTCAGCCCCAGTTTAAATAAACTTACAAGGTATTTAGTTATGATAATGACAATGATTAGATTTATATGGAGCTTTACATGTCGGGTGACATCTCAAAGTGCTTACAGTGACTCCATTATTCAGTCACTCCAGACAGACATTGATAGAGGTAAGCTACTACTGTAGCCACAGCTGCGCTGGGGCAAATTGATGGAAATGTGGCTGCCAATCTGTGCCAACAGCCTCTGTACTACTATACTACTACTACTGAACATTTATATGCAGTGTCATGGACACTGGAGGCAAGGCGGGTAGAGTGTCTTACCCAGGGACACAAGGGCAGGATGGCTGAAGAGAGCGGGACTCCAACTCCCAACTCTCCGGTTACTGGACCACCCGCTCAACCTCCTGATCCACTGCCACCGCAGATTATGATAGGATAATTATTTATCATTAGTCCCACAAAGGGGAAATTTACAGTATTGCCGTCTCGAAACAACAGTGGTACACAGAGCAATAATAAATAATAAAATATGGCAAGAACAGCATACCGTATTTTTTGGACTATAAGGCGCACTTAAAATCCTTTAATTTTCTCAAAAATCGACAGTGCGCTTTATAATCCGGTGCACCTTATGTATTAATTCTGATTGTGCTTACTGACCTCGAGCCGATTTTATGTGGTACACGGCGCTCAAAAATATGTCAAAAATGTTTTAGTACGACTTTGGTAAGCTACAGAGCCGGACCGCTTGAGGGATTTTTGGAGCATTACGGTAGTCAGGAGCCTCACGGAGTAATATACGATATTCGATACCCAGAAGCCGATGGTGTATAGAACACGTATATTAGGATTTGTATGTGAAATTTCGGCATTGAAACTGCTCCCCAGTTTAGCTGTAAACGGGAGCAGTAAATACGGCTATAAATATGTATTTACGGCTGTAAATATGGCTCGCTCTCCTGCAGAGAGCGAGCCATATCGGTATCGTACTCGGTATCGAGTACTGAGCGATATTCTGGCCAATATGGCGATGTAAACAGCCACTGGACTAAAAACGTTCCGCCTGCTCATGGAGCAGGTCATTCAACACTCGTGGACAATCACGCTATATGTGTCTATAATGACTATAGAGAGGATTTTCTTTCCATGCACGCAATTTTTTTTTTTTTTTTCCCAGCTCCGACTACCTCGCTTTAATGCGCCTTATAATCCGGTGCGCCTTATAGTCCCCAAAATACGGTACACAGCGTTTAAAAAAAGTAATATAGCTTTTACAGTTAAAAAATAAGTAAAAAAATAGTGGCACCCCAGAACAGAGCGGGCCTTCTTAATTATCCTGGTCAGTCTCTTCCTGTTGGCAGCTGTGATGCTGCTGCCCCAGCAGACCACTCCATACGTGATGACTGATGCCACCACAGTGTCTCGTACAAGGTGTTCAGGACTGCCCCCTGCACTCCAGAATAATGATTAGAACAATACATCAGATTTATGTAGTGCTTTTCATAGACACTCAAAGATGCTTTACATTGGATACATCATTCATTCACGTCAGACAGAAAAGCCATTGTGCTCATTTGTTCCTGCCTCTGATTATCCACCCTCACTCAATGTGTTTAATAATAATAATGATGATGGATTAGATTTAGATGGTGCTTTACATGTCAAGTGATATCTCAAAGTGCTTACAGTGAGTCCATTATTCATTCACCCCACAGATAGACAATGGTCGTGGTAAGCTACTGCTGTAGCCACAGCTGCCGTGGGGCAGACTGATGGAAACATGGCTGCCAATCCACACCAACGGCCTCTCTGGCCACCACCACACATTTATACACATTCACACCCACTGTCATGGACACTGAAGGCAAGGAAGGTAGTGTCTTGCCCAGGGACACAATGGCAGGATGGCTGAGGAGAGCGGGATTCAAACCACCAGCCCTCTGGTTATGACATGACCCACTGTATCTCCTGAGCCACTGCTGCCCACATTTCCCTCCTCCATTCCATTTTTTGCTGAGCACCAAGCTGAACAGCAGGACGTTCCATTTTTAGACTGTATGGTGTTTGGCGTGACCCATCTGGGATTTGAACCCCGACCTCCCGCTTGTGGGGCGGATGCTCTCCCTCTAAGCCACCACTCCGGTGGCGCCCCGTTTATTTTGCCATTAATGCCTGGCTGAACGTCTGAATGCATGGAGGACTGAGCTCTTGGTTGCAGCATTTCTCTGGGAGCCATGTCAGCAGCAGCTGTGGGTGTCTCAGCACATTTTAAGCAGAGCAGGAGAAACATCTGTAAAATGCCACAGACCCTTTCACAATGTGCCAATTATTTCAATACCAGATGTTCGTGTGCTGCTGTAGTTTATTGCCAACTCAAGGGGGGCTGCGATAATTACACCCACTCATTATGTGATTGTCTGATCTTACAATGTGATGAAACGTATGTAACATGCATCAGGGCTGCAAGACACGAAGCTCAACCATGGAACAAACCCTGGAGGTGGGAGGAGGAAGACCACACATCTGGTGTCTTTTTTCCCCTTTTAAGCTGCAGTCTCATCCATTTAATTACAAACACCGTGATAAGGGCAGCTCCTTGGCATAAATGTGATCAGTAATGAACTATGGCATCACTGTTTATGCATGTCCTTGACATTCACTTTGAAAAAGGGGAGCGGGGGCTACTGACACCCTTCTAAACAAATCTTAGAAGTTCAGTGAAAGGGATAAATGTCAGTGGGCCGCGCTGAGAAATGGCCTCCCTTTCTTCCTCCTCTCTGACCTTCACTTTGTCTAAAGAGAATTAGCAGGATATTAATAAACAATTTACACACACACACACACACACACACACACACACAGGTGCTTCTCGATAAATTAGAATATCATTGAAAAGTAAATTAATTTCCATAAAGTTCAAGAAGTGAAACTTGTTGCATATAGATTCATTTCAAATGTTTATTTCTTTTAATTTTGTTGATTTTGACTTTCAGCTAATAAAAACACAAAATTCAATTTCTCCAAAAATTAGATTACTTAAGATCCCTAAATCATCGGTGACTGTGGAAACTTCACACTAGACTCAAACTTGGATTCTGTGTGTCCCCACTCTGCCTCCACACTCTGGGACCTGGATTTCTGCCTAGCAGGACTCGGCATCTGCCCACGCTGCCAGAAGCACCAAAGCCTGCTTTGATGACCATGGTATCACCATTGCTGTCTGGCCAGCAAACTCTGCTGACCTAAACCCCCGAGAGAATCTAAGAGTATTGTCAGCAGCAAGCTGGGACACCAGACCCAGCAATGCAGACCAGCAGAAGACCACTATCAAAGCAGCCTGGGCCTCCAGAACCCCTCAGCAGGACCACGGCCGTGACACGCCACGGTGATGCAGTAATTCATGCAGAACGAGCCCTGATCAAGTACTGAGGACTACATGGACATACTTTACATTCAGCCAAGATTTCTGTTAAAAATCAATTTTTTAAACTGATCTTGTGTAATATTTAATTTTTTGGAGTTACACACAGTAGCACAAATTTTACTGTACTTGGTATATCAATGTTATTTTAACACCTATATACTCATGGAGATACTCAATACTAAGGAGATTTGCACAAAATTATCAGCTCACACAGAGACCATGGTCTTCATCATTAATTATCATGCATAATTCTTCCGGCTTCTCCCTTCAGGGTCTCCACAGAGGATCATCTGCCTCCATCTCTCCTCTCCCTTCATCTTCCTCTGGAACACCAACCCTCTCCATGTCCTCCTTCACTACATCCATCAATCTTCTCTGTGGTCTTCCTCTTTTCCTCCTGCCTGGCAGCTCCATCTTCAACATCCTTTCTCCAATATCTCCACTATCCCTCCTCTGCACATGTCCAAACCATCTCAGCCTTGACTCTCTTACTTTGTCTCCAAACTGACATAATGTACGGCTCAGGAGACACACACACAGGCTCAGAGTAGCTCAGATAGCTTTATTGACAACAAGGGTGTATGAATGTGTGTCTGCGGGATGTAAATGTATTGGTGGCAGCGTCTGCTTCGGGCACAGAGGCAGGAGACCGTACAGCCGGACAACCCTATGGGAGAAGCACAGGGAGAAGGGTGACGGGCACACACCAACACAGGAGATATACAAGCTGGAGAGGAGCTTACTTGGAAAGGGCAGATGACTGGCACAGCAAGGAACGAGGTCCGGTAGACAGCCACCTGGAGAGCCCGGTGCAGCAGCGAGGAATAGGCGATGGAGAGGAATAGTCCGCCGCCGGGAAATCCACCTGTGCACAGGGGAGCAGACTTGGAGAAGAAAAGGTAAGGACTTCTTACCGCTATGCTTGCTGAGTATGAGAGGGAACTCACAGCAATCCGTAGTGAAGTCTGACGGCTTCAGGCCGAAGCCCAGGGCGAGGCAGCTTAAATCCCTCGCCGCTGATGATGTGCAGGTGTGCGTGCAGCTGGCGCCGCTGATGAGCGGCGCGGCGTGACACAAACTGCTCAACCTGAGCTGTCCCTCTGATATGGTACTCATTTTCAATCCTGTCCAGGTCTCACTACCATCTTGTAAATCTTCCCTTTAACTCTTGCCACTATCCTTCTGCTACAAATCACCCCGAACACTCGTCTCCACCCGCTCCACCCTGCCTGCACTCTCTTCTTCATCTCACATGTGCATTTTCCATTGCTTTGGATGGTTGACCCCACCCAGCCAGCATGCCCACATGGGCCCACCATAGCTTTAAGCTGGGTTGTATTATGGGTCCCAAGTGGGTTTGTCCGCGGGTTCCATGTTGGCCCAACCTGTGGTTGCCTACATGAACATTATCTATGGCACTAGTGATACTGAAACTTGCTCACCTGCCTTAAATGGGTTTAAAGCAGGATTACCATCTTACCTGTACCACAGGTAAAGTCCATGTGGTATGACTGGCGCCTAGCGGCTGCCCCGGCCTTGAGTGCGCTCTGCAGAGCGTGCCCAAATGCCAAGTCACGTTTCGTTACCTTGTATTCATACATGTGTAATGACAATAAAGTTGAATCTCATCTCATCTCATCTCATGTGCGCAAAAACAGATGGGGCCAATATGGCAGCCATGGACAAACCCACATGGGACCCATAAGACAGTTCTGATTTAACCTGTGATGTGGCCCAAATGGGCATGCTGGCTGGGCAGGTATTTAGACTCATCTTCTTTCACTATCTCTACTCCCTCCATCTTCACCGTTACACCTGCCTCCCTCTCATTCACACTCGTATTCTGTCTTGCTTCTACTGACTTTCATTCCTCTTCTCTCCAGAGCATACCTCCACCTCTCCAGGTTCTCTTCCACCTGCTCCCTACTGTCATTACAGATCACAATATCATCTGCAACCATCATGGTCCACGGAGACCCCTGCCTGACCTCATCTGTCAGCCTGTTCATCACCATAGCATATAAGAAGGGGCTCAGAGCCGATCCCTGATGTAATCCAACCCCCACCTTGAATTCATCTGTCACTCCTACAGCACACCTCACCACCGTCTCACTGTTGTCATGCATGTCCTGCACCACCCTCACATACTTCTCTACCACTCCTGAATTCCTCATATAGTACCACATTTCCTCTCTTAGTTTAATGTTTACGTATTTGAAAGGGACATTACATACTAATGGTCCAACTCAAGATGGCGGCGCGTGCACAACGCGAGGCTCAGCGTCTCTTCAGATTTTGTGGATTAGCAAGTGTTATTTCTGCTCATTTCGGGTCTGTTCATCCAGAACAGCTTCGCTTTCACATCTTACACCTGAAATGAGCTTTTGGACATTGGATTACAAAATAACGATAACGATCTTTTTATCAGCAACCTACATCTCATCCCTGAGCTCCGGAGAACACCCGACGCTCGGCAAGCTTCCCAGCCAACCGGAAGTGCTCGCAGGCGGCGTAGAAACCGTAAACAAAGGCGGGGGAAGCACGGTGGGCTAAGAGCTAAGCTAAAGCTAACACCGCACCGGCTTTCTCTACCCAGTATTTTCCTCGCTAATGTACGGTCACTGGCGAACAAAATGAATGAGCTACAGCTTCGGATCACCAACAATAAGAGACTTATAAACTGCAATATCATGATTTTCACGGAAACATGGCTACACAGTGGAATACCCAACAATGCTATTGAGCTAGCCGGCCTACACACGCTCCAGGCAGACAGAGCAGCAGATGACTCCGGTAAGACCAGAGGGGGGGGGGGGGAGTGTGCATTTATATTAACAAGGCTTGGTGCACGAACTCTGTCACTGTTGAGAGACACTGCTCAGCTAACCTGGAGTTTCTCATGGTTAAATGTAAACCTTTCTATCTGCCACGCGAGTTCACTTGTACCATCATAACAGCTGCTTACATTTCTCCGGATGCTAATGCTAAGCTTGCTATGAAAGAACTGCATGCAGCTATTAGCAAACAACAAACTGCACACCCAGAGGCAGCATTTATTGTGGCGGGTGATTTTAACCACTCTAACCTCAAGACAGTGCTTCCTAAATTCTACCAGCATGTCTCCTGTCACACAAGAGGGGACAAAACATTGGACCATGTTTACACCAATATTGTGGGAGCCTACACAGCAACTCCCCTCCCCCACCTAGGTCAGTCTGATCACTTATCTTTGTTCCTTACTCTCAAGTATGTACCGCTCATCAACCGGGTGAAGCCATCAGTGTGGACCATCAAAGTGTGGCCAGAGGGGGGGTTGACTCTGTACTCCAGGAAAAGTTTAGGAACACAGACTGGAGTATGTTCACCTCTCAGGCTACCTGTGGCTCCCACATAAACATCGACTCTTACACCCACTCAGTCCTGGACCATATCAACACCATTATTGACAGTGTCACCACGGAAAGACAGATCACCACGCACCCAAATCAGAAGCCGTGGATGAACAGAGAAGTGCGGCTTCTGCTAAAGGCACGTAACAATGCCTTTAGATCTGGTGATGCACAGGCCTACAGTTCATCCAGGGCAGATCTGAAGAGGGGCATCAAGAAGGCCAAGCACAGCTACAAGCTGAAGGTGGAGGAACATTTTGGGGACTCTGACCCCCGACGCATCTGGCAGGGCATTCAAGCCATCTCTGATTATAAGCCCAGCAACTCCATACCTATAGCCATGACTGTGCCCTTTCTCAGTGAGCTAAATGACTTCTATGCTCGTTTTGACAAGGACAATAATGAAAAGAACATCAATTTCCCACCCTCTGACGACCTCCACCACCTCACACTCACCCACACCGACATCCGTAACGCACTGAGTCATGTCAACGTACATAAGGCTGCTGGCCCTGACGGCATTCCTGGGCGTGTGCTGAGGGCATGCGCTGATCAGCTGGCAGGGGTCTTCACAGACATCTTCAACCTGTCCCTGGCCCAGGCCATGGTACCAGCGTGCTTCAAGACCACTTCTATAGTACCAGTGCCGAAACATTCAACACCATCGTGCCTAAATGACTATCGCCCTGTGGCACTGACGCCCATAGTCATGAAGTGCTTTGAGCCACTGGTCTTGGCACAGCTCAAAAAATGCCTGCCCCCTACACTGGACCCTCACCAGTTTGCCTACTGGAGCAACAGGAGTACAAAGGATGTGGTTTCTACAGCGCTGCACTATGTACTCTCACACCTGGATGACAAGAACACCTACGCAAGAATGCTGTTTGTTGACTTCAGCTCAGCATTCAACACAGTTATCCCCTCCAAGTTGATCACTAAACTTGGAGACCTGGGAATCAGTACCTCCACCTGCAACTGGATCATGGATTTTCTGATCAACAGACCCCAGCATGTTAGATCAGGCCCCAACCGTTCTTCCATCATCACACTCAACACTGGTGTACCACAGGGCTGTGTGCTCAGCCCATTCCTCTACTCCCTCTTCACCCATGACTGCAGGCCTATGTATGGATCCAATTCCATCATAAAGTTTGCAGATGACACCACGGTGATCTGACTCATCAGGGACAACGATGAGTCAGATTACAGGGCAGAGGTTGAGCACTTGGCTACTTGGTGCGCTGACAATAACCTGCTCCTTAACACCAGCAAAACCAAGGAGCTCATAGTGGACTACAGGAAGGAGAGGGGAGAAACACATGACCCCATCCATATCAATGGCGTAGCTGTTGAACGTGTCCCCAGCTTCAAATTCCTGGGGACCCACATCTCGGAGGACCTGTCCTGGTCAGTTAACACCACCAGCCTGATCAAGAAGGCCCATCAGCGCCTCTTCTTCTTGAGGACACTGAAGAAGAACCATCTGTCAACTGACATCCTGGGCAACTTCTATTGCTGCGTGATAGAGAGCACCCTGACCAACTGTGTCACAGTCTGGTATAGGAGCTGCTCTGTCGCTGACCATAAGGCGCTGCAGCGGGTGGTGAAAACCGCCCAACGCATCACAGGGACTCCACTTCCAGTTATAGAGGATGTCTACAGGAAAAGATGTCTGCACCGGGCACGCAGCATTCTTAGGGACTCCAACCATCCTGCTCATGGACTGTTCCAGCTTCTCCCCTCCAGAAGGCGTTTCAGAAGCCTTCGGACTAGAACCAGCAGGTTTAGGAACAGTTTCTTTCCAACAGCTGTCACACTATTGAACTTAGTTCCCCACTGACTCTTATCATCATCTCTTACCATCCTCACCTGTACATAACTGCCCATCTAACTTACTGTACATTATTTGCACATAACAGTACTCTTAACTTTCTGCACTGCTGCATATATTTGCATATATTTGCTTAAATTGCACATACTGTCAATTACTGTATATACTGCACTGCTGTCCTTTGCACTTCTGATTAAAACTGTGTTTCGTTACCTTGTATTCATACATGTGTAATGACAATAAAGTTGAATCTAATCTAATCTAATCTAATGAACATTAATAAAATGTAAGATAAGATAAGCCTTTATTAGTCCCACAGTGCGTCATGTTCGGTGTCGTTCTACCCCGTCCATGACCTTTGGCTGTAGGGTTTGATTACTTCTTATTAATTCCAGCTGGCAGATTGAGCCTTGCTCTCTGCCAGTCCTACAGTCACGCCTTCCTCCTCTTACCAGACACTCACCAGCTGTGTGGGATCACCACATGCACACACACACACACACACACACACACACTCACACATGCACACACACTCACACACGCATACACACATCCATCCAATTAACTATGCGCCTACTTACCACACGGCTGTGCCCACTTGCCTTCATTAGTATATTGTGTACTTATAGGGGGGCAATGTGCGCAGTCAGTGTGGCATCTTCAGTCAACACTGGACATCCTGGCTCTCACTGTTGGTTTTCCCCTGGACTGAAAAGTGTAGTTACTCCAGAGCCCTTCCACTCCTACGCGTATGTATGTCCTTTTATTATTGCCTTTCGCGTCACTCCTGTTCCATCTGGAGCGCGCTTGGCTTTTCTTCCCCCGCCAACTAAGCTAGAAGTCAGTTGTCTGTTCTCCTACTGGTGACTGTTATATGGATGTTGTGTACATTTTCCCTTTCATTAATAAAGATGTTACATTACTGCACGTTAGGCACACATTCATTCATATGTTCGCTGCAGATTATGCAGCGGACATGACAGTAAGCTGCCACCACCAAGAACCCAAGCAGTAAGTAACGTGTTACTCATTTTTTGTGTTTTTTCACCAACCTGTTCGGAGCGTGATGTCCTGGTCTAGCCGTTCCCACACTGCCATTAGTCGATGGACATCAGAACATCCCAGTGCGGAGGAGCAGCAGGCAGCCTGGCGAATCTGGGAACTACTGGAGGACGCGTATATCTCCATCGGGCCCGGAGAGTATTTAGCTTGCCTTGATGGAGCATTACGGATCATGGGGGCTCATCGGGGCCTCTGGAATTAAATTAAATCAATTAAATTAAATCACCCCTTTATTGTCATTCAACTGTACAACCAATCATGTACAGTAGAACGAGATTGTGTTTTACCTATCTACTGTGTTAATCACACACACCCCAAGTGCAGAATCAGAGGGCCGCTGCCATGCAAGGCGTCGCCACAAATTTCCCTCCTCCATTCCATTATTGCTGAGCACCTAGCTGGATGGCAGGAAGTTCCACTTTTATATGGTCTTCGGCATGACCCGGCCGGGATTTGAACCCCGGCCTCCCGGGTGTGGGGCGGACGCTCTACCAACTGAGCCACCACTCCGGTATTACCCAGAGTACGCCAAACTGCTATCCGCTGTCTGCGCACTCAAGCAGGTTTTTCCCGACCTGAAGAGAAGGGCGTTCTGGACGAAGCCGAAGCAGAAATGCTCTTCTCCGCCGCCGGCCATCTTTCCCTTCACTCCATCTCCTGCTGTAAGATGGCCATGACCAAGTCGACAATGGCGACATCAACGTCACCCGGAATCCCGGAAGAACAATCCAGCCCCACGAACTGCTCCTGTTTCAACATCGGGCCCTGTTAGCCCCGCAGTGGATCCTCATCTCCAGTCCAAACAGTCCTGTCTGCAGAATCTCCCTCCAAATCTGCTGCAAGGTCTCTTTCTTCGGTTAATCCACAGGCAGCAGAGGGGCGCTTGCTTTCCTCACTGGGGTCTCCCGTTCCTGTGGCGAGAGGGGTGGCTCCCATATGTTTTACAGAGGAGCCTAGCACCGCATTTCCAGGATGGACGGGTGATGACGTCCAAGCAGCAGCAGCAACCAACATCTTGAACCGGGAGAACAGGCAGTTTTTTTTTTTTTTTTATTTGACTCACATTAATAATGAAATGACTTGCCTGATTCCCGTTAGGGAGGCTCAGGGAAAGCAGTCCCCTGAGCTCTCCCCACCTGCTGCTGTTAGAAGCAGTTCACCAGCCCTCTCTCCACTTTCCTCTGTTTGCCCGCCGGAACTGGAGCCGAGCAGTCTGGACCAGGAGGTGTCAGAGGTCCGGGAGGGGTGTCCTCCCGCAGCAATGGTGAACCGGATATCAGCCGCCACGCCAGAGGAGTCACCAGTGTGGATCATGGCACCTGGGGACACTGAGGCTGCAGTGACAATCTTTCCTGCTGTGGAGGCCGCCACAGCAGAGTTAGCACCCAAGCGAAACCTCTTGGAGGCCGAACCTGCGAAGACATCGCCCGGCTCGCCGGAGTCTTGGACGGCGGTAGACCTTGAACTAAGGCAAGTGCTCTCTTTTGTCTTTCTCCTTTCTATAATTGAGCATTTTTGCCTAGCTTCAGGTGAGGAGAGGTAGCTGCAGCCCAACACTGCACCTGAGCTCGCCTTGCCGGGCTCTGCCGCTGCTGGCGACTCTGACCCTTCCTCCTCTCTATCCGAGTCCTTTTTCAAGGTCGAGAGAGTTCACTATCGCTGGACGAGTCCTGGGTTCTAGATTCGCGACTGGAGGTCACCAAGGTTCCATCGGGGGTGGTAGTCGAGGCACCCAGTCCCAGTCCAGGGTGCCTGTGATTGATCGCTTCTTAGCTTGGGTGCTCAAATGGGTCAGCTGGCCCATGTCCAAGATGGCGTTGGGGTCAGCAGTGGCCCAGCAGGTCCCACCGCGGGTGCAGCAGGGGTCCAGCTAGACTCCACCGTGGGTACAGCCATGGCTCAGTCGGGGTCCACCATGGGTGCAACATTGTCCCAGGCTGGGACCACCGTGGATGCAGCCATGGCCCAGCCCGGGTCCACCGTGGGTACGACAGGGTTCCAGTCTCACGTCAGGACCACCGAGGGTGCCACAGGACAGTTTGGGGACACCGGGGTCATCCTTTTCCTTTTGGAGGCCCTGTGGGTGTTCCTCCGCCTTCTGCTGGGCACCGTTGGGGTTCTTTTTCCTCCGCCACCAGTGACCACAGGGGCTCCACTTCCCCTGTCTGGCCATCCACCTCTCAGTCTCCTGGTGGATAGGCTGCTGCCTCAACTGCCCTTCTGGTCCTGGTGGCTTAACCATGTGGGCAGGCTGCCCGAAAGACTGAGTTCCCTAGCCGGGTGGCTCATGTGCCCTAGCAGGCCACCTGACATTATTCTGCGGGCTGCCTGCTGGGCCTTGGACTCTGGTCAGCCCCCTGAACTGTGGGACTCTTGAGGGTGGGGTAGGTTAGTTAGTTTGGGGGTGGGAAGTGTCATTGTGTTGTTTTGTGGTGTTCTTGTCCTGATCAATCCCTTCTAACCTGTTTCCCCCACCTCCCAACTTGGTTTGTTGTGTTGGCCTTTGGGTGGGGAGGGGGGGCAGGTTTTGTTTCCTGTTTCGATCTTACGGTGGGTGTCTGGTTTCTGCCCCTTGAGGGGGAGGGCACTGTCATGTTCGGGGTCATTCTACCCCGTCCATGACCTGTGGCTGTAGGGTTTGATTACTTCTTATTAATTCCAGCTGGCAGATTGAGCCTTGCTCTCTGCCAGTCCTACAGTCACACCTTCCTCCTCTTACCAGACACTCACCAGCTGTGTGGGATCACCACATGCACACATGCACACATACACACACTCACACATACACACACACTCACACACGCATACACACATCCATCCAATTAACTATGCGCCTACTTGCCACACGGCTGTGCCCACTTGCCTTCGTTAGTATATTGTGTACTTATAGGGAGGCAGTGTGCACAGTCAGTGTGGCATCTTCAGTAAACATTGGACTTCCTGGCTTGCAGACTGTTGTTTTTTTCCCCTGGACTGAACCGTGTAGTTACTCCAGAGCCCTTCCACTCCTACGTGTATGTATGTCCTTTTATTATTGCCTTTCCCTCCGCTCCTGTTCCGTCTGGAGCGCACTTGGCTTTTCTTCCCCCGCCGACTAAGCTAGAAGCTGGATGTCTTTTCTGCTACTGGTGACTGTTATATGGATGTTGTGTACATTTTCCCTTTCACTAATAAAGACGTTGCATTACTGCACGTTAGGCTCGCATTCATTCATATGTTCACTGCAGATTATGCAGCGGACATGACACAGTGGGGAAATTCCAGGATTTCAGCAGCACAGGGATAGCAGCACTAAGGGCAATGGTAAATAAGATGAGAACTGGTTAGCCAAAGCAGTAAATAAATATACACGCAGTGGTGTGAAAAAGTGTTTGCCCCCTTTCTGATTTCTCTTTTTTTTTATTTATGTTTGTCTCACTTAAATGTTTCAGATCATCAAACAAATTTAAATATTAGACAAAGATAACACAAGTAAGCACAAAATGCAGTTTTTAAATGAAGGTGTTTATTATTAAGGGTAAAAAAATCCAAACCTACATGGCCCTGTGTGGAAAAAGTGATTGCCCCCTAAACCTATAAACTGGTTGGGCCACCCTTAACAGCAACAACTGCAATCAAGCATTTGTGATAACTGGCAGTGAGTCTTTTACAGCGTTGTGGTGTCATGAACTCCCCGTGCGCTTCTCCACAGCGCACAGCGAGAGGTGAAAAGATGAGGATTTACATGCTGGGTTTACACCACACACACATTTATTAAACACAAAAACTGACAAGGGCGGCGCGGTGGCGGAGTGGTTAGCACTGCGGCAGCACAGCAACTCACCCTTGCCTGGGGGATCCTGGGTTCGATCCCAGCCCCCAACCAACAGTGATCTGTGTGGAGTTTGCATGTTCTCCCCGTGTCTGCGTGGGTTTACTCCGGGATTTCTCCGGTTTCCTCACACATGCCAAAAACATGCAGGTTAGGTTAATTGGCATCAAACTGGGGATTCTAAATTGTCCTTAGGTCTGACTGTGAGAGTGAATGGTTGTCTGTTTCTCTGTGTTGGCCCTGCGATGGACTGGTGATCTGTCCAGGGTGGACCCTGCCTCTCACCCAAAGATGGTGTGTTTTGGATCATTGTCCTGCTGCAGAACCCAAGTGTGCTTCAGCTTGAGGTCACAAACAGATGGCTGGACATTCTCCTTCAGGATTTTTTGGTAGACAGCAGAATTCATGGTTCCATCTACCACAGCAAGTCTTCCAGGTCCTGAAGCAGCAAAACAGCCCCAGACCATCACACTACCACCACCATATTTTACTGTTGGTATGATGTTCCTTTTCTGCAATGCTGTGTTACTTTTACATCAGCTGTAATGGGACACACACTTTCCATAAAGTTCAACTTTTGTCTCGTCAGTCCACAGAGTATTTTCTCAAAAGTCTTGAGAATCATCAAGATGTTTTCTGGCAAAACTGAGACGAGATGAGCCTTTATGTTCTTTTTGCTCAGCACCCTCAATAACTATTGTAATTGTCTTATTTGTGTATTCGAGGAGACATTCTCTCTTGTGCAAAGTTGTGACATTTAATACAGCCTCTATGAGCAGTCCTGGTTAGATTATAATGTCTGACAGGTGTAGGTAGGAAGAACCTGCGGAATCTCTCCCTCAAGCACTTAAGATGGCACAGCCTACCGCTAAATGAGCTCCTCTGCATTCAGCATGTCCTGCATGGGGTGGGACTCGGACTCCAGCAGAGATGACAGCCTGGCCACCATCCTCGTCTCTCCTATCTCCAACAATGGGTCGAGGCGTCGCACCAGAACAGAGCTAGCTTTGTTGATCAGCCTGTTAAGTCTCTTCCTGTTGGCTGCCATGATGCCACTGCCCCAGCAGACCACTCAATACATAATGGATGATGCCACCACAGAATCATAGAAGGTCTTTAGGAGTGCTCCTTGCACTCCTAAAGACCTGAGTCTCTTCAGGAAGAACAGCCTGTGCTGCCCCTTCTTGCAGAGCATGTTGGTGTTGTGTGACCACTCCAGTTTATTGTTCAGGTAAACACCCAGGTACTTGTAAGTTGTCACAATCTCAATGTCTGTTACCTGGATGTTTACCGGTGCTGTAAGTATGCCAGATTTAGCAATACTGCTAATTTGCATCTATGGTCCCCCAGCAGGTCACAGGCATCCTATCATCTGCTTTCTCTACGTCCACAAAGACACTGTGCAACACCTTCTGACCTTCTCTATACTTCTCCATCAGCACTCTTAGAGCAAACATTGCATCTGTAGTCCTCTTTCTTGGCTTGAAACCATACTGCTGCTCACTGATTGTCACCTCTTCTCTTAACCTGGCTTCAACAACTCTTTCCCATATCTTCATAGTGTGGCTGATCAACTTTATGCTTCTGTAGTTACTACAGCTCTGAGCATCACCTTTGTTCTTGAAAATTGGTACCAAAACACTTCTTCTCCACTCCTCAACATCCTCTCACTCTCCAAGTTTGTGTTAAACAATCTGGTTAAAAAGTCCACTGCCATCTCTCCTAAACATCTCCATATCTCCACAGGTATGTCATCTGGACCAACCGCCTTTCCATTCTTCATCCTCTTCAAAGCTGCCCTCACTTCTGCCTTGCTAATCCTTGGGACTTCCTTGTTCACCATCTTTCCTTTTTCCATCCTCCTCCCTCTCTCATTATCTTTAATCATCAGCTCTTCAAAGTTCTCCTTCCCCCTTCTGAACACACTCTCATCATTTATTAGTAATTATGGACAAAAAAAGTAACAGGACAAAAAAAAAAAACAGGCAGTTTTCACTGAAAAATAAATATCACTTCAAAATTAATAAATCTTTACAAAAAAAATTGAAAAAAGGCTTTAAAAAATAAATAAACCTCCATTCAAATAAATAAATACAGTGGTGTGAAAAAGTGTTTGCCCCCTTTCTGATTTCTCATTTTTTTGTGTGTTTGTCGCACTTAAATGTTTCAGATCATCAAACACATTTAAATATTAGACAAAAATAACACAAGTAAACATAAAATGCTGTTTTTAAATGAAGGTGTTTATTATTAAGGGTAAAAAAAATCCAAACCTGCATGGCCCTGTGTGAAAAAGTGATTGCCCTCTCGTTAAAACATAAATTAACTGTGGTTTATCACATCATTGGAAAACTGAGTTCAATTTCTTTAGCCACACCCCGGCCTGATACGGCCACACCTGTTCTCAATCAAGAAATCACTTAAATAGGACCTGCCTGACAAAGGGAAGTAGACCAAAAGATCCTCAAAAGCTAGACATCATGCTGAGATCCAAAGAAACTTAGGAACAAATGAGAAACAAAGTAATTGAGCTCTATCAGTCTGGAAAAGGTTGCAAAGCCATTTCTAAAACTTTGGGGCTCCAGCAAAGTACAGTGAGAGCCAGTATCCACAAATGGCGAACACATGGAACAGTGGTGAACTCAGGAGTGGCTGGCTGACCAAAATTACCCCAAGAGCACAGCGACGACTCATCCAAGAGGTCACAAAAAACCCCACAACAACATCCAAAGAACTGCAGGCCTCACTTGCCTCAGTTAAGGTCAGTGTTCATGACTCCACCATAAGAAAGAGACTGGGAAAAAATGGCCTGCATGGCAGAGTTCCGAGATGAAAACCACTGCTGAGCAAAAAGAACATAAAGGCTTGTCTCAGTTTTGCCAGAAAACATCTTGATGATCCCCAAGACTTCTGGGAAAATACTCTATGGACTGACGAGACAAAAGTTGAACTTTTTGGAAGGTGTGTGTCCCGTTTCATCTGCAGTAAAAGTAACACAGCATTTCAGAAAAGGAACATCATACCAACAGTAAAATATGGTGGTGGTAGTGTGATGGTATGGGGCTGTTTTGCTGCTTCAGGACCTGGAGGACTTGCTGTGATAAATGGAACTATGAATTCTGGTGTTTACCAAAAAATCCTGAAGGAGAATGTCCGGCCATCTGTTTGTGACCTCAAGCTGAAGCACATTTGGGTTCTGCAGCAGGACAATGATTCAAAACACACCAGCAAGTCCACCTCTGAATGGCTTAAGAAAAACAAAATGAAGACTTTGGAGTGGCCTAGTCAAAGTCCTGACCGGAATCTGATTGAGATGCTGTGGCATGACCTTAAAAAGGCGGTTCATGCTCGAAAACCCTCCAATGTGGCTGAATTACAACAATTCTGCAAAGATGAGTGGGCCAAAATTCCTCCACAGTGCTGCAAAAGACTCATTGCCAGTTATCGCAAACACTTGATTGCAGTTGTTGCTGCTAAGGGTGGCCCAAGCAGTTATTAGGTTTAGGAGGCAATCACTTTTTCACACAGGGCCATGTAAGTTTGGATTTTTTTTTCCCTTAATAATAAACACCTTCATTTAAAATCTGCATTTTGCGTTTACTTGTGTTAGCTTTGTCTAATACTTAAATTTGATGATCTGAAACATTTAAGTGTGACAAACAAAAAAAGGAGAAATCAGGAAGGGGGCAAACACTTTTTCACGCAACAGTGTGTGTGTGTGTGTGTGTGTGTGTGTGTGTGTGTGTATATATATATATATATATATATATATATATATATATATATATATATATATATATATACTATATATATACTCTATGATGAAAGTGATCCCTGGAGACAAATTCAATGTGCTTTCCATGAAAATATACCCTTAAACTGACAATTAATTAGAGTGTTTAGGCAATGATAAATAATTAATTAGTATGACATTGAGGGACTTCTGGGACAGCGTGACGACTAAATAAATTACCAAGCTCCAACATAAGCTAAATAATCCACCCACCCGAACCAACACCACATAAATCCTTTGTGCATTTAAATATCAGGGAGATCTAATTGGTGTCATATCTCTCCTGGCAAGAGCATTTCCTAAGGATACTACTTGGCTGCTGTGGTGGACGTGTACTGTGAACAGATCAATAGATGGAGTGGGCATGATTATGTTACGATTATAGACTGGAGAGAGTGAGAGGGCTGATTTGGAGAGAGGTACCACACCTCTTGGCGGGGATTCTTGGGCTGAAAGAAGCTCGGTGGGAAACAGAACGGTCAGCGAACGTGGCTGCAGAGCTGCTTTAGGACCAGCTGGCTCCAGGGCAGTATGAGAGCCTCCCCCCTTGTTTCCACCTGGCGTATGCTGCTCAAGTGTTCCACATCAAGCCATTATCTGCTTCATTTCCTGATTGTCTCACTCTGCTTTGCTACTGATCCCTGTGACTTTTACCTGGTTTACAAAAACAGATTTAAATAATGCACTTCTTTAATATGTTACAAATAATTACTACACGCAAGAAGTTTTTATCTGCATTCAAGAAAAAAAATGTAGGGCAGAATTTTGTTACCAAAGGCTGTGTGAATCAGTTATGAATATCTTTTCTGAATTAGTTAAACCACAGAAAACCTGTTGAAAAACACCGAACAATAAGTTAATTCTTTCAACTGCAATCATTTTTTAAAACTTGTCTCCATTTAATCCCTAATGAAGTTGTAATTTTGTTATACTGCAGATTACTGGAATATAACATGAAAGGCTCTTACATCATTTGTAAGATGGGAATGAGATCAAGACTAATTTAAATAAATAAGTAATAATCATGACAGATTCAGACACAGTATGTTGTTCTGTTAAAAAATCACACCAATAGTTCACACACCTGCACCCAGTCACACCACACAAATAACACTCTCCCATCACAATTCATGCATGGGGGGTGGGGGTCGTCCTCCCTCCCTGCTGCCCTGCTGCCCTCCTTCCCCCCTCCCCCGTCCCATCAGGCAACTGGGTAAGCAGAACAGAGGTCTGTTACCCTTATTGTGCCAAAACAGATTTACTTTGCCAAAAGGAGCTTTATACAGTACCTAACTATACATTGTATATTGTTGCAAACTCCTCCTGTAATAACTTTTAATGCTTTATTTGAATTATTTTACCCATGAAGCACCCAACGGAATGGGGGATGGGGAAAGGAGGGGTGTGGAGGGGGAAAGAAAAGAGAGAGGAACAGACAAAAGAGACAAACAAACCAGCATCTAAAACAAGCAGAAGACAAACTGCTTCTTCCACCGAAGAGGTCTCAACACAGTCTGGTATCCGCACCTGTTAAATGGGAGACATTTCTGTGTGTGCGTGTGGATGTATACGAGAGCACGCGCAAAATAAGTGTTTGCATGTGAGTGGTTTGTCAGGAAACATACAACGAGGGGGGCCGGTCGCAGAAATTCCCCGCCACCCCAGAAACCCCGAGCAGGCAAGACAGTGCCACCAACCCCCACGTGGCACAAATGTCTAGGGCCGACAAGCCCCAGGAACAGCAGACATCTGCCCCCAGAGGAACAGCTGAGGGAGGCAAGGCTGCCAGGTGGCCTGTGCGACGGGCCCAAAGCTCCCAGGCCCCAAGTGCCGGGAGGCCAGCACCCCCTCCCCCCACGCCAGAGACCGGCTTGCGCCCCCCTGGCACGAGCACACCCCCCAGCAGGCCCACCCCCCCAGCACCAACACCGCACATCCCAGGGACCCCCACACCCAAAGAAGTCCCCCACCCCCTCCCAAGGGAGCCCATGTAGCCGAGAGGCATTACCCCCCTCAATGCAGCACCTCTCAACTAACAGACACACTCATTCCCACACCACGCCCTTTTGCTCTCATATGCACCCACTCACTCCCACTCCCCCACTCCCCCACACAGTCCCACTCTCACACTCCCACACCCACCATTCTCTCTCACTCCTGAACCCACTCAATCTCTCTACAACTCACCCTCACGTTCACCCACACATGCACTCTAACTCCCACTCGCACTCCGACCTGCTCACATCCATTCATGGTCTCCCCCTCACACTCCCCCCCCTCATTCACTCCTATTTCTTAGGGTGACTGCAGTGTAGATGCAGCAAGCAGATTTACCAATGAACAGATAACCAATTAGCAGATTCATTTCAAAAGAAAAGAAACGCTACCTGTAGAAAATTCTTGTTTGTGCTCGGTTGACGCGAGTCGCCGTTTTAGATTATTGCGCAACCGTCTCGGAACGTCTCACGATCACAGCGTCAGGCACACCCCTCTGAGCCCTGCTGCCCTCCTTCTGCCGGGGGCCTTGCTGGTGACCTGGGACCCATCATGCTGTCGTCATCCCAGGGTGCTACCGCGGGTGAATAGGTGCGAGCAAGGGAGTGAGTGAATGAGAGAGTGAGTGAGAGTGGGGGAGTGATGAGTAGTGATGGTGATGGTGGCTTGGATTTGTGTGGTGCTTTACATGTTGGGTGGCATCTCGGAGTGCTTGCGGCGGGTCCACTGATCGTTCGCTCTGGCCAGGCATTGTTGGCGGTGGGCTGCTCCTGTGGCCGCAGCTGCCCTGGGATGGGTTGGCGGGGGTGTGGCTGCTTGTCCACACCGGCGGCCTTCCTAGCTGCTGCCAGGCATTGGTGCACATTCACGCCCAGTGCTTCTGCAACACAGCCGCCCCAAGTGTTGACTTTGAGTGTGAGCACGAGTAAATGTGCGTTAGTCCGAGCGTGAATGAGAGAGTGTATACAGTATGAGTGAGTGGGAGTAGAAGGAAGCATGTGGGAATGGGGGTGGGACTGAACAAGTGTGGGAGTGGGTGAGAGAGAATGAGTGTGAGTGTGGGAGTGCGAGTATAAGATTGTGTGACGGAGAGGGTGAGTGAGAGTGAGTGAGTCTGTGTGAGTGTGTGTCACAGCATGAGGGTGTGAGTGCCTGAGAGTAAGTGTGTGTGCTGGTGGGGGTGTCTGACTGAGGGGGTGGTACCACCGTTTACCTCCTGGCCACATGGGCTCCCTTGGACTGTGGCGGCTGGCCTCCCGTGGGGCTCCCCGCACCTTGCTGCCGCCTTCCCTGGGTGTGGGGCCTGGAGGCTCCCGGGGCGTTGATCGGAGTGCTGGGGTGGGTGTGGGCCCACTGTGGCCAGGTGTCTGGAGCTGCTCTGGACTGGGTGGGGGGAGGGGAGCATTGGGGACAGAGAAGATGAACAGAACAGACGTGTAGAGAGCAGACAGCACGATGGGGACTCAGTCTGTGGGAGAGAACAAACAGATGTTAATGAGCAGCACATTTTAAATTTTAAATTCTTTGTTGAGGTTATGAGGGTGTGCATCCCTGAGTACGGAGTTGCCCAGTAAAAATATGTCATTTTTATCAATAAAAGCTGTTTTTTTCAGCATATTCTTAAATGTTTGTTTTTTCTTCCGTCACTAACTGGGCATCAGCTGTGACTGATGTCTTCCTTATTACCAAGCAGCGTTACTATCCGGTGCATTTTGACTCACACACAGGCTTTGGTCACCACAAAACCCGTGTTAAAATGTCAGGATCACAGTTCACTTTAGATGATGATGTGCCTCTGCAGTAAAGGGACTGGAAGGAGTGCACTGGATTGGATTATCCAAAACACACCTCTGAATGATTAGACCAGCATCTTTGCTGCATGCGTTGGTGGAAAGTTTATTTTTATGCTGTTGTGATAAGGAAATGAACTTGGAGAAGCCTATAAAGGCATTCTGCATCCGACAACTAATCAACCAAACCCGTGGCTGTAATACAGTCCTATGACTGTTAAGATAAGATAAGCCTTTATTAGTCCCACAACGGGGAAATTCCAGGATTGCAACAGCACAGGGATAGCAACACTCAGAGCAACAATCAGAAGGCAAAAAAAAAACAACAAGCAAGCAAGAGCAGCTAATATACATATGTACATATTACTATAAAATATATATATATACACACACACACACACAGACACACAGTGCAGAGCATTGTAGCTGGATGGAATAAATATGTAAATATATAAACACACACAGTGCGGAGCAATGTAGCTAGATGGAATAAATATATAGATATATAAATATAAACACACCCAGTGCAGAGCATTGTTGCTAGGTGGGATGAAACAGCATAACCGTCTACTTAGTTATCCTACATGGTATGATTATGTGCCCATACATATTCTCACCCTCCATAGCGACCGGTATGTTCCTAGTTGTATGCCGGAGAGGACCATTGTGTAAGTCTATTGCATCTTTTGCATTCAAAAAACTATTAGTTTGTTACGTCTTTTTGCTATCTCTGTGAGCAGCCCTGCTTAGGTTGTACAGTCTGACAGCCGTTGGTAGGAAGGACCTACAAAACCTCTCGGTTGTGCACCTGGGATGATGTAGTCTGCTGCTAAATGAGCTCCTCAGTGCATCCAGTATGTCCTGCATAGGGTGGAACTCGGACTCCAGCAGAGATGACAGTTTAGCCACCGTCCTTCTCTCTCCTATATCCTCCACTGGATCAAGGCGCTGCCCCAGGACAGAGCTAGCTTTCTTAATCAGTTTGTTCAGTCTCTTCCTATCGGCTGCAGTAATGCCACTGCCCCAGCAGACCACTCCAAAAGTGATGGCTGATGCCACCACCGTGTCATAGTATGACTTCCGCAGCGCCCCTTGTACACCAAAAGACCTGAGTCTCCTCAGCAGGAACAGCCTGCGCTGTCCCTTCTTGTAGAGTGCGTCAGTATTGTGTGACCAGTCTAGTTTATTGTTCAGATGAATACCCAGGTACTTGTAGGATGTCACCATCTCGATGTCTGTTCCCTGTATATTTACTGGTGCTGTGAGGGGCTGCCCATGCCTGCGGCAGTCCACCACCAGCTCCTTAGTTTTCCTCGCGTTGATCTGGAGGCAGTTCCGATGGCACCAGTCCACGAAGTCCTGGATAAGCCCTCTGTACTCAGCTTCATCTCCGCTGGAGATGAGACCAACGATCGCAGAGTCATCAGAGAACTTCTGTAGATGGCAGTGTGTTGTGTTGTGTGAGAAGTCCGCAGTATAAAGAGTGAACAGGAAGGGAGCCAGCACCGCTCCCTGGGGGGCCCCCGTGCTACTGATGATCGTGTCGGAAACACAGTCCCGGGTTCTCACAAACTGAGGCCGGTTCGTGAGGTAGTCCAGGATCCATGATGACAGGTGCTGGTCCACCCCTGCGCGCAGCAGCTTGTCCTTCAGGATCATCGGTTGGATGGTGTTGAAAGCACTGGAGAAGTCAAAGAACATGATCCTCACCATATTCCCGGGCTTCTCCAGGTGGGACAGAGAACGGTGAAGGAGGAAGATCACCGCATCCTCCACCCCAATGCCATGCTGGTAGGCAAACTGGAGTGGATCCATCGCTGGTTCCACCAGGGGGCGGAGATGAGCAAGGAGCAGTCTCTCCAGGGTCTTCATCAAGTGGGACGTCAAGGCCACCGGTCTGAAGCTGTTCAGGTCTTTGGGGTGGGAAGTTTTTGGTACAGGTACCACACAAGATGTTTTCCACAGCTGTGGTACCCTCCCCAGTTTCAGGCTCATGTTGAAGATATACGTCACAATCCCACACAGCTGGTCTGCACAGGACTTGAGGAGCTTTGCGCTGATGCCGTCCGGTCCCGACGCCTTCCTCGCCTTGATCTTCCTCAGCTCCGTCCTCACCTGGGTCTTGGTCAGGGTCAGGATGGGGGGCTGTGTGTTGGGAGTGGGAGGGGTGTCGGTGGAGTGGGGAGTGGGCAGCAGGACTTGATTTCTTAGTGGCAGCAGTGGTTGTTGTGCAGACAGGGGGGAGGGCGGTTGGTCAAATCTATTGAAAAACAGATTCAGGTTGTTCGCCCACTCCCTGCCCCCCGTGGCCTGGGGGGAGGTATTCTGGAGCCCCGAGATGGTTTTGAGGTTTCTCCAGACCCCGCTGATGTCGCTCTGTTGCAGCTTGTCCTCCATCTTCTTCCTGAAGCTGTCCTTGCCTTCTCTGATCTTTCTCCTCAGCTCCCTCTGTACGGACTTCAGCATCTCCCTGTTCCCCGACCTGAAGATCCTCTTCTTCTCTCTCAGAAGTGTTTTTATCTCAGGGTTGATCCAGGGTTTGTTGTTTGAGTGACGCCGTATGGTCTTGGTGGGAACGGATTTGTCCACACAGAAGCTGAGGTAGCCCGTAAAGGTGTGAATGAGGCCATCGATGTCCTCACCATGTGGATCGCAGAGCTGCTTCCAGGCAGTGGCTTCAAAACAGTCCTTTAGAGTGTCCATTGTCTCCTCAGACCATAACTCCACAGTGTGCATGGCCGGAGGTTGTCTGTGCACTAGGGGTTTGTACACCGGCCGGAGATGAACCAAGTTGTGATCCGATCTCCCAAGTGGGGGGAGTTGTGATGAGGTGTACGCCTCCTTAGTGTTTGCGTAGAACAAATCCAGTGTTTTATTGTCTCTAGTGTGGCATGTGACATACTGGGTGAAAGTGGGCAGAATGGGAGACAGTGAAACGTGGTTGAAATCGCCTGAGATGAGGAGAAGAGCATCTGGGTGTTCTGTCTGCAGCCTGCTGGTTACTGAATGGATGACGTCACGCGCTGTCCCAGCGTTCGCCGTCGGATTTGCATAAACAACAATGCAGATCACGTGTGAGTGTTCTCTCGGTAGATATGTAGGCCTCATGCTAACAGCTAGCAACTCAATGTCTTTGCTGCAGTGTCGTTGTTTAACAGTGATATGTCCCGGTCTGCACCAGTTGTTGTTAACATACATTATCACTCCACCGCCCCTAGTTTTGCCACTCTCTGGTGTTCGGTCAGCTCGTATCATGTGAAAACCCTCCAGCTCAATGTTAGCATCTGCTGCTAGTTCAGTTAGCCACGTCTCAGTAAACAAAAGGAGAGAGCACTCCCGGTAAGTGCTATCATAACGGGAGATAGCCGCTAGCTCATCTAACTTTCCCAGTATCGACCGTACATTTCCCATGACAACAGATGGAAGGGAGGGTCTGTACCTTATATTTTTTGTCCTCCGCCTTACTCCAGCCCGGCAGCCGCGGCGTTTTCGCCTCAGTTCTCTCGGTATGTCGAGTTTTTCCAGTGGGACCGGGTGGCGGTTAAATGCTAGCAGCTCTTCCCTGTTGTATCGAATCCTGCTATAAACAGTGGCTCCGTCCACCGGCTCAGGAGACATTTGGGACGATCTGTGTGTCCGTGATATAAGTGGGGTGAAAAAAAAAAAAGTGATCAAAAGAGAGAGGAAGGGAAAAAAAACTCGGAATCGAGCCGCTGTTGCAAAAGGCAGCCGACTGGTGTGGCGCCGAGAGATGAATTTACAAGATCCCGACGCTGCTGTTTCTGAGCTCTGGAGCTGCACAATGTCAAAACGCATCCCTGAAATATCATTAAGCGATGTGCTTGTGAGGAAGGACCTCCTTTTTACTGATCGAATGTGGATTCTGATGAAATGCAGTATTCACATCAGACTGTGCACCGCCACACCTCTTTGAAATGAGGCGCCTCCTCCAAGTGCGTAGTGGGCACGTTGTCTACTGGTGATTTGATGGCGTGATGCAAGGTGTAAAAAACAGACAATGTGCTGACAGAAAATAACAAAAACACGGGTGCACGGTGAAAAGTTTGTCTGAAAAGTGCACGGCTGACCATCTAGATAGGGCCCTTACTGTTTCTCCTTTTGAGATGAATCTCCTTGTTTTAATGTGACCACAACAGACCCTGTTTTCCTTGCTGTTCCTCTGAATGACTGAACCTATCCATCCAATATTTCAGTCATGATGTGAAAAATAAATCAGAGCCGGTCGTCACAGAGGTTACGACCATACTCACAGAGGGTCACCTTGAACTGAGCTTCTTTCTCATGCAGGTTATGAAAGACTGTGGCCTGAGCTCTCCAGACATCGCCTGTGTACAGAGTAGATGCCCGCTGAATAAATAACACCTTCACCCTCTCAAACACCAGTGTAAAACGCTCAGATTAGCATCTCATTAGATGACACTTGAGAAAGGAGGACTGCTTGACATCCTGTGAGCTTCTTTGAGGCTTGTTCATAGAGATGTTTTTTTTAAAAAAAAAGCAAAATTCACCCTCGTCATTCTTTAAAAGTGTGAGATTATTGCTTAAAGCATTCCCCAAGAAGACAGTGCAATCTAGAGGACACTTGCACTGAAAAACTTGGTGGCAGTTTGCTTGTGAGATAAATTGGCCTGAGCAAAAGTGTCTCCTGCTGGTGGCCAGTCTGTGTTATCTGTGCCATGAACATGCAATTTCCCCCTGATTGTACTCCCCATGGATAAGTAAACACATTCAGCAGAGCAGTAAACTACAAAAGACAACTATCCAAAAGACAGTGGTAATGATCTGCCTGAAGAGACAAATTCCTACCCAAATTCACAGAGATTCAGATTTTCCGCTACTCAAACTGTCAGTCAGCGGTAAACCTGCTATTCATTTATTAAGATAAAACTGGCTGTCAGTTTGTTCTCCCTTCATGGCTCCAAAATACCAAGCAAAAAGCCTTTATATCACATTGATTTCCTCGATGTCTGTGAGAGATGTACTGCACCTGACAGATATGAATGAAATATGAAATGCCGCTGCAGCCTGGACTATGCCACCATCACCTCAATTTAGCAACAAAAACAGCACTTTGCAGCTCTGGATGGCTGGGTTAATGTCGCAGACATGCATGGAAAATGGTGTAAGGAGAAGGTTAATAATGGGATGTTAACGTAATACCCCAGTGTGCTATATTACCAATTTAACTTTAGGGTTTTTTCTCCCATATGGAGTGTAAAGCGTATATTTCCATATCTGCAGTGAAAAGACACCCCTTGCATTAAATGCTGTAATGGAAGTGTGCGGTGTGTGTTGTGATTGAAATGGTAGTGGCATGTTTACCTCTGGCTGTTGATGGGCCCATAATCTCTTTCAAACGCCGAGCACTGCTCCTCATTAGCATGCTGTGTTATCGTCCAAATCTCCATGTCACTCTGAGCAGAGCAAGAAATCACACTTTCAATTTGACTGAAGCTAAGCCTCCTTCCCTTGTCATCATGCGGGCGGTCTGAAATTAATATTTTACTTTGCCACTAAAGGCTGTAAACTAAAGAAATACCTGCCTAGAATACCGCTTCTTATCAGCAAAAAATAATATTTTCATGGAAGCAAATCCTTCAAGTTCTGATGCTTTTTTAAAGGTAGAATTTTAATAAACTCTCACATAATCACTTATTCCCCCCATTTATTTTGCCATAATTGTTTAATAAGTCAGAGCTGCCATGTACAGAGGAACAGTTAAGCTAGAGATGACATTAATTTAATAACATGACATTTGTTCTTGATTGTTCGCTGAACGGTTGGCTTTCGGTTGTTTTGATTTACTAAAATGTGTCATGAGTGGATTTTGCTGAGAGAAATATTAAACCTGGCCTCGTGCTGACAGGTGAGAGAGGCTTTTGTTCAGCCACAGAGTGAACAGTCCATTAAAGATTTTTGAAGCTGATGCAAAAGGGCAAATGTGGCAAAAAAAAGAAAAA
The DNA here is from genome assembly GCA_020510985.1 of Pholidichthys leucotaenia. Lineage (NCBI taxonomy): Eukaryota > Metazoa > Chordata > Actinopteri > Cichliformes > Pholidichthyidae > Pholidichthys > Pholidichthys leucotaenia. The sequence continues at coordinate 4,290,110 of CM035843.1, read as the reverse complement.
AAAAACTGAGAAACAGCACCGGTGTGCCCGTTGCCGTGTGGAATGCTGTATGAGTTGATAAAGCTGTATGCTGTGTTATTTAAACTCTATTTCACTCCACCGTGCAGTGTGAATAGAAATAACAGTGCAGTGCAGGACGTAGTGGGGGTCACTCTGTCACATGTCTGCTTCCTGCAGACTGGAAGAAAGATCAAAAATAGGCTGTTTCCCACCACCTTTGTTCGCTCTTTGACCACAGAAACAGCACAGCAAGGAGACAACGGGCTGCAGGCCACAGTGGAGCAGATGCATTTTTTATTTTATACATGGGGCTGATTTACTAAAGCTCTGCTTGTACAGAATGACATGCAGACTGGATGTAAGTGGCACAGATGAAGCAGACTGATCTACGAGAGTCTTGCTCTTACAGATGAGCAAAGCAGAGCCGTCCTAACGAAGGATTCTGGCCTCTGAATATTTGGGAGGAATCAGAGTGAAAACTGGAAAAGTCTTTCTTCTGCCTCACTGGACTATATCAGCATCACTGCTTTTTTACAAATGTGACTTTTCTTATTAATGTGGAACTTTTCCAGGTAATTTGCTATTTTTCGTCAAATTTTTAGCTTTTCTTATAAATTTGAGACATTTTTCCGTCAAGTTTACTATATTAATACTGACTACTGGATACTTAAATCAATCAAATTAATTTCAGACTGTTTTGGTAAATTTGGGACTATATCATCAAGATGCTACTAACTGTTGTGAGAATAAAGGTGCATTTGTAATTTACCATTTTTTTATGCAGGTATAGGAAAACAAAGCAAATATCTGAAAACCAAATTCACAAATCCTGTACTAACAAATATGCTGATTAGGGATGGAATGTTTTTTTTTTTTTAAATGTCCAATCCAATATTTTACATTTGAATATCTGCAGATACGGATATGAAACCGATACGCCACTTGTGGCCTGAGTAGATTCAGCGTACTCTCTTCCATTGTATTTCTGTAAGTGTTTATGGTTGGAGATGTTAAAGTTGTAAAACTACACTATATAGCTGCACTTTAAAGAGGTTTTCATGTATTTTTTTCATATATTAAGCATATTAGTTCACCTTTATGTCTATTTTAATAAAAAAAAAAAAATAAAAGATGTGTTTAGCTGTAAATGTTAGATGAGCCACTCTGGGGCAGAATTCAGACCCAAACGCTGGACTTGGGTTTGCAGAATTTAATGAAAACATCAAATAATTCACGACTGGAAACGACACTCACAGAACTAGGGAGAATACAGGCAGGATACAGAGGTGGATGAAGCATGTAGTCCACGCCAGCACAACGTAGCAGGACGTCACCCCGAACTATGGGACGGCATCACTTAAATAGGAAAAATAATTAATCAAATACAAACATCTGTGGAAAATAATTAACCAATTAATCACGAATCAAGCAGGAGAGAATGGAAGTAAACAAAAAACAATGTCAAAATAAAATCACAGAAGAACATGACAGGAGAAAACCACAGTGATCACAACTCAGGATAATAATAATAATAAAGAAAAGCACAACAATAAACTTAAAATGTAATCCAGATCCTCCGGCCAAGCACAGACACTGAGATACCCCCCCCCCCACCCCGAAGGAGTGGTCCCAGACAACCCAAAGGTTACATCAAAACAAACAAAAAAAAACAAAACAAGAAATTAACTAAAATAACTTTCAAAAATCTTAGTGTAATATAACCAAACAGAAAAACAAAAAAACAAAAAAACAATTCAGCTGGTTTACTCCGAAGCTCATACTACTGTACTCATTTTAACTTCATTCCTTAAGAAACAGTGTTGCCCAGATTAAGAAATAAACAACCCAGCAACAATATTCTACAAGGTAGGCAAAACAAAACTTTCAAACTCAGAAGATGATAACATAGATCTTTTAAACTCAAAAAAATAAAAACGGACCCTTGAAACTCAGAAAACGAAAACGTAGACCCTTTATGTTATGTTGGTAAATCAGAGACTGAAGTCTGTTATGCCATGCAGTGAACTCCCACTTTATTCAGAGAACACAGAACTATATACAGTCTGGCCGTAGCCTGCCTAACGTCACCACACAGGGTGGGTACAGCAACCTAAGGGCCACACACACACTACACTCTCTATACAACACTTTAATCTCAGAAGCTGATGACAGACAACCTTAAAAATCAGGAGATGAAAACATAGAACCCCTAAACCCAGAAGATGACAACATAGTCACTCTAAACTCAGAAGATAGCATAGATCCTTTAAACTCAGAAAATGAAAACAAAGACCCTTTAATCTCAGAAGATGATGACAGAGATCCTTAAAACTCAGGAGACAAAACCATAGAACCCCTGAACCAAGAAGATGACAACATAGATCCTTTAAACTGACAAAAGGCAAACATACAGCCTTTAAATCCAGAAAAAGAAAACATACTTCCCTTAAACTCAGAAAATTGAAATATAGACCCTTTAAACCCAGATGGTGACAACATAGACATATCAACCTCAGGAGGTGACAACATAGAAACCTCAAACCCAGGAGATGCCACAGAAGTCCGAACCTCAGAAGAAAACACAGGACCCCATTGCTCTGAAGCCAACACATGAGCACTATGCTCTGACACTAACACAGGAACATCATACTTAGGGGGAAACTCTGGAATTTTTACCTCAAATGGTAACATTGAAACATGGGATGGTAACATAGACAGTTCAGCCTCGGGGGGTGTTAACATAGACGTTTTAACCTCAGAGGGTGGCACAAGAGTTATCCACCTTATTCCTAGGCCCCATGATGCCTTGCGTGAGTTACTGTATGGTAGCAACTTCTAGTACTAGTTTAGAACATATGGTTGTCACTGAAACGGGACACTTTTCCTTGTTAAAAAACAATGACCAGCATCAGAAATGCGGGAACACGGCCTCTGGCACCTCAAAACAGAAACATAATCATACCACTTCCCATGACTATGGAGGGATGGGAAGATGATCTTAAAAAGTGGCCTCGTACACAGTAGCTCTGTTAGTTAGCGCTGCTGCTAAAATCTGTGAATCTAGTCAGAGCTACAAAGAAGCCTCCATTTATACAGTCTACAGCACAGCCACAAACACCAGCAAGAACCAGAACTACGCCAAAACATTCAAAAAATACAAAAACTAGAAGAGCTGAAATTAGCTGCCACTTGAGTGCAAAACACATATGTGGACTATACATTAAAATGAATTTGAAAAACTTTTAAAAACGCTATTTTAAATGCCCTGCTACTCCACTCAAACTGACTAATTTAACACTTGGTCAGCCGAAACCGGAAGTTCCGTCATAATTGTTCTTTCAGCGGTACCCCCAAGAATAAGGTGGATAGACTTCGAAAGCAACACAGGAGCACAATACTCATGGGAAAGTGACATGGAAACCTCACTCTCAAAAAAACTTAACAAAGTGCAGTTACTTTCAACTTAAGATTTGTTTTACTAGCTAAATTAATACTAGAGACACACTTTCATAGATTAAGAGAATATTCCCTCAACTGAACCATGTAGCAGACAAGCTCTTTTAACAACATAGATGTAAACCTTCTCAGGGTGGGCGGTGGGGGTACCAGGCCAAGTGGGACAACCCCCCCCCCCCCCCCACAGTCCAAAACCAAACAGCATAGTTTGTGGGGCATAACCAAAGTCCATAGCCCCAAACCAAAAACAAAAACGGGTCCGGTGGCATACCAAAGTCCCAAGGCCACCGGCTGGGAGAACACAACTGAGCCCTTTGCTCTGAAAACAACCCCGAAACTACTTGTTCTAAAGAAAACAACATAGGGACTTCAACCTTAGCAGGTGACAACAAAGAACCATTAAACTCTGGGGATAACATGAGGACTTTACCCTCAGAAACTGGCAACAAGGACTCTTTACTCTAGGGATGACAACATAGAATTTATATCCTGAGGGGATAACTCGGGAGTTTTAACCTCAAACGGTGATGAGGAAACCTCAAACTCAGGGGGTGATGAAATGGACCTGTTAACCTCAGGAAATGGCAACAAAAAAACTTCCAGCTCAGAATGTGAAAATATCACACCCCTAACATTAGGAGATAACATAAGAGCCCTTTGCTCATAAGAAAACAACACGGGGTTCTCAAACTCAGAAGGTAACAATGGGATGCATTGCTATGGAGACCACAAAGGAGCCCTTTTCCCCAGGGACAACCACATGGAAATTTTAAACCCCCTAAGCTTCCAACTCAGGCAGCAACAAAGATGCCTTGTGCACAGTTAACTGACAGGGTGCTGGTGAAAATTGGGCTAATGTTGGTCAAAGATCGAGGGGGAAGCAAGAGTGGAGGTTTGCTAGGAGGGAGAGAGAGAAAGGTAAAGGTAGAAGTGTAGAGGTGAGAGTAGGGACTTTAAATTTAGGGACTATGACTGATATAGGCAGATAGTTGGCTGATATGATGGAGAGAAGAAAGGAAGATATACTGTGTGTTCAAGAAACCAGATGGAAGGGAAGCAAGGCTAGGAGCACTATATGTGGATTTAAACTGTTCTACAATGGTGTAGATAGGAAGAGAAATGGTGTAAGAGTAATCTTGAAGGAAGAGTATGGTAAGAGTGTTCAGGAGGTAAAGAGGGAGTCAGACAGGATCATGAATTTGAAGCTAGAAATCAAAAAATGTGAGGTTGAATTATGTTAGTATGTGTGCCCCACAAGTTGGATATCAGGTAGAAAAGAAAGAAGAATTCTGGAGTAAATTGAATGAATTGGTAGAGAGTGTTCCCAATGGGGAGAAAGTGGTGATTGGAGTGGGCTTTAATGGGTGAAGGGAACAGAAGTGATGAAGAGGTTCTGGGTAGGTCTGTTTTTTTAAGGCGAGAAATTAGTGATGGAGGACATGGAGAGTGACCCTGAGCACAACACAGCCTTTCCACTTTTCAGAATGTCCAGCAACTATTCGTCCCACGCAGCATCATCCTGAACTCTTGGAAGCGGTCAGTCCCACAGTCTGCAGCCCGACCACTCTTCCCCAGCGCCACTCTTGATGGAAAATCCAAGGCCATAAAACAGGTTGCAGCCCATGATGTTAGAACCGTAGGCCATCACGACGAACTCCACATGGGCCATCTCCTCTGATTTGTACTGAGCCACCAGTGTGACGGTACCCACCGCGGCCAACCATCCTCCTCCACAGCCGCAAAGTGGTGCTGAGAAACATCCAATCCTGTAGTGGGGAAAACATTCTCTAACCGTAGCCCAATTCAGCACTGAACTCTCCGCTCCTGCGTCGACCAGAATTGGTACCGGAACTCCATCCAGAACCACCGTGCAGCATGTGAGCCCACGGGTACTCAGGGACACCGTGTGTCTGACCGTCGGGGCGGGGGGAGTTGAATTCCTGCACGGGCTCTCCTGCTTTGCTGATTGGCATACTCTCGCAAAGTGGTGTAGACGGCCACATTTTCAGCAGCGCTTTCCTCTTGCCGCACACTCTCTAGCCTTACAGCGGTGCTTCGTGGACCCACATCCATACACCTGGGCTTCCCTGGCGCAGACCTCATGCGTGCAGCACTGGCCTTCTCCATGTTGTCCTCGATGCTCCCATCGCTGTCCGGGTCCACTACCTGCGCGGCCATAGGGGATCTTGACTTTTCCAGTGAAAGGCGCTCGCTTAGCTCCCAAGTTAACTTGTCCGCTGCTTCCAGCTGTAGTGCCAACTCATCAGCCCTAGTGACCGTCAACTAACCCGAGAATGTGAGCAGCTTGGAGCGGACCGCAGCACAGTTGGTGTGTTCTGCCAACTGGTCATGAACCATGTCTTCCCCCAATGGCCCAAACCGGCACGTAAAGGCCAACTGCCTTAAGTCTGACATGAACCGCTGGGTCGGTTCACCTACCTGTTGGCAGCACTGTCTGAACTTAATCTGTCTGATGATGACGATGTCCGCCATCCTAAAATGGTGGGCCATTTACTCAACCACTTGTTCGTAATTGTCTGCGTCTCCAAGCGTGCCCAGAATTCTCTGTCCCTCAATTCCCAAGTTGTGTACCAACAACGCACGAGCCTTCAGCTTCTCCATTCGTCTCAGGTCCAACGCCACCATGTATGTCTGGAAAGCCTCGTACCACCAAGGTCACAGTACAGGCGGTTCCCCCGGGAGCTCCAGGAATGGCCGAATAGGTGTTCCACATGCCTCCATGTGTTTACTTCCCGTCACCAAATGTTATGTCGTAACTTGCAGACAAGGATGACACCCGAAGTGGAGCTGAACACTTGTTTATTATCAAGCTGATCTCAGTGCACTTGCCATGCATGCAGCCACTGGCAGAGGTAAGGCGGAAGAGACCACCACCCCACCTGCAGCCCCTCTTACACCACCGGGGCTGGCGGGACCGGAAGCCGCAGCCACCACCCCGTACTACACAAATAGAAGCTCCAGTAAGAACAGTATATGAACAGCAAATAAATACATAATACTTACATCCTATACTGGCCCTGTGCTGTCAGTAAACGAGGCTTCATTAAATGTTAAAATGCTTATTCACCAATGTTGTGCATCTGTTTACTTACTTGATGTTTGGTCAGAAGTAGACATCGAATGCAATCAGCAGTGAGAACAAGTCGACACATTTTTCTTGGTCCAAAGCACCACCATGTCTGTAAATCAGCCTATTTCCATTCTACACCAGCTCTCTCTTTCTAGACTAATGGCAAAGGATCCCTGGTGGTGCAGCATCTTTTTCCCCCCGTCTCACTGCCAATTGTACAGGACATCTTTCACATTCTGCCACTTCTCTGACATTGTCCCTTTAGGGTTGCCAAAGAAAGTAAAAAACACACAGTGCAGCTGTGGATCTTTAGCTGACTGAAATTCTTGTTAAAAACTCAAAGAACATGTAGAATTTAAATGGGTGGACTAAAGGATGGAAAATATATCAAATATATCTGAAGGATGCATCCAAATGATTTGTCTATAATGTCTATACCATGACCATCAAGCACAAAATTGTCATGTCAGCATAAGCCATTAGCATATACTCCCTTCATGTTGGTTATGAGGGGGTGGGATGATGCCAGGATATTCCTAACACCAACTCTGCATGCAGTAAGGACAGTTAAGCACATTTATTGGTTTACATTCAGCAAACTACACATTCTATTAACAGCACCAGATAATGACAAGTGTTAATTTCCAGTAACATAACAATATTCTAATGCATTACTTTTTTCAGTAGAAACTGCAGTATCATATGGAGTAGGTTTTAGCAACAGTAATCCAGAAAGGAAATTGATTACTTGGAGAAAAACAAGATGTACGACACTGATTACAAACATGATGAAGCAGAAAAAGTGTACTTTTATTCACAGGATATGGTTTTGAAATGCCTCTCTACTAACTAACTAACCTGCACTTATATAGCGCTTTTCTAGTCACAAAGACCACTCAAAGCGCTTTCATTAATACTAACCCTCTATTCTAAGGGCCTATAGGAAACAGATATCTAGGGACAATTTAGAACAGCCAATTAACCTAACATGCATGTTTTTGGCATGTGGGAGGAAACCGGAGAAATCCCGGAGTAAACCCACGCAACATGGGGAGAACATGCAAACTCCACACAGATCACTGTTGGTCGGGGGCTGGGATCGAACCCACGATCCCACGATCCCCACAATCCCCCGGCCAAGGGTAAACTGTGCTGCCGCAGTGCTAACCACTGCGCCACCGTGCAGCCCAATGCAGCCCAATGAATGATTCTTGTTCAATACACCCTTTACTTGTTCTATTTTTATTAAAGGTCTTTGAGAACTAGGTCACTATAGAAAGGGCTACCATTATTTGTGTTCAGTTGTTAAAAGCTTGTGAGGTACAGAAAAAGGGTCACTAGGTTTAACTTGGTAAAATGAACTATACACTGTAAAAGATTATGTCTGGTACAAATGGAAGAGGTGAATACAAGGGCAAAACAAAGCTTTATGTCAAAATGAACTTATTACCTATCAGAAATGCAGTGCTGTGGACCAGGGCTGGGCGATACATCAAATATGAATGAATGAATCTTTATTTCGGATAGATTAAAAGTAAAGATTAAAAGAAACAGAATAATAATAAATATATTCATTATATCGATACATTCTACTATGCTCAGTACATAAAATGCCTTTATCTTTATTGTAGATATCAAGCATAAATTGTTGCGCACTGTAACCCATCAACATTTACTTATCCGTTTGAAGTCCTCGCACACAGCTGCACTGCTGCTCAGACTCCCAACACAGTCATGCTTTGCATCGTGGTCGTGACCAGGTCTGCTTAATCCTGCATCTTTTTTTCTTTGGAAATGGCTTCTTTTGAGCCTGTTTTTGTGGAGCAGAGACATTTGTTTTTTGTGCAAAATCTGGCAACACTGGCAGATTGTGGGAAAAGCCCAAAGTCAAGTGAAAAAGCACCAACTCTGTTGTCTGGCCGTAGTTCTGAATTCAGTAGACACTGAACAAAAGACAGTTTTCTGCAAAATATGTGGCAAAGCAATTGTCTTTAAAGGTAGCAGTACCACTAATTTGTTTCACCACTTGAAATGTCATCCACAACAATACGATAGATGCATTGAAATCCACTTGTCAAAATCTTAGGGAGCCCCCCAAAAATAACATTAATGTCACGATCTGGGGCACAGGGGGGCACCGTGCCCAGTCTTTAGTTGTAGTTAGTCCTTTTCTGTTTATCCGTTTCATTATTTTCCCTGTTAGCTATTCTTGGTTCCTGTTTTATTATTAACATTTTGTGTTAGTTGTGTCTTTATGGGTTCTGGGTTGTGTGCTGTTTTCGACAGCGCTGCGCAGCTCCCAGCTGTCAGACTGGCTCGCGAGCTGCACAGCTGTGATTAACTGTGATTCTGTTGCCACTCATATTGCTCACCTGCTTCCAGTTTAGGAACTGTATTTAAGGCCACGGCGACCTGTGCTGGTTGTCGCGTCCTTCCATACGGTGGGATGTCCTCGGTGCTAGCTGTCTCTGAGTGTTTGGGCTGCTTCTGAGGAGAACGGCAGTGCTCCGTCCACATCAGTCTTTATCTCTGTTTTTCTCTGGCATTCTCAGGCTACTGCCTGCCTGTGACGTCGAGCCCCGCTCTCCTCCAGCGCCATTCCCATCCATCCTGTGCATGTGTTGTTTAGTTTCTGGTCTGCCTTTATGTTAATAATTTTGCAAAACACACAGTGAGCGTCTGGTGTCCTTCAACAGCCCTTAAAGGGCAGGTTTTATGACAATTGAGGAACCAAATATTTCCAAGGTCAATGACAGTGGATTCTTCCTTTGAAAAATGTATTGCATATGACAGAAGTGCAAATGGAAAAAAAAAAGATCACTGCAGTCACAAATTATAATGCCAAAGACATGGCTCCTATTGGTAAAAATATGAGCAAACCGAAAAAAGTGGACTTTATATGGTTTTGAAATATCTTTCTCTAGAATTCTTGCTTAATGCACTTTTTATTGTTTGAGCCCTTTTTTAAATTTTGATTTGGTTTTATTTTAAGAATCAGGTGAATAAGAAGGCCTACCCTTATTTATTCTCATTTGTTGCAAGTGTATGAGCTGGGCTGCCTTCCTGTTTCAAAATATTGCCTATACTGTGTCGTGATACATGTTAAATGCCATATTGCCCAGCTCTACTATGGACAGACTCAGTATTAGCACACAAAATGCAGGTAATGCCACATTCAGCTGTTTCCAAGTCATTTTAACTATGATCATGCAGCTGCTGACACGGTGCAGAAAACCAAACAGAATGGAAAAATAATCAAGCATCCACTCGCTCTCGCTTTAATCTCCATGACTTTCTGCACTATGGCTGATAAAGTCCATTAGAGTGAAGTTAATATTTTGAGACCTGACACATTTGGCCTCTGAAGTTAAGGAGTTGCATTTCACCCTAAACATCATCAGCAAGTTGACGGCAAAAATAACGCACAGCACATATGGGAGCAGTCCAGCGCACGACACAGTAAACAGGCTCAGTGCATGATTGTGAACAAGACGTGTCCATGAGGGGCTTGTAGGTGAATAACTGAAATGGTTGCCGTGTGGTATTTACTCTTCCTGACAGCCTTGTGTGCACATGTTTTGCTGTGAAATGCAGGCAGTGGATGATTTACATCAATTTCCCATGAAGTCTCAACATAGCCGAATTCAACAGGAGCCTCCTCCCACTAGACTGCACCTAACGCCAAGTAAAGTCTTGTTAACATTCAAATCATGAACCTCTTGGCTAGTTTTAAAAAAGAAATGTCAGGTCATTATAGATTACAATTTTTGCCTGGGCAAAATGAATACATGAAACCTTTATTACCCACAAGGCAGAGCAGCAACACAGGGAAAGACACCTTCAGAATAAATCCTTTCTTCCTCTGCTATACTGGTCATATCTTATGCCCCCCCCCCCCCCATCCTCCCTGCCTTTAAAAGTTCCTGGGCCAGTCATGTCCAGGTCACTGCCTAATCACATTAGGGCCTGATCAAAGTTGCAGGAGCAAGAGGGAGAGCGAGAGAACCTCATTTCTCACAGTGTGGGGATTAAACCTCAGGCAACATCTCAGGATCACCGACACCAAGCCACGTCCCTCAGGCCCCCACAGAAGGCTTCAGCTGAGTGGTGGATGGGCGACTAAACCTGTCATAATCTGGAAGATAGAATACAAAGGCCAAATCCAGGCTCCACACACCAGGAGGAGATGGATGATCAGCCAGATAAAATATAGAGTAAAATACAGCAAGTAAATCACTGCTGTGATCAAATGATCTTAGCGGTCCAGTATGTGGAGAACATAGTTCCCAGAAACACACATCAATATTTTACGGGTGTTACTGGCTTTTTTGACCGTTTCAAAACCATCTTTTTCAAACTAACACTTAGAACTTTTACAGTGTCGGTATAAGTAACGTGGAACATGTGTTTTAGTGGAAGGTCTGAGGAGTTTTAAAGATCACAGTCACACATCAGTGACAACTAAACTACGCTGTTATTAAGGCAGAAGGACTGTAATTTTTGGATTATAGACATCTGTAAAAAAACTGTAATTATCCATCCATCCATCAATCTTCTACTGATTTTCCGGAGGTCTGGGTCGTGGAGGCAGCAGTTCAAGCAGAGAAGCTCAGACTTCCCTCTCCCCAGCCACCTGCTCCAGCTCTTCAGAGAGGATACCAAGGCGTTCCCAGACCAGCTGGGAGACATAGTCGCTCCAGTGAGTCCTGGGTCTGCCCCGGGGTCTTTTCTCAGTAGGATGTGCTGGAAACACCTCAAGTGGGAGGCGTCCAGGAGGCATCCTAATCAGATGCCCATACCACCTCAACTGGCTCCTTTCAATGCGGAGGAGCAGCGGTTCTACTCTGTGTCACGATGGCCCTCAAGGTCCATCACAAGATGTCACAGTCACCAATGAGTTTTGCAGTGATGTTTTATTAACAGTGAGGACAAGCACAGGATACATACAAGGACAGGGTGACGTCTGAGCCGGGGAGCACCCGATGCGCCAGACGAGATAATGGACAAGGTGTAGTCTTACAGAACGTACCTTACAAACAGGACCGTTAACCGATGGGATAACAGAAGATGCCTGAGTCGGCTAACAGTGGATCACCGAGATCAGCAAGGATACAACAGGAATTAACAAGGATAACCAGGATCAACAGGAACATAACAGAGCATAACAGAGCATAACAGAGACTGCCACATTGGAGAACATTCAGCACCAGCTTTTATCTCTGGCAGCTAATGACCCCAATGCGGCGCAGCTGCTCCAAATGACAGCAGCGCAGCAGCTGACTTTGACAGCAGGGAGCTCCCCCGGGCGCCTTCACAATAAGAGCCCGAGGAGCTAGAAGGAATCCTCTGCTGCCAAAGCCAGGGAAATATGATACAAGACCCGAGTGTGGACTGAACCGACATTCGGGCTATGACAGTACCTCCCCCTCGAGGCCAAGCTCTGAGCGGCCCGAGTAACACCCAAGCCCCCCAGGGTGGGTGGATGGGGCGCTGGCAGGAGGGAGAGAGACAAAAAAAAAAAGGACAAGCAAGTAACAAGACCAACAAGGCAGTAGAGACAGAAAAAAAAAACATACTCCCTTGAACGTGGGTAACAGGAACAGGATCAAAAGGGCAGTACAGTGATCCCTTGCTACTTCGCGCTTCACCTTTCGCGCCCTAAGTGCATCGCGGATTTTTCCAAAAATATTCATCAAAAATTCAAAATTGAGAAATAATGGGCGGGCGCTAGCAGAAGGCAGGGAAACTACATTAGACCATAAGGTGTCAACACGGAGAGCCGCACGACTCTCTGTTCGCTGTTCTCGTGTTGGCTCAGCTCGGAAATCTCGCAAGCTGATTGGCCGAGACGTTTCACCCTGCAAGCTGATTGGCCGAGACGTTTCACCCACCTCCTCTCCCTGCCGAGCACCCATGAAGGGAAGGAAGACCGCATTCATTGCTTTTTATCGCTTGTGTTACTTAGTCTCGCCGCGTGGAACTTTTTGCTGTTCTCTTGTGCCATTTTGTGCGAAATAGTCTTCCCGTCGAGCCACTACGCCGCCTCCTGCAGCTTCAGCTCTATCGGAAGCTGCCCTCGATGATCCTGCGCCTCCAGCACCTCACGATGAGGCGTCACCTGAGGAGCAGTAAAGCTCTCATTAACCTGTGCAGTAAATCATTTTCATCTTGAGTTACGTATCTTGTTATAAGAATAAAAGAGCTCTAAAAACATATTTATGGACACTTTGTTTACATCTACGTATGTATGTACACGTACACACACACACACGTATCATATGAGAGAGAGAGAGTGAGAGAATGAACTACGTATTGTTTATGGATGACGTCATTAGGGGTGACGCTACTTCGCGGTTTTTCACTTTTCGCGGTCGGTTCTGGAACCCATTAACCGCGATAAGTGAGGGATCACTGTACATATATTGGCAAAAACAAATTGACATTAGGTGGATTATCTCTGGCAGCTAATGACCCCAATGCGGCGCAGCTGCTCCAAATGACAGCAGCGCAGTAGCTGACTTTGACAGCAGGGAGCTTCCCCGGGCGCCTTCACAATAAGAGCCCGAGGAGCTAGAAGGAATCCTCTGCTGCCAAAGCCAGGGAAATATGATACAAGACCCGAGTGTGGACAGAACCGACACTCGGGCTATGACACTCTGAGTCTCTCCCAGATGACTGAGCTCCTCACCCTATCTCTGAGGGTGAGTCCAGCAATCCTACGAAGAAAGGTCATTTCAGCTGCTTGTATCTGCTATCTCGTACTTTCAGTCGTTACGCAAAGCTCATGATCATAGGTGAGGATAGGAACGTAGATTGACTGGTAAATCGACACCTTTGCCTTAGTGTTCAGCTCCCTCTTCACCACAACAGACGAGTACAACATCCACATCACTGCAGATGCTGCTCCAATCCGTCTGTCAATCTCTCATTACATTCTCCCCTCACTCGTGAATAAGACCACAAGATACTTAAACTCCTCCGTTTGGGGCAGGAACCTGTCCCCAAACCGGAGAGGACAATCCACTTTTTTTTCCAGCTGAGGACCATGAACTCAGACTTGGAGGTACTGATTCTCATGCCAGCCGCTTCACACTCAGCGGCAAACCATCCCAGTAAGACCTGTAGGTCATTTGTTGGACTCTCCAAGTCCACAAAACACATGTAAACTGGTCAGGCAAACTCCTACGAACCCTCAAGGATTCTCGAGAGGGTAAAGAGCTTGTCTGATGTGCCACGGCCAGGACAAAAACCACATTGCTCCTCCTTAATCCGAGGTTCGACCAACGGCCGGACTCTCCTCTCCAGTACCTCGGCATAGACCTTCTCAGGAAGGCTGAGGAGTGTGATCCATCTAAACTTGTAGCACACCTTCAGGTCCCCTTTTTTGAAGAGAGGAACCACCACCCTGGTTTGCTATGGCAAAGGCACGACCACGACCTCCACTTCCACGCCCCTGACCTCCACGCAATGTTACAGAGGCGTGTCAAACATGACAGCCCTACAACATCCAGGGTCTTGAGGTACTCAGGGCGAATCTCGTCCACCCCTGGGGCCCGGCCACCAAGGAGATTTTTAACCATCTTGGTGACCTCAGCCCCTGTGATAGGGGAGTCATCCCCCTTGTCCACAAGCCATGCTTCCTCTGTGGAAGGCGTATCAGTGGGATTGAGGAGATCCTCAAAGTATCCCTTCCACCGCCCAACGATATCCCCAGATGAAGTCAGCAGTGCCCCATCCGCACCATACACAGTGTCGACAGGGAGCTGCTTCCCCCTCCTGAGCCGCCGGACAGTTTGCCAGAATCTCTTAGAGGCTGACCGAAATTCTTGTTCCATGGCCTCACCAAATTCCTCCCATACCCAAGTTTTTACTTCAGCAACCACCCGAGCAGCACTCTGCTTGGTCTGCTGGTACACCTCAGCTGATTCGGGAGTCCCACAAGCCAACCAAGCTTCACAGGACTCCTTCTTCAGCTTAATGGCCCCCCTCACCACTGGTGTCCACCACTTGGTTCAGGAATTGCCACCACGAGATGGCCTGACAACCTTGCGGCTGCAACTCTGGGCAGCCGCTTCAACAATGGAGGTGGAGAACATGGCCCATTCAGACTCCATGTCTCCAGACTCCTTGGAATGTGGTTGAAGTTCTTCCGGAGGTAGGAGTTGAAAACCGCCCTGACAGGGTCCTCAGCCAAATGTTCCCAGCACATCCTCACTATACATTTGTTTCTACCAGGTCTGAATGCCATCCTCCCCTGCCATTGGATCCAACTCACCACCAGGTGGTGATCAGTTGACAGCTCTGCACCTCTCTTTACCCAAGTGTCCAAGACATACAGTCACAGGTCTGATGACACGATAACAAAATCGATCATCGACCTGCAATCTAGGGTGTCCTTGTGCCAGGTGCACATATGGACACCCATATGCTTGAACATGGTGTTCGTTATGGACATACTGTGGTTAGCACAGAAATCCAATTACTGAACACCACTCGGGTTCAGATTGGGAAGGCCGTTCCTCTCAATCACCCCCCTCCAGGTTTCACTGTCGTTGCCCACATGCGCATTGAAGTCCCCCAATAGGACAGTGGAGTCTCCAAGAGGAGCACCCTCCAGCACCCCAGTCAGAGACTCAAAAACTGTAATTATGTTGAAATTTATAACAGATGAAGAACATCATCCCCAGGATATCAAAGTAACAGCTTTTTAAATGCTGTTTTGGTGGAGAAACATTAACACCTTTGTCTTACCTTGTTTGATGACATGGCGGTTATACAGACTAGGTGAAGGGCTGAACTTAAACCAAGGGTTGGTGTCTCATTTCACAGTTGGGGGGAGAAATAACCAGAACATTTAACATAATATTTATCAGAAATGATATGATGTTATGTAACAAAATCTGCACTGATAAACATTGTGGAGATGATTTTTCTAATAAATGTATGTACTCATTAATTATGTGTCACTGGTCTAAACTGAGTTTGTTTCAAGGCCTTTACAGGACAGACAAGTTTTTCTCACATATTTTTCTCTGGTCCAGCTCAAAAAATACATATAGAAATAGTATTTTTAAATAACTAAATTAAAAAAGATGGAGTAGCTCATTCTGGCCTGACGAAATCACCCGGGGCACTCAGCCTAGACCCAGACCCCACTAAAATGTGTTTAAAGTCAACATCACTGGCCTAGGAGCAGTATTGTTTTTCAGGGAATCATAAATGCCCAGATGACCTTTGACAATTACTTTGACCTCAACTTGGACGCAGACCCAGCTGAGGGCCACTGTGAGTGAGTCTGGTGAGCACTAGGACAAATGGCTAGGAGGAGTAGCGATTCCCGTGAAATGTGGACGGACAGAGAGACGGAAGGTGGATGCCACGTCATCACATTAGCTCCGTTAGCCTTGGCTGGAATGAGCTCCTGCTGTCCTGGTCCTTCACTGGCAAGTGCAGGTGGCAGTCAGCTTGTCCAGGCTGTCCACTCCTCCTTTGTTTTTATTATAATCCAGGATAATTATGGGCTTTGTGTCACTTCCCGATTACTATTTTATTAAAGTTCTATTTTTGGGGAAAGAATACTTCTTTGCCTTTTTCTTGAAGTAAAGTATATACAGTAGTATGGGTCAAAATTGAAGCATGCTGTAAAAAAAAGCCCAAGGGGAAACACAAAAAATAGTAAAACCAAACTTTTCATGCATAAGCAAGCCTAACAAGGTAACCAAGTGGTAAGAAATAAATTACATGATAAATCTTTGGGTTTTTTTTATTGCTGATTAAAGACGCGGGGCTAAACTGACCTGTTAGCATAACAGAAAGCTAACACAAGAGGAAGGACATACATGACAGTCGGCAATACTGATGTAGTGTTGTTAACTATGCACAGCATCCTAGTCTAATATTTTATTTATTAATGTTGCCTCAATTTACTAATCTAGTAGGAGATATTCAAAAAGAATGCTAATTTTCTTGGCACCATCAATAACATCATAATCGTGTGACAGTAAAATGTACAGTGTTAATGGTGGTAAAAAGTGAATATCAACAAGTATTTTGTAGTAAATATATTAAATTGTATCAATGTTTCTATTCAAAACACACTTTTGGCTGCTCCCTATTCAGGGTTGCCACATTGGATCATGGGTCTGCATGTTAATTTGGCAAAGATTTTACAGGAGATGCCATACCTACCAAGAACCTCCTTACAACCTTTGTTCCCTTCACCTACATGTCCATTAAAGTCCACTCCAATCCCCCCTGGGAACACTCTCTACCACTTCATCCAACTTACTCCACAATTCATCTTTCTCTTCTGCCTGACATTCATACACACTGACAGCATTCAACATCACACCTTTGACTTCTAGCTTCAAACTCATCATTCTGTCTGACTCCCTCTTTACCTCCTGAACACTCTTCACATACTCTTCCTTCAAGATTACTCCTACTCCATTTCTCTTCATGTCTACAACATGGTAGAACAGTTTAAATCCCCCTCCAGTGCTCCTAGCCTTGCTTCCCTTCCATCTGGTTTCTTGAACACACAGTATATCTACCTTTCTTCTCTCCATCATATCAGCCAGCTCTCTGCCTTTACCAGTCATAGTCTCTACATTTGAAGTCCCTATTCTCACCTCCACAATTCTGCCTTTCCTTTTCTCTCTCTGCCTCCAAACCAGATTAATGGTGGGCATGTACATACACATGTGTTACGTTCTGATCCATAATGTACTTCAGCTTTACTCCCTATTCCCTGCTTTGTTCTCAGGGAATATCAGGAAGTTAACTGCCCTTGACAAAATTTCTCCATTTGAAACATCCTGTAACCATCGGACCCCTCTTCCGTGCATTACCACGGTAACCATGGACATGTACTGGTACTATGGTGGATAATTTATATTCCTTAAATAAAATATAAATACAAATATTTTATTATTAGTTGATATCAACAATAACCAACATCAGTTCAGCTTGTTAATGACGTTAGCAACAATAGTTTCTTTTACTCGTATTTGAGGTGCAATGGCTTATGGGTAATGTTCTTGTCAACTTCCGGTGAAGTGATGTACCGTTGTTCACTTCTTCCCTGCTCGGTTCTCAGATCCCTGTGAACTGAAGACTGTTCACTGCCTTCAGTTTGGAATCTGACTTAAATATGTCAGAAGACCCGGTGCAGTCCACTTCACAGTAAACTGTTTGGTGATTGGAACGCACCTATAGTCACTAATGACATACAGACACTGACAAATCATTATTCACTGTCATTCTATCATTTGTTAAAAAAATGTTCCATGTATTCCTGGAAAAAACTGATAGTTGTGATGACACAGATGAGGACCTCATACAGAGAATGTGAATAAGAAATAAATAATTTATTAACAGAGCTCATATGTCATTAAAACAAATACCTAAAGTCCCCAAAGAAGAAAAACATCAAATCTGCTGGGTATACTAAGAAGCTCATTCAATTGTCCTTCACCTTTCTTCACTGAGAGCTCCTGCCTCAGAATCTGAAGGGGGTCTGGCCTCAGGTCAACCCTGAAGAGCCAGTTGCTGAGCAGCAGGGCGGAGCATGATGCTCTGAGCCATCATCCAGGAGGGCGTAAGCCTTCAGTGTCTGATCTTCACTTCTGAGGATGACTTAGCTGACCTTAAGGAGAACATGGCATCCAAGTGGGGGTTTGTCAATGTGTACTGTAGTACCTCCTTTGCAGGTGTTGGAGGAGATAACTCATCTGCACTTGCATTTGGTGGCTCAGGCTTTCTACTAAAATCGTCAGTTTTGGCTGGGGGTTTAACGCTGACATGCAGGACAATGAGTTGCTGATTGTTACATGTTTGAAACAACATTATAAAGTTGCACTCTGCTGCTCTGTGGCCTCTGCCACATTGCCAACAGCAGTTATTGTCTTGGATACAGGTGTGCTTCTTGGTAGAGGTGAGAAGATTGAAGTTTGCACAGTTGTGCAGTGGGTGGCTGTTACTGACCCTGTTTACATAGTCACGAGTACACCGATTACTGGAGTAAACCGATAAAGGTAATAAATGGCTTATGGTGTTTACATGCACCAAGTAAATGTTTTGGGGTTTTTTGGCAAATAAACTAAGTGTGTTAATCCGTTTGCTCCTAAACCAATAATGGCCTTTAACTGATAAAGGTAATTGGATTACTCTGTTTATATGACAATTTGAATAATCAGGTAACTCCAGAAAGCTGATTATAATTGGTTTACTCTTGACCATGTAAATGGGGTCATTGTAACAAAATGAACAGAACATCTTTGGGGGGATAACTGCACACCTCTGTTGAAGCTGTCTCCTCTATGACCTCTCTACCAAGCAAGAAAATTGAAGCCTTTGGAGCTGGATAATCCCTCTCTTGAAGTCTTTGCCTTTCATGTAGGTGGTTTTCTTGGAGTTGTTATCATACTTTAACCAGTCTGCCAAGTCCAGTAGATAAGATAAGATAAGATAAGATAAGATAAGATAAGATAAGCCTTTATTAGTCCCACAATGGGGAAATTCCAGGATTGCAACAACACAGGGATAGCAACACTCAGAGCAACAATCAGAAGGCAAGAAAAAAACAAGAGCAGCGAGTATACATATGTACATATAAACATAAATATATAGACACACGGTGGAGCATTGTAGCTAGATGGAATAAATATATAGATATATAAACACCAGTCCTGGGTCTGCCCCGGGGTCTCCTCCCAGTGGGACGTGCCTGAAACACCTCAAGTGGGAACGCCACTCAGCTGGTCTCGTTCTGGCCGCGTTCTCAGCTGGTCTGGGAATGCCTTGGTATCCTCCCTGGAGAGCTTGAGCAGGTGGCTGGGGAGAGGGAAGTCTGGGCTTCTTTGCTTGAACTGCTGCCTCCGCGACCCGGACCTCCGGAAAAGCGGTACAAGATGGATGGATGGATGGATGGATGGATGGATGGATATATAAACACACAGTGCGGAGCATTGTAGATAGATGGAATAAAACAGCATAACCGTCTACTTAGTTATCCTACATAGTATGATTATGTACCCATACATATTCTCACCCTCCATAGCGACCGGTATTTTCCTAGTTGTATACCGGAGGGGACCATTGTGTAAGTCTATTGCGTCTGTTGCATTCAATACTATTAGGTTGTCACATCTTTTTGCTATCTCTGCGAGCAGCCCTGCTTAGGTTATACAGTCTGACAGCCGTTGGTAGGAAGGACCTGCGAAACCTCTCGGTTGTGCACCTGGGATGATGTAGTCTGCTGCTAAATGAGCTCCTCAGTGCATTCAGTATGTCCTGCATAGGGTGGAACTCGGACTCCAGCAGAGATGACAGTTTAGCCACCATCCTTCTCTCTCCCATCTACTCCACTGGGTCAAGGCACTGCCCCAGGACAGAGCTAACTTTCTTGATCAGTTTGTTCAGTCTCTTCCTATCGGCTGCTGTAATGCCACTGCCCCAGCAGACCACTCCAAAAGTGATGGCTGATGCCACCGCCGTATCATAGAATGTCTTCAGCAGCGCCCCTTGTACACCAAAAGACCTGAGTCTCCTCAGTAGGAACAGCCTGCGCTGTCCCTTCTTGTAGAGTGCGTCAGTGTTGTGTGACCAGTCTAGGTTATTGTTCAGATGAACACCCAGGTACTTGTAGGATGTCACCATCTGCACGGTGGCGCAGTGGTTTAGCACTGTGGCAGCACAGTTTCACCCTCGGCCGGGGGACCGCGGGGATCATGAGATCGTGGGTTTGATCCCAGCCCCCGACCAACAGTGAGCTGTGTGGAGTTTGCATGTTCTCCCCGTGTTGCGCGGGTTTACTCCGGGATTTCTCCGGTTTCCTCCCGCACACCAAAAAAAACATGTAGGTTTAGGGCGCTCGCGCACGCAGCGACCAGCAGCCGGAGGCTTGTCACCAGACTGCAAACCAAGTCTACCTACGGGTACAAATAAGTAACAAAAAAAAAAAAAATCTCAATGTCTGTTCCCTGGATGTTTACTGGTGCTGTGAGGGGTTGTCCTTGCCTGCGGCAGTCCACCACCAGCTCCTTAGTTTTCCTCGAGTTGATCTGGAGGCAGTTCTGATGGCACCAGTCCACAAAGTCCTGGATAAGCCCTCTGTACGCAGCTTAATCTCCGTTGGAGATGAGGCCGACGATCGCAGAGTCATCAGAGAACTTCTGTAGATGGCAGTGTGATGTGTTGTGTGAGAAGTCCGCAGTATAAAGGGTGAACAGGAAGGGAGCCAAAACCGTTCCCTGGGGGGGGGCCCGTGCTACCGATAATCGTATCAGACACACAGTCCCGGGTTCTCACAAACTGTGGCCGGTTTGTGAGGTAGTCCAGGATCCATGATGACAGGTGCTGGTCCACCCCTGCGCACAGCAGCTTGTCCTTCAGGATCATCAGTTGGATGGTGTTGAAAGCACTGGAGAAATCAAAGAACATGATCCTCACTGCATTCCCGGGCTTCTCTAGGTGGGACAGAGAACGGTGAAGGAGGAAGATGACCGCATCCTCCACCCCAATACCATGCTGGTAGGTGAACTGGAGTGGATCCATTGCTGGTTCCACCAGGGGGCGGAGGTGAGCAAGGAGCAGTCTCTCCAGGGTCTTCATCACGTGGGACGTCAGGGCCACTGATCTGTAGCTGTTCAGATCTTTGGGGTGGGAAGTCTTTGGTACAGGTACCACACAAGATGTTTTCCACAACTGTGGTACCCTCCCCAGCTTCAGGCTCAGGTTGAAGATGTGCTCCACAATCCCACACAGCTGGTCTGCACAGGACTTGAGGAGCTTTGCACTGATGCCGTCCGGTCCCGACGCCTTCGCCGATGGCTGTGTGTTGGGAGGGGGGGGGGGGTGATGGTGGAGTGGGGAGTGGGCAGCAGGGCTTGATGTCTTCAGAGGCAGCAGTGGTTGTTGTGCAGTCGGGGGGGAGGGCGGTTGGTCAAACCTATTAAAAAACAGATTCAGATTGTTCGCCCACTCCCTGCCCCCCGTGGCCTGGGGGGAGGTATTCTGGAGCCCAGAGATGGTTTTAAGGTTTCTCCAGACCCCGCTGATGTCGCTCTGTTGCAGCTTGTCCTCCATCTTCTTCCTGAAGCTGTCCTTGCCTTCTCTGATCTTCCTCCTCAGCTCCCTCTGTACGGACTTCAGCATCTCCCTGTTCCCCGACCTGAAGATCCTCTTCTTCTCTCTCAGAAGTGTTTTTATCTCAGGGTTGATCCAGGGTTTGTTGTTCGAGTACACCTGTTGTCTAACGAGGAGGGAGGACGCTGGCGCTGCTCTGTTCGCCGCTTCCCCATTCGTGACTCATTCATAATTTCTTTTTTTTATAACTTTACAGTTTCTGTGTTTTTTGTTTGTTTGTTTCCCTACATTGCGGGACCTGGATACTGCTATTTTATTTATTTATTTTTTGTTCATTTTACTGGTGGTGTGGATGCTTACCTGCAAGACGATCTCATCTGTCAACTTCACCCACCGGGCTGACTCAAGTGCCACTCCGGTCACAAACTGTTCTGTTGTCCTGTCATGGTTTGGATTGTCTTCATCTGCCTCTCTACTCTCCATCTCTGGAACATCTATCCGCGACTTGCTGGTGGCCTTGGCCTGCGGGATAGCGGGCTAGCGGGAAACTGGCTGTTAGCCAGCCAGTTGATGGCTGGCCGACCGCTACCTGTCCGTGCTTTTGCTGTCATCTGTCCGGGACTCCATGCTAACATTGCTGGGCCATCAGCTAGTTCACTACCGAGCTCGCTACCGGGTGTCTCACTACAAGCTGGCGGGTCAACAGCTAACTGGCTGCTGCTTGGTGCTAGCGCTGCTCAGCTAGAAATCAGAGAGGCTGGGAAGCGTCCTTCCATGGTCGACACGTTCTGTCACTTCATCCTGCAACTCTGCTGACTCATTGGTTTTAACGCCTGCAACAAACTCGGACCTCCATCACCCACCTCCAGCACCGGCATAGCCCCAGTTATGGCGCTACGCTACACATCCGCACAACTCCTCCGGCTAAACCACCAAACCTCTCCCTCCTTCGAACTCATTGCCTCACTAAAAAGCTCCAGACTTCTCCTCCGGCCCCGATATATCCACCGAAGTTCACGCCGCAAGTTTAATTACCACTTCACCGCAACAAACTGTATCCCCGTTCTCTGGTCAAATCGCTGCATGGACACCGGCTTCCGCACGTCCGCGTTGCGTCATCACGACAATGTGACGCGTCATCAGAACAACCGCAATGTGAATCTTTTCAACCTCCGCCCTATCCCAACTTCTGCACCTGCAATTTCAAAACAAAAGCACCTGAAACTTGCCCTCTTCAACACACGATCCCTTAACAATAAAAGCCTCATTCTAAATGAATTCATCACTGATAATAAACTGGATCTCCTCTGTCTCACTGAAACTTGGCAAAAACCCCTGGATTACATTGCACTTAACCAAACCACCCCTGCTGGATATTCATACCTGGACAACCCACGCCCTGAAGGCCGTGGAGGAGGCATTGCTGCTATTCATCTTCATGACCTCAATCCACGACCTCTGTCCATACCCGCTGTTTCCTCTTTTGAACACCTGACTTTTAAACTCCCCAGCCTAAAACCTCTCCTCATTGCAATTATTTACCGCCCTCCCAAACCAAATCCATCTTTCTTATCAGATCTTTCAGAACTCATTACAGCACTGTCTGCAACCTCACCATCTGCCCTACTGCTTGGCGATTTCAACCTCCACATTGATTCCCCTGACTGCAAATACGCAAATGATTTTCTGGACTTACTCAAGTGTCTCAACTTCACCCAACACATAACTTTCCCTACTCACAGACGTGGACATATCCTGGATCTGGTTTGCTCCACTGGTCTCCACATTCACAACATCTCCAGCACTGACCTCACCATCTCGGATCATCTCACCATCATACTGGACATTGACATCCCGGCCCCTCAACCCAAACAAGACCAAACAATAACCTTCAGGAATCTTAAGTCCATCTGCTCAGTTTCTCTCTCCACATTCATATCTAACACTCTCTCCAACCTCACCTTCCCTGTAAACCCAACCCCTACGGACTTAGTAAACATCTACAACAACACATTGTCTACCTCCCTCAACAAACTGGCCCCCATGAAAACAAAATACGTCACTTTCATTCATTCGGCCCCCTGGTACACCTTAGAACTTCACAAACTCAAAAAACAACTGCGACAGCTTGAACACCTGAGCTGCAAAACTGGTCTGAATGTACACACCCTCACTCACATAGAACTGATGCACCTATATCAATCCTCACTCAATGAAGCTCACTCTGCCTACTACTCCAGCATCATTCACTCTGGATCCTCCAACCCCCACACTCTGTTCTCCACCATCAACAAACTCCTCAAACCCCAGGACATCATTTCATCATCCTTCACCCCTGAAAAATGCAATAGCTTTCTATCATTTTTCCATTTCAAAATTGACAATATTCACAACCAGCTTGCCTCCTCTCCAGCCATCACCCCTGACTCAGAACCCACTTTTTCTCCACCCATAGATAAACAGCTCTCCCTTTTCTCACCCATAACCACTGATGAACTTTCCGAAATACTCTCCAGCATGAAATCATCTACATGCCCCCTGGACCCCATCCCCTCCCCCCTTATCAAAGCCTGTCTCACCCGTCTTGCCCCCCTTATCATCGACACCATCAAATCCTCCCTCACCACTGGCACTGTCCCGCCATTACTTAAGATTGCTGCCATCATCCCCCTCCTTAAGAAACCTGGCCTGGACTCTGACGACCCCAACAATTTCAGACCTATCTCCAACCTCCCATTTCTGGCTAAAATATTGGAAAAAGCTGTCGCCACCCAACTCAAGAAACACCTCCTCTCCAACAAACTCTACGAAACATTTCAATCTGGATTCCGTTCTCACCACAGCACTGAAACCGCCCTCCTCAGGGTCACCAATGACCTCCTGCTCGCCTCTGACTCTGGCTCCCTCACCATTCTTCTCCTCCTCGATCTCAGCGCTGCTTTCGATACCATCAATCATTCCATCCTGCTCGGTCATCTGCTTTCTATTGGTATCACTGACTCCGCCCTCTCTTGGTTCACCTCCTACTTGTCTGAGAGATTCCAGTACATCTCCATCAACAATCATAAATCACGCACCACCCCCGTCTCACACGGTGTCCCTCAATGCTCTGTGCTCGGTCCAACCCTTTTCACTCTCTACATGCTTCCGCTTGGTCACATCATCCGTCAACATGGTCTTCACTTTCACTGCTACGCCGACGACACCCAGCTGTACATCTCCTCTAAATCCATCACCCCCGCCATTCTCTCCACCATCACCAACTGCCTTACAGACATAAAGACCTGGATGACTAACAACTTTCTCAAGCTAAACAGCAATAAAACAGAAATCATCATTTTTGGACCAAAATCTCTTTTACCCTCTTCCCAGAACTTTTCATTCCAAATCGATGGTCACTCAGTCCCCCCCGTCCCCCTGGCAAGAAACCTCGGCATTATCATGGACCCCACCCTCTCCTTCAAATCTCACATCAACCATATCACCAAAACATAAGTTTTTCATCTTCGTAATATTGCACGCCTCCGTCCCACCCTCTCACCCTCTGCTGCTGAAATACTCATCCACGCCTTCATCACCTCCAGACTTGATTACTGTAACAGCATTCTGTCTGGACTTCCTTCCACCATCCTCCAAAAACTACAGTATGTCCAAAACTCAGCCGCCCGCCTACTTACTCACTCCCGCTCCAGAGACCACATCACTCCTCTCCTCCGTCAGCTCCACTGGCTCCCCATTCAACAGCGCATCAACTTCAAGATCCTCCTCATCACCTATAAAGCTCGTCATAACCTCGCCCCCTCATACCTAATGGATTTTCTGTCTCGTCATTCTCCCACTCGTCTCCTCCGCTCTGCTGACGCTCACCTTCTTACCCCCATCACCAAGACAAAATTCCGCACCCTGGGTGATAGATCATTCGCCATCACTGCACCAACCCTCTGGAATTCCTTGCCCCTTCACATCCGGTCTGCCAACACTCTTGCTTCTTTCAAAAGTCAACTCAAAACCCATCTTTTCAAATCTACCTATAAAAACTGACTGCCTCTTCTACCTATGTGTACCTACCTTGTCTGTTTACCCGTTCTCTGTATGTTTGTCCCTATGCTGCTTTGTAAAGCGTCTTTGAGTATTTAGGAAAGCGCTATATAAGACTGATGTATTATTATTATTATTATTATGTAGCATCATCTCACTTTGGCTCAGCAACAATTATTCTTCTGCTTAAAGACATTTTTGTTTCATCCAGGAATAACAAAAAAAAATGGATTTTCTTCCTCCAGGCAACAGCTGAAATCCCCCCTCTTTTGTTAAAACCAGCCTAAGGAATTTCCCCAATGTCCGGCTTCACTTTTATTGCCCCCATAAAACATGCAACAGATCCACGACTCAGCTAATTTCCTTAAACTCTGGACATGCTGGATTTAAACAGTGAACTTTAAAGTACATTATTACAAACTCAATTCTAAACCTTCATTCTTTTCAGAACTATGAAAATGCAGATGGACTCTGATGTTTTTGATGTGGAAAATATGTGTGAAATGCATTAATCTGTGATTTTATATATATGCATGTTAATGTTTATATGAATGTTTATTCCTGCATGTTGATTTAGAAGCACTGCTTATAATTTATACTAATCACTAAAGTTATCTTAGTTTAATACATAAAGGGAAATATTAACTTCCAGTATGTATCAAAGTTTTGCCTCGATATCACATGTGACTCCAACAGCCAATCTCTGCATGACAACTCTTCATTCCAAAGCGCTCCAAACAATAGACTGTTTGTTCATTGGACTAAAAGTTCATCGAGCCCGCCCACGAAGGACGCTCATTGGCTGAGATTCCGGTCAGGCCGGAAGCCCGTGAAACTCAACAGAGCTTATATAAAGGAGAGAGACTCCTGCTTCAGTCCAGCTCTTTTCGCCTGCTCTTTTCGTCACCGCTATTCGGCTGCTCCCTCTTTTCGTCATCCCTTTTTTCTGATCTCCTCCATTGTCTACACACAGCAAGGAAGAACAAAGGACCGTCTGACCACTTGTCGCTTTTCTGAACACAGAGCAGATAACTCGTAATTTGTTTATGTCACTTTGTATTTTCTTTTCCTCTTAAATACCTAAGAATTCCTATTTCTTTGAGCTCAATTCTTAATCGGAGTTAAACTCCAATTTTTATTCATCACTTTTTCTTTGTTAAACTTTCTGTAAAACCACCGTTTGTTTGATTTCAATGTAAACTTTAATCTTGACTTTATTTTGTAATATTTTTCTTGACCAAGCACCCACCAGAAGCTACAATTTTTATCTAAAGTCTGAAGCCTTTTTAATTTGAGATCGGATTAGATATCTTTTAATTATTATCGAAGACCTCTTGAGAAGACGCAGCTTCCACGTCACGTGCAGCTGAGGAATCAAGGCTGTTCATCACACGCTGAAGAAAAGTCATCTAACCCAGTTTCAACTGTGGGTCATACGGCCAAGATCCAGTCCTTCGACCGCTTGAATTTAAAGGTCGAACTGTGGACCCTGAAATATCTGCGGGCAGATATTTCCCCTAACATCCACGAAATCTTGGGCTGAGGACGACGACATAACCATCGTCGACCGAGAATCACGTGAGCTGCAAACTTTAATTCAACTGCTGAATAAACTTCTGAGGTTCTGTAATAATTTGTATATCTAATCAGATGCAAATTAAGAAGCCCTTAACATAACTCTTCTTTTCATTGAAATTCCGTTTTTATTTTCTTAAGATTAATTTAGGACTTCTTCATATAAGTAGTAAACTTTCTCCATAAATTTGCGGGTTTTTTTTTATATAATCTGTTAACTCAAACTGATAAGATAAGATAAGATAAGCCTTTATTAGTCCCACAATGGGGAAATTCCAGGATTGCAACAGCACAGGGATAGCAACACTCAGAGCAACAATCAGAAGGCAAGAAAAAACAACATCTAGTAAACATATGTCCATAGATAGAATTTCATTTCTCAGTTTAACCCTGGTTCCGAAAATATTGACATTGTTAATCTATCATTTACAAGATTGATTTTGTGATTAAGGAAATTACTGCAATGTCTGTTAATCATTTCATTTAATAAATATTTAAAAATGAGAGAAGTTGTTGGGAATTTATTTCATTCCGAGTCTGTTTCAAGCCCAGGTATCGAATTCACGGAAAATTTTTGAGACTGATTATTGATTAATTTATTGAGTGATCAAACAGGTATAAAGTGAAATTAAAGATCAAATTGCTTCTTAAAGATAGAAGCTGGTGCCCCTTATGAGTGTTATTAACTTTTCTGATGTATATGAAATGAGATTTGAGCTCAGATTCCAATACATCAATATAAATTAAATAATTCATACCTGATCATATTTGTTATTTAAATATTTCTATTTTCCCTTACAATTATTATTATTATTATTATTATTATTATTATTATCATTATTATTATTATTATTAACACTGTATGGTCTTGGTGGGTACGGTGTTGTCCACACAGAAGCTGATGTAGTCCGTGATGGTGTGAGTGAGTCCATCGATGTCCTCACCATGTGGATCGCAGAGCTGCTCCCAGGCGGTAGTTTCAAAACAGCCCTTTAGAGCGTCCATTGCCTCCTCAGACCATAACTTCACTGTGCGCATGGCCGGAGGTTGTCTGTGCACTAGGGGTTTGTACACCGGCCGGAGATGAACCAAGTTGTGATCCGATCTCCCGAGTGGGGGGAGTTGCGATGAGGTGTACGCCTACTTAGTGTTTGTGTAGAATAAGTCCAGTGTTTTATTGTCTCTAGTGTGGCATGTGACATACTGGGTAAACGTAGGTAGAATGGGAGACAGTGAAACATGGTTGAAATTGCCAGAGATGAGGAGAAGAGCATCTGGGTGTTCTGTCTGCAGCCTGCCAGTTACTGAATGGATGATGTCACGCGCTGTCCCAGCGTTCACCGTCGGATTTGCATAAATGACAATTCAGATCACGTGTGAGTATTCCCTCGGGAGATAGGTAGGCCGCATGCTAACAGCTAGCAACTCGATGTCTTTGCTGCAGTGTCGTTGTTTAACAGTGATATGTCCCGGTCTGCACCAGTTGTTATTAACATAGATCAACACTCCACCACCCCTTGCTTTGCCACTGTCTGGTGTTCGGTCTGCCCGTATCGTGTGGAAACCCTTCAGCTCAATGTTAGCATCTGCTACTAGTTCAGTTAGCCACGTCTCGGTAAACAAACACGTCTCGGTAGAGTCGGTACTAGCACTCGTAGTGGGTGGATGTAATACCTGAAACTAGATCTGAGGTCATGTGGTAGTTTTTCAAGTAGGCGAGCTACAGTCATGTGAAGAAATTAGGACACCCTGTACAAGCCTGTGTGTTTTTTAACATATGTGGACATATGGATATTTAATGTTAAAAATACTGGGAGATTCACATAAAACAAAACAAAAAAAAAACTAAAAATGAATTAAAGACTTTTTCCACCTTTTTTGTAAAATGTAATTCTAAACAAATAGTGAAGAATAAATTAGGACAGCCCTCATCTTTTTTGGGACACCCCCACATTCATTCTCATTTACAATGGCTAAAATAAATTTAAAAAAAATGCAAATAAAAACAAAAACAAAGATAGACATACTAGATAGGTGAACATTTCTCAATAAGAGCTTAATATTTAAAGGGGTGACCAATTTTTTTTTTAACATGACTGTACATGTCAGTCCAGGTCAACTGCGCCCCCATGACCCAGGTGCCCCAACATGCTTACCAGGGATCTGACATGCAGAGCAAACATCCTGAATGATTTAATGTCCCCATTGTTTATGTGGGGACCATTCATGAACTCAGCTATGCACTGGAGAGCTAGCTGGTGTGCCGGCCAATGTTGTTGGTTTAATGCTGCCATGATGTCTGTGAAGGGCTAATGTGACTTGCTGTAAGAGTCTGCAATGATGTCCACCAATATCTGGAACTTGAACCATTCTGTAGTATCCCTGAGCAGGTATTGTCTACAGCAATCCGCAGCCTTGCAAACTTCTCATTGATTGAGGTGGACAAAATCTGAAATGGTGGGAGCAGGCCCCAGGTATGTCTGCTCCTGACCACCAGGAGGGCTTCAGGTTCAACTGCTGGAGTAACAACACTCAAGTGAGTATCTGCTACTTTGAGGTCCTGTAGCTAAAGTGACACAAGTCATATCTTCTCCCAGGGAATATTCACAAGGATATTTACTGTCTCTGAGACTGGAAAGGGCCCAGGGTATTTGTGATGTCCCTCTTGGCCCCTGCAGTGAACTGAAGCCCACTGGTCTATATCTCTGATATCCATCTCTGTATGGATGGAGAATGGAGCAGAGATTATGCTTGCCCAGAATAGAAATCTGTACCAGATGTGTTTTAAGGCCTCCATTTAGGAGTGTGGTGATGTAAATAATCATCTCCTGCTTAATAATGGCAGTGATAGTGTGACTAGTAGGTGTAGTAGGTGCAGGAGGGTGTAGTCACCATGTCTGACTGATGAGTGGGAATAATGTAACTCTGTTCACACAGATGCTCGATGGGGCAGAGCTGCTTCAGCTTCCTTCAAGTGCTGGCTTTGCTGTGACTCAAAATCCCTCAACTCACTTCACTGTCTGAGCACATAATTCTGGAGTTTGACCTGCAGGAAAGGCTCTACCTTTCCTGCCGTAGCTTGCAACACTTCTTTGTCTTCTTCTTCTTCTGGCTGCTCCCTTTATGGGTCACCACAGCGGATCATCTGCCTCCGTCTCACCCTATCTCTTGCATCTTTCTCTGTACCGCGGGAGAGCCCCAGTGCCAGTGTCCGATCTGCCCTGGATGTGGGTGCCGGGTGGCAGGGGAGAGGATCTGCGGTGGTGAGCAATGCCCAAACGATTGTCTCAGGCGTTCTTGGAGCACGGCCGTGGAGGACTGGTGAACATGAGACCACAGGGGCGGGGTCAGCAGCGGTTCTACAAGCGGTCGGGGCAGGACCAAGTGGCACTGGAGGAGCGAGTGCTAGGCAGAAACACTGCAGGCCGTGCAAGGCTCCACTTGGAGTCACGGAAAGGGTTTGGGCTTGGGCGGAGGCGAAGTCAAGGCAGGTGAGGGAAAGGTGGAAGATGGAGCGGCACCAGGGTCGGCTGCAGGTGACGGGCGAGCAGCAAGATGGATACCTTCTGCTGTCGTATGGCTTGTGGCACCATCCTAATGAGTTACGGTGTGCCCCGAAGAGGACAGTTGGGCACGGCCACAGACGGTTGGAGCACTCGGAGGTGTGGAGGAGAAGACGCATTGGGACTACAGCAACCTGCTGTGGTCTGGGAAGCGAACTACCTCCAGGGGCGGACTGATTGGGAAGGGTCTGGGGAAGGGGGGGGCATGGGTCATCTTCACTGAGTCATGGATGTCTTCCAGTTGTTAAATTTCATTCTGTGTTAATAGTTTTGGGGATTGTTTTAGTGCTATATTTTGTATAGAAAACACAGCAGTAGTTTTTTTTTTTTTAATGGACTTTTATAGCATCAGCGGCAGAATAACCCGCCTCGCTGTGTGTCGGGTAGGATGGCAGTCTACCCCCCCCCCACTAATTTTAGTTATTTTGTGTGAATGCTATAGGCCCCTTTTGTGATTTGGGTCTAGTTATGTTTAGCGGATGACTCGGGTTTCAAATTGGGGTTGGCTGATGGGTGTGTGTGTTTTGGATTTTTTTCTGGGGGGCGGGGGGGTTATGTATTTATTTGCTGTTCATATACTGTTCTTATTGGAGCTCTTATTTGTGTGGTACGGGGTGGTGGCTCCAGCTTTCGGTCCCGCCAGCCCCGGAGGTATAAGAGGGGCTGCAGGTGGTGGTGGTGGTGGTGGAGGGGGGGGTCTCTGTCGCCTTACCTCTGCCAGCGGCTGCATGCACAGCAGGTGCACTGAGAATGGCTTGATAATAAACAAGTGTTCAGCTCCACTCCTGGTGTCATCCTTGTCTGCAAGTTACGACATAACAGTAAGGTTACAACAAGCCAGCAGCAGACCAGATTTAATTTGGCTTGATTTAATGTAAATGATTGCACTACCCTGAGAAAAATATAGACAAAAAGAATGAGTAGGGTCGTAACTGCTGTATTAAACAGTGATATTGCTTTATACTGCGTTTAGTTTTAAATAACACATCAAAAAACCAAAACATTAAAACTCTCACTGTAGAATATTTAAATGACTGTAGTCATGTTTTGTGTTGTGAAACTACATAAGAGTTGGGGGTTACAGATATTTTCTGATAATCAGACCAACATTCCACCTGATATGTATCACTCTGCTTCAGTGAAGCTCTAATTATCTTTAATTGCAGTTACTGTTGTGGCTTCTTATAGTGTGAGAAATAAGGTAAAGTGTGCCCTCTTTTCTATAGTGGGGAGCTGTTTGACAGGAGACAGCCTTCACACGCCAATCTGCCCTCATGTTTTCTTCTCTTTCTGGTTCATTTGCCCACTTTGCTCTATTTTTGGAACTTTTAAAATGAGTTGCCATACAATTTCTATTTAGACCTCACAGTAAATATTTTTCCCCCGTCGGTTAAAGACCAAAGGGAGATTAAGGCCAATTTGTTCTTTGTAAGAACAGAGAAATTTGTTCTTTTTCTTGAGGTAGCAAGAACAAGAACAAAGTTATTTCTGGACAGGACATTTCATACTTCACAAGAAACTCAAGTGCAGAACTCCTGGGAAATTCACATTCCTGACCAGTCACACAATAGTTCTTGGAAACCACACAAGAAAAAAGTTCTGCCATGATGATTTGTCAAGAACAAGCTGTAAGAAATGCCAAACTTGGGCTGCAAGAACAAAATGATGCCATTTTGTTCTTGCAGCCCAGGAAAAGAAAACAAATTTCTCTGTTCTTGTATGTATAGGTCTTGATGTTAAAGCAATGCCCATCTGTCTGTCCATCCCACAAACAGTACTTATTTGTTGACATCACAACAACTCCTACACTTTTTCCCAAATATTGTAAATATTAACAGGTTTTGAGATCCACTGATGATGCACATTTTGTAATTTGTCTCTGATCAGATGATCTCTGCAGGAGTTACAGGCCCTGGTTTATGATGCCTTAGTTCACCTCAGTTAATAGACAATAACCATATTGCGAAATCAACTCGTCCTACAGTTTTGTTCCAAATGTTTTGAAACTTGGTTTGAGATACACTGATGATGCTCATGGAAAAGTTAAAAGCTTCTCCCCCTCTGTAAAATATTGGGATCTTCAAAGAAAACAGTTAGCAGATACTGCACTAGAGCCTCGGTGAGCTCTTGTTATTAAAGCCCCACAGTGCACTGCAAGCTTCTGACTTTACTTAATTTAAAGATGCCAAGAAGAAGCCAGTAAAATCAGTCTAAATTGGAATCAAGGATGCTGATGTCTCAGCTAAATAGGCTCTACATAGATCACTGCTCCCCAGTCTCAGTGTTGTATGATTAAGGTAATTTACCAGAACAGAAACACTATGATGGATTTATCATCCCAATTGGGCCCTCAGACTAGCTATATGATATAATACACACATGGACAAAATTGTTGGTACCCCTCTGTTAATGAAAGAAAAACCCACAATGGTCACAGAAATAACTTGAATCTGACAAAAGTGGGAATAAATAAAAATTCTATGAAAATTAACCAATGAAAATCAGACAATGCTTTTGAATTGTGGTTCAACAGAATTATTTTAAAAAACAAACTCATGAAACAGGCCTGGACAAAAATGATGGTACCCCTAGAAAAGATTGAAAATAACGTGACCATAGGGACATGTTCAACCAAGATGCGTCCTCTAATTAACATCACAGGTATCTACAAACTTGTAATCAGTCAGTCGGCCTATTTAAAGGGCGACAAGTAGTCACTGTGCTGTTTGGTGACATGGTGTGTACCACACTAAACATGGACCAGAGGAAGCAAAGGAGAGAGTTGTCTCAGGAGATTAGAAAGAAAATTATAGACAAGCATGTTAAAGGTAAAGGCTATAAGACCATCTTCAAGCAGCTTGATGTTCCTGTGACTACAGTTGCACATATTATTCAGAAATTTAAGATCCACGGGACTGTAGCCAACCTCCCTGGACGTGGCCGAAGGAGGAGACGGATAATACGAAGGGTAACAAAAGAGCCCAGAACAACCTCTAAACACATTCATGGTGAACTCCAAGGTCAAGGTACATCGGTGTCAGATCGCACCATCCGTCGTTGTTTGAGCCAAAGTGGACTTCATGGGAGACGACCAAGAAGGACACCACTGTTGAAAACAAATCATAAAAAAGCCAGACTGGAATTTGCCAAACTGCATGTTGACAAGCCACAAAGCTTCTGGGAGAATGTCCTATGGACAGACGAGACAAAACTGGAACTTTTTGACAAGGCACATCAGCTCTATGTTCACAGACGCAAAAATGAAGCATACCAAGAAAAGAACACTGTCCCTACTGTGAAACATGGAGGAGGTTGTGTTATGTTCTGGGGCTGCTTTGCTGCATCTGGCACAGGGTGTCTTGAATCTGTGCAGGGTACAATGAAATCTCAAGACTATAAAGGTATTGTAGAGAGAAATGTGCTGCCCAGTGTCAGACAGCTTGGTCTCAGTTGCAGGTCATGGGTCTTGCAACAGGATAATGACCTAAAACACACAGCTAAAAACACCCAAGAATGGCTAAGAGAGAAACATTGGACTATCCTAAAGTGGCCTTCTATGAGCCCTGATCTAAATCCTATTGAACAATAGACAATAGACAAATTCCTAGTTTGTGTACTACATGAACAATGGCAATAAATCTGATTCTGATCTTCTGATCTTCTGATCTGATCTTCTGATCTGAACATCTGTGGAAGGAGCTGAAACATGCCGTCTGGAGAAGGCACCCTTCAAACCTGAGACAACTGGAGCAGTTTGCTCATGAGGAGTGGGCCAAAATACCTGCTGAGAGGTGCAGAAGTCTCATTGACAGTTACAGAAATCATTTGATTGCAGTGATTGCCTGAAAAGGTTGCGCAACAAAATATTAATTTAAGGGTACCATCATTTTTGTCCAGGCCTGTTTCATGAGAAAATAATTCTGTTGAACCACAATTCAAAAGCATTGTCTGATTTTCAATGGTAAATTTTTATAGAATTTTTATTTATTACCACTTTTGTCAGATTCAAGTTATTTCTGTACCATTGTGGGTTTTTTGTCATGGCGGCCTCTGGGCCGTCATTGGCGTCATCAACTCCAGCTGCGCACAGACCAACAGGTGTTAATCAACGGCTGTTAAAAGCCAGCGTCGCTGACCTCTCTTGCTTCATCAAGGACTTCTCATCAGCGTCAACCAAGTAAGAGAACAATTTGCTACTCAACCCCTTGTCTATACCCCTGTGCACAAGTGGACCTCCTTGGCGGCGGACCTGCGTCCCCAGCTGACGGGGTAACGCCATCTCGCACACGTAGCGCTTCGCTACCACCACGACTACCGGTACGTCTTGCTCCTCAGCTTCCAGAACTGTTGTTGTATCAGTTGCAGGAGTATTGGCCACCGCTATCAGTGGAGTCACTGTCATCATTATCAGCTATATCATCATCACCACGTTCTGTGGAATCACTAACCTCGTCATCGTCAGGATTACCATCATCCCGGTCTGTGGAGCCACAGCCGGCATCATCAGAAGAATTACCCTCGTCACAGCCACGGGTGGTATCCCCAGCACGTTCACGGACACCTTCACCTCCACGTTGCACGGCCGCTGGATCTCAGCAGGGCGAAACCTGTGCTGCACTCAAGTAAGCCTCTCCATCTGTAGCTCATCACGAGTGTGGAACAAAAGTAATTGTTTTCTGCTTGTATGTTCCAGGGTTGCCGGGTCTCCGTCCACGCTGCTCAGCTCCAGTGACCAGAACACTATCCACGCACTCACACACGCACTACACACTCTCACTATCAAATAAAGATTATTGTCACTATCTGCCCGTGTCAGTGTCTGTCTCCTGGGTCCTAAATCATGTCATTTTTCTTTCATTAACAGAGGGTACCAACAATTTTGCCAACGGCTGTAATAGAATATTGCTTTTATCCAGGAATCCCAGATGTGCCTACTGAGGGCTAGCTAGTTTGTAGACCACTTGGCCAAAGTGACTGTAGAAAATACAATAAAGCTACTGTTTTGTATAGTATGTATATTTTTAGCAAAATTGCGCTCCAGCAGTCAGGAAATACTTATTTTCATGTAGTAGTGCTAGTCTTGGGTGAATAACATAACATTAAATAAATAGATAATATTTTCTTTCTTATTCCTGTCAACTCAAGGTACTCAAACACTGAGGACTCTGGTGGGCATGGCAGCTTTTAGCAGCTGAGTTTAGGTTGTGTTCCAGGATAGGAACAAACTGTAAGCTAGGAGAGCGACTACCTCCATAGATAAGTAATAACTGACCAAGTTCCAATAGTTGCCTTGCTTTAATATCAACCAGGATTTTTACATTTACCAAACAGGGGGAAGAAACTAATTTGTTATAAGGAATTATCTCTGGTGTTATAAATGCTTATGGTGCTGCATTACTTCTGTTGTGTGCTTACCACAGATCAAAATCTCTCTTATACTCTCAACTAAACTAAAAACAGATTCATTAGAGTGATTCTCAACCGTATGGCATGCATGCAGAGGCAGTGTTATTGTTAGCCAAGAGAATCCGTTGAACATAGATGAACAAAGTGGGTTGAGATCATCATATATCTTTTAGTGGTTGTAGTTCAATTCAGTTCAATTCAACTTTATTTATATAGCGCCGTTTCACAACAACAGTCATCTCATAGCACTATCAACTGTAGGGGGAACCCCCACAGTGGCAGAAAGACCCCAGCAATCAGGCGATCCCCTGTGAGCAAGCACTTGGCGACGGTGGAGAGGAAAAACTCCCTTTTAACAGGAAGAAACCTCCAGCAGAACCAGGCTCAGGGAGGGGCAGTCATCTGCTGCGACTGGCTGGGGGGTGAGGGGATAGAGAAGAAGAAAAGAACAGACATGTAGAGAGCAAACAGCACGATGGGGACTCAATCTATGGGAGAGAACAAACAAATGTTAATGACCAGCAAAAAACATATTTCATTGAGAGTGAGAAAAAGAGTGAGGCCCAGTGCATTACTGGAGGTCCCCCGGCTGACTAAACCTATTAGCAGCATAACTAAGGGAGGGTTCAGAAACACATGATCCCTCCCAAATTCTAGGCTATATCAAAAAGGTAGGTTTTAGCCCTATTCTTAAAAACAGAGATCGAGTCTGACTCCCGAATCCAGATTGGCAGCTGATTCCACAGGAGAGGAGCTTGATAACTGAAGGCTCTGCCTCCCATTGTACTTTTGGAGATTCTAGATATTACAAGTAATCCTGCATTTTGGGAGCGTAGTGCTCTGTTAGGATAATACGGTAGTATCAGATCTTTTAAATAAAAATGAGCCTGATTGTTTAGAGCTTTGTAAGTAAGAAGAAGGATTTTAAACTTAATTCTAAACTCTATGGGAAGCCAATGAAGGGAGGCCAGAACTGGAGAGATATGATCTCTCTTTCTAGTACCTGTTAAAACTCTTGCTGCAGCATTTTGGATTAGCTGAAGACTTTTTAAAGATGTTTTAGGACAGCCTGATAATAAAGAATTACAATAATCTAATCTCAAACTAACAAAAGCGTGGATCAGTTTCTCAGCATCACTCTGAGACAAGATGCTCCTAATCTTGGCAATATTACGCAAATGATAGAAGGCAGTCTTAGAAACAAATTTAATATGTGAATTGAAGGACAAATCCTGATCAAAAATAACTCCAAGGTTCCTCACAGAGCTATTAAGAGAAAGAGTAACCGCATCCAAACTGAAAGTTTGATTTGGAAAGGAATTTCTAAGGTTTTTGGACCAACAAGAATGACTTCAGTCTTATCTGAATTTAATAGCAGGAAATTACAAGTCATCCAAGCTTTGATTTCCTTAAGACAGGCTTCTAACTTGGCTAATTGATTACTATCATCTGGCTTCATTGACAGGTATAATTGTGTGTCATCAGCATAACAATGAAAATGTATACAGTGCTTTCTAATAATGTTGCCTAATGGAAGCATATATAAACTAAAAAGAGTAGGGCCTAGCACAGATCCCTGTGGAACTCCATGACTGAACTTTGAGTTGAAAGAAAACTCATTATTTACATGAACAAACTGGAACCTATCAGATAAATAAGATCTAAACCACTGCAACGAAGTTCCATTAAGTCCAACATAGTGTTCTAATCTATCAAGTAGAATATTATGATCGATAGTATCAAAAGCTGCACTAAGGTCTAAAAGGACAAGTACAGAAACCAGTCCATTATCAGATGCAATGAGGAGGTCATTAGTGACCTTCGCTAAGGCTGTTTCAGTACTATGATGGATTCTAAACCCAGACTGAAACTCTTCAAGTAAACCATTTCCCTGTAGGTGGTCAAATAATTGTGTAGCAACAACTCTTTCTAAGATTTTTGAAATGAAAGGGAGATTAGAGATTGGTCTATAGTTGGCTAAAGCTCCTGGATCTAGCGTTGGCTTTTTGAGTAAGGGTTTAATTACAGCCATTTTAAAAGCCTGCGGTACATGGCCTAAAGTTAATGAAGAATTGATTATATGAAGAATAAGGGTACCAATAAGTGGGAAGACTTCTTTAAATAACCTGGTAGGAATAGGGTCTAAAAGACAAGTTGAAGGTTTGGATGAGGAAACTATTTTGTCTAACTCACAAAGGTCGATTGGAGTAAACTCAAGACAGACGTCAATAGAAGGAGTTGTAGTAGTTACAGTATTTAAGTTAACTGTGGGAAGAATCTGATTGATTTTATCTCTGATGGATGAAATTTTATTATTGAAAAAGTTCATAAAGTCCTGACTAGTAAGCTCTAAGAGAATGCTAGGATTGACAGAGTCCTGACTCTTTGTCAACCTGGCTACAGTACTGAAAAGAAACCTGGGATTATTCTTGTTCTCTTCTATTAATGCAGAGTAATAACTCGTTCTAGCTTTTCTAAGAGATTTTTTATAAACTAAAAGATGATTTCTCCAAGCTAAATAGATTTCATCTAAATTAGTGGAGCGCCATTTTCTTTCTAATTGACGAGTCTTCTGTTTTAAGCTACGAGTTTCTGTGTTGAACCAAGGAGTTAGAAATCTCTGATTAGACTTTTTCTTTTTTAAGGGGGCCACCAAGTCTAGAGTCTGATGCAGAGAAGCTGAAACACTATACACCATGTTATCAATTACAGAAGGAGCAAGCTGTCTATAGCTTATTTCCGTTGTGTTGACACATGGCATAGAGGAGACAATCTGCATAAATTTGGTAACAGCATCATCTGAGAGGCATCTACTGTAATAATATTTTTCTTTAGGAGCCAAATAGTCAGAAATAGTAAAATCAAAGGTTAACAGACAATGGTCTGACAGTACAGGGTTATGAGGAGACACTACAAGATTTTCTATTTCTATGCCATATGTCAGAACAAGGTCCAATGTATGGTGGAGGTAATGAGTAGAATTTCCTACTTTCTGAGAAAACCCAATCGAGTCTAATATTGAATTAAATGCCACATTAAGGCAGTCACTATCTACATCCACATGTATATTAAAGTCCCCTACTATAATTATTCTATCAGATTTCAGCACTAAATCAGCTAAGAAATCAGCAAATTCGGATAAAAATTCTGAGTAGGTTCATGGGGGACGATAAACTATGGCAAATAAAATTGGGTTTAACCTAAAATTGCTAAAGTGCCCAATACTGAGGACCAGGCCCTCAAAGGAATTATAACATGTTTTTTGCTTTACATTAACTAGTAATTTGGAATGGTAAATTGATGCTACTCCTCCTCCATGACCAGAACTTCTGGGATTTTGACAGTTTAAATAACCAGAGGGAGTTGATTCATTTAAACCAACATAATCCTCTTGCCCTAACCAAGTCTCTGTAAGGGAAATTAAATCAATCTGATGATCAATTAACAGATCATGGACTAGCAGAGACTTGGGAGTTAGAGACCTAATATTTAATAAACCACATTTAATTTTTAAATTATGAGGAGGAACAGAGGCCAAATCATTCAATTTAGAGGCTTTATGTTTAATTTGAGTTTTACCAATATTTTGCTTTATCACTTTGGGATGCTTATGCATGATATTTTTATTCACTTTGGAGGGAGCAGACAACGATTCTCTGATGGGGAAGACAGGGGCTAAGTTGAGGGGTGGCGGATGAAGAGAAGCTGCAGAGAAACGTGTAAGACTGCGACTCTGCTTCCTGGTCCCAACTCTGAGTAGTCAGGGTTTTGGAAATAGTAGTTGTGTACAACAGTTGTGTGTAGTTGGTGTAACACTCAAAATTGCTCTTAGATCATGAATCTTAACAAGGGTCAGTTGTGTGATGAAGACAAACACTGGGTCAGTGATGCTGGTGGGACAGAGGCCAGTCTAAGCCTGACATTAAGGACTTTCAGAATTCTATTGCTGATTTAACATATATGTTGCAGCACTGAATTCTCTTCGCCCGACAGATGCAAGACATCAAATGTCCAAATCAGTATAATTATGTGTTTTCTGACCTGTCAGCTCTCTAGTACAAAGTCTGTCGTGTTCAGTTGGGTCCCTGTGAGGTGCAAACGCATGCCCTCAGAAATTACCTTGAATGAGACGTATGCTTCCTGCATGCTCCCCCATACATCCGTCTCATCTGTCCTAAACAGTATCCCTGATCTGGGAGAGAGAACACAACAGAAGGAGAGGGAAATGGATCACCATTGTATGCATCAGATAGCAAAAAGAAACAAATATGGAAATATGGCTTTTGCATTTTTTCAAGACCTGAGCGATGGGGAGTCTGATGGATGGAGAGGCTTCAGACTCAGTGATGAGGACTGGGTTGTTGACTGTCTTTTCTGCCATGCGTCCTCTGTTCTCAGCACCAACTATGGCTGTCATGCCAGGCGCAAATGATTTAAGACATGCTATCTTTGGGCGTTAAATCCTGGTGCGATTAGCAGGAAATTGACAGGTGCAAACCTTAGTAAACAGCTAGCACCAGTCATTTAAATACTCTCCTCCCCCAAATTTGTGCGTTGACATGACAACTTGTACAAATACATATGCAATGAGGCCAGGTGCAAAATTAATTTTATGCATGACTTTCCAGTTCAAACTTTGCACTGCGCTCTTTAGTAAATCTCAGTGGTAGTTTTTTGGGGGGGTTTTTTTGTTTTTTTTAAGATTAGATAAGCCTTTATTAGTCCCACCGTGGGGAAATTACAGGATAGCGGCAGCAAAGGGATGGCAGCACTCAGAGCAATAGTGATAAGATAATAAGATAAAAACTGGTCAGCCAAAGCAGTAAATAAATATATCTACTGTATGTACACACTCCTACACAGTGCAGGATCATTGCAGCTAGATGGTATCAACAGCATTACAGTGAGTTAAATTTCCCTGTAAAATATGAATATGGAGCCAGAGCTCAGGTGTGACAGCCCAAGAATTAGACAGAAAGAAGCTAAAGTCGAAATGGTAGCAGATCATGTCAAGGAAATTCTCACTTCATGTTAATTTAACTGATGTTTGTCTGGGTAACAGATTTGTTATGCAAAAACTCAAAGTGATATTTGGACTTGCACCACCCAGAGTATAATAGAGAGAAGCACATGAAAGGAAACAGATTCAGAAAGTCAAACTCCAGCCTGATGACTATTATAATTTAAAAACCATCATGGACCAATAGAAATGTGTCTTTTTCACTGGTGTTGTAATCAAGACCACACTGAGCCCAGACCAAGACTACATACCAGATGTCCATCCGTGATAGTCTTTGTGCTGGTCTTGACTTCATCTTAACCCACGTTTATGGTGTGAAAACTCATTCGGTGTTAGTATCACCTCAACACAAATACAACCAGATGATTAAAGCTTTAATCTGAACAATAACAGTTCCTCACTTTTTCCATGCATTGCTGCTCATCTCTTCTCTCGATATACAGTTTAGTTTCTACGTTTTGGAACTATGGGCTCAAAAATACAACACAGGCTGCTTTCTACTCCAATCCAAAATAGAAAACTGGTTTCCATCCCACACAGAGTGGGAAAGACACCTCACCTTCTCCTGTGTAGGCCTTTTGTTCCTCCTCTACTTCAACACTCACACAAAGATGTACCCACCTTCTGCTGCATTGTGGGTGAGTGTATCAACAGAAACCTCAGAGTAGTCCTATAAGGCAATGTCCCCCCCACAGGAAGTC
Organism: Pholidichthys leucotaenia; assembly: GCA_020510985.1. Classification (NCBI taxonomy): domain Eukaryota; kingdom Metazoa; phylum Chordata; class Actinopteri; order Cichliformes; family Pholidichthyidae; genus Pholidichthys; species Pholidichthys leucotaenia. The sequence continues at coordinate 4,248,173 of CM035843.1, read as the reverse complement.
AATCAAAGCCTCCCAGTGGTGAGCCATTTCTCCAGGCCCCGGCTGATCATTTTCCCTCTAATATCCACAGTCCCAGCAGCTCAGAGGCTGATCAGTGTTGCTGAAAACTGTCCCTTCTGTCTGAGGCCGCTGAGTGAAGAGAAAAACACACTGAATTGATGACTTTGTAAATGGAGGCTGGAGTGGACTTTGTGACACCCATGGTTCCCCCACCTCAAAATGCGTTCCCTGTCGTCCTCATCACAAGCAAATTAGCAATTCAGAGCGTGGCCCCGGGGTTGCTGAGTGTTTATGTGGATGCCTGGTGTGATGAAAGCTCACATTTGTTTCCTGTCACCGGCCTGTCATTCACTACAGGTGAGGCTACAGGTGACACTGATTTCAACTTTAAATAGCTGGAAAGACTTGCAATCACCAAAGAGGGAAGGGCAAGAAGAAAAGAAACTAGAACAGAGCGCTGCACCCCAGCACACACACACACACACACACACACACACACACACACACACACACACACAAATAAAAATGGTGTTATATCATCTAGGCTTAATAACCTGGTGAGAAACAAGCTCCTGTTTTGAAATACTGTAATTCAGAACCACTAGTCCTAATTAGCACTTCTAAAGTAGTTGACAGAGCTTTAGATGTTTTCCAATGAATGGATCATTACACAGGGTTACAAAAGTAATTTTTTTGTAAGTTGTCTGTTTTTTCAACTGATTTAAGACAATTTTGCACCTCTGAATCCGAAAATGACATCTGTTTCTCTCTATCAGGTGCTAAGTAAAAACCTGTACTTACTCAGTACTGTGCATGTACTTACCGTTATATAAAGGTAAGGACATGTAAATTGAATGTTACGTCATCATTGTTCAAAATTCAGAGAATTTCAAGACATGAAAAAGAATTTTGCATCATATAAAGCGAAAATACCTGTACATATAAACAGAAACGTATAAACAACATGTGGCCATAGTTCAAAAAGTTGACCTGATTGAGCAAAACCAATGAGATTTTTTGGTTTCAGCACATCAAAATTGTCCTAAATCAGCTAAAAAAAACTTAGACAATAAATTTGGTGTTGACCAGTGTAATCTGTCTCTAGTACAGTAATATCCCATGTGTACTTGAGCATTTCCAGCTGCCACAAACATTAACGCTGCTGTACTGAAACATGCAGCACAGTCCGGAAGCACTCGCCTCATGTTGTGTAGTGTTGATTAAATACATTGAAAATGACATTTAATGCTGTACATCAAGCTGATCCAAATACCACCAACAGGTGTTTAATGAGATTCAGTGTGAGGAATGTTAGCGGGTTGATGAGGGCGTCAGGAATTATGTTCTAGATGCTTTGTCTGCAGCCTCACAGCATCTGCTAAATGCATGTTGGCTATTAACCAGTGCTATAAATACAAATGAGAGCCTTAAGTTTGTATGACAGCTGCATCCTTGGTCCTCTTTTTTCCATTTCTTGAACTGGGTTTTGGTTAAAGGTAGAACAGAGTCTAATCACGCAAGTATACAAGCCACAATACTTTTTTATGCATTGCAAAGTATTGATTTGCAAGAAGGATATTTATGTGAATAAACATGGATCACCCCAGATACTATTACCAGAAGAAACAGCCAGTTAGAAGTCCCCTAAACATCACTACCTACTCCCTATCAAGCTAAAGAAACTTTTAACTTTCTTTGTAATCTCAGTTAGACCCAAGAACTGTTATTGCTCAAAATCTACTAATGCATAAATATAATGTGACAAAAACTAATGAAAAAAGATGTAAGGAGAAGCAGAAGCTGGTCTCATGCCACCACACACATCTGGGAATTGACATGTCCTTCACTGTAGCAGACCTTACTGATTTCAAGACAATGCGGGGAGAAAGAACGGATGAAATAAGGCAAATAAGGACCATTTGTTTCCACCCGTATTTTCTTGGTGTCTGTCTGCAGAGCAACATGAGAGTAAAAACGTCAGCATGGCTGTGTGTCCATCCATGTAGATCAGTAGGTTTACACATGTATATTTGTGAGTTATCATTTAGCCATCAACATTACTTAATTAAGGGCTACAGCTTCTATTTAAAGGTTTCAGGTAGGGATTATCTGGTCTCAGCACAATACTGGGCTTCATTACCAGTGCAGTAGCAAAACAGCACTAGTGTACAATGTAAAGAGGACTACAGCACACATGCTGATAGAACAGCAGTTAAGTGTTAATTACTATTATCACCCCTCAGCTAGTGACTAAAGCAGGATGACAAACTACACTGACAAGCAAAAAGCAGAATATAAACAGAGTGGAAAACATCTTTTAACAAGTATTGGTATCGGTACTAAATACTTGTGAGTACTCAAACTGAAGTACTCTGTCTGAAAAAAGACGTCGTTGTTCATCTGCTTTTACATTACTTGCTGATAATCTTGGTGTTTAGGGGATTAGTATTCTGTATTGTGAGTTTTTCAATAAACCATCCATCCATCCATCTAGCCACCTTCTACCGCTTATCTGCAGATCCGGGTTGTGGGGGCATCAGTCCAAGCAGAGCAGCCTGGACTTCTGCCCAGTTCACATAGCACCGTGATCCCCATGATTCCTCTGGCAGATGGTGAGCCCACTGGAGGGTGGACCCATGTGCCTGTTTTGGCTACACTAGGTCTCTGACGTTTTTTTTTTTTTTGTTTGTATTTTGTATACTTTATTAATCCCAGAGGGGAAATTGAGGGCATCCACCTGGATAGATGAAGCAGCCACGGTGCGGCACCAATCCCTTCACCATTCACACACACATTCACACCTAGAGCCACTTTACAGTCTCCAGTAACCTAACCTGCATGTTTTGGGCCTGTGGGAGGAAACCAGAGTACCTGGCGTAAACCCACGCAGACACGGGGAGAACATGCAAACTCCACAGAGAAGGGTCACTGATGGTCAAGGGGGAATCAATCCCATGACATTCTTACTGTGCTGCTGCTGTGCTAACCACTGCGCCACCAACCTCCCCTTTTTCTATTGATTCTTTTTTTCCAGCATTTTTCTTGGAGATCCACTGGTCTTCTCTTTGTCTGGCCCTTCATGGAGGACCAGTTTACCTTGGGGAGACCCTACCAGGGACAAGTTGCCCCCCATAACTTAGCCCCTGGGATCATTCGGGCACTCAAACCCCTCCACCACGATGAGGTGGCCATCCACTGAGGGGCCAATAAACCTAATTTAGCCAATTAATTAACCGACAAATGTACTATGTCCTACTATATTACTATATATATATATATATATATATATATAGCAGGAAAAATAATTATTGAACAAGTCAACATTTTTATCATAAAACATATTTCTGATGGAGCCACTGACCTGAGATTTTCCCCAGATATCAGTAACAACCCAAGTAATCCATACATACAAAGAAATCAAGGCAACTGTGTTCACAAAACAAGCTATATTTAATAAAGTGGAATGACACAGGGAATAAGTATTGAACACACTTGGTGAAATTCATTTAATATTTAGTAGAAAAGCCTTTGTTGGTAATAACAGCTTCCAGATGCCTCCTGTATGGAGAAACTAGGTGCAGGCATTGCTCAGGAGTAAATTTAGTCCATTTTTCCACCCAAACTGTCTTCAAATCTTGAAGGTTCCGTGGGTGTCTTCTATGAACTCTCCCAATAAAATATAGAATTGAATTCAAGATATTGCGCCTAACTTATAAAGCCCTTAATGTTCTGGCTCTTTCTTATCTGCAAAAACTCATAGTTCCCTATCATCCAAACAGAGTTCTGCGCTCCTAAAAATTCAAGCTCCTGGTGGTCCCCAAGGTCTCTAGAAGTAGATTGGGAGGTACAGCTTTCAGTTATCAAGCTCCCCTCCTGTGGAACCATCTTCCCAGTTCAGTTCAGGGGGCAGACACTCTCTTTATTCAAGAGTAAGTTGAAATCTTTTCTCTTTGATAAGGCCTATAGTTAAAAATGTTGCCGCCGCCAGGCCTTTCCTCACATGTGCAGCCCAACCAGGCTTGATACCGGAATGTCTGGCTTTGACTATTGTATTTGTTATGTTTGTTTTGAATGTAGCTACTGCCAGGCCTCCTACTTTTTATCTCTTTTTTCAACCCAGCCGGTCGAGGCAGATGACCGTACTCTATGAACTACGGTTCTGCTCGAGGTTTCTGCCCGTTAAAGGGAAGTTTTTTTCTCACCTGTGTTGCTGCAGTGCTTGCTGTTAGGGGTCTCTGCTGGGTTCTATAAATTTGAGAGCGTGGCCTAAACCCACTCTTTTCTGTAAAGTGCCTTGAGATAACCTGTGTTGTGATATGGAGCTACAGTATATAAATAAAATTGAATTGAATTGAATTGAATTGAACTCTGATCTTCAGTTTGTTCCATAGATTTTCAATTGGATTCAGGTCAGGTGACTGACTGGGCCATTCTAGCAGCTTTATTTTCCTTCTCTGGAGCCAGTTGAGAGTTTCCTTGGCTGTGTGTTTGGGATCATTGTCTTGCTGAAATGTCCACCCTTGCTTCATCTTCAGCATCTTGGCAGATGGTAACAGGTTCTTATCAAGGATGTCTCTGTACATCTGTTCATTCGTCTTTCCATCAATTATATGAAGTCTGCCTTTACCATGCACTGAAAAACACCCCACATCATGATGCTCCCACCTCCAAACTTCATTGTTGGTCTGGTGTTTTGGAACTGATGTGCAGTGCCATTTCTCCTCTTTATTAAAGTGCAGTCCACTTTCTTAAATATAACTTGTTTTGGGAACTCAGTTGCCTTGATTTCTTTGTATGTATGGATTTCTTGGGTTGTTACTGATATCTGGTTAAAATCTCAGGTCAGTAGCTCCCTCAGAAATATGTTTAATGAGAAAAATGTGGATTTCTGGAGTTTTCTGATTATTCAAGTGCTCATGTAAACAGAATAATCTGATAAAGGTCATGTAACTGGGATCATTAACTCAAGTGGTCTACCCTCCAATAATCTTTTATTCAGTGCATGTAAACATGACAAATCTGATTATTGCCATTATCTATTTTTTCTCAGTAATCAGTTTATTATGACCGTGTAAAGTAACTGTCAAGGCAAGTTTATTTGTATAGCACATTTCATCCATCCATCCATCTTCTATAGCACATTTCATGCACAAGACAATTCAAAGTGCTTTATATAAAACATTAAAGCATTACAGCAAGTTGCAAAAGAAATGCATAAGAATTAAAATCAAACTACTAAATAAATGAGAAACAGAAAAAAAGCTAAAATAGAAAAAGACAGATACTGTAAAGTGCAAGAAATAAAAGTTACAGTGCATTGTGGGAGATTAACAACTGTTCTACTAAAAGGCAGCGGCCAAAAGGAAAGTTTTTAACCTGGATTTAAAGCAGCTGGGAGTTTCAGCAGCCCCAATGCTTTCTGGGAGTTTGTTCCACATGTGAGGAGCATAAAACTGAACGCTGCCTCACCATGTTTGGTTCTAACTCTGAGCACAGATAGTAGGTCTTACCCTGACCACCTGGGTGTCATATCTGCGGTGAGCCAGCACGCAAACAGCACTCTGCCACTAATTGTCTGAAATCACTTGCAGCTGTTCATTTGCTCAGCTCCACCCTATATAAAGGGGTGAGCTGGCTTTGCCTCCCTGTGGAACTGTCTCGATGCCTCTGCCCAAGTTGCCTCAGCGATCACATGCTGCTCCAAGATCGCTCAGCTCCTGTGTGTATGCTTGTCACTTTTGAAAGACCTCTGTAGGTGCCCCAACTGGATTCCGGACTCTGCAGTGCAACTTGGACGCCCTCCAGGACTAACTGCACACCAAGTCAGACCAAGTTTAAGTTCTACGATTTACAATTAACTCCCTCCACTTTCAAGAACAAGCCCCAGGCCTGGGAACCTTCCCAACCAACCTCAGTGGGTCTCCTCCTGCACCAGCTCCTCTCCTCAGTCTTCCTCTGGTGGGGAGCAGACTAGTAATTCATTCACCATTCCAAAATAAGCTTAACTTCATTGTACAACTGCCCAGTATTAGTCTCTAAGTTAATTACCCTTTCCTCTTTTCTAATCACAATCTAATCAAAGGCAATCTAATAACAACTAAACTATTCAACCAGTTCAATAAAGTACTTACCTTGCACCTTACCCATCGTTCCTGTTGTGGTTTCTGCTGCTGGGTTCCTGTATTAATCTATCATGTCACTGAGGCTCTGGGTGGTTCATAATGGACCAGAAGTTCTGAAATGTATTTTGACTCTAAACCCGTTGGATTAATTTGTATTAAGTCCAAAAAAAAAAAAAAAAAAACCTGGCAGATTGAAAAGGTATGAGTATATTTATTTTTCTGGCCAGGAGATATGACAATGAAAAGCCCTTCAAAGTCCATTCATTCATCAATCTAACTCATTCACCCATTGCTTAGTGTCTTATAGGTCTCAGTATTGGTGAGAATCAGGAGACAAGATCCTTGAAGTACATCTGGAGACAAACGAGGCGGCTAGAGAGTCTGAAGTGGCAGAATGAGTCCAAAACAAAAGATAATCAGTACAGCTGCATCTTTTGACCCAGACACACTCGCACACACACTGACTCTGGGGTGTCTGGAGGCCACATGAAGAATGATTACATATGATCACATAAAACGCACAAAGAATATACTATATCAGACATAGAAATATGAAAGGATAATGCAGAGTAATGTGAAATTATTCTTTCAAAACCATTCAGAGCTGTATAAACCAACAGCAGTATTTTGAAATCTGTTCTTTGACAGACAGGAAGCCAGTGTGAAGATCTGAAGACTGGAGTTATATGATCTACTTTCTTGGTCTTAGTGAGGACTGGGGTCAATGATGTCATTTTTGAAGGATAAGCACTTTCAAGACGATAAGAAACTTATTTCTGATGTCAAGTTATGGCTTTTCACACAACCTGCAGACTTCTATAGGCAAGGTCTCCACAGCTGCATAAAGCAATGGGAGAAGCATGTAACCTTTGTGGTACCTAGACTAATAGCTGCACTAAGTTTAATTCCTCTCACTCCATGTGAAATAAGTCGGGAAATCTATAATGAAAGGCCCTTGTATATGGAAATGAATTATCTTTAAATCAGGTCAGATGTTTTGATATCCTTCAGTGTCAGTATTTCAGAGCTTAAAGGTGATAGAGACAACATTCTGACCTCCTCGCCAGTAGGTGTCAGACTTATTCTTTCCCCAACTGATTGGTAGAAACAAACATCAACAGCACGGACTATTCTACAGTTTCAGTTCTTTGGTGATTATGAGCCAGGTAGAGCATGTCAAGTGGGGACTGTTTTGTGGCATGAGGTGTGGAAACGTGACATCAACCTAGTTATGCTACTGGCTCTGACTGGCTGTCACAGCCTTACCGGACACCATAGTCTCATCAACCAATTGCTCAGATGTAAATCTTATAATTGTTTTCTACCTGTACCCAAACACTTTGTTGACATATCGTTTTAATAGTTGCTTTCATGAAACAACTATGTAGTATACCTTTAAAGTGGAAGATAAGACTTACAGGTAAATTACCATTTATTTTTTAGTAATAACAAACTGATGTTCGAGGATGATTTTTGACCATACTACCTTATGGAGCTGATTAAAATACTGACACATAGTTTCCATTTTGGCCATTCAACTAAAATCATATTTTTATTGGTATCTTGTGGTGGACCCAATACACATGGAACTCCACACAGGACAACAGGGTTGGTGGGGGAGAAGATAGGGATGCTAATGGAGAAAGGTGAGAGGAGCTATACAGACAAAGATGTGCCTTTCACCCCTCGCCGTGCCAGGTTCACACCTGAGGATGCAGGGGTGTGAATGTATGCTAGCAAGACCTGCTCTGTGACGCGTGGGTCAATGTCATGTTAATGTGTGTGGATGTCTTTCATGTCTGAAGTCAAGACCTAAATGCAATTGAAAATCTGTGGGGTGACCTGAAGAGGGTTTTGTACAAGACAATGGTGTTGGCTGATATTTCCAAGAAACAATTTGGTATGCTGAGTGATGCCAAATGACCCCAAAAAGATTGTGGAAAATGTTTGGAAAAGATTTACCTTGGTCTCATTTTTTTAACGGGGGGGGGGGGGGGTGTCTGATGGGACTCCTGACTGCTGCACACGGGCGAGGGTGGCCATGCAGCACAGTAACACCTTCAAGACCATCACACTGAGCACAGGGGCCCACAAGGGTGCAGGCTCAGCCAGCCACTCTTCACCCTGCTGACTCATGGCTGAACAGCCTACAGCACCAACCACGTCTTCAAGTTTGTGGACGACACAACGGTGGTGGGCCTTATCACGAACAATGAAGAGGCCAACTACAGAAATTAGGTGAAGAGAACTGGTCCAGTGGTGGAAAGTCAATAACCTCTTCCTGAATGTGGAGAAAACTAAGGAGAATGTGGTTAACTTTAGAAGAGGACACACTGACTGATGCACACAGGTGAGGGTGGCCATGCAGAGCAGTAACAAGAAAGATGCTCCATACCGACACGCCAAAGCACTCCCCTGCCCCAAAACCCAAGAACCCCAAAACCCAAATAGAATGGAGAAGGGGGGGGGGGGGACAGGCAAAACCGGGAGGGAGGCAGCCTTCAGAGAAAGTGTCACATTTGTGCCTCTGGGGCATAGAGGAACACTCAAATGCAAGGTGATACTTTTCCGTAATTTATTGTGAAAATAATACAGCTCAAGGGCTGAGGAAACACAAGACGAGCCCACAGCTGAACACTTACATACAATAAGGAAGTGAAAACCCACTGACGGGGGCCCACACTGACCTTAAGAACACTACAGGGAGAATCAGATGGCAGCAAAATAAATAGAGAACTCAATGATTACAAAATAGGGAACAGCTGAGATGGTTGTGAACTAAAAGGAGAAGTATGAGAATGTAACCGTAAACAGGAAATGAAACTACAACAATTTATTTATTTATTTAGCGAATGCAAAGTCCTTAAGCCAAGCAGTTGCCTCCTGGTTTGCTGTATGGAGGGTGTGTAATCCTCCTTCCAGTCTTTGGAGTGGGCAAGCCTCTATGATGTGTTCCATAGTTTGCTCCTCTCCACATGCGCACAGTGGGCTAGGGCTACTGCCCCATCTGTGAAGGCTGGCCAAGCAGGGGCCATGTCCAGTCCTGAAGCAATTGAGTGTAGACCACTGTCTCCTTGGGAGGTTGGTGCCCGGGACCTGTTGGTTGGGGTTTATCACCAACTACAACAATAAGAGCCCCAAACCAGAAAGACTTCAAAATAAGAGTGAATCTAAGAACTAAGAATAAATAGGGAGGAATCACAGAGCACTACTAAATAACCAAGGACACGAGAAGGCTTAAGATAGCAATAATGGAGATGACAAAATACAACTTAGAGGGTGGAACATATTCTCCAAACGTGTCCGGCATGATAGAAAGGCTAACCCCCCAGAAGCCCCCCCACCATGGGTGAACCATGCTTGGTGAGCTTGTATGTTATGTGGTGAAATTGCATGCAGGTGTGTTTAATGTGAAGAAAATGGGTGCACGTGTATGTACTACTGAAGTGCATTTAATATGTGGGGGATGGTGTGGTAAGACACCCCGCTGCTACGGACAGCCAAGCCCCCCCCCACACACACACACTCAAGCCCTGAGTATGTTTGGTGCAATTAAAATTGATGTGAGCGTGGCCATGCAGCATAGCAAGTGTGAGACCCTCTCCACCGACACCCCACCCCAGAACCATCAGTACAGTATATCAAAAACGAAAGACTGGATGGGAGGTGGCCCTCAGAGAAAGACCACGCCCTTCCAGAAGCCAGCTCCCAAACTGCCCCCCCCCCCCTCAGATTCTGGTCACCAGGCCATGAGACCCAGGGCCCACCATCGTCACATCCCAGATGTACCACCAGCACCAGTATTTGCTTCCAGGTTGGATTCATTGCCTTTAAGTATATGTGGACTGTAATAAACCAGAGTAATGGTTTCCGCATCAAACAGGCTAATGAAATAGTTATTTCCTACCAATCTTTATCCAGCAGTTCCATATAGGATGACAGCTCATTATGGCTGCACAGTCTTCAATAGCACTGAATTCAATAGTGGTCATATCAGCTGAGGTTTTAGAGATGTGGTGTTTGTCCATGGCTGACCCTAATTATTTAAATGTAGCATTAATCCTCAGAATCCAGGGGATTTGTAGCTGAATTAGGGTCAGCTTCAGGTTAATGATGGTCAGAATTACCTGGGTGGTTTTCAGCACAGTTGAAAAAATACTACTTTTGATGTGGTTGCTGTGTGATTATAGCTCAGAGACTCACATTTGTGGAACGACTCTTCATCTGTCTTGTTGTCCATGTTTCGTGCACATGTGGCTGTATTTGTGACCTTTACTTTATTCAAATATCAGCTGTGTACTTAGGCCCTCTTCCAAATGGTTCTATTGTTTGACTTTTTTGTGTTTGTCAGATGGTATCAACAGTACAAACAGAACCTCCACACAGAGCTGTGCAATAGTACAGATCCCAGTGGGTGAGGCGTCAAGGTTTGACTGCTTTGATTTCTGTATTGCATTGACAAAAAAGCCTAATCAATACGAACTTGGGTGACATGTTCTATATGAAAAACATCACTTAACACCACCAAATAAATAGGAAAATTTGCCAAAACAGTTCAGGGACTGCAAGAGAAAGTTTAAATACTTATTCAATGCTTGTTGACAGGCTTGATACGATTTTTGACATAAATCTTTTCTGCAGGCCACTGTGTACACTCAGAAATGTATTGTTGGAAGGTAAACAGGGATATATAAAGGGTTCCTTATATAAGGTTTTCATACGTAAATAATAAAAAAAACAACATAAGACTCAAGATTCAAAGATTTTTATTTGTCAATAGTTTTATACATACAGGACATACAGGAAAATTGAAATGCCATTTTGCTCTTTCTTGGTGGTGTGCGCAATATTTATGAAAAGAAGGAATAAGGATGAAAAACAACAACAGCAGTCTATGTACAGTAATGCTATCATAGTGCAAATAAAGATAAAAGATGAAACCCAGCAATCCTATATACAGAAAAAAAAGTAGAGCCTTAATGCCCGTAATTGCAAGTTCAAATAGTTGCAGTAAGGTGCAGAGACATACAGCAGCAGATGTATTACAGTTGGTGTGCCAAGTCTTTCTGTGCAAACAGCTGAGGTACTTATTGTGTGGGTGAGTGTGTTACGGTCCAGCAGTGTGTGTGTGTGGGGGGGGGGGGGTAGTGGACAGAGTTCAGAGTCCTGATGGCCTGGTGAACAAAGCTGTTTACCAGTCTTGTGGAGCGGGCCCAGAGGCTCCGGTACCTTCTCCCCGAGGGCAGGGGGCTGAAGAGGGAGTGTGAGAGGTGGGAGATGTCGTCTGCAATGTTGATGGCTCTGCGGGTGAGAAAAATGTGGTAGATGTCCAAGAGGGGGAGCAGAGGGGCACCAAGGATTTTGCTGGCTGCTTTCACTGTGTCGTAGTGTCTTCCAGCAGGAGACAGTGCAGCTTCCATAGTGCACCATGATGCAGCTGGTGAGGATGCTCTCAATGGTGCCTCAGTAGAATGAGCACATGATGGAGAGTGGGGCTCATGCTTTCCTCAGTTTGCAGAGGAAAAAGAGGCGAGTTTGAGCCTTCTTGGCCAGTAGTGTTGTTGGACCAGGGGCCTCAAGTACAAAGGGTACTTAGGCACAAAAACATGGCGTATGTCCTTTTCCATGGAAAATTTCAGATGTATCAAGAATGAAATGACCGTGAAAATATGCATAGACCCACGGCAACTTCATGGCTGGCATACGTACGTTTCTAATGTTATTGGTCCGTTGGTGACACCAAGAGGTGATGTTGAGAGACTGATAATGATGTGAAAATGATCGTACACACCAGAGACACATGATGAACAAACATCCAAGCGTGTGCAATTGGAGGAGTTGATGTAAAAGCAAGGGCAAAGAAATGCAGAAAATGCCTCTAACAACAATGACGTTAGCATTATTAGAGGACATTGCAGATCGTGCAGTGAGAAGAGAAAGGGTATTTAGAGACAGAAGATTTTCTAGCTCAGGATGATGACTGGCTTGTCAGCCAGTTTAGGTTTCCATGTGCAGTCCTTGTGGAACTGTGCTCAGAGCTACGGCCGCTCTTGGAGCACGACACGGCGAGGAACCGTGGGATGCCCGCCCCAGTGCCGGTACTGACAACACTGGGGTTCCTGACAACAGGAGCATTCCAGAGGGAGCTGGCACACCCATTGGGAATTTCCCAGTCGAACCTGAACTGAGCTATGCCGGCTCTGTGGGATGGCATTATCCGGCTGTCACCCAGATACATCATATTCCATACAATGCAGTTGAACAGGCAAACATCAATGTGCAATTTGCAGCGAGAGCCACTATTCCGAATGTAATCAGAGCTATGGACTGCACACACATTGCTATAAAATCACCTTCACAAGATGAATATGTGTATGTTTACAGGAAACATTTCCATTCTATCAATGTACAAATTATGTGATGCAAAAATGCGACTAACCAACATTGTTGTAAGGTGGCCTGGTTCAACGCACGATTCATTCATTCTAATCAACAACATTGTTGGGAACAAACTACAAGCTGGCACTATGTGGATGGGTGGCTTCTTGGTGAGTAAATTCATGTAATTGTCCTAAATAGCCCACCTCCTGCGCAACGCACCTGTGCGTCCCCAAATATCACCCTGTCTTCAAGGCTTCATTACAAGTCAGTGGGTTGAGTAAGTGACTTCCTTTTTTTGCTGATTAAACTTCAGTTTCACAGCATTCTACCAAGCCCCCCCCCCCCCCCACTGTCTCTCTGTACAGTAGTTATGTCAATAAATACATGTGTAAAGATTGAAATGCAACAGTCTCATCCTTTCCTTGGCTAACTTCATTCATTTAGTAGTGTGTGTATTCCATGTAAGTTGTATATAACTATAAAGGATGAGATTTACATATTGGACATAAAATATGTACTTGTCAAGTCTAATATAATCTACTTTTAACTTACAGGTTACCATGGCTACCCACTAAATAGGTTCATATTGTCTTCTTTTTCATTACTGTTTTGCTTTATTCAATGAGCTGATCCACCTGGTTGGTCACAAATCACAGCGATCGGCTGACGCTTCTGAGGACCACTGTAGACGTACGTGGAAACATGTGGAGGTTAAATAAACATCTCCTCATCCCTGTCTAAATAAAGGAAAACAATAAACAAATCTTATAGGACTGTGAGCAGGCTATACAATTACCTGTATCCGGTGCTAATGCCGGAGGACAGCGTGCCAAACAAAACATTTTTACGCACCTCTACCACATTCAGGAGCACCTCCACCTCACGGTTGGTGAAATTCCATTAAATGCATGATTTTTGATCGTGGATACAGGAGAATCAAACATGCAGGGCTTGTATATATCTATTTGCATACTTATTTTCATCTAATTGCAAATTCAAATGGTGTGTCAAGGGAGGAGTCCAGTATTTCCTCATCTGCGTTCAATTTCAAGTAGATTGGGATGTACAAAGGAAATGTGCTTGGATTCCTGCGTACGCACTGTTTCATACAACTGGATTTTTTTATTTTTTTTTTTGCTTAAAGCATTTTCTTGATTTAAATGTATGTCATCTTTCAGAAGGAAATCAATGAAAGTCTTTCTACATGAGGTCTGAGGAGATTTCCTCAGAGATGTGCACCCCCAGGAACTTGATGCTGCTTCGATGATCAGAGGGGGATGCTGTGTGTGTCTTCTTCTAAAGTTAACCACATTCTCCTTAGTTTTCACCACATTCAGGAAGAGGTTACTGTCTTTCCACCACTGGACCAGTTCTGTTCACCTCATTTCTGTAGTTGGCCTCTTTATTGCTTGTGATTCTACTTCCGCCCTCCCAAGAGAGCAGACGCTTTTTTCTTCTCTCCTGCTGATTTTTTCCTCCCCTCCTGTTATTACTAGATCCCAGCTTGCTGTTGTCTGTCTGCGTCTGCCTGCGACCGCCGAAAAGAAATTATGGAGTTAATAAGCTGGGCTTTGAACACAATTGACACTATTTTTTCAACAAGGAAACGTGCTCCGGGGGAAGCTGTCTGCCCCGCTGGAACGGCTCCAGTGGGCTATCTATGTGACACGGGTAAATGGAAAATGCTGTGTCTCTCTAATATTTCTATCGAAGATATTGAAGATCTGTTTATCTTCGTAATCTTGGTGATTGGGATAATTCTGATTGGGACAGGAATTGTCTTGGTTTACCGCAAATTGCTGAAGATGGATTCAACCTATCAAAATGCTGGCCAGGCGAGGTGCATCCAACAAATTGAGAAACTGGAGAAGACCATGATAGCGACTACTGGAGAACTGTCTCGTAAGGTGGATTACATCATGGGTTCGCTCAGGTCTTTCCACGACGAATTCAAAGCTGCGCAATGAAGGATTAATGTACTGAATCTACAGAAGAAATACAAGTCTTCTCTGTGATCAGTCCTATTTGGCACTATTATTCCCCATGAAAATTCCTCCTGGCTGTCTGCAGTCTGTGTTTTTTTTCAAAATCATGAGCACAAGGCCTTGGACAGCCAGCTGCAGCGCCAGATAAGACTGGGCGCCAGACAGACAAAACATCTTCTGCCAAGGGTCCTTGGGTCTCTCTTATTATCATCAACACTGCTCAACACCGCACACACATTGATTCATGAACTGATTAAAGATACTGTACACTGCTCTCTTGTGTCTTGTGAATTCTATTGTATGCTAATGCATGAGGGTTTTTTTCTGTGTAGTCAAAATTTGGCTCACATATGAGCGTTTATTCTGATTACTATGTTTTTTCTCTCTCCTATTGTGTTTTCCTCCCCCTCCTCCCCCCTCTTTACCTCCACTGTTGACAGGCGCCTTGTATGGCGACGCGTCATTGGATGCGCCTAACGTGCGCGTCTTATGTCAAGTCAAATTCCTTGTGTGTTTACTTGTAAATATACTTGGCAATAAAGCTGATTCTGATTCTGATTCTGATTCTGATTCTGATGAGACCCACCACCATTGTGTCGTCCACAAACTTGAAGGTGTGGTTGGCGCTGTAGGCTGTTCAGTCATGGGTCAGCAGGGTGACTGGCTGAGCCTGCGCCCTTGTGGGCCCCTGTGCTCAGCGTGATGGTCTTGAAGGTGTTCCTGCCGACCCGCACATTCTGTGGCCTCCCTTTGAGAAAGTCCAGCACCCAGCTACAGAGAGAAGTTTTGAGTCTCAAGTGTCTGTTTTTGTATCAGGTGCTGGGGGATGATTGTGTTTAATGCTGAACTGAAGTCCAAGAGCAGCATTTGCACACAGGAGTTTTTTGAGTCCAGGTGAGTGAGGGCTGGATGGAGAGCAGCAGCGATGGCATCTTCTGTGGATCTGTTTGGCCTGTATGCAAACTGAGATGGGTCATGGGAGGGAAGGAGGGTGGACTTAATATTCTGCATGACCAGCTGCTTGAAGCACTTCATTATGATGGGGGTCAGTGCTGCGGGCCGGTAATCATTGTAGCCGGATGGGACGGGCTTCTTTGGGACCGGTATTATGGTGGAAGCTTTGAAACACGTGGGGACAACAGCTTGACTCAGGGAGATGTTGAAGATTTTTGCTAGGACATTCTTGAGCTCCTTCACACAGTCCTTTAAAATGTGACCTGATATGTTGTCTGGTCCAGCTTCCTTGCGTGGGTTGATCCTGGAGAGGGTCCTCTTGATGCTAGCTGGATCCAGACTTAAAGCCTGCTTGTCTGGAGGAGGAGTGGTCTTCTGTGCTGATGTGCTGTTTTCTGCTTCAAAGCTGTCAATTAAGTCATTTAAGCTGTTAATCAGTGTGATGTCACTCGCACAGGACTGAGGTGAAGGTTTGTAGTGGGTGAGGGTCTGTATGCCACACCAGAGGGAACGTGCATCTCTGGTGTTGCTGAAGTGTCTGGATATTTTCATGCTGTACTATCATTTTGCCTCCTTGATGCCACGGGACAGGTCGGCCCTAGCTGTTGCTAGTCCTGCAGTGTCGCTGGCACTGAAGGCTGCGTCCTGAGCCTTCAGGAGCCTGTAGACCTCTGCTGTCATCCACGGCTTTTGGTTAGCATGAACAGTGATGTTTTGCAGTGACTGAAATCATCAATGCATTTTGCTCTGTATGCTACAACAACCTCAGTGTACTCCTCAATGTCTGCATGGTCATTGTGAGCGGCTCCATGCTTGACAGTGTCCCAGTCACGCTGAAGCAGTCTTTCAGAGCATCTGAGGCCCCCTTCTGGCCACACATGTACCTGCTTTTTTTGGTCTAATGGCTTTCACTCTAGGTCTGTATACAGGCCTTAGCAAGATGGTGATGTGATCAGAGAAACCAAGGCTGGAGGGGGGGGGGGGGTGCTCTCTATGCGCGCTTGTGAGTTGTGTACATCAGGTCCAGCAAGCTGTCTCCTCATGTTGGAAAGTCCACATGTTGGTGTTGATTTGGTAGGAGGGGCTTTAAATCTGCATGGTTGAAGTTGATTGCTGGGGTCTTTCTGCAACTGTGGGGGTCCTCCCTACAGTTGATAGTGCTATGAGATGACTGTTGTTGTGAAATGGCGCTATATAAATAAAGTTGAATTGAATTGAATTGAATTGAATTGAATTGAATTGAATTGAATTGAATTGAAGTGTCCTGCTGTGATGAGGAACCTGTGTGGATGTGCTGCGTCTCCCTGCTGGCCTGATAGAGTTCATTTAGTGCCCCCCCCCCCTCACCAATGCTGATGCCTGAGACATACAAGACCTTGTTAAGTTAAATTGTATTTATTTTAATGCACATTAATAAACATTTCTGTAAATGTGCCAGTTTAGCCATTCATTCATTCATTCATTCATTCATTCATCTTCTTCCACTTAATCCTTTTCGAGTCGCAGGGGGGCTGGAGCCTATCCCAGCATCTTTGGGTGAGAGGCAGGGTCCACCCTGGACAGATCACCAGTCCATCGCAGGCCAACACAGAGAGACAGACAACCATTCACTCTCACAGTCACACCTAAGTTTAGCCAGTTAGCTAATTTTCAGCTGTAGTCCCTGGGCGGGTAACACTCATGAATTCGAGGGACATCAACACTGTGCATGTAACAGGACACATTTAAACAAAAAAAACAAAAAAACAAGGACAGCACCTACATAAAAAACCAAGACAACAGTTAAAGCAGTTAAAACTAGAAAAGCACTCAGAGAGCGCATACCTCCACCAAGGCTTCTTCCGTTTCTCATGGATCACCTCCAAAATGTACTGGGTTTGTGTGTAGGCCTAGAGGCACTTGTGGTGAAAATGGCATCAAAGTCTGTCCATCAGTTTTGGAGTATTGTTGCTAACACACTGTGAGAAGATAAGAGCCTTGGCCGAGGTATGCATTCTCAGATCATCACCAAAATGTAAAGGGTTCCTCTGTAGCCCCAGAACCACCTCTGGTGAAAATTTCATCCAAATCCATGCAGTAGTTTTTGTGTAATCCTGCTGCACAAATACAAACAAAGCCCTTGGTGGAGGTATGCACTCTCAGATCATCACCAAAATCTAATCATCTGTTCCCCGTGCCATTACACACCTTTCCTGAAAATTTCATCAAAATCTGTTCATAACTTTTTGAGTTATGTTGGTAACAGACAGACAGACAGACGCCAGTAAAACCATGACCTCCTTGGTGGAGGTAAAAACACACTTCTGAACGTTCAGACGAATTACAACAGAATGGTCATATACAGTATTTGATTGTGTTTTAACCAGGATTTTAAGTTAATTTTAAAAGAGTGGAAGGTGTCCGAGTGTCTAAGAGCTGTTGGCAGACTGTTCCAGGTGTGAACTGCTCTCACTGAAAAAGCTGACTGGCTAAAAGTAGACCTGCTCATCGGTATCCCACAGTCCCTCTCTCTACACACCTGGTGCGTCCACCAACGGATGCTCTCTGCTGTATAAAAGCACCGAGGGGGGAGGACTCAGTCATGGAAAATGTTATAAACAAGGTAGACATCCGTGAATTTGATAAGATTGTCCCAGCTCAGTAAATTATGGTTTGCAAGGCAGTGACAGTGATGATGACAGTCTGGTTTCCTGCCAAGTATCTTCACAGCTTGATGGTAAGCTGACTGTATAGGTTTGAGTGTTGTACAGGAAGTGGTTGTTTCCATTTTGTTCCTTAGGGTTAGACTCTCTGTGGTGTGTGGTGGTCAGTTTATCACAAGACATGATGATGATAATGGTGGTTTTATTTCTCAGTGTGCCCAGGTTGTGCTGGCTTAAGAGACTCGACTACTTAATATTGTCGTAAGCTGAGCCTTCAAGGGAGAGATTCAGACCCAAACGCCAAACTCAGGTTTGCGAGGTTTAATTAAACTCAAAATATAACAGGACAGGAACGAAAACTCATAGACTTCAGCAGGAAACAGGCAGGATAATGAACAGGGCAGGAGCGTGTGGTCCACGCCGGCATGACAAAGAAGGACGTTGTCCCGAACTATGGGGCAGCGTCCCTTAAATAAGGCAAGGACTAGTTAACCAAAATAACAAACAGCTGTGGATAATCAAAAACCAAGAGCAAGGATAATTAACTAAAATAATAAACAGCTGTGGACAACCGCAAAACAAGCTAGGAGAAAACAGACATAAACAAAGGACACTGTCAAAATAAAAGCACAAACCAACATGACGACAGAAATGAAGACGTGATCCAGACAAAACAATACAAAGGATGATAATAACACACTAAGGCAAGTTCAGGAGTAAATCCCAAACCAATGACATGATAATAATACTGGGAAATCGATACCAAACCTCCAAATGGACAAGTCGGGGGGGGGGGGGTGAGTTGACTCAGTCCAGAAACAGGAAAATATAGTTTGCAACACAAAATGGGCTCAACTCAAGCCCTGACAAATTTAACAGATCCAGACTGCAGTGTCTCCTATCCAGTGTCCTGAATTTTTTTAAGCTGTATTCTCTAAAACATGTAAATATCGTCTAAAGATCATGAGCAGGGCAGTTTGCATCCGTTTCTATTTGCCGCCTAGTTTTACCATCAGGATCTGGATCCTGTCTCCACGTTGTGGTACGACTGCAGACTTGCAGTTTAAGTCAGGAGCTGCATGAAATTGAATTTTTATTAGAATATCATTACCACTGGTGTTTGCTTTCTCTTCTCATTTCAAGAACCTTTTAATCTGTTTCACCTGCAATCTAAATGTCGACCTCGTTTAAACTCTATAATTACAGGACTCCAGTATGAAAACTGATCAGACGGGTCAGCACACTGAAAGGATCATCGTA
This sequence comes from Pholidichthys leucotaenia, assembly GCA_020510985.1. Taxonomy (NCBI): domain Eukaryota; kingdom Metazoa; phylum Chordata; class Actinopteri; order Cichliformes; family Pholidichthyidae; genus Pholidichthys; species Pholidichthys leucotaenia. The sequence goes on along the minus strand of CM035843.1, from coordinate 4,228,829 downwards.
ACTTTTTTCTGTTCTTTGTATTTCTACCAGAAATTTTCGTGGTTGCTCATTACATCCTCGTCATGTTCAAAGTTGGTGAAGGACTCTGGAGCCTCACCTGTTTGTGATCCTAACGAGGCCGTCTGGCAGCCTGACAGGGAGGGTTTTAATTTCATTAATAATGTGTCATGGCTTAGTTGGCATACATGTAGCATTAAACACCCTACGGCTCCAATCAAGTCCGACATGACGGCACTGGTAATCCGTGAGCTGGCATAAGCAGTATCTAAGGAAGCGTGCACGGGCCCAGGGGTGCACTTGAATTGGTCATCAACATAATGAGGTAATTTTAAAGAGATTGCCGCTGAGACGGATAATAGGCACATCATCAAGGTGCCTGCCTGACCTTTACTAACAAACTCTCACGCCGCCATGCACCCGCCTTCACGTTCTTCTCTCAGTCATGAGATTAAGCTTCAACTCTGATTCACACAGAAAATAAAACTGCCTCATTGTTTTTCACAGAAATATCATTTCATTTGATGTGGGGCTGTTTTGGTCAAAATCGTATTTAAACTGTATTTATTCATTTTGCCGTAAATTCCAGGTAGAAGAGATGCCAGCGACATCCTGTAGTTTTACAGCATCATACATGTAATGTAATGCACTTTATTTCTAGAGCCCTTTAAAGCAACCTGTAGGTGACCAAAGTGCTTTACAGAAAATTAAACAGCATAGTCATAGCAACAGAGCCAAACTAAAATGCTGTATATTTCTGTGACGTTTCTAATTAACAGTAATGTTCTGGGGTTACTTTAAGTTTCCACTGGTTACTGTACACAGGCATAATACGCTGAACCAGTTTAGCAGTTTAGAAGATCTAAAATCCCAGTATTTAATGCAATTAAAACTAGCATTGTTCCGTGGGCTCCAGACACGTGTTTAAACTGCCACATAATAAACAATTTAAAGGGGGATTTAATGGCACAAAGCTTTATTGAAACAGGCAGCATCAACAGGGATTCTGCTAGGGGGCGACTGTGGCGCAGGTGCAGTGTGACCGACTACTGATCAGCGGGTCATGGGTTCCATTCCCGCTCTGTCTGCAGTCTGCATGTCAACGTATCCTTGAGCAAGACACTGAACCCCCAGTTGCTCCTGGTGGCCTGGTTAGCGCCCGTGTGTGCATGGCAGCTCTGCCGCCACCAGTGTGTGAATGGGTGGGTACAGGATCTGTAAAGCGCTTTGGTCATCCAGAGATGAGGAAAAGTGCTGTATAAGTGAACGCCATTTACCATTTACTGAGGCAGCCGTGGCTCAGGAGGTAGAGCGGGTCGTCCAATAACTGGATAGTTGGCGGTTCGAATCCCGCTCTCCCCAGACATCCTGCCATTGTGTCCCTGGACAAGACACTTTACCCACCTTGCCTCCAGCGCCCATAACTCTGGGTATAAATGTTTGGTGGTGGCCGGCGAGGCCGTTGGCACGGATTGGCAGCCATGTTTCTGTCAGCCTGCCCCAGAGCAGCTGTGCTATAGAAGTAGCTTCCCACTACCACTGTCTGTCTGCAGTGAATGAATAATGTATCTGTTTGTAAAGTGTCTATGATAAAGCGCTATATAAATCTGATGCTTTATTATTACTGTAAAAAATTCAGTAACAGTAGTTACGAAAAAATGCAAACTGTTAGATGCCCCAAATACAAAAGCCAAAGAGATTCTGGGGGGGGGGGGGGGAGTTGCAATGGCAACAAACTAAGATTCTGCATGTCAGAGAACTTAAACCTGAAAACACAACAGACGTGGTATCTGCTGCAATGCCACTGTCTGTCAAAGATCTCCACCTCACTGCTCGTTCTTCCCTGGTTTTACTCCAAAGCTGCAACTCTAAAATAGCTGGTAGCTGTTTTAGAGTTGCAGCTTGGTGCAGCAGTGGTCAGCACTGTGGCAGCACAGTAAGAAGGTGTTGGGTTCGATCCCACCCCCTGACCATGGGGGACCCTTCTGTGTGGAGTTTGCATGTCCTCCCCGGGTCTGTGTGGGTTTACTGCGGGTGCTCTGGTTTCCTCCCACAGGCCATAAACATACAGGTTAGGTTAACTGGAGACTGTAAAGTTGCCCTAGGTGTGAATGATGAGAGATTGGCGCCGCACCGTGGCTGCCACATCCATTCACGAGGATGCCTGGAATTTCCCTCTGGGATTAATAAAGTATACAAAGTAAAATTTAAAAACAATTTTAAAAATAGAATAACTTAGGGGTGAACAATAACATGATATACTTATGAAGTTGATAAAATCAGAGTCTCTTATGGTTTGTCAGAACAACATGTGGAGTTCAGAGCCGACAGAGAGAGACTGACCCGTTCAAACATCATGTCTGGTAATTACTGGCAGAGAAATAACGAGAAGCTAGTTTTTAATTACCTTGTTATTTGTAGATGCACAGTCCAGCTGATGCCGATGAAGCAGGAGTTCTTGTTCTTGAGCAGCAGCGCATGTCCTAATGCTCTGAAAAGCTTTGCAATTGTCCCTCATGAGTTTGCCACACCCATTCTAAAACGTGCTGTAGTTTTCTGCCTATTAAAGCATCACCACACTGGTGAGCGCCTGGGCGTTTGCTTCACACTGAACAGCCCACAATGCATTGCAAATTACACTACAAAACCATATTACATTAAACCAGTGTATTACTGTTGGAAACTGGCTGTAAATTAACAGCAACTGCTGACAGGGCACAATATTTGTCCTTCAAAACACTGTGGAGCAAAGCGCTGAATTCTGCTCAGCTCTTCATAGATTTCTGGAACGCATTTCAGAGCATCAGTCATGAAACCATGGAGGAGTTTTACAGCGTTATGGCAACCCAGGCACGTGAAGAAGATCAGACAGCAGGGTGTGACGGTCGGTCAGGGTCACAGAAGGAAGCAGAGATGAAAGAAACACGATGATCCTTTATTTATTTATGTGTTTGTTTGTTTAGGACAAAAATGTCAAAGTCATTTAAAAATAAAACAAAAAAGAATATTTAACAAATATATCAAAAAATATAAAATAACAATGTAAAGTGATCAAACACTTTTTAGAGGAGCCCAAAAGGGAGCAGGAAAAAGAAGAAGCTTTTCTGTCATGATTCAGATCAGGGTTGGACTCAAACGCAGAGCTGCCAGAACGACCACTCAGACTCCCATGAAAAGTTTCACAATTTTATTGAAAAACACAGAAAAAAAGTGCAAACTTAAAGGAAAATGAAACACAAAGCGCCAACTTAAGTCTTCACAAGACAGGTTCCCCCTGGAGCACACGTAGCCTAGAGGACAGAGCAGACAGCAGTAATAAGGGATAGATTCTCCAAAGGCAGAATAATGTGGGAAAGCACACTTACAGCTTGAGCAGCGGAGTCCAGCAAGGACAGGGGGACGGGTGGAAGGCAGGGACCTAGGTGGACGTCGTGATCTTCCTGGTCAGGCGAGCGTGATCAGCCCCGGGAGCACATCTGCAGGTGGCAGCAACCTGAGGAGCAGGAAACAGGGTGAGAGTTCTGATAACTTAAATAAGAAGACTAAAGCTTGATATGAACTGTGGCTGCAAACCCAGACGATCCAGCGATGAGCTCTCCTCAAGCTGGACCTTAAAAACGCTGGCTCATCAGATGCAGCAGGTGGAGAATCACGCAGGTGTGTCCAATCTTCCAGAGAGGGAAAACAGGAACCGCGGGGGGGGGGGGGGGGGGGGAGCACGCCATCCTAATCATCACATTTTCAAGTCCTAGCCTTCACTATGGTTCTTAAGACTTAAATGAAAAGAGGCTGCCGACTATACAGACCAATCCGAAATGAGACACAAAAAAAAAAAACAATAAAAACACATGAAGAAGAGTGTCTGTAAAGAGGTGTGTGTGCGGTGGTGGTGGAGCTTATCAGGTGCTCAGCACCCCTAAAGCTCTGATCCTAGAACTGCCCCTGAAGCACACATTTGTTCCACTCAGACCAATCAGGTACATTTTTTTTAAATCATCCAGCAAACTAGCAAGAGATTTTTGATGGAGAAGTATAGAGAAGGTCAGAAGGAGTGGCACTGTGTCGCTGTGGATCGAGAGAAAGCAGATGTAAGCAAACTTTCAGTTTGGATGCGGTTACTCTTTCTCTTAATAGCTCTGTGAGGAACCTTGGAATTATTTTTGATCAAGATCTGTCCTTCAATTCACATATTAAATTTGTTTCTAAGACTGCCTTCAATCATTTGCGTAATATTGCCAAGATTAGGAGCATCTTGTCTCAGAGTGATGCTGAGAAACTGATCCACGCTTTTGTTAGCTCGAGATTAGATTATTGTAATTCTTTATTATCAGGCTGTCCTAAAACATCTTTAAAAAGTCTTCAGCTGATCCAAAATGCTGCAGCAAGAGTTTTAACAGGTACTAGAAAGAGAGATCATATCTGTCTGGTTCTGGCCTCCCTTCATTGGCTTCCCATAGAGTTTAGAATTAAGTTTAAAATCCTTCTTCTTACTTACAAAGCTCTAAACAATCAGGCTCCTTTTTATTTAAAAGATCTGATACTACCGTATCATCCTAACAGAGCACTACGCTCCCAAAATGCAGGATTACTTGTAATACCTAGAATCTCCAAAAGTACAATGGGAGGCAGAGCCTTCAGTTATCAAGCTCCTCTCCTGTGGAATCAGCTGCCAATCTGGATTCGGGAGTCAGACTCGATCTCTGTTTTTAAGAATAGGGCTAAAACCTACCTTTTTGATATAGCCTACAATTAGGGAGGGATCATGTGTTTCTGAACCCTCCCTTAGTTATGCTGCTAATAGGTTTAGTCAGCCGGGGGACCTCTAGTAATGCACTGGGCCTCACTCCTTTCCTCACTCTCTATGAAATATTTTTTTTGCTGGTCATTAACATTTGTTTGTTCTCTCCCATAGATTGAGTCCCCATCGTGCTGTTTGCTCTCTACATGTCTGTTCTTTTCTTCTTCTCTATCCCCTCACCTCTCAGCCAGTCGCAGCATATGACTGCCCCTCCCTGAGCCTGGTTCTGCTGGAGGATTCTTCCTGTTAAAAGGGAGTTTTTCCTCTCCACCGTCGCCAAGTGCTGCTCACAGGGGATCGCCTGATTGCTGGGGTCTTTCTGCAACTGTGGGGGTTCCCCCCACAGTTGATAGTGCTATGAGATGACTGTTGTTGTGAAATGGCGCTATATAAATAAAGTTGAATTGAATTGAATTGAATAGATGATAGGGTGCCAAGAGAGGAAGTGTGGTACTGTATGACAAAGTCAGGAGTGGCAGAGAAGCATGTAAGGGTGGTGCAGGACATGTATGAGGACAGCAAGCCAATGATGACATGTGCTGTAGGAGTTAGAGATGGGTTCAGGCTGGGGGTGGGATTACATCAGGGATCAGCTCTGAGCCCCTTCTTGTTTCCATGGTAATGGACAGGCTGACAGATGAGGTCAGGCAGGAGTCTCCGTGGACCATGATGTTTGCAGACAACATTGTGATCTGCAGTGAAAGGAGGAAGCAGGTGGGAGAGAGCCTGGAGAGGTGGTGGTGTGCTCTGGAGAGAAGAGGAATGAAAGTCAGTAGAAGCAAGACAGAATACATGAGTGTGAATGAGAGGGAGGCAGGTGCAACGGTGAAGATGGAAGGAGAAGAGGTACTGAAAATAAATGAGTTTAAGTACCTGGGGTCACCCATCCAAAGCAATGGAAAATGCACAAGAGAGGTGAAGAAGAGAGTGCAGGTAGGGCGGAGTGGGTGAGAGGGCTGCCAATAATTTGTTGATGACCCTCTGCACAGCCTTCCTGGATTGTTGTTTCTTTGACTTTCTTCCTTTTTCCTGTCACTCTGACATTGCACCATTAAACAAACCCACGTCATGTTTACATTGTGTGATCAGAAGAATGCCATACCAGCCATCATTTTTTAAATAAAACTCCCTGTTAAAAGTCAGACTGGAAGAATATAGACTGGAAGCACTTCATTAAATGAAGCTTTGAATCATAGATTTTTGAATCGAGGATTTTTTGTAATCAAATTACTCTGATTATTTTAATAATTGTTGCAGCCCTAGACAAAATAAAAACGTTACATGAAGACAGGCATAAGCATAAACAAGTAAAAAAAAAACAAAAGTAAATTAAAAAGAATAAAAGTGTTGCCACACCTCTGGGTATTAAAGCCAGTTGTGAATAAATACATTTTAAGCTTTGATTTAAAGAGGTCCAGATGAGTGATGACACGTAAATCATGGGGGAGATTATTCCAGATTCTGGGGTGGCGACTGAAAAGCCTTGTTCACCCCAGTGTTTGACCTGGGCATGTCTGGCACAAGATGGTTAGATGACCTCAAAGCCTTGACATGGTGACGGAGAGTTAAAATCTCAGATAATCCTACAAGTACCTGGGTGTTCATCTGAACAATAAACTAGAGTGATCACACAATACCGACGCACTCTACAAGAAAGGACAGCGCAGGCTGTTCCTGCTGAGGAGGCTCAGGTCTTTTGGTGTACAAGGTGTGCTGCTGAAGTCATTCTACGACACGGTGGTGGCATCAGCCATCACTTTTGGAGTGGTCTGCTGGGGCAGTGGCATTACAGCAGCAGATAGGAAGAGACTGAACAAACTGATCAAGAAAGCTAGCTCTGTCCTGGGGCAGCACCTTGACCCAGTGGAGGAGATAGGAGAGAGAAGGACGGTGGCTAAACTGTCATCTCTGCTGGAGTCCAAGTCCCACCCTATGCAGGACATACTGAACGCACTGAGGAGCTCATTTAGCAGCAGACTACATCATCCTAGGTGCACAACTGAGAGGTTTCGCAGGTCCTTCCTACCAACAGCCCTCAGACTTTATAACCTAAGCAGGGCTGCTTGCAGAGATAGCAAAAAGACGTGACGACCTAATAGTATTGAATGCAAAAGACGCAACAGACTTACACAATGGTCCCCTCCAGTATACAACTAGGACAATATCAGTCGCTACAGAGGGTGACAATATGTATGGGTACATATTCATACTATGTAGGATAACTAAGTAGACGGTTATGCTGTTTATTGCATCTAGCTACAATGCTCCACACTGTGTGTGTTTATATATTTATGTGTACGTATGTATATTCACTGCTCTTATTTTCATATCTTCTAAATTATTGCTCTGAGTGTTGCTATCCCTGTGCTGTTGCAATCCTGGAATTTCCCCATTGTGGGACTAATAAAGGCTTATCTTATCTTATCTTATCTTATAAATAATCTGGACAAAGGCTTCTGGGAGCTTTAGAAACCAACAAAAGTTTCAAATAGATTCTAGACTGGACTGGAAGCCAGTGAAGTTAAAAGAGGATCGTTGTAATGTTCTGTTCTTGTGTTCGTTAAAAGAAGGGCCCCTGGGTTTTGTACAAGTTGAAGTTGGCTGAGAGGACTGAGAGATGCCAGCGTTTAGTGCACTGTCATCATCAAATGTGGAAGTGATGAGAGTGTGGACGGTCATGACGGCTCAGGAAAGGTTTCACTTCTGACAATGGATACAAGCTGCATATAAGGCTGAAAATCATGGTTTTCACAAGAGAAACCTGATGCCAGTTTACTTGGTGAAAGTATCAATAGCATTTCAAAAAGATAAAGGAGCTGGTTTTCTACTATTTACAGTTTCAAGCCTCCAAAACTCAGTCGTCATGTGAAAGAATGAGCAAACTGCAGCCCAAGTTTTCTCTTGTATTCAGGAAGTGTGGTGGAGTTAACAGGGCCTCAGAGTTGTGGAGTTCAGGGTTGTTTGGTTGTTCTTTTATGTCTACTGCCTTTCTTCCAGTTGTTCTTATACATCCTGAAGCTGCAATTTATATTCCAACCATCTCCTCCAACATTTTGTCTGGAGTTTGTTTCTGAAGATGGCATCTGTTGCTTTGGGAATGCATCAGTGTCCCTCAACAAGAGCTGAAGGTGATGGATGAGGAAGCTCTGCGCAGCTCTGCTTTGACTCTTGCCCTAAAAACCTCAATTTGGAATTGATGGATGAACTCTAGATGACATAAAAATGCTTTATACTTGGCATTCAGGGCTTGAAATTAGCTCAGGAGGAAATTGAGCTTGAAAGAGCAATTTACTTAAAGCATAAGATTAAAACAAACAGTAAAAATAATTTCTTTTATTAGCCACTGCAAAGTGTATTTACTGTGGAATTCAGCAAATGCTTTATAAATAAACTTCATGTTTCAGCATGAAATGACCAGAACAATGAAATGAATCAATATCTGACAAGCTATCAGTTCCAAGGAGAAGCAGAGGTTCAATCCACCTTACATGTGGAAACGAAACGTTTCCACAGGTGTGCTGTTCCTGACAATCTCACTTTTAAAGATTCTTCATTTTGTCTTCCTTCCAAATATTCAATATTGGGATGGATCCACCGTGAGTCAAAGCTGCCGCCCATTAAATGGTGGAACTGGCAGCATGAGCCCATTATTTACTTTGTACAAATTGACAAGCTCAGATGGAAACTGGGCCCTGACTGATGTTCTCATCTCACCGCGCTGCTCCATGAAAGATTCACGCTGCATCTGTGGCGACTGAAAAACGCCGGAGTGCTTCGGTGTGTTCAGTCCGGCCGGCGTTTGGGCTGATCTGGGAGCCGTGGACTTCCAGTTTGGGCTCTTTTTTTCCTGTCCAGTGTGTCTTTTCCTTTGCTGCTGTAGGAAGCAAAACGTTTAGTACCCAGCCAGCATGTCCATGTGGGTTTGTGTCCATGTGGGCCCCATCTGTATTTCCCCACATGAATTTTACCTGTTTACTGACTTTCAACTTATTTTCCCATAAATTTGCTGTTTTCTTGTAAATTTGTGACTTTTTTCCATAAATCTGAAACTCTGTTATTGAAAATGTGAAACTTTCTCATGAATTATCAACTTTTTATTGTAAACTTTCAACTTTCCATCCATCCATCCATCTTCTACCGCTTAATCCTTTATGGATTGCCAGGGGAACTGCAGCCTATCCCAGCATCTTTAGGCAGGAGGCAGGGTCCACCCTGGACAGATCAGCAGTCCGTGTTACGGTCTGGACATGACCTGTTGCCATGTACTTGTTCTGTTTGGGGTTTTGAGTATTTTGTCTTGATGGGGACATGGACACTGCCCATGTCCTTGTCCTGACTTAGTTTGGTGATTCTCTGTGTTTTCTATTATTATTATCATGGTTTCTGTTTTGTGTTATCGTTGTCCCTGCCTGATCCTGAGTTCTTGGTTGTCATTAATATTATCATTATTTTGGTAATGATTATCGTCATGGTCACGCCTGCTAGCTTTATCCCTGTCTAGCTTTTCAGGTTTGGCTTTATTTTGACAGTGGCTTTTGTTATTTTCCAGTTGTAGCTTAGCTTGATCCTTGTCTGGTTTATTTCCTGATTGTCCATGGCTGTTTGTTATTTTCCATGATTTGCTTTGCCTTATTTACGGGACGCTGCTCCTTACCTCAGGGCGGCGTCCTCATCATTGCACATGATCACACGCTTCTGCCACGTCTGTTTCCTGCCTTGTCCTGTCAGTTCCCAGTTTGGTGATTTTTACCTGCTGCGAAGCTCGTGTTGTTTTCCAGCCCTAAAGCTGTTTTCTGGGTTTTGTTAAGAAATTTCACCAACGCAAAACCTAAGATACGAACAACCAAGAAAAGTTTGTGCATATCTGTCTGTGGGGTGGATTTGTGGAACAGTCTGGAGCCGGAACTGAAACTATGTACAAACAGAAATCAATTCAAAAAGAGGTACAAACATTATTTGCTGAAAGGATATATGTTAGAAGGGTAGTATTTATATGTACGATTCACTATGCTCACTCTGGGACACTATGGGACACTATGGAATGGTGGGAGGGACAGCACTGTGTATATCTGTGATGTTTGAGGCTGGTTTTGATGTATGGACATCAATGTATGCTAGGATGGATGGGTGTTAATGTTGATATGTACAAAATACAGTAAATTGTTTACTTGGGGTCTTAAAGGTGGTAATTTGTATATAATTCACCTGGGTGTATTTATGGAAAAGAGGAGTTGAAATTAATAAGTGTTCACTTCTTCCTTCTCCCTTTCAAACACTGGATACTGTTACTTTATTGCATTTGTCATTTGTTTTGTTTTGTTTTGTTTTGTTTTGTTTTTTCCTTTTTTTTTTGGAAATAAAGTATGTATCTATCAATTTCCCCTCTGGGGATCAATAAAGTATACAAAATCAAAAAATCAAAACAATCAAAGTCCATCATTTGGGTGCTGTCTTCTGACTTCTCACTTGTGACAGTACATCGCATGGAAAACTTTCAACTTTGTCTCATAAATATGAAATTCTTTCTTCATAAATTTGCAACTTTTTTCTCGTAATTTTGTGACTTTTTCCTCATAATTTTGGAACTTTTTTCTCATAAATTTGCAAATTTTTTCATGATTTTGTGACTTTTTCCCCGTAATTTTGCCATTTTTTCTCATAAATTTGCAACTTTTTTCTCGTAATTTTGGCAGCAGTCTTTCTGAAAGCTGCTCACTCACATTAAAGCAATTTGGGATCCAGATGGGTTTAGTGCAGGTAATCAGATTTCCTGCTCACCTGTCCATGTGGGCCAACATGGATCGCATGAACAGACTCACATGGGACCCATCAAACAGCTCAGATTTAAGCTTTGGTGCCCCCCGCATGGGTGCAGATCAAACCATCTGCCAGTAACACGTCTCTGTGCGTCGTTTAGTTGTGGATTATAGCACTGACTTCAGAAAATACTAATCTGCTTACTTTCTTGTGAAAAATGTCAAGTGCAGAGCAGAGCGAATCAAACTGGCCTAAAGAGGCGATGTAATGGCGGAGGACAGCAGTGGCCATGCATCACGGGTTGTTATGAGCCTGTTTTCAACATCTGTGGCATTAGTCATCATGGAAAAATGCTCACTGTGGCTGGCAACACACATTACAAAGATGGAACACAGCAGAGTGATGAAGAATGATTTATCCAGATCTTTATTCTCGGTGCCAGACCTCGGCGTGATTTCTGACACTTCCTATTGCCAATTAAGTGTGTTTGTGTGTAAAGACTGTTGGTTGAATTGCGTATTCCTCCGCATAAATCTGCCTAGGCATGTGTTTTGCATCCATGTGTTTCTTACATTAACCTCTCTCAGTTATTGTTAGCAGCTCAGTAGACCACATCGTGTGGGGAAGCGATGCAGATTAAAAAATGCCATTTTCAAACGTTGAACTTTGTCAGGTGATATAAAGCCTGCAGTGGGAAGCGCGCACGGGAATCTGAAGAAGGAATCCACGCTAAAGATGAAACACCTGCAGGAATTGCATGCATGTGAGCACACACAGGACGTGACTGTGTTGACTCGCGGTGACACGGCGGTAGTGTCTAATCTCTGATAGGGTTGGCCCGGTGTGCTGCCAGCTTCACACTGAATAACAGCCTCTGCCTCCTAAGCCACACTGGCCTTTGACTTGTTTACACAGATTAGAGATGTGATGTTGAAACATGTGCCGGATCAAACAGCGGCTCTGCCGAGGCGTAGCAAATGTCAGCGTGATGAAGGTGAGAACTCTAATGCTGTATTATCTCCACCACATTGGGAAGCAGGTGTGATAAATGTCCAGTGGAGACAGACTCAGGTCCACCTGGGAGGGGGAGGGGAAATCTATTTAGCCGGTATAGTGGGATAGCGCTCAGGCAGTCCAATCTGAAGATGTCTGCTGGTTGATGGGGTGGAAGCGGTGAACGGACGTGGCACAGTTTGGCCCCAGAGATTTCTGCCTGACACTGCCAGGGAGGACAGACAGGTGCAGGTCAGAACAAAATAGGAAGGTCAGGACAGGACAGGCAGGTGTCGCCTGATGTACTGAGGGTTAACCGCCTCACAGCCATGTTTCCATCAACTGTGCCCGCAACAGAGACGCCCAAGAAACCAACCTGAACCCCTTCTCTTCTCTGCAGTCTGTAATTCTTCCACATTCACAGTCTATCATCTTGTATTTCTAAACACTGCATCAGAACATAATGTCAATCAGTTTATGTTGGGGAAAAAAAAAAATATATATATATATATATACACACCACCGTTCAAAAGTTTGGGGTCATTTAGAAATTTCCTTATTTTTGAAAGAAAAGCACTGTTTTTTTCAATGAAGATAACTTTAAACTAATCAGAAATACACTCTATACATTGCTAATGTGGTAAATGACTATTCTAGCTGCAAATGTCTGGTTTTTGGTGCAATATCTACATAGGTGTATAGAGGCCCATTTCCAGCAACTATCACTCCAGTGTTCTAATGGTACAATGTGTTTGCTCATTGCGTCAGAAGGCTAATGGATGATTAGAAAACCCTTGTGCAATCATGTTAGCACAGCTGAAAACAGTTTAGCTGGTTAGAGAAGCTAGAAAACTGACCTTCCTTTGAGCAGGTTGAGTATCAGGAAAAAAAATATTATTTCAAATAAAAATCATTATTTCTAACTTTGTCAATGTCTAAGTGTGACTTTTCATGGAAAACACAAAATTGTCTGAGGTGACCCCAAACTTTTGAACGGTAGTGTATATACAGTATATGATTGTAAAAAAATCAAATTTTGCATTTTTTCTGTCAGTCAGAGGCCACATTAAAGAAAGTGGCTAATCTGTATATAGCACATACAATAGATATGAATTTAGCTCTGAGACAAAATGGTGACATTAGGCATAACTGGGCATAATAGTAATTAAACACCTTTTCCAGTCTCAGGTATGTAGATTATTTCATTGAACCTGCTGTAGCTGAAACATGAATTCATGGCTGTTCCATCATCACAGTCACAGCACATCAGGCGTGGAGGAACCATGAATGGACTCCATGAGCACGTCAGCTTCAGACTGGGGGCGGGTTGAGGTGGAGTTGTGGCAGTGGTCCTTCAGAGGTCAACAATACAGGTTCTATACGTGAGCAATCTCTCCTTCGCTGAACGGCTCCTTTATGCGTCTTTAAAGTTTACGTCACTATGAAGTTGAAATTTTTTTAATAACTGCTTCTGTCCATAATTGTTTTGTTGTGTATTTTCAGTGAGTCTGACTTAGTTGGGTCAGGTGGAGCCACACCCTGCCGTTACCCATAACACACCTCGCTCTTCCTGCACCCCCCACCCTGACGTGGTGCTGAGCAGCCTTGCATTGCTGCCTGTACTGTTTGCATTGTAATCATTGACCTATTTTGACTATAACGGCTCCCCAGTTTCACAGCTATACATTTAAAACAGTTAAATAAGGCCAATACGTCATGCTGCCGCTAGCAAACATGTCAACACGTTTAGCATCAAGTAAAGCAGACGTGGCAGTTTTATCTAAAGCTTTTAACAGTTTGGTCTTTACTATGTCAATATAATATTGTAGACATTAAACATTGCCAGAATTAAAGTTTGAGGTAGCCACACGTGGATGACATCAGCGCTAATCAGCCTCACATGATAACGTGAGAAGTCACATGAGGTCAGAATTGAAGACAAACATCAAGTACTGTAACTATTTATGGTATACATATATCATAAGCATTGCAGGCTCTACACAAGGCAGGTGATGTCATGATTCAGGGCAAGAGAGGCTCAGACCCAGGGCTGCCAGAACAAACACTCAGATGTATAACGTTCACCAGTTTATTGTAAAAACAAAACCTAACACAGAAGTCCAAATAAAAGTGCACAACTAAGGAAAAGAGCAAAACAAAAACATCACTTAGATTTACATATAAAACCGGTGCCCGCTGCAGCGCACGCAGCCTACGGGAGGAAAGCAGGAAAGAGACTATTAGGGACAGAATCTCCACCAGAGGAAAATAAGACTAGGAGAGCACTCCTACTCAGTGAGCAGAGGAGCCCAGCAGAGAACTCCCGCATGGACCAGGGGAACAGGGGGAAGACGGTGACCTGGGTGGACGTCCGGCGTCTTCTTTGTCAGGCGAGTGTGATCAACCACGGAGTACACGACGCTAAGGTGGCATCAAACCTGAGGAGACAGAAGGACACAGGGAGTGAAAACACAGGTCAACTGAGAGAAAATGAAATAACATGGCTTCGACTTCCAGGTGGCAAACCTAACGATCCAGCGGTGCGCTCCTCACACACTGGCTCTTAAATATGCTGGGTAATTGGGAAGCAGCAGGTGTGTAATCACGCAGGTGTAGGTAATACTCCAGAGCCAGGAAGACAGGAACAGGAGGGGAGGGGGAGCACGCTCACCTGGTCATCATAGGTGATGTCATTTCACCTCCTCCTGTGTAGCAACAAGTAATGCATATAAGTCCTTATTCTGTTGTCACTGAAATATACACGGGGCAGCTTGGTGGTGCAGTGATTAGCAGGAAGGCCATGGGTTTGATCCCACCCCCTCACCATTGGTGACACTTCTGTGCAGAGTTTGCATGTTGTCTGTGTGGGTTTTCTTCGGGTACTCAGGTTTCCTCCCACAGGCCAAAGATTTGCAGGTTAGGTTGGTTGGCATCTGGGGATTCTAAATTGTCCTTCGGTATGAATGTGAGAGTGAATGGTTGTCTGTCTCTGTGCGTTGGCCCTAGGGTGGACTGGCGATCTGCCTCTTGCCCAACAGCCCCCCATGACCTGAAAAGGGTTTAAGCGGTTGAAGATGAAATTAATGAAATATACGCTGTGGACATGACACTCACCCACAATTAACTTATTCGTTAGCTCCCTGTTCAGAAAACACTGAGGTAAACATAGCAAGCTTGTCCTTCACATCTGGCCATTTGCTCCACTGCTGTGCACATCGCTTGCTGTGTGTCACACCTGTCACAGGAGGGTGAGAGATTACTTCACTTGCTGTCATTTGTCACCTGCCCTGTGTCAACCCAAATATTCTGTTGTCTGGATTTTGATTTGTTACATAAATGTGAGAAATTTACCTTGAGCAAATTTGTGGGTACAAATTAAGGGACAAATAAGATAAGATAAGATAAGATAAGCCTTTATTAGTCCCACAATGGGGAAATTCCAGGATTGCAACAGCACAGGGATAGCAACACTCAGAGCAACAATCAGAAGGCAAGAAAAAACAACATCTAGTAAACATATGTACATATTACTATAAATGTATATATATAGACACACAGTGCAGAGCATTATGGCTGGTGAATGTGCAGCAGAAAGTCTAAGCTCTCTCCCCGCGGATGCGGCGGGCCAGCTGGAAGTCTTTGGGCATGATGGTGACCCTCTTGGCGAAGAGGAGACCACCAGGTGGGCCTCGCTGGTCTCCTGCAGAGCCATGACGGCGAAGCTCAGGAAACGCAGGACGGTCTTGAAGTCCTGAGCGATCTCCCTCACCAGGCGCTGGACGGGCAGCTTACGGATGAGCAGCTCCGTGGATTTCTGGTAGCGACGGATCTCTCTCAGAGCCACGGGCCTGTGACGGCCTGTGACGGCGAGGCCTCTTCACTCTGCCGGTGGCCGGAGCGCCTCTCCGAGCAGCCCTGGTGGCTAGCTGTCTCCTGGGGGGCTTCTTCCTCCAGTAGATTTTACGGGCGGTCTGCTTGGTTCTTGCCATCGCACTTTATTATTCTGTCTTATATGTCTTGCACGCCGCCTAAACTCCAGCCCGGTACCCACGTCGTTTTCGCTACAGCTCCCGGTATGTCGAGTTTCCCATTAGCACCGGGCGGCGGCCAAGTGCTAGCTAGCACTAGCTCCTCCCCGCTGTAACGTCTCCCGCTGCAAACCGTGGCTCCGTCCGCCGACCTGGGAGACCCCCGGGGCGATCCGTGCGTCCGTGATATATATACAGAGTGAAAGGTGTAGAAAGAAGAAGGAAGATAAAAAAAAGGCTGTTGCAACGGGCAGCCTACTCGTGTGGCGCCACCGGTCCGGCGGAACCGGAACTGGAAAATATCCCCACATTCTTGTGAATTCGCTGTATTTAGCAACTTGACACACATTTAGATTCAAGATTCAAAGGCTTTATTGTCATGTGCACAATTAAGAAATGCAACATTTCCTGAGCAGTGAAATTGTTACTCTGCCCACCGAACAAATGCAAAGGTAGTAGGTACACAGCAATACTAATGAGGTAATAACCCACCTAAAACTAATGGATACTAATAACACTCTATAACACACAGTTAGGCAATTAGTCCACCTTAAGCACACCTTGATACTAAGTACTAATACTAATGAATCTAATAACATACATTAGGCAATTTGGACAGTTAAAGCAGTTAAAGCAGTCAACTAGAGGAAACAAGAAGGATGAAATTGAAATTCCCTGGATGACTATAGTGGACTAGAGTGGTATATTGATATCAGAGATGATGTGAACCTGAAATGATGTGAACCTGAAATGGCATAAGCCTATGTACAGTGTGCAAATGAGCAGTGTGCAAATGAGCAGTGTGCAAAAGAGTACAAATTAAAAATTAGAACCCAGTGGGTGAATTTCTCTCTAACGATAATACCAGTAGACTGTAGTGGTATTTTGTACCGGACTACCCTGGAAATTAAGTGACAAACTGCAAGTTAAGAAGAGACCAGCAGAGTTTATGAGAAGCTGCAATTTTTTTTGGCAAAAAAGTGACAAGGAAAAATGCATCTATAAGAAAAAAGTTTCCAAAAAGGTCTCAAATTTAAATAGAAACATACAAATTTATGACAAGAAAAGCTGCAAGTTTACATGAAACAAATCCAAATTTGTAAGAAACGTGACATCTGTGAAAAACTGATGCTGCTGCAGGATGCAGAGAAAAAACAAACCCGTTGCAGAATGTTGTGCTGTTTGCTCCAGATCGCTCATGAATATTTGGAGTCCCAGAACTAATGTTTGGGACAGTCCTAGCATGCAGATGTTTTAGGTTCAAATACACAACTGTATATGCATAACACATTGTCACTTAAGCAATATTACACGAGAGGGAGTACAGTATCAATCAACATAGTAACTGCAGGTGTGACACGTCTAATGCCCGACGAGTACTCCCTCTCATGTAATATTGCTTTTATACAACTGTTCCAAAAGCACATTTTATTAAATAACAGTAATACTGGAAAAAAAAACATTATGATTTGTTGGTTTAACCCCTTGACGCCTATTGTCACGAATTCGCATCAATCCAAAAAAAAAGAAACAAAAAACAAAACAACAACGATTTTCATTTATGAAAAAAAATGTTCACAGTTGGAAATAAATTCAGGCATCAAGGGGTTTTAACCAGTTATTTTGCACAGCTGAAGAAAAAAAAATAGTCCCTTCAAAATGCAGCCAGGAGCTGTTGCTCAGCACCTAAATACATGCAGATCACCTGTTGAGTAAATGGCGAATGGCGTTGACTTATATAGCACTTTTTTCTCATCTCTAGGTGACCAAAACACTTTACAGATCCTGGTATCCACACATTCACACACTGATGGCGACGGAGCTGCCATGGACAGGCACTGGCCTGACCCACCAGGAGCAACTGGGGTACCGCAGAAGGGCCCAAATCAATACTGGTGGCTCGTTAGCATGTTAGTGATTTGGCTTCAGCACACTTTGCACAATTTTTCTTGGCATTTTCAGATGAAACAAAGAGTCCATCACTACAAAGGTACTGTAGTTTGTTAATCGAGTCAACAAATTCAACTCTAGCCTGTCTGTGTTGTTTAAACAGACATAAAATATGTTGCTGGATGTTTAATTCAATTCAATTCAATTCAACTTTATTTATATAGCGCCATTTCACAACAACAGTCATCTCATAGCACTATCAACTGTAGGGGGGAACCCCCACAGTTGCAGAAAGACCCCAGCAATCAGGCGATCCCCTGTGAGCAAGCACTTGGCGACGGTGGAGAGGAAAAACTCCCTTTTAACAGGAAGAAACCTCCAGCAGAACCAGGCTCAGGGAGGGGCAGTCATCTGCTGCGACTGGCTGGGGGGTGAGGGGATAGAGAAGAAGAAAAGAACAGACATGTAGAGAGCAAACAGCACGATGGGGACTCAATCTATGGGAGAGAACAAACAAATGTTAATGACCAGCAAAAAAAAAAAATATTTCATAGAGAGTGAGGAAAGGAGTGAGGCCCAGTGCATTACTGGAGGTCCCCCGGCTGACTAAACCTATTAGCAGCATAACTAAGGGAGGGTTCAGAAACACATGATCCCTCCCTAATTGTAGGCTAGATCAAAATGGTAGGTTTTAGCCCTATTCTTAAAAACAGAGATCGAATACTGTTTAAAAGGACAGGACTTCCAGATCAGAGACGGCTGAGACTGTGGTTGCTTTTTAAACACCGTCTCACTGTGGAAATTAAGGTATCCAACACAACATTGCAATTCTTAAGTCTGCAGACTTGACAGTAAATTACTGTTAGTAATTAGCGGTTAGTCGAACACCTTTGAAGCAGATTGATACATATCCAGTGAAATGTTGGAGTGAAATTATTGTGGATTATAGTAACTCCTGGAATCCCTGTTGTCCAATCAAATTGCTCAATTGGAACTAACTGGTGTAAAATATATTTTATACACACAAATGCACATATCATAATTGTTAAAAACAAAAAATAAAAGCACACTAATATTGAAAATTGAAGATTGGGGAAAATTGTTTTGTATTTGTTTCCTTTCATATGAATCATGAGATGAATTGTGAAGATTCACAACTCCGATGTTAATTGTAGCTATTCTTTGTTAAAGATTTCTGTAAAAATGAGTGAAAAAACTTAAACAACTTGATAGTCTTCATTGGCTCACCTGAGTTAATAGCTACAGTGGGCGTGGGAACTGTGAGGGGCCTCATGATATGATACGTGCATGTCCTGATGGTCATGATACAATACGATCATGATACTGTGGAGGAAAAATAGGATCAGGCGAGGTACGACGAGCTGTGAGGTTGCAGAGTTTTTTCCTCCAACATCATGAGACACACTGTAGCGCTGTGCGCTGTGTTGTGCTGTATGTGTTATTGAGGCATGTATAGCAAGCTCTTTTATACATGCTATACAAAGAGAGAGAATGCATGGCACATTTGCATATTGATATACATATCAGTCAATACATATCAATCGTGTGACCACTTGGCACCCGGGCTTCCTCTCCTTAATCCAGGGATGTGTAACAATAGTCCATTGTTCTGATTGTCTCCTAGGGGCTCTCTGTTCATATGCAACTTGTCCTCTGCTTCCTGCCGGCTGGCTGAGTGTGAAGGTTGAATGTCCATGTAGATTGTGGTGGGTCACCACAATACTATTATTCCTTAAGTACTGCAATACCATATATTACACAGCAGATTTCTAAAGGTGGTACTGACATGAAATTTTCATCAGATGTTGGTATAATTCATACATACAAAGGAATATAAAAATAGATGTCGAAAATTAAGTTTTAAGTAATAATGTGAAATGACACAAGAAGTCTTGATTTTCCGTCGGAGTCCTGGACAGTGGTGGAGCACAAGCTCAGGCAAGTTCACTCCCTTGTACTTCTTATGTCAGTATTTGAGATCTTGCCTTGCTCTTGGGGAGGAGAGTCAGATGCAGCCCTTGGCTGCATCTGAACTCACTTCGCTGGGCTCCGCCGCTGCCGGCGACCCTAACCACCTTTCTTCTCCTGCTATCTCTGAGCATTCGTCTAGGGTCGCCGGAGAGGGTGCGCCATCGCCGGAGGTCACAGAGGGCCCAGTCCAACTGGAGGAGGACACCACCGTTTCTGCTCCGCCGGCCAGGATCATCAAGGTTCCCCCCTTCGTCCTCAGCCTGGTGCTCCTGCAAGTTAGCCCGCTTGCTGTGGGGGCAGCAGGGGCCCAACCGGGCTCCACCGCAGATGCAGCTATGCTCCCGCCGGAGTCCACCACGGGTGCTGCATTGGCCCAGTCGGGGTCCACCGCAGGTGCAGCAGTGTCCCAGACCGGGACCATTGAGGGTGCTACTGGTCAGCCTGAGGTTGCCGGGACCGTGACTCCTCAGCCTGACGCTGTCATTGTTCCCATCGACTCCCAGTCCAGCGCCGTGAGGGTTCCCTCCCTATGGTCCGGTCACCCACCATAAAGCCTCGCAGTGGGCAGGCTGCCTTCTGTGCCACCCACCCAGTCCTGGTGGCTCTACAACGGTGGCCGACCGCCGGAGGGACTGAGTTGATGGGCCAAATGGCCCATGTTTCCCGGCAGGCCACCATACACTGTTCACCGGACTGCCTGCTGGGCCTGGGAATCCGGATGGTCCCCGAGCCCCCACACCTTTGGACTTGGAGGGGTTAATTGTGAGCCCTGGGTGGAGAATTGTGTTCCCTCCTTTCCTGTTTCCCCCTACCTCCCATCCGGGTTCTTGTTGTTTGTTTCTGCTGGGGGGGGGGTGTCCTTGGGATGTTACCGTGGGTGTCTGGGAATCAACCCCTAGAGAAGGGGGCTCTGTCAGGATCCGAGCTGGCTTGGTTTCCCCCGGCTGAGTCCTGACCTCCCTGTGGGGTTAGTGCCGCTGTTTATGTGCATATTATGTATTTCAGTCTGCCTTCCTTACCCATAGCCACTGCCTGACCAGCAGCCGTTAGACAGCCGTTGTGACCTACTTTCTGTGAGCACTGCTGACAGCTCGCCGGTCCGGCCACGCCCCCTCTCTCATCATCACCAGCTGTTCCCCTTCCCGTGTGTCATCTTCCCACTCCTCGCCCAGGTGCTGCCAATTTCACCATGACCAGCAATGCGTGCACTTTAGTAGCTTGTGCCAGTCATGCATTGCTGGGTCTTCAACGAACTGTTCAGGTTTTCTGCTGCTTTGTCTGGAGTCTACCTTATTCAACTGTATGCCACAACGTGTAGCCACTCCACATCACCGTGGTTCTCTTGCGCCCGTACAGCGATACCGGCTGTGGGACGCCAGCGTGGCTACATGTCTATTCTCATCACTGGGCGATGCTGGCCCTCAAATGCCCACTGTAAGTTATTTTCGCATTTTCATATGTCTTCACCCTTTTTGAAATGGTGTGACTTTACTTTAATAAATGTGTGTGGTGAACCCAGCACGTAAATCCTCATTATTTCACCCCTCCCCGTGCGCTGTGGAAAAGCACACGGGGAGGTTCATGACAAATATGGTCCATCCAGAACTGCAATATGATGCCAAATCTTTTGACTCACCCTTAGCACCACCTAATGGACTGAAAAGTCAACTGGCTTTTAGTTCTCTGTACCTACATAGGTAAGTTTGTATTTGTAAAGTTTATTAATAATATTTAATTAATTTGAATTGATGCAGTATCACCACCACAAAGTATTGCAATTCATCGATGCATTGAGGTTTCTCCACACCCTTAAGCTACAGTATCTAATTTAAATTCATACTGTATTCATACCAATATAAAAACATTCTAACTGTACGTGTCACGACCCACTCTGGGCCGTCATCTGCCTCAGCTGCGCGCACACCTGTGGCTAATCAATCTCGGGCTTTATAGCCCGCTCTGCCTGAAGCCTCGGCACGGAGCCGTCTGTCTTGCTACCGACCTTTGTCTCCCGCACGTCTGTTTCCACACAGCCCTGTGCTACGTAATCGCTTCCAGCCCGTCATCTTGGAGCAGTCATCTGCCATGGATTGAGTATGCTCATAACCTGACTCTGTCATCGGCTACCGGCATGTCACCTTTCAAGGCATCGCTGGGCTACGATCCCCTGTTGTTTCCCGAAGAGGAGGGGGAGGTGGCCGTGCCTTCCATCCATGCCCACCTGAGGCGCTGTCGTCAGCTATGGGCTGCTACGCGCCAGGTCCTTTTATGCACGGCCGAGCGCAACACAAGAACAGCAAACCGGCGCAGAAGGCCTGCCCCTCAGTATCAGGTGGGACAGCAGGTATGGTTATCAACCCAGCACATCAACCTGAAGGCTGAGAAGAGGAAGCTGGCCCAGCGTTTTATTGGGCCCTTCCCGATTGTCCGAGTGATTAATCCTGTGGTTGTGCTTCTGGCACTCCCCCCTTTCTCTGTGTTTGTCCTACTTTCCATGTTTCCCAGGTCAAGCCCGTGGTCTCCAACCCGCTCTGCCCCCCTCCTAGGGCTCCACCCCCGCCAGTGTTGATCAACGGCAACCCGGCCTGGAGGGTCAGCTCCATCTTGGACGTCTGCCGCCGGGGTCGCGGCCTTCAGTACCTGGTGGACTGGGAGGGGTATGGCCCCGAGTGGAGGTCCTGGGTGCGTCCGTCGTTTGTGCTGGACAAACGTCTCATCAAGGACTTCCATCAGGTGCACCCAGGTAGGCCAGCGCCAGGAGGCGCTGCTCGGGGGGGGGGGGGGGGGTACTGTCATGACCCACTCTGGGCCGTCATCTGCCTCAGCTGCGTGCACACCTGTGGCTAATCAATCTCGGGCTTTATAGCCTGCTCTGCCTGAAGCCTTGGCACGGAGCCGTCTATCTTGCTACCGACCTTCGTCTCCCGCACGTCTGTTTCCACACAGCCCTGCGCCTCATCTGGAAAGACTCTCCTTCCTCAAGTAAGTCTAATTACGACTCACCTTTTCTCCCAGGCTCTCCCCTGTGCACAGGTGGATCCCTTTGGCGGCGGAACCGACTCCCTGTGGCGGCGGAACACTTCCCTCGCCTCGTCGTGCATCACAGCTCATCGCCGGGTGTGCCTCGCAGTCGCTGTCTCCCTGGTTGGAGTCCAAGAGCTGAAACCGGCGCCCGCATCAGACCACCTGCAAGTTAGCCCCAGTCATTATACAACTCTCTGTGACGTGGCTGAAACTAACGTCTGTGTTTGGCTCTGTTCGTAGGGTTGCCAGACTGTACGGTGTTCTGTCTCACCCCTGGCTGCAGCTCGTTCACCATCAATACATTCACATAACGCATACACGCACTCACACATCCTCTCTTGGTAACAATAAAGATAATTGAATTGTGCTTGAGCCTCTGTGTGTGTGTGTGTGTGTGTGTGTGTGTGTGTGTGTGTGTGTGTGTGCGTGTGTGTGTGTGTGTGTGTGTTCCCTGGGTCCAACAATATGTCGGTACGTGTGCATGTTTTCTGACATGTAATAAAGCTCCCTAAAGTGGATGAATAGTTGCTCAATATTTGCTGTTCCTTTGTAGTTACAATCTTTCCCCCGTGTTCCCCTCACTTTTCTCCCTGTTTCTTCTCCAGTTATCTTGTGGCACTGTTCTTGTCACAGGGTTAACTCCACAAGGATTTGTAACACTTCAGAAATGCCATCGCGTCACACTGCCATGGGTCATGCTGCACAGGGCAGCTGGGGGCAGTCTGTGTCAAGATTTTCTACTAATGATGAACGCTGCAGTTCTAGTAAAAGTCCATAGTGTGAACATTCATTTCCATTAGTGAAATGACAAATGATAAACATCCTGACTTATCAGTTTATAGCTGATGTTTTACTCTTTGAAAAGTCATCCAGTCTGAGTCAGCCGACAGTGAACTGCTTTTACCGACTCTTCAGTTTAACACAATGAATCGCAGGAGTTTTGTCAACACTGAATGCAGATGAAGTGTCTTTTGTATTAGATCATGTTGGTGTCACACTACTGCAAAAAATAGGCCCTGGTTTAAAGATGAAAAATAATTATGAGGTAGCACAGTGACTTTCTCTCTGACCCTGTTTTAAAGGCTGTTCTGCTGACAGGCTCTAATTAACATTAGCCTCCAGAAGCTGACTGCTGACTTCGAGGGAGCGCAGAACAATTGTGGCCAGGCTTAGAGGTGTAAAACACAGCAAAAGGCCATCAGTTCATCAGTTCATCCTCCCACCTTCACCCCTTCCTCTCACCACCCACTTCCTTCTCATCTCTCACTCAAGTAAAAAAACAAACAAAAACAAAAAACAGCTGGAATGGTGCAACTATTAAAGAGGCTCTCTTTGTTCTTTGTTTTTGTTTTTTTGTTTTTTTTTTTTTTTTGCCTCATGTGTCATGAATTGCTCTCAGGGCAGAGAACTGAGACCCATGTGCTGAACTGTGAGTTTGGGCAAGTTTTTATTGAATAAAAAGGCAACAGACATAAAGTTCAACACAGTGCACTAAACACAAAACACAAACAAGGGAGAAAACTTACAGATAGCACACCTAGACCAGGACAGGACTCTGGTGGAGACGAGGAGAGTCCAAATAAGACTGCAGCAAAGAAAAAATAAAATTACAGCCCTTATGTACAACCAAAAACCATTTACACAATCGATGACAGGTGTGGGCATCTGAGCTGGAGAAAGCAAATGAAACATAATTAGGACCAGCTGGGGCAGTGAGAGAGGAGCGAACCAAAGCTGAAAGCTGACAGGGCAACGCCCACATGGAGCTCCACGCCACTGACAGCTGTCAACCAGAAAAGAACAACAGTGGAGATGAAAAGAATAAAATATCAACCCAAGCAGAAAAAAAATGATAAATTAATACACAATAAAAGTGTAACAAAACTAGAACACAAACAGGAAGATGGCAAACAGTACACGAATACAGAAACTCAAAAGGCATAAAATACAACAAATAAGCAGATATAATGAAAAGGCCATGAGACCGAGCCTGGCAGAAATCTCCAGCTCTCGGCTCCTGACATCATGTTTACAGTCAGCACAGGCACAAACAGGTTTAAATGGACCGACAACATGCTGGTTTTGGTTATTTGACAGATTGTTGTGTATGTGCTAAGTTGGTAGCCGCTACCCCGTTCCCTGTCAGGACCCATAATTGTTCAGACGGTGGATATGATACTAATAGTTCATGTCAGTATGGAGGACAGTTTTTTAGATTATTGTTATGGCCATTCTGATAAAACACTGAAAATTAGAAATATTGATACAACAGCACTGTCAGATTAAAAGTTAACATCACCAAAGATATATTTATTAACGATCTATTAATTTTAATCAAGCATAATGGAATTTTGCTTGATGAATCATCACAATAAAAGAAATATGGATGGATTTCTGACAAATTCAGAACTCGCTGCCTTGACTTTATGTTGATTATCCATAATGATTTTCAGTATCATCTGTCGTTTAGGTGAGTTAGATAATCTCAAGAAGAAGCTTCACTTGTCACCTCTTGAGAAGTAGGTTGCCAGAAACTGCACTCACGTAAATATTCCTACATTATACATACTTACTGTAAGAACAGTTACTAAAAAATACAGGAGTAAGAACAAGAAAAAATCAACTAAAAAACATCATTTGAGCTGAGCATAACTTTGATCTTTTGACTAATGTTTATGAGGACTGTATTCCAAATTATACAGCAATTAGTTCTGACTGTAAATTTTGATTGGACAATTGACATTTCAAGAGTGATGATCTACAACCCTGTGATATTTATCACTCCACTACACAAGCTTTGTGAAGCGCTTTGGTCATCCAGACATGAGAAGAAAGCGCTATATAAGTGAAGGCCATTTAATACTATACTGTAACGTCAGTTGACCCTGACAGTTGAAAGAAGTGCACAAATTAAGCTGAGGACTTTACTTATTTTTTTTAAATGTCAGAGTCCATTCAGATCCACCCTGAGGCCCAGTCAGTGTTGCCAGACTTTACACACTGAAGAAGTAACCAAGTCTGTTTCACAAGCATTTTGGTGCCTTACAATGTTGAAAAAATGAAAGCTATACTTGCTTTTACAAGCAACTTTCTTAAAAAGAAAAGTCCAAAGTCATGGGAAATACATAGAACTGGCAACTCTGGTTAGGGAAACTTCCACAAATGTCTCATAATCGGCCATGGCATTAGAGTAGACACAGCACACAGTGCATCTGTCTAGTTGCATCTGTTTGCTTTCTGATTTCTGAACATTTATTTCACGTGACCATTCAAAGTGTTGCTCATCTGTGACTGAGATCCATACACAGCAGGATATTGAATTATGCACATTCAACATGTTGGATATTTATGATTTCAGATCAGCACAGCCTGACATTCTTCAAACCAGAGTGGATCCCTTACCCCTCACACAGCAGGAAAACCTGAAAAAGATAATCTGGATTTCCTGTAATCGTCGGAAGGGGACAGTTGGACCCCAAAATTCACCAGGTTATATTGTGGTGTGTGTGGTTGACTTAATGCAATAAGTCAAAAAGCAAGGGCTTTAAACTGCTTTAAATGATTTAAATGTGTTACAGTGACCATTGATCGAGAGCAGGAAAAAGATGGAGCAGCATTCTGTTGAAACAGAGATAGGCATCGACCTACGCCATTGGCATGGGAATAACTTAAGCATTCTATTGGACCAAACTGTTAATGATCCAAATTCACACATACAACCACAGCAACTGACACATTTTTCTCAGTTGTATTATAAAATCAAACATTCAGATTCATGTATGTCAATCAAAATGACATGCAGTGTTTGAAATGTTCACTTGTTCACTACATCACCCCAGTGCTCTACATTCAAACCGAGGTAATTCAGATGTAGAGCACTATGGCAGTGAACCAGTGGACTACAAAGAAAGCTAGCATGCAGGAAAGTGCTCATTGTTTGACCGGTTCGCGGGTGTTGACAGCTGTCATCAATTATCCTTATTACGCTCACTCACGTCACCCCTACCTGTCACTCCTCGTACCACTTCCCTGTTCCTATTCAAGACCACTACAAGGCTTTCCCCTCGTCTTCTGATTCAAACATTAATTCTACGTTTCTCCTCACTCCCGGACGGAGTTCCCATCTGGTATAGTCCTCCTGACATTCTCCAGTTGTCTGCTTACGCTCTAAGTGTGTATTTTCGTTCATGTGTGTTTTTCTGTAAATAAATGTGCAAACTCACAGTCTGTGTTTGGTGTCTTCAGTCAGCCCTTGAAAAGGGCGATTTATGACACATGATCACCAATTTCAGTGTTACATTTCCAACACATTGGGGAGGAATTAGGATCCATTTTGTTTCTGAGAGTTGGAGTAATATGTACATGATGTACAATTGTAAACTGAATAGATTTAGCCCAATTACAAACAGATATACTGTATCCATAGCATGGGCCCAGACCTCTCACCAAGCCGAGTCATCTATTGAAATGCCCAGGTCTCTCTCCTGGGCTTCTTTAGTAGCCTGAGAGTTTACAGGTAGATTTGAAGTGCTTTACAGAAAATATTAATGTGTTTTTTATTTATTTGGGAGCACAGGGCACTTTCCACAGAGGTGGTCATTCTGTTGGTTGCTAGAGTGGTTTCTTTTATTAAATATTTTTTTTTTGACTGTCATCAAGTTACTGCTTTCTTCTTGTGAATATGCAGTGGGGAAAATAAGTATTTAACACAGCAACATTTTTCTCATTAAACATATTTCTGATGGAGACATTGACCTGAGATTTTCATCAGATATCAGTAACAACCCAAGTAATCCATACATACAAAGAAATCAAAGCAACTGTGTTCACAAAACAAGTTATTGTCACGGTTTGTCCGGTATTTCTCCGTTCTCCTCCCAGGATTACCATTTGGCCTCCGGGCTTTTATTGTGGGGGCTTCTGGCTGTCAGAGCCGAGCTCCGCAGTGACAGCTGGAATTCATTCAGCTGATGACAACCTCATCAGCTGATTAATCTGTTGGCCCTATTTAAGGGAGCAGCTCAGGTTACTTTGGGCTGCGACCTCGTCAAACATTCCCTCGTCAAACTCTCATCAGTCATTCGTCAAACTCTCAACTCTCCTTTCAGTAAGTGTGTTTCCTGAGATTCTGTATCCTGGGTCTTGGTCATAGCCTTAGTTGTGTTTTTGCCCCACATGTCTCATTATTTTGTCATTTGTCTTTTAGTTAATAAAACATGCAAACTCATCGGCTGGTTTTCGGCATCTTATTGATGGCTTGTG
This sequence comes from Pholidichthys leucotaenia, assembly GCA_020510985.1. Classification (NCBI taxonomy): domain Eukaryota; kingdom Metazoa; phylum Chordata; class Actinopteri; order Cichliformes; family Pholidichthyidae; genus Pholidichthys; species Pholidichthys leucotaenia. The sequence goes on along the minus strand of CM035843.1, from coordinate 4,201,088 downwards.
AGGGATATCGCTGACAGTAGGTCGCAGCCAGAAGGAGACGCCAGTCACCATGAGTTTGTTGTTGGACTTGAGTTTTTTTCCCCTTCCCTGGGTGCTCGTATTTTGCTAGTATGTCTGCTTTCGAGCGTGGGTATTGCCCCGAGTGGTTTTGGGAGGTGGATGGGTACCTGGCCAAAGCCCGTCTCCTTATGCCCACCTACGCTGCACACAAGCCCCTGGGTCTCACGCAGAGGGCGTTATTAAAATAACACCTAATCTCCTTTCCAGAAGGAAAGGAGAGAGTGGCGTGGATTGTGGCACTACGAGGGCAGATAGAGAGAGCGGCTGAGAGGGCGGCCAAGGAACCCTCACATCCTTCCTCGAATACGGCCGTCCCGACGAGGGAGGAGATCCGTGGACTGGAAGGAAATTCCGGCAGGAGACCAACGGTGAGGCATCCCCGCTCCTCGCCTCGGGATTCAGCTCCTGTCACCCGTCCAGCTCAGGTGCGGTGTTTCTCTGACCTCACCTTCGCCTCGCCCTTTCCAGTAAACGTCGTCACAATGCCCGTGGTAAGCCTCAGCGAGAACCCTGTCCGGATTCAGTGCCGGGTCGCCGAAGGAACTCTGCCTCCCAGCCAGCTGTTACTCCTGGGTCACAACAGGAGGAAAACACAGCAGCCTCCGCCTCTGGGTCATCTGCCCCTGCTGTTCCATCAGCTCCTCATTCCCGGATCGCCTTGGCTGTTCCTCCCTCCTCCTCGATGCTTCCCCTAGCTGCTGTGAGCTCCACGAGTCTGCCTCCGGCTGCCCCCATTCGTGATCCGGTGTGAGTGGCTTCTCTTCGTCTTCACGGGGGGTCCTCCGTCTCCATCCAGCGGGGGAAGGGAAGAACCAAGCCCACTGCAGCAGGTTCCATCGGCCCTTAGCGCATCAGGCAAGTGTCTCTTCATTCTTTTCCTTTACTGGGTGAATTGCCTTGTTTGAGTCCTGGGGGTGGAGTACGGGGTTCACAGTCCCCCGAGCTCCCTCTGCCTGCTGCAGTGATTAATTATGAACCTGGTACCTTTGTGTCTCCTTCCTCTGAGCGTTCCTCTGTGCCAGGACTACGCCGTCAGACGAGGAGGGAGCCTGCGGGCCTGGAGAGCCTGGTTCCAGCCCTGCAGCCACAACACGGGCAGAGGAGGAGGGCGGACTGCAAATTGGAGCCTGGGCTGACGAGCAAGCATCCCCAGGTCTCCACGAAGGGACAGTCTGACCCGGCAGGTCACGGATCCCCTGCCACCACGCCGTGCGGGCCTTCGGCGTGGACATCAGCGTCAGGGAATCCCCGGACTGTGGACACTATCGTGCTGGCTGTGGAGCTCGCCGCAGTCGAGTGGGAACCAGAACTGGACCTTCAGCGCTCTGAACCTGGATCGACGGAGTCCTGGGCTGCGGTAGAGCCCGAGATCAGGCAAGTGCTCTATTTTGTCTTCCTTTATTCTATCCTGGAGCATTTTTGCCTGTCTCTCGGGGAGACAAGCCGGGCGCTGCCGTCCGCGGCATCCGAGCTTGTCTCGCTGGGCTCTGCTGCTGCTGGTAATTCTGATCCCAGTTTTCTTCTCTCCTCTGATGCTTCTCCCAGGGTCACCGGTGATGGGTCCATTCCGATCGTCGCCTTAGAGGTTCTGGGTTCGTGTCTGGAGGCCGTCCCTGGTGCTGCACCGGCCCAGTCGGGGCCCGTCGTGGGTATTGTTCCGGCCCAGTCATCAGGCAGCTGTCGTGGGTGCAGCACGGTCCTGCTTGGGATCCAACAAACACACAGCACCAGTCCGTGTGGGGTTCAGAGCAGGAGCTGCAGATTCTCTGCCGCTCGACACCAGACTGGTCCCTCGTCCTTTCCCCGTTCCCATTTCCCTTCCATTGGGGGCCGCTGGGATTCCCCATTATCGGCTCGGCTCTCCCTCGCTATCCTTCTTAATAGGGAGGCCGTCTCCAAGTTCTCCCCTGCAGTCCTGGTGGCTGGATGACGCGGGTCAGCCGCCTGGGAGATTGCTTCGCCCGTTTGGCGTTCTGGGTCGGCCGCCCGACAAACTGGACTTTTTTTCGGCGACCTGATCCAGCCACCAGAGGTACTGTTTCTCCGGCCCTGGGACTGGGGTAGGCTGCCCGAACTTGCCCTTTTTTCCCTGCCAGCAATCTGGACATTGGATGCTGGAAGACCTCCCGATCTATTTGTTTTTGTGCTATTGTGCTCTGCCTGCCGTCATCCCCGTGTTTTGTTATTTTTTCCCTTCCCGCTCCTCTGAAATATTAGGGATGCTCTTGTGTTTTTGTTATTTGGACTATATTGAACTGTGTATATCACCGCCCTGTAGCGTGTGTTTTTTTTTCCCTCCTCTCTTGTGTTGTTGTTATTTATACGACTTTGAACTGTATTTATCGCTGCACTGTAGCATGAGGGTTTTTTTTTTTCTCTCTGGGATTATGGGGTACACTGCATTTTTGTGCCTATATTTGAGTTTCCTGGTTCCTCTGTGGTTGCGAAATTTTTTTATTTATTTTTTTTTCATTGCCTGTGACATTATGGGACTGGTTATGGTGTGCTGTTTGTAGCCGTTTTGAGGTTTTTTTTTTCTTTGTGTATCCTCCTCATGGGTTTTGGTGCAGGTTATGTGCCTGTATTTTTGGCTTTTGTATTCTCTACCATGCTCGGATTGTTGTAGCCTGCTTTTTTTCCCTTCTTTCTCTGTTATTTTGTTGGTTGGTTCTTGTTGGTTGTCGATGTTAGTTTCATCTTCAGCATCTTTGCTGATAGCAACAGGTTCTTATCAAGGACATCTCTGTACATTTCTCCATTCATCTTTCCTTCAATTATATGAAGTCTGTCAGTACCATGTGCTGAAAACCACCCCCACACCATAATGGGATGTGCAGTGCCATTTCTCCTCCAAACATGCTGTGTGTTGTGTCATCCAAAAATTCAATTTGACCAGATTATATTCTCCCAGTATTTTACTGGCTTCCCCAAATGTTGTGCAGCAAATGTTAAACAAGCCTCATCATACATTTTCTTCAGCAATGGAGTCTTGTGAGGTGAGCAGGCATAGTGCCCATGTCAGTTGAGTGCATTACTTATTGTTTTCTTTGAAACAGCAGTACCTGCTAACTCCAGGTCTTTCTGGAACAATCCATGAGTGGTCTTTGGCTCTTGGATAGCTCTTCTGATAATTCTTTCAACTCCTCTGACAGAAATCTTGCGAGGAGCCACTGGTTGTTGCTGATTCTTTCCAGTTCCAAATGATGGCACCAACAGTGCTCACTGGAGTATTCAGCAGTTTAGAAATGTGCCTGTAACCAATGCCATCATTATGTTTTGCAACAGTAAGGTTGTGAAGATCTAGAGAGAGCTCTTTGCTTCTACTCATCATGAGTTCTTTGTGGTGTGGCAATCTGATATTCACAGACCTTTTTAAAGGCTATCAGTCAGGACTTAGCCAGCTGAAATTTATTTGCACTGATGGGGGATGGGATGGCTTTCTAAATTCTGATGAATTTCATCTGTTTTCTTGGCTTTCTATACCTTTTTGCTCATCTTTTTCTTCATGTGTCAAATACTTATTCCCTGTGTCATTCCATTTTATTAAATATAATGTTTCGTGAACACAGTTGTCCTAATTTCTTTGTATGCATGGATTACTTGGGTTGCTACTGATATCCGGTGAAAATCTTAGGTTAATGGCTCCATCAGAAATATGTTTAATAAGAATAATGTTGAGGTTTTCAATACTTATTTCCCCCACTGTATAGTATTTTCTCCTAAATTTGCATGTTTTTTTCTTGTAAATTTGGTAAAGATAGACTTGCTATTTACCTTTTTTTTTTGTGTGTGGGCTGGGCGCAAATACCTGAATCCTAAATTTGAAAACTGAAGAATGTCATTGTAAAAAAATAAATATCTACATAATGAATCCAGAGTAAGTTTTTAACCCCTTGAACTCTGGTCAATTTCCCTAAAAACGTCAAAAAATAACGTACCCAAAGTAAATCAAAAGCTGTTCTTCAACCCTTTGCAGCATCTTCAAGGGGTTGGTCTCATTTAAAAGAAAACACTTTGAATTTTTTGGCAAAACAGTCATAATCTCTCTAAGTGCTCCGGCCACTGAGTAACAGTCATCTAAACATAGTGAACTTGAAGAAAATAAATTTTGCCTGGGTGTCTTTTTTTTTGGATACAAATGCTTGCAAATAACACACAGCTGTCAGATCCGGGCTGGAAAATGCAACAGAAATGTAGAACCAAGTGTTATCCAGCTGAGGTCAAATTTTTTTTTAACAATACCACAAAATATTAATATATTACACAGCTTTTTTCTCAGGTTGTTCCCAGGCGTTTTTGAACTGTGCCAAATTGTGCCAAATGGCACAGTTTGGAAAAACGTCTGTAACTTTTGAATGATTCAATATAGAAGCTTCATCTTGGGATCTAATGAAAGATGAAGGGCTGTGTGTGTGTGTGTGGGGGGGGGGTGTTTATTCATTCATGAATGAATGAACAAACAAGCCCCCACACACAAAGAAGCATGCCACGTAAAAAAATGTGTGGTTTTTTTTTTACAAGAAAAAATAACCTACAGTGCACTAAAAATTATACTAAAATATCTGTAATGTAGAAGATAACAACTCCCACCCCCACCACCCCGCTACAGAGGACGGACATCGCCCATCGCTACATGATGGACCGCGGGGACGGTGCGCCGCAGTCTACTACGCACAGTTGTACTAAAATATCTGCAATAATATCTGCAATCCGCTACTAAACAGTAGCGGGGGGGGGGCGGCGTTCACGGTCCGGACGCGGCGCACGGACTGGACACGGTCCAGTGATGCGGATGTTGCATCAGTCTGTTGTGGTGAAAAGGGAGCTAAGCTCTAAGGCAAAGCTGTTGATTTACCGGTCAATCTACGTTCCTACCCTAACCTATAGTCATGAGCTTTGGGTAATGGCCAAAAGAATGAGACTGCTGATACGAGCAGCTGAAATGAGCTTTCTTTGTAGGATTGCTCGACTCACCCTTAGAGACAGGGTGAGGAGCTCATTCATCTGGGAGAGGCTCAGAGTAGAACCGCTGCTCCTCCACATTGAAAGGAGCCAGTTGAGGTGGTATGGGCATCTGATCAGGATGCCTCCAACTTGAGGTGTTTCGGGCACGTCCCACTGGTAGGAGACTGAGTGGAAGACCCAGGACTTGTTGGAGAGACTATGTCTCCCAGCTGGTCTGGGAACGCCTTGGTATCCTCTGTGAAGAGCTGGAGCAGGTTGCTGGGGAGAGGGAAGTCTGGGCTTCTCTGCTTGATCTGCTGCCTCCGTGGCCCGGACCTCCGGAAAAGCAGTAGAAGATGGATAGATGGATTGATTTAGTTGCAAATCTACTCACAGATTTACTATTATTTCATGAATGAAACAGCACACCTAAGGTGTGGTTTACTGTGTTCATAATGCCTCTACAGGCAGGAGTTCATCTGCTTGATAAGAAATAGCCACATGGTAGCTAGTAGTGACATCATAAATTAATGAAAAAAATATTTGTCCTGTCAGAATAAATGAAATTCATTAATAACAAAATAAAATGAGTTAAGAATAATGGTGATTAAGCCATGTTCAGCGACTAGGTTAACCTCAGTTAATACTGATTGCACTATTAAGATGCTATTAAAACCCTTTGAGTGTGAGATTTCATGTGTCCCTAGTGGCAGAGCACGGTGATGCCCCTGACAATTGATCTGCTGTATTTTAATGTACAGGATGCATGCAGAGTGACTCCCCTTCCCCCATTAGGGAAGTCTGATCACAACCTGGTTTACCTACAGCCACTGTATATTCCCCTGGTCCAAAAGCAACCTGTGACAACTTGATCAATCAGGAGATGGTCCCCTGAGAAGGAAAGTGCCTTGAGAGACTGTTTGAACACCACAGCCTGGGATGTGCTGATGGACCCGCATGGTGAGGATATAGAGGGGTTGACACACTGTTTGACGGATTACCTGAATTTCTGTACAGACATGGTCTCCCCTCTCAAGACTGTCTGTTGCTACCCTAATAACAAGCCATGGGTAACACGGGAAGTCAAGATGGTCCTCAACGAGAAGAAGGCTGCTTTTAGGAGCAGAGACAGGGAGGCCATGAAGGCAGCACAGCAGGAGGTGAAACACTGTGTGAAGGAAGCCAAGGACAGCTACAGGAGAAAGGTGGAGCAGAAGTTGAGGGAAAGCAACATGAGGGAGGTCTGGGAAGGTGTGAGGTCCATTACAGGTCTCAACACAAAGAACAGAGTTGTTGAGGGGACAATAGAGAGGGCAAATGAACTGAACGATTTTTTCAACAGGTTCAACCAGCCTTTGCCCTTGCCCCTCCCACCCCCACCCCCACCCTCATTACAGCCATGCCCCCTTCCCCTCCACACACCTCCCCCCAAATATTGCAACCCCCCCCCCTTCCCCTACATCAGTATGACCCTTGCCATTTATTACCACAGAACAGGTCACAGGGCAGCTGAGGAAGCTCCGACCCAGGAAAGCTGCAGGCCCGGACAAAGTGTGTCCAAGAGTATTGAAGACCTGCGCTGCAGAACTGGGGGAACCACTACAATGGATCTTCAACCTCACCCTGCAGACTGGGAGAGTGCCCACTCTCTGGAAGACATCCCGCATCGTCCCAGTTCCGAAAAAGAACTGGCCTAGCGAGCTGAATGACTTCCGACCAGTGGCACTCACCTCACATCTGATGAAGACGTTGGAGCAGCTCTTCCTCAGCCTCCTCAGACCCCGGGTGCAACATGCCCAGGATCGCCTGCAGTTTGCATACCAACCAGGTGTTGGTGTGGAGGATGCCATCCTCTACCTGCTTCATTGAGCCCACTCCCATCTAGATAAGGGAAGTGGCACAGTGAGGATCCTCTTTTTGGATTTCTCCAGTGCCTTCAGTACCATTCAGACCCCTTTGCTTCTGGATAAACTGAGCAAGATGGGAGTGGATTCCCACCTGGTGGACTGGATCTCTGACTACCTCACTGGCAGACCACAATATGTTGGGCTGAAGGACATTACGTCTGATACAGTTGTCTGCAGCACTGGAGCCCCCCAGGGCACAGTATTGGCCCCTCTTCTCTTCACCCTGTACACCTCGGACTTTTGCTACAACTGGGAGCTGTGTCATATCCAGAAGTATGCCGATGACACAGCCATTGTTGGGTGTATCAGGGATGATAGAGAGGAGGAGTACCGGAGACTGGTAGGGGACTTTACTGCATGGTGCCACACTAACCACCTACAGCTCAACACCTCTAAGACGAAGCAGCTGGTTATTGATTTTGGGAGGTCCAACCAAGACCTCAACCAGTCCTGTTAGAGGGAGCTGAGGTGGAGGTTGTGGATTCATACAAATATCTTGGGTTGTGGTTGGACAATAAATTGGATTGGACAACATACATTAGCCATTTGTATGGGAAGACACACAGTAGGATGTACTTCCTACGGAGATTGTGGTTCTTCAACATCTGCAGCAAACTTCCGCAGATGTTTTACCAGTCTGTGGTTGCCAGCGTCCTCTTTTACTCCGTGGTGTGCTGGGGGGGGGGGGGGGGGCAGTATATCCAAGAAGGATGCGTCCAGACTGGATAAACTGATCAGGCGGGCCGGCTCTGTGGTCGGCGCAAAGCTGGATACCCTGGTGAAGGTGGAAGAGATGAGGACTCTGGATAAACTGTTGGATATAATGGACAATGTCAGCCACCCTCTGCACACCGTCATCAGTGACCAGAGGAGCCCGTTTAGTGAAAGACTGCTCCTTCCCAAGTGGCGGACCAACAGGCTTAAGAACTCTTTTGTCCACCATGCCACCACACTCTATAACTCCTCACTTGGGGGGGGGGGCATAGAGTAGAGAGGACAGTAGGGCATTCATAGTGTAATAACTTTAACTTGACCATATTTGTACAAGCCATATTCAGCCCTGTATTTATATTGTGTATATTATGTTAAGTGTTTATTTTTTTTCTTTTTTGCTTTTCTGATCTGTATGCTCCTTTTATGTGCTGCTGGAAATTTTAAATTTCCCAGAGGGAGTTATCCCAAAGGGATCATAATGTTAAGTCTGTCTAAGTATGAATGTGTATAAGTGTTTAGCATGTTTAGTGGCAGATTGGCTGCCACGTTTCCGTCAGCTTGCCCCAGGGCAGCTGTGGCTGCAGAAGTAGCTTGCCACTCCCATTGTCTGTCTGGAGTGAATGAATAATGTACCTATTTGTAAAGCGTCTTTGAGTATCTATGATAAAGCACTATATAAAATTGATGCATTATTATTATTATTATTATTATTATTATTATTATTATTATTATTATTATTATTATTATTATTATTATTATTATTATCATTATTAAGTCTAAGTCTAAGTCAACTAATTCTGACATCCCTGTACTCCCCAGCTATACTGACGACTTGTACTAATTGTGCCAGTTCAGAAGGTGGCAGACATGGGTTGGAGGTATTATGGCTGACATGCAATACACCAAAGAAGAACTCATTTCCTTTATCTGTATTCCCTTCTTTTAGCTCAGAAAGCTAATATGGTCACCATCCATTGTTGTGCACCATCACTTAGATGGCTTCGTACATGGAAAATAGCCGCAGGATACAAGCGAAATACATGTGGGATAATCACAAGACTTTGTAGATGTGAAAGAGAGCGTAAATGACCGACAGAATGCAAAATAACAACCACGATGGACGAATACGGATCAACTATGGCAGCGGCAGAGTCCCCTTTGCCGCCAGTAAGTGACAAATTTCTTTGTCTTTTTTTTTTTACATTGTACTGATTTCTTGTTCATATACTTTGAAGATAAGATGATAACGCACTTCTGTACGAAAAACGGTGTCAAAAGACTGAACCATTCTTTGTGTAAATATGTCCAAAGTCCACTTTTCACTGAGTTATGTAATTCAATATAGCTGCCATGGCATTATGCAAATTAGATGCGTAAAATCACTCCTATCTGAAACTTTGGATCATATTTTACATCTTTCTAATTGACAGTAAGCCATTATCTCTTACCACTTTAAAGTTATAGCCTTGGAAAGTTTTGACATCTGATCTGACAGGTTTCTTGGAAATTTTTTTTACCACTGTTGACCACTAGGGGTTATGTCGCAAATCAGCGACAGCTATACTCAAAGCCTTCAGAGGGAAGAAGGGGTAAAGAATACTTCACATCTTTCCAAGTTTTTGGCATTGGAACATCTAGCATGAATTACATCCTTCAAAATTGTCCAGGAAGTACCTCTTTATACTATTTGAATATTAAATAAGCTTTTTTATATCAAGTCCTGGTACGGATGTTTTTGGGGGGGTTTCCGCACATGGGGAGTTGTTCGGAGCTCCTTGTTGGAACTCCTTGTACAAAGATATAGAGTGATGATAATTAAGTCAGTGGTAGTAATGCACCTGTAAGCTGGTTGCCAACTGCCAATCAAATCTAAAAGAAGAAGAAGGTGCAAGAATATGGAAGCAGCAGGGTGAACCAAGAAGTAGACAAGAGAAGAGGTAAAGGTAACCAGAGCATCAACACAGGTCTCCAGAGGGAGAGAGAGACAGCACTGATGACTAGAGAGAGAGAGGAGGCACAGGAGGCACGCATGACCAGGTAACAATAGTCAAAACTTGATTTCTGCCACTGCTGAAATACTTAACACATAATGGGTATTAAGTAGGCCTGCTGTTCATAGTGGCATAGACTGTTACAAGGCTGAATATAGATTTGGTCAATCAGGGAAATAATTTTTACAACTTTTACTAATATGGGAATGTCAAAATAAAGAGGTAAATTAGTCTTGTCTTTTTAGGAAAGTTAATAATTTTGTATTCTTCTTCCACAGTAGGACACATACAGTATAGTCATTTTTTGGTTAAAAAAATCCTTTTCCTTCAAAAAAAAAAATGGAAAACAGGACATTGGAGACAACTGCTTGTACTGATGTGCCAACAGTCCTGTAATGAAAAGATTTTTTAAAAAATCCTTACATGGGTAGAGGTCTCACCCCCTCCATGTTTGAAACAAGGTTTCGTCCTTGTCAGCACCTCAGTGTCACATCACGCACATGTGCTGGTTTTCACATGAGGTGGGCTGTATGAAAAGGAGCAGAGAATCGGGTGTGCACACAGTTTTATGAATCTGAAAATTTTTGTGTGCATGTACTTTTCAAATTTTGTTCGTCATCTTTCAGTATTAAAGCTGTGCAATCCTTTATACATGAGGCCCCTGGTGCCTCAGGTTGTGTAGTCATATCAATATCATCATTTTAAATTCTATGACATTGTTTTATTGATTCTGTTTTCATATTTTTCATCATTGGTATGGGTGTCAGCGTTGTTATTTGGAGGGTTGAAGAGGAAAGACGACCCAAATGCAGACATGATGAGAAGCTTATTGTGAAATGAAGATTTGCACATGACAAAACAAAGATGAGGCATGAGCCTTGAAAAACAAAACCACTATAAATCAGCCCCTGAAAAAGGAAGGTGCTCCATAGCAGAACAGAAACAAAAACCTAGGCAGATAAACACTGAGTACAGGGATCACAAAAAGAACAGAGAAAAACTAGGAAGAGATACATGGACCTGAATCCGATGTGGATGCGATCAGAACCCAACGGTGGCATGGCAAGGACAGAAGGAATGTCCACACATTCATGGGCATTTTTAAACGTAGCTTTTTCTGTGGAGTGTAGTCATTCATGCACACCCAAAGTGTGCTAACAGGACTTTGTGCATATTTGCACATAAATATTCAGTTACATACTGGTCTTGGGCAATAAAAATGAACTTTCTGAAAAACTTCCAGGTGAAGATTTTCACTGACTATGGCATCAACATTTGCTGGTGAACTGTGACATCCAACTGTGGATGCAATCTTTTTTGTTTGATATCAAAATATACGCCATTGTCTCTTCTGTTTACATGGCAATAGCAAATGCACCCAACATTGTCCTGCTGCTAACTTAGTTCAAAGGACTTTCTATATGTTTGCACACAAATGTGAAGTTACCCATTGTACTAGGGAACAGAGGCATGAGAACATGTTACAGAGAACACTGCTACAATAAACACTTCCGTTGTGTTTGTGTGATTTCATGTTGTTAGGGATTTTTAAAAGCAGCACTGTGTGGACACAATGAATAAAGGATGATAAACCTTGTTTAAAAAAATAGCCATGTACATGTGGACAAGACTTAAATAAAAAAACAAATAATGGCCTAGAGGTAGAGCATCCACCTCACAACCGGGAGGTTGGGGTTCAAGTCCTGGTCAGGTCATGCCAAAGACCATTTAAAAATGGAACTCTCTGCCTTCCAGCTTGGTAGTGAGTACAAATGGAACAGAGGAGGGAAATGTGGGCGGCAGGGGCTCAGGAGGTAGAGCGAGTTGTCCAATAACCAGAGTGTTGGTGGTTCAATGAATGAATGAATGAATCTTTATTTTGGATAGATTAAAAGTAATGAAATGATATTGTTATAATATATTATATAATGTATTGTAAATGTATCTGAAATGATATTGTTTCTCCCTTATTTTGAACAACTTTTGGATATTTGCGGGCAGTGATAGATTCTTCACTTTAAACATTATTACTGCAGTTTTAAAGTCAACCAGATCTTTCAACTTGAGAGCTTTTAATTTAAGAAAAAGTGGGTTTGTTAGTTCCCTGTAAGCAGCTTTGTTGATTATTCTAATAGCTCCCTTCTGAAGCATAAAGATTGGATATATGTTTGTTTTATATGTATTTCCCCATACTTCAGTACAATACAGTATGTCATGTATGGGAGTATTAATGAATGATACAAGGTATATAGTGTGGGCTGATTCAGCAAATATTTCACTCTGTGTAATATTGCAATTGATTTGGATATTTTACCTTTAATATAATTAATATGTGACTTCCAACACAGTTTATTATAAATTATTACTCCAAGAAATTTAGTTTCGGATACCCTTTCAATCTCTACACCATTTACACTGATGGTTGTTAAAAACTATAAATTTTGTCTTACTTAAATCGAGTGTTAATTTGTTTGACTCAAACCACAGTTTAAACTTTCCTAATTCCTTTCCGATTGTATCCAAAAGTTGTTCCAAATTGCTTCCGCTGCATAATAAATTGGTGTCATATGCAAACAATACTAAATCCATTTTTTTCCGAAACTTCACATTTATCATTTATATACATATTGAATAACAGTGGCCCCAAAACTGAACCCTGTGGGACTCCACAAGTAACCTTCAGTAAGTGTGAGTTTTTGCTACCAACACATACATACTGATATATATTCTTTAAGTAACTACATAACCAGGACAGTGATACCCCCCCCCCCCCAATACCACTATTTTGTAGTTTCTTTAATAATAAATTATGATCCACTGTATCAAATGCTTTTTTAAGATCCAGGAATACCCCAAATGAATACTCTTTATTTTCAATAAATTCCATTAGAGCAAATGCAGTTGTCCTCTTATGTCCTCTTGTGTCTGAACCCATATTGCTGCTCACACAATAAATTATTCTTCATTATGAAGTTGTTAATTCTCTCACAGAATATTTTTTCAAGTATCTTGGAAAATTGCAGCAATAGTGAAATTGGTCTATAGTTTGAAAGTTCCCCTCTGTCACTCGTCTTGTATATCGGAATTACTTTAGCTATTTTCATTACATTGGGAAATATACCTGTTTGGAGAGACAGGTTACAGATATACCTCAGTGGTTTCACTAAGCATTCAATGATAGTTTTGACTAAGAGCATGTCAATACCATCACAATCCGTAAATGTTTTACTTTTAAACGATTTAACAATTTCAATGACCTCTCTCTCGTCTGTGTTCTTTATGAAAATGGAATCTTTTATAGCAATGTTTTTGCTTATTGTATCACCTGTAGGTGCCATAATGGGTATTTCTCGAGCCAAATTAAGACCAATGTTAACAAAAAAGTTATTAAATTCATCTGCAGGTGAGACTGCATTCACACTCTGAGTTGTTTTATTACTTTTTTTTTTTGAAAGATTGGTTGGGTAGCCTGTATTTCTGTTTTTATTTCCAAGAATATTGTTAAGCATTGTCCATGTATTTTTAATATTGTCTCTGTTTTTCTCCAGTTCTTTACTGTAATAGTCTCTTTTACTACATCTCATTATATAGGTTAACTTATGTTATGCTTGGGATCAGTCCGCCAAGGTCTCCGCCTTTGACTGCCACCTAATCCACATAGCACCGGACTTCCATGATCCCTCCTGCAGGTGGTGAACCTACTGGAGGGCGGACCCATGTAACTCCTTCGGGCTGAGCCCGGCCGGGTCCCATGGGTGGAAACCCGGCCACCAGACGCTAGCCTTCGAGCCCCTCCCCCAGGCCTGGCTCCAGGGTGGGGCCCCGGTAACCCCATACCGGGCGATGAGAATCAGCACCTCCAAGTCCGAGTCCATGGTCCTCAGCCGGAAAAAGGTGGATTGTCCTCTCCGGGTTGGGGACAGGCTCCTGCCCCAAGTGGAGGAGTTTAAGTATCTTGGGGTCTTGTTCACGAGTGAGGGGAAAATGGAGCGAGAGATCGACAGACGGATTGGAGCAGCATCTGCAGTGATGCGGACGTTGTACCGGTCTGTTGTGGTGAAGAGGGAGCTTAGTTCTAAGGCAAAGCTGTCGATTTTACCAGTCAATCTACGTTCCTACTCTCACCTATGGTCCACGAGCTTTGGGTAATGACCGAAAGAACGAGATCGCGGATACAAGCGGCTGAAATGAGCTTTCTCCGTAGGATTGCTGGACTCACCCTCAGAGATAGGGGTGAGGAGCTCAGTCATCCGGGAGAGGCTCAGAGTAGAACCGCTGCTCCTCCACATTGAAAGGAGTCAGTTGAGGTGGTATGGGCATCTGATTAGGATGCCTCCTGGACGCCTCCCACTTGAGGTGTTTCAGGCACGTCTCACTGGGAGGAGACCCCGGGGCAGACCCAGGACTCGGTGGAGAGACTATGTCTCCCAGCTAGTCTGGGAACGCCTTGGTATCCCCTCTGAAGAGCTGGAGCAGGTGGCTGGGGAGAGGGAAGTCTGGGCTTCTCTGCTTGAACTGCTGCCTCCGCGACCCGGACCTCCGGAAAAGCGGTAGAAGATGGATGGATGGATGGATGGATGGAACTTATGTTATGTTAACTTATGTTTTATACCGCTGCTCTGCTTCTTTTGTCCATTTCTTTAGAAAAGCTTTATATAATGAATTTTTCTTTTTACATGCCTTTTGTAATCCTTTGGTTAATATACAGTGCAACACCACCACCCTTTTTTTGAGCTCTGTTAATATGAAACATCTGATATCCCTCTATTGCCATCAGGGGAGCCTGCTCTTCATTAAGCCAAGTTTCAGAGACTGCAATAGCTGTAAATTTTCTGTCTAGCTGTTTTAAATAGTCCTGAATCTGTGGAAAGTTTTTAAGACTTCTGCTGTTGAAGTGTATTATTGATAGTTTACCATCTAACTGCACTTGACTTTTGAATTGCTTGTCAGTGTAATATTCACAATGATTATGAATATTATTGAAGAAATGGTTATCAGGATCAATATCATTCTCCATCTCTTGTAGTTTATGTTCAGCATAATGGACATATTTTCAGAGTTTGAATTTCCTCCTCTCTGTGTCAAATGACTTCATCCAACTGGGGATAATTGATGTCTACTCAAGTCAAGTCATAAGTTTTTTATATTTTGTTTATTTTCTTTATTTTTAAGTACATTGACATTGTATGTAACAGAAGAGCTATTCTCTCAGTGTGTGGATATGGATTATCATAGTCCTCTTAATTTTCTTAATCAGTGTTCATCTATATTTATTTAAGTCAGTAACATCTCTGATTATTATACTCTTTGCTTCCTCAGGTGTTCCATTTAGTTTGATCCAGACTCTACAGTTTTTTGTCCATGTTGTCTGTATCTTATTTTGTCTTTTCAGCATCCGTGCTTGCCGTGCTATTCAGCATTAGCTCTTTGTTAAATGTTCATTTAGGTAAACTTGTGTTCCCCCGTAGCTTTCTGGCCTGCCTCAGTTATGTCATTCTTTACCTTCTGTTCACAAAAAGGCATCACAATTTGTTTTATTATCTTTTCTGGGGTAAAGTATGACAGGCTGAAATTGCATTTCCTTCAACCTTTATATTTCTGCTTTCCAGGAAACTGAAGCACCTTGGTTTTCCAGGAGACTGATTCACTTTAGGGAGCCTCCTCACCTCTCATCCTTGCTGTAACATTGGCATATGATTGTATTTAATGTCTAGTCCACTTATAATTAGATCATCCATACGAGAATATTGTCCAAGATCCTCGATGCGTCGCTCCATGTCTGCATTTTTTTTTGTCTTTTTCCTTAATTGTTAATTTTAATCTCGGACTTCCCATTAGCCCTAATAGTTTAAGCTGTTGACTGGCAGACTTTGGTTCAGTTCTTCTGACATGAAGTTCAGAGATTTTTTGATCTCTTCCATTTCCTCCTTCTTTTGGTGGCATTTTTACTGACCTGTTGATAATAAAACAATCTCTGCTGGTGTCACCGGTATCCGATCCGACCTGACCTCGAATCCAGCTGGGGCCTCAGCTAGCCCCCTCCGCTGCTAGTCCCACTGCTTACCGCCGCTGCAATTGAGCTCTTGTCCAGCCGGGGTGCCAGCAACTCCTCCACCAAGCCCAGCCCGCCCACCGCCGCTGTAGTTGGAGCTCCGATCCTGCGCCTGTCCAGCTGGGGGTCCCGGTAGTTCCTCCCGCTGAGCCCCGCCACCTACTGCCGTCTTCCTCAGTAGTTCCTCCGCTGAGCCCCGCCACTGTAACTGAGCTCCAATCCGGCTCTTATCCCAGCTGAGGCCCCGGCTACTCCTCCACTGGACCCCGTCTCCCTACCGCCGCTGTACGTTGAACTCCAATCCGGCTCCCGTCCAATTGTTGCCTCGGTTAGTTCCTCTGGCGAGCCCCAATCACAAGATTCTAAGAATCTGCGCGGGGCGCTCAGCCGTCGTCTTACCGGGCCGATGCGGGTCAGTGAGACGAACTGGGGACACAGTCACTCCTCTGTATTGGTGTTAGGTGCTATGACTAGCTATGGTGTTAGCTATAGCATTAGTACATTAGCTTAGCATATCCCACGGCTCCTTCCGTTCATCTCATTATATATGTTAACTTATTTTTGTATGTTTTATACCGCTGCTCTGCTTCTTTTGTCCTTTTCTTTAGAAAAGCTTTATATAATAAATTTTTCTTTTTACACGCCTTTTGTAATCCTTTGGTTAACCATGGCTTGTCGACAAATTTCTGTTTAAGCTTTTTCTTTACTAATGGACATTTTTTTTTTCATAAAGAGTGATTACATTGTTCGTGAATATGTCATAGGCTTCATTTACATCTGATACATAGACTTTTGTCCAGTCTTGCTTCAGCAGGTCTTCTTTAAAAGAACTGATTGCAATTTGTGATTTGTATCTGAAAGATTTTAAAGGTTTTTTTTTTTTTTTCTGTATTGGCCCCCGTGTGGCCATTGACAGCTTAGCCCCTGTCTTCCCCATCAGAGAATCGTTGTCTGCTCCCTCCAAAGTGAATAAAAATATAATGTATAAGCATCCCAAAGTGATAAAGCAAAATATTGGTAAAACTCAAATTAAACATAAAGCCTCTAAATTGAATGATTTGGCCTCTGTTCCTCCTCATAATTTAAAAATTAAATGTGGTTTATTAAATATTAGGTCTCTAACTCCCAAGTCTCTGTTAGTCCATGATCTGTTAATTGATCATCAGATGGATTTAATTTCCCTTACAGAGACTTGGGAGGGCAAGAGGAATTATGCTGGTTAAATGAATCACCCCCCCTCTGGTTATTTAAACTGTCAAAATCCCAGAAGTTCTGGTCGTGGAGGAGGAGTAGCAACCAATTTACCATTCCAATTACTAGTTAACGTAAAGCAAAAAACATGTTATAATTCCTTTGAGGGGCCTGGTCCTCAGTATTGGGCACTTTAGCAGTTTCAGGTTAAACCCAATTTTATTTGCCATTGTTTATTGTCCCCCATCAACCTATTCAGAATTTTTATCCGAATTTGCTGATTTCTTAGCTGATTTAGTGTTGAAATCTGATAGAATAATTATAGTAGGGGACTTTAATATACATGTGGATGTAGATAGTGACTGCCTTAATGTGGCTTTTAATTCAATATTAGACTCGATTGGGTTTTCTCAGAAAGTAGGAAATTCTACTCATTACCTCCACCATACATTGGACCTTGTTCTGACATATGGCATAGAAATAGAAAATCTTGTAGTGTCTCATCATAACCCTGTACTGTCAGACCATTGTCTGTTAACCTTTGATTTTACTATTTCTGACTATTTGGCTCCTAAAGAAAAATATTATCACAGTAGATGCCTCTCAGATGATGCTGTTTTCCAAATTTATGCAGATTGTTTCTCTATGCCAGTGTTCAACACAACGGAAATAAGCTATAGACAGCTTGCTCCTTCTGTAATTGATAACCTGGTGGATAGTGTTTCAGCTTCTCTGCATCTGGCTCTAGACTTGGTGGCCCCATTAAAAAAGAAAAAGTCTAATCAGAGATTTTTAAACTCCTTGGTTCAACACAGAAACTCGTAGCTTAAAACAGATGACTCGTCAATTAGAAAGAAAATGGCGCTCTTCTATTTAGATGAAATCTATTTAGCTTGGAGAAATCATCTTTTAATTTATAAAAAATCTCTTAGAAAAGCTAGAACGAGTTATTACTCTGCATTAATAGAAGAGAACAAGAATAATCCAGGTTTCTTTTCAGTACTGTAGCCAGGTTGACAAAGAGTCAGGACTATGTCTATGCTAGCATCCCCTTAGAGCTTACTAGTCAGGACTTTATGAACTTTTTCAATAATAAAATTTCATCCAACAGAGATAAAATCAATCAGATTCTTCCCACAGTTAACTTAAATACCGTAACTACTAAAACTCCTTCTATTGATGTCTGTCTTGATGAGTTTACTCCAATCGACCTTTGTGAGTTAGACAAAGTAGTTTCCTCATCCAAACCTTCACTTGTCTTTTAGACCTATTCCTACCAGGTTATTTAAAGAAGTCTTCCCACTTATTGGTAGCTTTATTCTTCATATAATCAATTCTTCATTAACTTTAGGCCATGTACCGCGGCTTTTAAAACGGCCTGTAATTAAACCCTTACTCAAAAAGCCAACGCTAGATCCAGGAGCTTTAGCAACTATAGACCAATCTCTAATCTCCCTTTCATTCAAAAATTTAGAAAGAGTTGTTGCTACGCAATTATTTGACCACTGCAGGAAAATGTTTACTTGAAGAGTTTCAGATCTGGTTAGAATCCTCATAGTACTGAAACAGCCTTAGCGAAGGTCACTAACGACCTCCTCATTGCATCTGATAATGGTCTAGTTTCTGTACTTGTCCTTTTAGATCTTAGTGCAGCTTTGATACTATTGATCATATATTCTACTTGATAAATTAGAACACTATGTTGGACTTAATGAACTTCGTTGCAGTGGTTTAGATCTTATTTATCTGATAGGTTCCTGTTTGTTCATGTAAATGATGAGTTTTCTTTCAGCTCAAAGCTTAGTCATGGAGTTCCACAGGGATCTGTGCTAGGCCCTACTCTTTTTAGTTTATTATGCTTTCCGTTAGGCAACATTATTAGAAAGCACTGTATACATTTTCATTGTTATGCAGATGACACACAATATACCTGTCAATGAAGCCAGATGATAGTAATCAATTAGCCAAGTTAGAAGCCTGTCTTAAGGAAATCAAAGCTTGGATGACTTGTAATTTCCTGCTATTAAATTCAATAAGACTGAAGTCTTCTTGTTGGTCCACAAAAACCTTAGGAATTCCTTTCCAAATCAAACTTTTCAGTTTGGATGCAGTTACTCTTTCTCTTAATAGCTCTGTGAGGAACCTTGGAGTTATTTTTGATCAGGATTTGTCCTTCAATTCACATATTAAATTTGTTTCTAAGACTGCCTTCTATCATTTGCGTAATATTGCCAAGATTAGGAGCATCTTGTCTCAGAGTGATGCTGAGAAGCTGATCCACGCTTTTGTTAGCTCGAGATTAGATTATTGTAATTCTTTATTATCAGGCTGTCCTAAAACATCTTTAAAAAGTCTTCAGCTGATCCAAAATGCTGCAGCAAGAGTTTTAAGAGGTACTAGAAAGAGAGATCATATCTCTCCGGTTCTGGCCTCCCTTCATTGGCTTCCCATAGAGTTTAGAATTAAGTTTAAAATCCTTCTTCTTACTTACAAAGCTCTAAACAATCAGGCTCCTTTTTATTTAAAAGATCTGATACTACCGTATTATCCTAGCCAGAGCACTACGCTCCCCAAAATGCAGGATTACTTGTAATACCTAGAATCTCCAAAAGTACAATGGGAGGCAGAGCCTTCAGTTATCAAGCTCCTCTCCTGTGGAATCAGCTGCCAATCTGGATTCAGGAGTCAGACTCGATCTCTGTTTTTATGAATAGGGCTAAAACCTACCTTTTTGATATAGCCTACAATTAGGGAGGGATCATGTGTTTCTGAACCCTCCCATAGTTATGCTGCTATTAGGTTTAGTCAGCCGGGGGACCTCCAGTAATGCACTGGGCCTCACTCCTTTCCTCACTCTCTATGAAATATTTTTTTTTTGCTGGTCATTAACATTTGTTTTTTCTCTCCCATAGATTGAGTCCCCATCGTGCTGTTTGCTCTCTACATGTCTGTTCTTTTCTTCTTCTCTATCCCCTCACCCCCCCAGCCAGTCGCGGCAGATGACTGCCCCTCCCTGAGCCTGGTTCTGCTGGAGGTTTCTTCCTGTTAAAAGGGAGTTTTTCCTCTCCACCGTCGCCAAGTGCTTGCTCACAGGGGATCGCCTGATTGCTGGGGTCTTTCTGCAACTGTGGGGGTTCCCCCTACAGTTGATAGTGCTATGAGATGACTGTTGTTGTGAAATGGCGCTATATAAATAAAGTTGAATTGAATTGAATTGAATTGAATTGATAAGTGCAAAGACTGGCAGATGGTCACTTATATCATTTATCAAAAATCCACTTTCTATTTTCTTATCAATAATATTAACAAACAGGTTGTCAATAAGTGTAGCAGTGTGAACTGTGATTCTACTGGGATGTGTTATTGTGGGATATAGACTCATGCTGTACATAGAATTCCATGAAACTCTGTAATTACATTTTGTTGAAATGGATTTAGTATATCAGTATTGAAATATCCACAGATTACAACAATTTTCTTACTAGTAATAAACTGTACAGCTCGACTAATTTAGATTTTTTGTTTTATCTTGGTCAGTCTCAACAGTAACACATTCCAGAATCCCTGGTAGTGCTAAGGACATTCCATTTACAAGTTTACACCTATACAGGTCATCAATATACAGTGCAACACCACCACCATTTTTTTTTTTTAGATCTATTAATATAAAACTTCTGCTATCCCTCTATTGCCATCAGAGAAGCCTGGTCTTCATTGAGCCAAGTTTCAGAGACTGCGACAGCTGTAAATTTTCTATCTAGCTGTTTTAAATAGTCCTGAATCTGTGGAAAGTTTTGAATCCCACTTTCCCCAGGTATCTTGTTGTTGTGGCCCTGGGCAAGACACTTTACCCATCTTGCCTCCAGTGTCCATGACACTGGGTATGAATGTGTATAAATGTTTGGAGAGGCCATTGGTGCAGATTGGCAGCAACGATTCTGTCAGTCTGCCCCAGGGCAGCTGTAGCTACGGCAGTAGCTTACCATTGTCTGTGTGTATGAATAATAGACTAATAGACTCACTTTAAGTGCTTTGAGATGTCTCTTGACATGTAATGCACCATATAAATCTTGTCAGTTATTATTATTCAAAACAATGAGTGACACTGGGTAATCAGAGACAGGTACAAGTACAAATGACCACAATGGACAGGAGAAAAGGACATCGCAGAGACAAAGAACTAAAGGAAAACAAGAATACAACTTTAAATCCACTAAAGAAAGCCTAACATGACTAAAACCAGACTGAATGAATCAGTCAGATTCAAAATTGTTTCAAAATTAGAAAAAAAGCAAGACCATGGATTAACTAAATCCTACTAATCACATATATTATTAGAAACTATAAAAAAACCAGGGGACACAACTAATTAGATTTAATTTGATGCAGGGATTTCTTTTAGGACTGCAAATTACAGGGTGATTCCCTAATATTTTCCCTAAATTTGAGTGATTCCATATTTTCTTTCTAACAAAAATTACAAAAATGAATTTACAAAATTAAACAATGGAATGAGCAATTAATTTTGGGGTGACTTTTTGCTGGTGCAGGTGTAGTGTGACCGACTACTGATAGGAGGGTCATGGGTTTGTTTCCTGCTCCGTCTGCTGTCCGCTTGTCGAAGTATCCTTGAGCAAGACATTGAACCCCCAGTTGCTCCTGGTGGCCTGGTTAGCACCTGTGTTTATGGCAGCTCTGCCGCCATCAGTGTGTGTGAATGTGTGTGTGAATGGGTGGATTGCAGGATCTGTTAAGTGCTTTGGTCATCCTAGATGAGAAGAAAAGCGCTATATGAGTGAACGCCATTTACCATTTAACTAAAGTGATATGGCCACTGTGTATCCATCACGTCTTGTTTTTGTACTGTTTTTACTCAGGCATCTGGTTGTCCTTACTGGAGCTACTGTATCAGCATCAACATTTTTTCCCCTCAGTGCTGAAGCAGCCACTCCAGCACAAGCCGTAATTTGATGTTGTATTTTGGTCTAAATTTAGCTTTAATTATTTATTTTTTTCGTACTCTATGGGAATAGTCTCCATGGGAGACTATGTGGGAATACCAGCTGCTCTGGTGGACTGGTGATCTGTCCTTGATCTACTCTGTCTCTTGCCCAAAGATGCCGGCGTCGGTGTGCCCCCACTCTCACACTTGTCTTTTTTAACAACCTTAAAAAGGTAGCTTTTCATCTTGCATTTTTCAACAAAATCCAGACATTTTTTAGACGTTGGCAAAGCTGTCTTTTCAACCTATTTTTCAACCAATTTGTGCTGGGAGGGGTTGGCTGAATCAGTTTGAGCTCCTGGAATCTGTTGGTTTTTGAATAGTTTCTCTCTCCCAAAAGATTTTCTGGCATTTCTTGTTTGTTTTTTTTTCCAGCAAGAATAGCCTGTGTGTGTTTTTTAATCTGTGATTGGTTCAGATTTTACAGTCAAGGTCAGACCACCTCTGCTCTGAATCTCTGAGCTAACAGTTTCCCCTCATTCTCCTTGATAAATGCAGGTAGCATGAGAATACCCAATGAAAATGATTCCCCATTTCTGCTGCGATACATGTAGTGCCGACAAGTACTCCCTATTTACCTGCCATTTTTCACTGAAAAAAATCAATCAGTAGCATCAGGGGGCTCGTTTTCATCATCACTTCATTGACTTTCTCCACAGCTAAATTTTCTTTACAACTACCTTGTGATATTGCTGGAGGCCAGGGAGATCATAACACGTCTTAATGAGCTTGTGTATGCAAGCATTGCATTTTTTTTTCCTTTAGCCTTGTTAGCTGACATTTAGTGACGGTACTCATGCTGCTGACAAAAGCATTCCATGTAATGCTTCAGCAAGGTGAGGCACATACAGCTCTTTGTTTGATCCCAGCAGTTCAGAAGTGACATCGTCACACGGATGGTCAGAAGAGTGGATCAAGTGGCAGAGAAGCACTTTCTGTTGATTTAGCAGTTCTTATGATTTACATCAACAGTGCTATTCCTGGCAGAAAGCTTTAAAAATGTTATATTCACTGTAGAGCAGGCCTATTCAATTAGCCATCCATGGACCACATACGGCCCAGAACCAACCCCCGAGTGGCCCAGGCCCAGTCCGTGGCCCAGCCAGAGAAGCAAAGGTCAACACACCCCACAGAACTGCAGAAATCCATCACTTACCACAGACCACAAATGCAACACTCCGCACAGCCCAGCAACCATCAACCCACAATGCAGCACACCTGCTCTGAAGCGTGGGCTCTATTATTATGACTGTGGCTGTGCCAGCGGCAAGACACTAAGCCTATACCAAACATGAACGGGTGGTGCAAATGCACACAGAGTCAGTGGAAACAGGCAAGCACACGCAAAATAGCACACTGGCGCAAGTAGCAAGACTCCGCCATCATCAGAGCAAAAGCATCAACATTGGAGAGCAAACCAGCTCGAAAATAAGATTTTCACCCACCCAGAGAAAGAAGGACTGGGAGCTCCTCAGCGAAATGAGGACCCCACTGCCACCCACCCAGGGACTCCTGACATGAGCATGCCAACAAGGCCAGCAATGCAAACGCACACTGTCGCTTGAAGCCCCGGAGGCAGGGACATCCTCCCCTCACCCCGCCAGGTGAGCCCCCTGTCATCCATCCATCCATCCATCTTCTACCGCTTTTCCGGAGGTCCGGGTCGCGGAGGCAGCAGTTCAAGCAGAGAAGCCCAGACTTCCCTCTCCCCAGCCACCTGCTCCAGCTCTTCAGAGGGGATACCAAGGCGTTCCCAGACCAGCTGGGAGACATAGTCTCTCCACCGAGTCCTGGGTCTGCCCCGGGGTCTCCTCCCAGTGGGACGTGCCTGAAACACCTCAAGTGGGAGGCGTCCAGGAGGCATCCTAATCAGATGCCCATACCACCTCAACTGACTCCTTTCAATGTGGAGGAGCAGCGGTTCTACTCTGAGCCTCTCCCGGATGACTGAGCTCCTCACCCTATCTCTGAGGGTGAGTCCAGCAATCCTACGGAGAAAGCTCATTTCAGCCGCTTGTATCCGCGATCTCGTTCTTTCGGTCATTACCCAAAGCTCGTGACCATAGGTGAGAGTAGGAACGTAGATGACTGGTAAATCGACAGCTTTGCCTTAGAACTAAGCTCCCTCTTCACCACAACAGACCGGTACAATGTCCGCATCAGCTGCAGATGCTGCCTCAATCCGTCTGTCGATCTCTCGCTCCATTTTCCCCTCACTCGTGACAAGACCCCAAGATACTTAAACTCCTCCACTTGGGGCAGAGCCTGTCCCCAACCCGGAGAGGGACATCCACCTTTTTCCGGTTCTAGAGGACCATGGACTCGGACTTGGAGGTGCTGATTCTCATCCCAGCCGCTTCACACTCAGCGGCAAAACCGTCCCAGCAAGAGCTGTAGGTCATTGCTGGATGAAGCCAACAGGACAACATCATCTGCAAACAACAGAGATGAGATCCTGTGGTCACCAAGCATGACACCCTCCATTCCCTGGCTGCGCCTAGAAATCCTGTCCATAAAAATTATGAACAGGACCGGTGACAAAGGGCAGCCCTGGCGGAGTCCAACTCTCACTGGGAATGACTCCGACCGAGTGTTGGCAATGCGAACTAAACTCTCACAACGGTCGTACAGAGACCGGATAGCTCGTAACAACAAGCCCGATACCCCATACTCCCGAAGCACCCCCCACAAAAATCCACGAGGGACGCGGTCAAATGCCTTCTCCAAGTCCACAAAACACATGTAAACTGGTTGGGCAAACTCCCACGAACCCTCAAGAATTCTCGAGAGGGGTAAAGAGCTGGTCCGATGTGCCACGGCCAGGACGAAAACCACATTGCTCCTCCTGAATCCGAGGTTCGACCAACGGCTGGACTCTCCTCTCCAGTACCTTGGCATAGACCTTCCCAGGGAGGCTGAGGAGTGTGATCCCTCTAAAGTTGGAGCACACCCTCCGGTCCCCTTTTTTGAAGAGAGGAACCACCACCCCCGGTTTGCCATGCCAAAGGCACTGCCCCCGACCTCCACGCAATGTTGCAGAGGCGTGTCAACCATGACAACCCAACAACATCCAGGGCCTTGAGGTACTCGGGGCGAATCTCGTCCACCCCCGGGGCCCGGCCACCAAGGAGATTTTTAACCACCTTGGCGACCTCAGCCCCTGTGATAGGCGAGTCATCCCCCTCGTCCCCCAACCCTGCTTCCTCTGTGGAAGGCATATCAGTGGGATTGAGGAGATCCTCGAAGTATTCCTTCCACCGCCCGACGATATCCCCAGTTGAAGTCAACAGTGTCCCATCTGCACCATACACAGTGTGACGGGGAGCTGCTTTCCCCTCCTGAGCCGCCGAACAGTTTGCCAGAATCTCTTTGAAGCCGACCGAAAGTCTTGTTCCATGGCCTCACCGAACTCCTCCCATACCCGGGTTTTTGCTTCAGCAACCACCCGAGCTGCACTCCGCTTGGCCTGCCGGTACACCTCAGCTGCTTCGGGAGTCCCACAAGCCAACCAAGCTTGATAGGACTCCTTCTTCAGCTAATGGCCCCCCTCACCACTGGTGTCCACCACTTGGTTCGGGGGTTGCCACCACGAGATGCACCGACCACCTTGCGGCCGCGGCTCTGGGCTGCCGCTTCAACAACAGAGGTGGAGAACATGGCCCATTCAGACTCCATGTCTCCAGACTCCCTCGGAATGTGGTTGAAGTTCTTCCGGAGGTGGGAGTTGAAGACCTCCCGGACAGGGGCCTCAGCCAGACGCTCCCAGCACACCCTCACTATACGTTTGGGTCTACCAGGTCTGAATGGCTTCCTCCCCTGCCATCGGATCCAACTCACCACCAGGTGGTGATCAG
Source organism: Pholidichthys leucotaenia (assembly GCA_020510985.1). Taxonomy (NCBI): domain Eukaryota; kingdom Metazoa; phylum Chordata; class Actinopteri; order Cichliformes; family Pholidichthyidae; genus Pholidichthys; species Pholidichthys leucotaenia. The sequence goes on along the minus strand of CM035843.1, from coordinate 4,175,373 downwards.
TTGACAGCTCTGCACCTCTCTTTACTCGGGTGTCCAAGACATACGGTCGCAGGTCTGATGATACGATAACAAAATCGATCATCGACCTGCGGCCTAGGGTGTCCTGGTGCCAGGTGCACATATGGACACCCTTATGCTTGAACATGGTGTTCGTTATAGACAGACTGTGGTTAGCACAGAAGTCCAATAACTGAACACCACTCGGGTTCAGATCGGGCAGGCCGTTCCTCCCAATCACCCCCCTCCAGGTTTCACTGTCGTTGCCCACGTGCGCATTGAAGTCCCCCAGTAGGACAATGGAGTCTCCAGGAGGAGCACCCTCCAGCACCCCAGTCACAGACTCCAAAAAGGGTGGGTACTCTGAAACATCATTTGGTGCATAGGCACAAATGATGGTCAGGACCCGTTTCCCAACCCGAAGGCGGAGGGAAGCAACCCTTTCGTCCACCGGGGAAAACTCCAATATAGAGGCAGCAAGGTGGGGCGATACAAGAATACCTACCCCTGCTCGTCGCCTCTCGCACGTGGGCAACTCCAGAAAAGGCCAAGCTCCAGCCCCTCTCCAGGAGACTGGTTCCGGAACCGGAGCTGTGTGTTGAGGTGAGGCCGACTATATCTAGCCGGTATCGCTCAATCTCGTACACCAGCTCAGGCTCCTTCCCCACCAGAGAGGTGACATTCCACGTACCAAAAGCCAGTTTAGAAAGCTTGGGATCAGTCCGCCAAGGTCTCCGCCTTTGACTGCCACCTAATCCACATAGCACCGGACTTCCATGATCCCTCCTGCAGGTGGTGAACCTACTGGAGGGCGGACCCATGTAACTCCTTCGGGCTGAGCCCGGCCGGGTCCCATGGGTGGAAACCCGGCCACCAGACGCTAGCCTTCGAGCCCCTCCCCCAGGCCTGGCTCCAGGGTGGGGCCCCGGTAACCCCATACCGGGCGGGGTACACTGAATCCTTGATATACAATTTATCATGAGAGTCTGTTGGATCGTTCTTCGTCTGGCCCTTCACCCAGGACCAGTTTGTCTTGGGAGACCCTATCAGAGGCAAATTGCCCCGGACAACATAGCTCCTGGGATCACTGGGGCACGCAAACCCCCCCACCACGATAAGGTGACGATCCATGAGGGGGCCACTGCCACCCACCCAGGGACTCCTGACATGAGCATGCCAACAAGGCCAGCAATGCAAACGCACACTGTCGCTTGAAGCCCCGGAGGCAGGGACATCCTCCCCTCACCCCGCCAGGTGAGCCCCCTGTCAGATAATGTAAACTAACGCATCACGTTATTTGGGGGATTTCATGGGGAAAAATATTTCTACTACTCTACACTACAACCTGCAGGAGGGACTATGGGGGTCCGGTGCTGTGTGGATCAGGTGGCGGTTGAAGGCAGAGACCTTGGCAGTTTGATACCAGGCTTCCTAAAATGGCTTTTGGGACGTGGAATGTCACCTCTCTGGTGGGGAAGGAGCCTGAGCTGGTGCATGAGGTTGAGAGATACTGGCTAAATATAGTCGGCCTCACCTCAACACACAGCTCTGGTTCTGGAACCAGTCTCCTGGAGAAGGGCTGGAGCTTGGCCTACTCTGGAGTTGCCCCGGGCGAGAGGCAACGAGTAGGGGTGAGTATTCTTGTATCTCCCCACCATGCTGCCTCTATATTGGAGTTTTCCCAGGTGGATGAAAGGATTGTTTCCCTGCACCTTCAAGTTGGGAAATGGGTCATGACCATCATTTGTGCCTATGCACCAAATGATGTTTCAGAGTACCCACCCTTTTTGGAGTCTCTGACTGGAATGCTGGAGAGTGCTCCTCTTGGAGACTCCATTGTCCTACTGGAGCAATTCAATGTGCATGTGGACAATGAGAGTGAAACCTGTAAGGGGGTGATTTGAAGGAACGGCCTGCCCTATGTGAACATGAGTAGTGTTCAGTTATTGGACTTCTGTGCTAACCACAGTTTGCCCATAACGGCCACCATGTCCAAGCATAAGGGTGTCCCTATGTGCACCTGGAACCAGAACACCCTAGGTCGCAGGTCGATGATCAATTTTGTTATTGTGTCATCAGACCTGCGACTGTATGTCTTGGACACTCGGGTAAAGAGAGGTTCAGAGCTGTCAACTGGTGGTGAGTTGGATCTGATGGCAGGGGAGGATGCCATTCGGACCTGGTAGACCCAAACGTATAATGAGGGTGTGCTGGAAAAATCTGGCTGAGGCCCCTGTCCAGGAGGTCTTCAACTCCCACCTCCGGAAGAACTTCGACTACATTCAGAGGGAGTCTGGAGACATGGAGTCTGAATGGGTCATGTTTGCCACCTCCATTGTTCAAGCGGCTGCCCAGAGCTGCAGCCGCAAGGTCATCAGTGCATTTTGTGGTCCCCCGAACCAAGTGGTGAACACCAGTGTTGAGGGGGGCCATTAAGCTTAAGAACGAGTCCTATCAAGCTTGGTTGGCTTGTGGAACTCCCAAAACAGCTGAGGTGTATCGGCAGGCCAAGCAGAGTTCAGCTCAGGTGGTTGCTGAAGCAAAAATTCAGGTGTGGGAGGGGTTCGGTGAGACCATGGAATAAGATTTTCAGTCAGCGTTGAAAAGATTCTGGCAAACTGTCCAGCAGCTCAGGAGGGGGAAGCAGCGAACTGTCCACACTGTGTGGATGGGGTGCTGCTGACTTTGACTGGGAATATCGTCGGGCGGTGGAAGGAATACTTTGAGGATCTCCTCAATCCCACTGACACGCCTTCCACAGAGGAAGCAGGGTTTGTGGACAAGGGGGACGACTCGCCCATCACAGGGGCTGAGGTCACCAGTGTATTTAAAAAAAAACTCTTTGGTGGCTGGGCTCCGGGGGTGGATGAGATTCATTTTGAGTACCTAAAGGTCCTCAATATTGTAGGGCTGTCATGGTTGACACATCTCTGCAACATTGTGTGGAGGTCGGGGACAGTGCCTTTGGCATGTCAAACTGGGGTCGTGGTCTGGAGGGTGTGGTCCAACTTTAGAGGGATCACGTTCCTCAGCCTCCCTTGGAAGGTTTATGCCAAGGTATTGGAGAGGAGAGTCCGGGCGTTGGTCGAACCTAAGATTCAGGAGGAGGAATGTGGTTTTGGTCCTGGCCGTGGAACATCAGACCAGCTCTTTACCCTCTTGAGAATCCTCGAGGGTTCGTGGGAGTTTGCCCAACCAGTTTACATGCATTTTGTGGACTTGGAGAAGGCATTCGACTGTGTCCCCTGTGTTTTTTTTGTGGGGTGTGCTTTGGGAGTATGGGGTATTGGGCCTGTTATTATGAGCTATCCGGTCTCTATACAACCGTTGTGAGAGTTTGGTTCACATTGCCAACATTCGGTCAGACACATTCCCAGTGAGAGTTGGGCTCCGCCAGGGCTGCCCTTTGTCACCAATCCTGGTCATAATTTGTTTGGACAGGATTTCTAGGTACAGCCAGAGAATGGAGGGTGTCATGCTTGGTGACCACAGGATCTCATAGAGGTAGCACTGAAAGGGAGGGTAAACATCAAGCTTTTAAGATGTCTGATTTACCTTAGGTGCACTTACATGGCTGAAGGACTATTTTTTATTAAACGGATATCTTTGACCCATTACATTTTGTGACGACTTGCCCATGCTTCAGTTCCTCTTAGAAACTGGCCATGTCACTTCACCTTACCCTCATATAGATCATACATGCACACTCCAACTACTTCAACAGATGTGGTAGCTGCAGAGATCATCATCGTGCTAATCAAACATCGAGTGACCTCTCATGCCTTCTGGATCTGGGCATTGATGAACTACAGAAGACCCCCACTATCAGTGCAGGAAAATTTCACCAAAGAGTTTATGTAACACAACTCAGTATTGATCTGTAGTGACTTCACTCAAAGCTGAGATTCCCTCACTGCAGGGACACTCAGAATGGATTTATAATACATTTGAATTATTTTTCAGGAGGGGAAAGCAGCTCCCTGTTCACAGTGTGTATGGTGCGGATGGGACACTGTTGACTTCGACTGGGGATATCATCGGGCGGTGGAAGGAATACTTCGAGGATCTCCTCAATCCCACTGATACGCCTTCCACAGATGAAGCAGGGTTTGGGGACGAGGGGGACGACTCGCCTATCACAGGGGCTGAGGTCGCCAAGGTGGTTAAAAATCTCCTTGGTGGCCGGGCCCTGGGGGTGGACGAGATTCGCCCTGAGTACCTCAAGGCCCTGGATGCTGTTGGGCTGTCATGGTTGACATGTCTCTGCAACATTGTGTGGAGGTCAGGGTCAGTGCCTTTGGCATGGCAAACCGGGGTGGTGGTTCCTCTTTTCAAAAAAGGGGACCGGAGGGTGTGCTCCAACTTTAGAGGGATCACACTCCTCAGACTCCCTGGGAAGGTCTATGCCAAGGTAATGGAGAGGAGAGTCCAGCCGTTGGTCGAACCTTGGATTCAGGAGGAGCAATGTGGTTTTCGTCCGCGACCCGGACCTCCGGAAAAGCGGTAGAAGATGGATGGATGAATTATTTTTAACAAAGCTATTGAATTGTGTGATTCTATGAAACTGTTCCAATGTTTTCCACTTGATTTTTTTTTTTTTTTTTTTTTTTTACCAAATTCCTTTCGTAACATTTTAATTTTTCTGAATTTTGTGTTTTATGAAGTAGCCTTTTCACCTTGAGAGTGTCTAATCTTCCAGTGGAATAGAAAAAGTTCAAGAAAATTTATCTGCTGTATTACAGGTTAATTTTCTTAAATTGTATGAATATTGATCATTTTTAACAAAAAAAAAAGCCTAACTGCATCCAAACATTCGATTTTTTGTAAAGTTCAGTACTTAAATAATCAATCTGTAAAGTTAACTACACTTGGAGAATCAGCACATCCAAGTCCGAGTCCATAGTCTTCAGCCGGAAAAAGGTGGATTGTTCTCTTCAGGATTGGGACAATCTCCTGCCCCAAGTGGAGGAGTTTCAGTATCTCGGGGCCTTATTCATGAGTGAGGGGAGAATGGAGCAAGAGATTGACAGACGGATTGGAGCAGCATCTGCAGTGATGCGGACGTTGTACCAGTCTGTTGTGGTGAAGAGGGAGCTGAGCTCTAAAGCAAAGCTGTCGATTTACTGGTCAATCTACATTCCTACCGTCACCTATGATCATGAGCTTTGGGTAATGACCGAAAGAACGAGATTGGAGATACAAGCAGCTGACATGGACTTTCTTCGTAGGATTGCTGGACTCACCCTCAGAGATAGGGTGAGGAGCTCAGTCATCCGGGAGAGGCTCAGAGTAGAACTGTTGCTCCTCCACATTGAAAGGAGCCAGTTGCGGTGGTACGGGCATCTGATCCGGATGCCTCTTGGACACCTTCCACTTGAGGTGTTTTGGGCATGTCCCACTGGGAGGAGACCCCGGGGCAGACCCAGGACTCGCTGGAGAGACTATGTCTTCCAGCTGGTCTGGGAACGCCTTGGTATCCTCTCTGAAGAGCTGGAGCAGGTGGCTAGGGAGAGGGAAGTCTGGTCTTCTCTGCTTGAACTGTTGCCTCCATGACCTGGACCTCTGGAAAAGAGGTAGAAGATGGATGGATGGATGGGTAAAGTTAATTATGCATAAAATAACGTCAGTGTCTTTGTAAAATAAAGTCTCTCACATATGACCCCCAAACCCAAGCTGTAATTTAGACATTGTATTTTGGGCTAAGTCAAGTCTGTTGGTCCAAGCCTTTATTTAGCCCACAAATTCAAAATTGAGTTATGTTTAGTCCATATTTAACAGTTACTGAAAATTGGGCTTTACCTAATCATATTGTGATTTTTGTCTTATTTTTTTTAACAACCTTAAAAAGACAGCTTTTCATCTTCCACTTTTCAACCAAATCTAGACATTTGTGACTCGTACTGGCTAAATGAGTCACTTTGAGTAAATTATCATAACTGATGTAACGTTTTTTTCCATATTCTGTATTGAAAGACCTTCAAAATGATTTTTAATTTGTAGGAAGTGTGCAAAAACAGACCCAGAAAAAGATGATTTGTTTATATTTTGGCTAGGTTTATAACTGGCATTCGGTCGGTCGGGAGTTACGTCTTCCGCAAAAATGTATGTATTTTTAGAAAGTATTTTTTCTAAGCTTTTCAATTATACCAGGCACTCATGCGGGATTTCCCGGGACTTGCTGCTAGCAAACAAAGAGTCATGATTTATGACTTCTCCTGCCTGCAGCTTGTAATGACGGGGCATACATTCCGACTTGTTTTGCCAGCATGGATCACATTTTTAGATGGCTGCCAAAGCTATTTTTTCAACCAGTTTGTGCTTGGTGTGGAGTTTTGCATGAAAATAGAAAGCAGTCCATCCTTTGAAGCTCAACTGTGAAGCACTGTGTGTGTGTGTGTGTGTGTGTGTGTGTGTGTGTGTGTGTGTGTGTGTGTGTGTGTGTGTGTGTGTGTGTGTGTGTGTTGTTGGGGGCTGAAAAGTTCATAGTGGTCAAATTTGATAAAATGTGGTTTATTTTTCAACACAGTCTCCCCTTTGGTCCACACACTTCTTCCATCAATGTTGCAGTGCTTTAATCCCTGTGGTTGAAAAATAAACCACATTTGGTCAAATTTGACCACTATGAACTTTTCAGCCCCCCCCCCCCCCCCATCCCGTACTTTACAGATTGAAAAATAATAGCAGAAGCTTAAACAAGCCTCTTAATCTTTTTAAACAAACCCCAAAACAGCAACACCTGGACACTCATTCTTACTTACATTCAAGTTTCTGAAAAACAAGCCCAGAGTTGTGGGGAAAAAGCAGAACTGGCAACTATGCCATCATCACGTCATCATCATCATCATCACATGGGATGTGAAGGCAACTGGTCGATAGTCATTCAGGTCAGATGGAGACAACTTCTTGGGGACAGGAACCAGGCAGGATGTCTTCCACAGCACTGGTACTCTCTGCAGATTCAGGCTCAGGTTGTACAGGTGTTTCAGTACCGGTAGTTGGTTGGCACAGATCCTCAGGATCCTGGTGGAGATGCCATCAGGGCCTGCAGCCTTTTGCTGGTCTGTAGTCACAGTGGTGTGAGAGGGGCTGGTGTCTCCATAGGAGGGTGGGGGGGTGAGGGGGGGTAGAGGTGCTGCACAGGACAGTGAGGGGGAGGGGTGGGTGTGACAGACGGTGAATTGAACCTATTAAAAAGCAGATTCAGCTCATCAGCTCTCTCAAGGTTCCCTGATGTCTGTCTGTCTCTCCCCTTACACCCAGTGATGTGTTTCATTCCAGTCCACACATCCCTCACATTGTTTTGTCTAAGTTTATCCTCCAACTTCCTCCAGTAATTGTTTTTACACCTCCTCAGTATCTCTCATAGGCTACGGTAACACTGCAGGTCTTGATACTCAATTCTGATTTTTTGCTGAGATCCGATTTTTTTTGTGTGTGGGCGTTCATATTACAATTTAAATGGGACCCCCATCAGAACCCAGTATAAATGGTCTACAGCTATGAAGTGACCCACATGCGCAGAAGAAAACGTAATGTCAAACACAGCGTTGTAGAAAAAACGAGGAAGGGGAGGGACAGAACTTCTTAACCCTGATGTAGTGCAGTAAAATAAAATGCTAACATCGAATTGTAGTGTCTGTCTCACTTCAATGAGGAAAAAGTCGGATGAAATGTGACATGACCGTTCAGACTGAGGTTGCTTTGGAAAATATCAGATACGTATCCGAACTAGGACCACATATGAAAGTGGCCTGGGTCTGGTGTGAAAAAATTGGATACATGTTGTTCAGACTGTCATTTAAAAATCAGATATGGGTGAAGCGTCATGAAATAAGGCAGCGTGTTGTAGGTTTTAAGCAGAGTTTATTAAATCCTACCGCCGTCACGAAGCTCCCCCAAAGGGCGGCTCGGAGGCTCTCCAGCAAAGAGACACAGAGTGTGTGTGTCAACAGCAGTTGCAGAGTGAGAGAGAGTGAACATGAAAATCAGACAGCTTATATACTCAGCTCAGACAATACATCAAAGACATTCACAGCAGTCGATCTGGGCATTTGCATATGAGAGGCACAGACAGTACAGGATGCATGAACACAATGCATGAGTGGGACATTAACATCACAGCACTGAAACCATGCATGAATGGCAGATTACTTCACAGCATGCAACAGAAAAAAACAGAAGAGCGAGCTGTCTGTCCCAGTCTGTTGTGGGGGTTGCCACAATGGGTCACATTTGTGCAAAAAAATCAGAATTGAGCATTAAAACCTGCAGTGTGACTGTAGCCTTAGTTCACGCTTCACTCTCCTCAGTTCCTTCCTGTCTCCAGACCTAAAAGCTGTCTTCTTCTTGTTAAAAAGTGCTTTCAGGTCACTGGTGATCCATGGTTTGTTGTTGGGGAAACAGTGCACGGTCTGAGCTGGTTGTGTTTTCACAGAATTTGATGGATTCTGTGATTTAATCAAAACTTTATTTATACTAGTGCATGCTCGTAGAATGCAAGTATTCTTGTCTGAAAACAGGTAGGCCAATCAGGCTTTCCAGGCCCAAATGTAGGCTGTGTTTTAAAGTGGAATACAAAGAAGTGTAGCCTTTATGTAGACCATCACACATGCTAGACTTTGACAAATATAAAAGTAGTAGTAGTAGTAGATTAGTTTATTGACAGGGACAGTGCAATAAACATAGACAATTAATCAAAGACAATCAATCTGATGTGTTGCACATAGAGTGTATAGCTATTAGCTAATTTGCAACTCTTGTCCCTGGATGGACTTTAGAAAAAAGAATCAAGTAAAGATGGGAAAAAAAATAAAAAATATACACAATAACCACATACATCAATGCAGAAAAATTATAAATACACAATTATAAATATTATAAATATTATAAATACACAAATATAACAGCCTGACTCACATTTAACACATATAACATAACTCACATTTGCCTATTTCAGGCCTCCCTCCCTTCGTCACTCACTATAAACAAACACATTTATTCCTTCCCTTCATTCACTCTCACTTTGCAGACAATTAATTCATACATGAGTACATTCTTGTTTATTTTTCAGCCAGTTTTTAACATTTTTAGTGAATGTTTTAAAGTCCGTTATTATTTTAATTTCATTTGGCATTGTGTTCCAGATGTGACTGCCCTTTATAGAGAAAGCTGTTTGTCCTGTTAAAGGGACTTAACACTAAAATTGGTTTGATTGTGTGAATATTAATTAAGATAAGATAAGATAAGATAAGATAAGCCTTTATTAGTCCCACAACGGGGAAATTCCAGGATTGCAACAGCACAGGGATAGCAACACTCAGAGCAACAATCAGAAGGCAAGAAAAAAAACAAACAAAAAAAAAAAAAAACAAGCAAGCAAGAGCAAGAATTATAGAATTATTGAAAATTAATGGGACATCCAGTATCAGTGACTGTTTAAGAACCCTTGTTTATTTGTTTGTCAGACTTATTTGTGTGATCTTTTATGACTTATAGTCATAAGTGTTGTATCTTGCACTTTGGGGAATGGGAGTTGTTCAGTCACCATTATAATTGTTTTAGTTTATATGTGTAGTTTATAGTCTATTATCAATAAACTCATGCAGTACTATAACAGGACATGTTTACAAATAGACCCATTGTAGTGCATCCTTTTATATTTTTGTAATAGTATAAGTACAAAACAAACATTATTATACTCAGAAGAATGATTGGTTTGGCTGCAACTGTTGCATCAGTGTTGCACATTTGTCAGTTAATAAAAAAATGATTTATTACGTTATTTGGGTGGCTTTTGTCACTGCTGCCGTGTAGTCAGAGCGTGCATATGTGTCTGCATATGATATGCAATTCATCTGGGCATTCCACTCCACGATCATGGTGGTATATTATTATTATTAACTTTAAATTCATAGATAACCACGCACCGGGAGGAGCACCATCTTCAACAAAACATGTAGGTTTAGGGCGCTCGCGCACGCAGCGACCAGCAGCCGGTGGCTTGTCACCAGACTGCAAACCAAGTCTACCTACGGGTACAAATAAGTAACAAAAAAAAAAAAAACAAATGATGCAAAGGACGCCGGTGGCACGGGTGAAGCAGCAGCCGAGACCCCATCCCGTTAATCGGGCAGGCTGGGTTTGGCTCCCTGGGAAGGACTGTGACAAGCCGGTACGGCTGCCCCCCCCCCACACACACACACCTCGTGTTCTTGACATATCAATGGCCGAAACATAAAACCTCCTATCTTAAAAATGCACTTTTTTGAGAAAACAACAACAAAAAAAAGAACTTTTTATTTTCTTGCAGAATGCTATGCTACTTTTTTCTTCCCCCTACTTTTTTCAACCCCCACAGTTGCAAAAAGACCCCAGCAATCAGGTGATCCCCTGTGAGCAAGCACTTGGCGACGGTGGAGAGGAAAAACTCCCTTTTAACAGGAAGAAACCTCCAGCAGAACCAGGCTCAGGGAGGGGCAGTCATCTGCTGCGACTGGCTGGGGGGTGAGGGGATAGAGAAGAAGAAAAGAACAGACATGTAGAGAGCAAACAGCACGATGGGGACTCAATCTATGGGAGTCCCCATAGAGTCCTCAATTAACTCCCCCAAATCCACGGGCGTTGGGGCTCAGGAGGCTACCCAGAGTCCCAGGCCCAGCAGAAGGTCGGGTTGGCAGAGTCCGGTGGCCTGCCAGAAAACATGAGCCACCTGACTCGGGGAGTGAGTCCCTCCGGCGGTTGGCCAGCGCAGTTGAGCCACCAAGACCGGGGCGGTGGAGCAGGAGGTGGCTTGCCCACCGGGAGGCTCCCTGGTGGATGCCCTGACCATAGAATAGCGACCTCCACAGCATCAGACAGAGAAGATGAAGAGGCCACAGCGTTCTTAAGCTGACCCGCAGTGGACCCCGACCAGGCCTTTTCTGCCCCCGTGGTGGCTGCCGGCTGGAGCCCCTCAGCACTCGTGGTGGCTCCTGGCTGAAGCTCTGCAGCACCCTCGGTGGTCCCGGCTTGGGACACAGCAACAACCACGGTGGCTCCCGATTGGAGCTCTGCAGCATCTGTGGTGGACCCCAACTGGGCCATCGCTGCACCCTTGGTGGACTCCGCACTGAAGCATGGCATTCATAATGGGTCTGTGCCGGAGTGCAGCATCCACATCGGGTTAACCCTGGGGTGCATCCCCCATGAGGGTCCAAAGCCAGCACGCTGCACCCATGGCGACACGGCCTGCAGAGGGGCCCACACAATGACCTCCAGCATCAGGGGAGCTGGACACGTGACGTCATCCGGCAGTGTGACCGGTTTCATAAGGACCCCTGGGGGTGGTAGTTCCTCTCCGGTGACCCTAGAAGATAACTCAGGAGTGGGAGAAGAGACAGGGTTGTTAGGGTCACCAGCAGCGGCGGAGCCCGGCGAAGGAAGTTCAGATGCAGCTGTCACTATGCCTGACTCTCCTCACCTAGAGCCAGACAAGACCTCTCTAATACTGTTATCAGAAAAACAAGAGAGAAAACTTGCCTGAGCTTGAGCTCCACCACTGTCCAGGACTCAGTTGATCCTGACGATGAACACTCGGGCCCGGCCTCAAGGAGGTCCAGTTCAGGCTCCCAATCCACTGCAGAGGCCTCTGCAGCTGGCAAGATGGTGATAGCAGTCCATTCATTCCCCTACAGCAGCTCCAACCCAGGGAACTCCACTGCTGTGGCCACAGGGAAACACCTCTGTGCTGGCTCCGGAGCGGGATCCTACAAAGCCACCAGCTCCTCAACCGTCCAACGGCTCTGATCCTGGACTGACAGACACTCAGGAGAAAATGGAGGAGACACAGAGGGGGTAGGGAGTTATAGGCAGCAGCTGGAGGAGGGAGCCCAGTGGACTGCTGTAACTGGGTCCCTCTCCCGGGAGGAAGACAAGGTTTATCATTATCAAAATGAATTGAATGAGAAAACACTTGCCTGTCATCTCGGTCTTTGATGTCAACTGTTGCAGCTGGCAGGCTGTCATCCTTCTCTGTGTCCATGGTGATTTGGCCCTCTTCAATGAGTGGAGGAGGAGCTGTCTCCATGGCAACGGAGGTGGGCGTTCCCGAGGCGGCCCCGTCTAACGTCGCAGCAGCTCGAAGGTCGATGACATCTGATGGAGGAGAAGGCCTCTCCCGGTGCTTCCACGAGGGGCGACGCTGTCCTTTGTCTACTGGTGCCGACCATGCTGGAGCGGGAGGAGGTTCAAATGAAGTGTCATGGAAGATGACGGTCTGCAAATTACCAGACCTCGGTCTCGTCGCCGTGGGCCACGCCAAACCAGGGAAAAAGCACTTCAGCGAGCAGACTGTGGTGAGCAGGTCGGCGAACTGTGGGTAGTTCCATAACCCAGGATTCGCCTCCAGGATTCCTACTTCTCCGTTCAGGCATTCCAGCATCTTCTTAGACCCCCGGGCGGCGAGGGCTTCATTCAAGAAGCTCCGGAAGAACTCAGCAGACCATCCCTCCTCCACTGTGGGAAACCCTGCAGCCATTCCTCCTCTACCTCGGTGAGACCGGGGCATGATGCTCTCCAGAAACAAGTCCAGAAAAACAGTTCACAAAAGGGGAAAAAGGTTTGTGTGGGTGTAACTCACTAAATCCTTTTACGGCTGGATTATTCTGTCATAAACCTTCCCGTGCGCCTCTCCATTGCGCACGGCGAGAGGAGAAAGGATGAGGATTTACACGCTGGGTTAACACCACACACACATTTATTGAACAGATGGATAAACTCACATGCAGTTCAAAATAACATTTGCGCGCAAGGTTGCAATGACGTCCTCCAGGATGCTCTACAGTCAGGAAGAAACTGGGCAAAGTTCCAAAGCGTGCAGGCATGGGGGAAATGCCAGCAGTTTATACTAACGGGACTGGAGCGGATCTAGGAGTCCAAGTAAGTCCAAGAGCCTAACACCTTTCCAAGACACAAACAATAATCCGGCAATGCTTGACTGGCGAAGCCCTGTTTAAGTACAAGCATTGCTGGATACACAATTAGGAACACCTGGGCGCAGCGTGGGAAGATGGCATATGGGAGTGGGAACAGCTGACAGTGATTAGAGAGGGGGCATGGTCGGACCGGCAGACAGTCTGACAGCGGTCACACCAGCAACAGCCAAAGGAGCTGCCTCACCGCTGCTGGCCAGAAGGCAGTGGCTATGGGTAAGGAACAGCACTGAATGCATAATGTGCACATACACAGCAGCCCCTAAACCCACAGAGAGATGAGGGCCGAGCTGGGGGTGACCAAGCCAGCTTGGCTCCTGACATACTTTGCCAAAAGGAGCTTTATATAGCACATATCTGTGTACTGTATATTGTTGTAAACTTCTCTTGTAATGACTTAATACTTTATTTGAATTATTTTACCCATGAAGGACCCGACAGGAGGGCAATGGGGAAAGGAGGTGTGGGGAGGGGGAATGAAAAGGGAGAGGGACAGCCAAAGAAGACAAACAAACCAACAACTAAAACCAACAGAAGAGAGACTGATTCTTCCACCGAAGAGGTCTCAACATGAGTCTGGTATCTGAACATTTGTGTGTTCGCATCCATGTGCAAGTGTATGAGAGCGCACAAAAATAAGTGTGTGCATGTGAGTGGTTTGTCAGGAAACATACAAAGAGGGCGGCCGGTCAGAGCACCCCCCCGCCCATCCTGCCTGGAGACCCCGAGCAAGCAGGACAACACCACCAACCCCCACAGAGCACAGATGTCCAAGGCCAACAAGCTCCTGGACAGCCAGGCATCCATCCCAGGAGGGACGGCCAAGGAAAGACCAGAGAGCAGGGCATTACAGTAATCAATACTACTGGTGATAAAAGCATGCATCAGTATCTCTGTGTTTGCTTGAAGTATAAGCTGGTAGAGATAGCAGGTAAGCTCTTCCCCACCAAATTTGAAGATCTCTGCTGGTATTCCGTTGCAGCCAGGATCCTTTCTGTTCTTTAAAAACACTTTAACTGTCCCAAGCGCTGTTTGGCACCATAACCCCTAGTGGTCAAGAGTGGTATAGATTTTTTGTCAAGGAAATAATCAGATCCTCTGGTGAGATTTCCAAGGCTATAACTTGAAAGTTGCAAGAGATAATGGCTTACTGTCAATTACAAAGATGTAGAATATGATTCAAACTTTCAGATGGGAATAAATTTATGCACCTAATTTGCATAACGCCTCAGCAGCTATATCGAATTACATAACTCAGTCAAAAGTGGACTTTGGACATATTTACACAAAGAATGGTTCTGTTTTTTGGCACTGTTTTTTTTCTACAGGGGTATGTTGTTATCTTATCTTCAAAGTATGTGAACCAGAAAATCAGTACAATGTAAAGAAACAAAGAAATTTGTCACTTACCGTTGGGGAAGGGGACTGGCTTGCTGGCGTGGTAGGTCCGTTTTCATCCATCGTGGTCGTTATTTTGCGTTCTGTTGGTCATTTGCTCTCTCTCCCACATCTACAAACTCTTATGATAATCCCACATCAATTTTGTTTGTATTCCGTGGCAATTTTTCGTGTATGAAGCTGTTTTATGTGACAATGCATGACGATGCATGGTGGCCATATTTGCTTTCTGAGCTCAAAGAAGGAAAAGGAATAATAATAATAAGGATTTCTTCTTCTTTGGTGTATTCCGTGTTATCCATGATTCCTGCAATGCCTGTCTGCCACCTTCTGAACTGGCAGATCAGTACAAATCCTCAGTGCAGCTGGGGAGTTTAAGGGATGTCAGATTCAGTTGACAGGCACAGTTCCTGCGTTGTCCCACTAGGGGCACGTGAAATCTGACAGTTAAAAGGTTAACTGACTAATGCCAGTTTATACTTCAACAAGGGAGGGTTCTAAACCAAGCTCACTAACCACAGGCAGCTGAGGGATCTCTAGATAACTAGACTCACCTACCAGAGATTCGCTGTTGAGGAGATTTTGAAAGTGCTTCTTCCAGCGGCAGTCAATGCTCTCTTCATCCTTAAGGAGACTGCCAAATTTATCCTTTATTAGAATGGCACCACACGTACTAGGACTAGGTAGATCGCCCTTGTGGCTCTAAAAAAGCTACAACTATCATGGCTATCCACCAATTCTTGAATCTCCTTCGCTTTTTCAGCCCACCATTGGTCCTTAATGCGTCAAATTTGCCTTTGGACCTCGGCTTTAATAGTCTGATGAGCTTTTTTCTTAGCTCCATTTGTTGGGTTACGCTGCCAGGCACAGAAGGTCTGCCTCCTTTCCAGAATAAGGTTCCTAATAGCCTCATCATTTTCATCAAACCAGTCTTGATGTTTTCAGCTACTGTAGCCAATGGCTTCCTCGCTGCTAGAGAGGATGGCTGCCTTCAGCTCACTCGAGTACTTTTCCACTTCATCACATTGAATGGATTGAAGGTGTTGGTGGAGTGACTGCTGGAGTCCTTCGCAAAACTCATAAACTTTCAGTTTCTCATCATCGAGTCTCCTTCTAGGTTATTTTGCCATTTTCTGTTTCCGTCAGTGAATATTCAGACATGATGGAGTGAATGAGCCGATGATCAGTCCAACAGTCATCTACACTGGTGATTGCTTTAGTAATGCGGACCTCCTTCTGGTCACATGCACGGACGATCACATAGTCGATTAAGTGCCAATGCTTTTATATAGGGTGTTGCCAAGTGGCTTTAAATCTGTTCTTCTGGCGGAAAAGTTATGACAAGTTGGTGTTTGACGTACATAGCAAGAGTACATCATTAGAGTTGCAGTTTCCTACTCCATTTCTGCCAAGTGATCCTTTCCAAAGATCATAATCTCTTCCAACTCTGGCATTAAAGTCACCTAGGATTATGACTTTATCGACTTTAGGGATGTTTGTGATGATGGTATCCAGTGTTGAGTAAATGTCTTCCTTGATCTCATCCTCGGCATCAAGGGTGGGCACGTAGGCACATATGATGTTAGCATACTTTTGTTGACCTAACATAAGGCGCATTGTCATAACACGCTCACTTACACCACATGGAAGTTCCGCAACATGTCTGATGAATTCATGTCTGATAGCAAAAATGACACCATGCATCCTCAGCTGTCCTTCAGGTCTGCCTTGCCAGAAGAACTTTTAACCACCGCCATGTTCTTTTAACTGTCCAGTTCCAGCTCTTCGGGTCTGCTGAAGTGCAGCTATGTCAACATTGAAATGACCCAGTTCCCGAGATACAAGAGCAGTTCTCCATTCTGGTTGACTAGAGTGGTCTGTGTCATCCAATAGGGTGCGTACATTCCAAGTTCGGAGATTTACCTTGTATGTTTTTCGATCACTGAAGGTGATCCCGCTGGACGCGACATTCCATCCAGGAAAGGGTGGAGCAGACTATTTTTGGGGTACATTTTCTAGCCCCCTCCCCACATTGGAGGTGAGCAGAGTGGATCTTGAAAAGGGCTGCTTAGTCGCAGAGAGAGCTGCCGAAATGCTAACCTACTCCATTCCATCAATGAGACGACTAAATCAGACTCTGCCACCATAATGTGCTGGTCCGAGACAAGGGACTCCCAGATCTCCGTATCCTGTTCCTGTCGCCTCTCGCCGGTTGCCGCAGGACTTGGTGTTTAAAGACTTAGTTTTGGTAGATGGCTTGTGGGTGACAGGCATGGGAACACTGATGCACAGACAGCCGGCACACAGATACTTCACAGAGAATGGGTCCAAGATCCAGTGGCAAGGAAAACCTCGATGACCGGGGGTCCAAACTCAGTTTTTTTTGGTCTTTCTGCAACTGTGGGGGTCCTCCCTACAGTTGATAGTGCTATGAGATGACTGTTGTTGTGAAATGGCGCTATATAAATAAAGTTGAATTGAATTGAATTGAAGTTGCAGCCATCTTCTGCCATTCCAGTTAAGATATGTATCTTTTGTACTGGTCTGCCGTTGGGGACTTGGAGAAGTGCATGTTGGCCGTTGGCTCACTGGGAGCTCATCTGCCCTTTGACAGGTCTTACTTTTAATCCCACAGGGTGACATACCAGCCATCTCACCAGTGTACACTGGTGGGGGAGCCGGTTTAGACGCCGACCACCCATCCATGTGGCAATTTGTACTGGGTTACAATGTTACCAGTAACAGGCTCCAAGCCTGACCTAACCTGACAGTGTCTACAAGTATAGAAAAGATGAAGGACTGGAGGCAATAAGTAAACAAGTGCACACATAACCCTGGACTTAGACAGGGGAAACACAGAGACCACAATAATGACACTAAGGACAAATAAGGGATGAAACAACATGACTAAAAGCACAAGGACAATAATACTAACAGTAAAAACAAACAAGGACCATACAATATAACCAAATACAAAAAGACAACCACAAAACAACAGGGGTTGAGCACAGGACTACATGCAACAACCAGTGACTGGGGAGCACAAAGGACACTTAATAATAATAAGGAAAAACAAAGACTTTACGTTTATGGATGTAAACACGGTTTTATGAGTGAGAGTGAACCTGTAACCTCGTGACATCTGACCCTCAAGACAGGAGCATTATACCAAATTAATCACACCTGTGGATGCACACCTTATATACAGTATATCACTTGCATCCACCCATTCTTCCTCTTTCTAATGACTGCGAGAAGCCTGCCTCCACCGACAAAGGACGATGAATGGTTACAGGTTCACTTTCATTCATAAAACCATGTTTACAACTGTAAACGTATGTTTTATTTCATTTCAGTGAACCTGTAACCACCTGGCAACTGTATACCAAATGAGTCTTGGGGAAAATGGAGGTGGCATCACCGACAGGTTAAAAGAGCAAAATGCCCCAAACACGCTATTAAACAAAAACACAATCAGATGAGTTTGGCTCTCTTATTGTACTTAAATGAGTATGTCTGTACCAGAATCTTTTTCCTGCCCTGAATGACTGGAAGACAAAGCCCCAGAGCCAAATGCACCACTTCTATCTTTGATAGTTTATATGCCAAGACTGCTGTGCTGGAGCCCAGTGTCCCCGAACAAACCTGCCCTCCCACACGCACCCCAGCATGCTTGGGAGGCATTGGTTGTAATGGTTACCCTGCAGCCCTCCTGGCAAAGGAGGACACCATCTCGGACTGCTGATGAGTGTCTCCACCACCTGAGATCGATGAAAGAGACTCCTTTGGAAGAACTAGCCTCCTCCCTTTGTCTCTGGGCAAAACTACCTTCTGAAACGCAAACCAACGCTGAAGGGGGCAAGTATGTAAAAGACCCAGTGCCACCACCTGAGCAGCTGCTGTAAAGAGACCTATGATCCTCTGGCAGTGCTGCACTGAGACAGTCATCTGTGAGATGCAGCTCTTGATGTATTCCATGATAGTATGCCTTCCCTTTGGAGTCAGGGATGCCATCACGGTAACTAAATCCAGGGTGAGCCCAAGTACTCGACAACCCTGGTTTGAACCAGGCAGCTTTTCTCCAAATGCAACCCAAGTGCTGTCATGTGAGCCAATATGGTCTCCATATGGCTCCTGGCTATGGCTTCCGATGGTGCACAAACCAGCCAATCATTCAGATAATTGAAGACTCGAATGCCCATCTGCTGCAGTGGGGCAAGTGTGGCATCCATGCACTTGGTGAACGTCTGAGATGACAGGGACAGACTGAAAGGCAGGACGTTGTAATGGAAGGCTGTCCTGAAGGAACCCTGAGGAATTTATAGGAATATGGAAATCAGCATCACAAAGGTCCATTGCTGTGAACCAATTGCTTGGCCATATGGCCTGAATAATGTCCTAAGCCTGAGCACCAGACAAAGGAGCACCTTGAGATACCTGCTCTACCGCCTCAGGTCCAGAACCGGACAGAGACCCCTGGTTTGCTTAGTTAGGTAGTTAACTCCCTCCCATAGCACATAAGATAAGATAAGATAAGATAAGCCTTTATTAGTCCCACAATGGGGAAATTCCAGGATTGCAACAGCACAGGGATAGCACCACTCAGAGCAACAATCAGAAGGCAAGAAAAAACAACATCTAGTAAACATATGTCCATATTACTATAAATGTATATATATAGACACACAGTGCAGAGCATTATGGTTGGTTGGTGAATGTGCAGCAGAAAGTCTAAGCTCTCTCTCCGCGGATGCAGCGGGCCAGCTGGAAGTCTTTGGGCATGATGGTGACCCCCTTAGCGAAGAAGAGACCACCAGGTGGGCCTCGCTGGTCTCCTGCAGAGCCATGACGGCGAAGCTCAGGAAACACAGGACGGTCTTAAAATCCTGAGCGATCTCCCTCACCAGGCGCTGGACGGGCAGCTTACGGATGAGCAGCTCCGTGGATTTCTGGCAGCGACGGATCTCTCTCAGAGCCACGGGCCTGTGACGGCAAGGCCTCTTCACTCTGCCGGTGGCCGGAGCGCCTCTCCGAGCAGCCCTGGTGGCTAGCTGTCTCCTGGGGGGCTTCTTCCTCCAGTAGATTTTACGGGCGGTCTGCTTGGTTCCTGCCATCGCTCTTTATTATTCTGTCTTATATTTCTTGCACGCCGCCTAAACTCCAGCCCGGCACCCGCGTCGTTTTCGCTACAGCTCCCGGTATGTTGAGTTTCCCATTAGCACCGGGCGGCGGCCAAGTGCTAGCTAGCACTAGCTCCTCCCCGCTGTAGCGTCTCCCGCTGCAAACCGTGGCTCCGTCCGCCGACCCGGGAGACCCCCGGGGCGATCCGTGCGTCCGTGATATATATACAGAGTGAAAGGTGTAGAAAGAAGAAGGAAGATAAAAAAAAGGCTGTTGCAATGGGCAGCCTACTCGTGTGGCGCCACCGGTCCGGCGGAACCGGAACCGGAAATTAGATGACACATGACCATGACCACATGGAACACCATGTGGTGTATAGGGCAGTGCCGATCTCCATTTTTCTGACCTTAAGCCACACAGCCACTGTAAGTAGCGAAAGCTACAGTGGGGGGGGGGGGGGGGGGTCACTCCTCTGGTAGCTCTGTGCATCACGCACCAATTCGCTTGGAGAAAAGGAATAGGCAGTGTAAAAAGCCTCGCCTCTCTTCTCCTGAAGACAGAGACCTTATTAAGTTCTTTCCCAGCAGGGCAGAGACCTCACTGCCCACGACCGCGGAAAGAGTGTCCTCCTTGCATCTGCTTCCAGAACTCCTTGAAGTTGAGGAATGAGATCTGAATCGTAGGGCGTACCCACACTCCAGTGTATCGATCACCCATGGACATGAGGTGCACTGACGCCAACTCCTGAGGTGTGCTACGGAGAAAGTTGACATCAGAGGAAGCGTACCATCAGGGACACTGGCGGGGCTTGGCAGGACCACAGCCTACATGCTTCCGATAGCGTGGACGTGAGTGCTGCTGAACATGTGCCCGCACCTCGGGTGACCCGAGCTCTGAAAAGAACCTGGCTTTGCGAAACAAAGCCATTGTGGGTTCTCACACCCCTCAAGAAGTCTCCGACACTCACCCTGGATGGTCCTGGATGATGAAAGGACTGCGTGTGCAGTCTCGCCTTCTGCACCTCGTCCAACACTGCTTCTGCTGCCGGCCCAAATACCTCACCAGGCGGTATTGTAGCCTCCAAAACAGCAGCCTTGTCCATATCCACAAATCCAGATTGCCTCAGCCACACAGGCCACCAGGCCATGGTCAGCTGGGCCAAGAAGTTCCTAAGTGCTGTAGCCTTATAGCTAGCTCCTTGAATCACAGTGTCCACCACGTTTACCAACTCTGGAAGAAGGTTACTTACTTAATACACTAAAAGAATTGTATTAGTATTTGCTAGCCTAGAGGCCATAGCCACTGACTGGTGGCATTCCAGGCAAGAAGTGGATAGCTAGCTAGCTAAAAACAGGTTAGCCTAACCTGGTGAAACAGCCCTGCCCGGGGTCTGATTCACCTATGTGCCTGATCGGGCTTTTGTATTTACTAAGGTAAAACTAAGTAAAAAGCTAATTTCACTAAAAGAAAGATAAAAAATTAAAAACGGAGTTAATAAAACTAACAAAAGCAGATGAGATAACGCTTTGACAGCGATGTGACGTTTACAGATGCCGACATATGTGCACTGAGCAGGATGACAGACAAGGTGCCAGTATGGCAGCGATTCTCCAGCAAACTGATTTGAACACCCAGAAGTAAATAAATTGAATTAAATTAACTCTCTTTTGTCTCCGCTCACACCATCTATGGCATCTCCATTTGGGATTAGACACTGCAGTAGAGTCCGGGGATGTGGAGGACTGGTGGAGAATCCCCTGGCCACGGAGATCCTCTGTAACGCTCTGATCCAGGACGTGATGTTTGGTCATATTCCTTATCTCCAGAAGGCTGTGGCAACTGTAGCATCTGCACAGCATCATATATGTACATTAAACACATGAATATACACTTAAGCATAATTTAAACAACACTAAATGGCACAAACCACGAAGAGAGAAGAGAGGCTGGTGCGTGTTGGCGCGCCACCTAGTGATAATAATCATCATAATAATCATCATCATATACGTATATATATATATATATATATATATATATCAGTGACTTTTAACATGTTTAAGGATATTGAGCTAAAATATTTTGGAGTTAATGGCTAAATGTGAACTATGATTTACATGTAAAAATAGTAATTTTCTTTAATCGTCTTTAAAGCATATCACATTATAGGCAAACACTCTTCAAAAGTGAAGCATATAGTTACTTTATGTCATGAACCCTCCCGTGCACTGTGGAGAAGCACACGGGAGGGGTGAAATAATAAGGATTTACTCACAGGGATCCACAACACACATATATTAACATAAAGACAAACAGTTGAAAAGGTGAAGACTTACTAAAAGGTACAAAAATACACTTACAGTGGGCGTTCGGTTGCCGGCATCGCCCCACGAACGCATGAGGTGAGACGTGTATCCACCCTGGCGTCCCACAGCCAGAATCGCTATGAGAACGCATGAGAACCATGGGCTGTGCAGAGTGGATACACGCTGTAATAGAGCTGACAGTTCACTGACACAACACACAATTAGACAGTCGATCAGTAAGACAAAGACCCAGCAGTGCATGACTGGCAAAAGGCGCTTAAGTACACACACTGCTGGTGATGATGTGATTAGGAGCACCTGGGCGAGGACCGGGTAAGATGATTAACGGGGCTGGGAGCAGCTGATGGTAATGAGAGAGAGAGGGCGTGGCCGGACCGGCAGACTGTCAGCAGCACTCGCAGAAAGTAGGTCACAGTGGCTGTCTAACAGCTGCCGGTCAGACAGTGGCTATGGATATGGAAGGCAGACTGAAATACATAATATACACATATGCTGCGGCACCTAGACCCACAGAGAGGGCAGGACCGAGCCGGGGAAACCAAGCCGGCTTGACTCCTGACAGAGCCCCCCTCTCAAGGGGTGAAAAACCCAGACACCCAAGGTAACATCCCAAGGACCCCCCCCCCCCCAACAGGAACAACAGGAACAAACAACACAAACCCTGGTGGGAGGTAGGGGGAACAGGAAAGGAGGGAACACAATACCCTGCCCATTGCCCACAATTACCCCCCCCCCCAAGTTCAAAGGTAAGGAGGCTCGGGAGGCCGCCCAGAGTCTCAGGCCCAGCAGGCAGTCCAGTGAACAGCGTCTGGTGGCCTGCCGGAAAACGCGGGCCATCTGGCCCAGAGACTCAGTCCCTCCGGTGGTTGGCCAATGTTGTATGGCCACCAGGATTGGAGGGGTGGAGCAGGAGGTGGCCTGCCCACTGGGAGGCTCACTGGTGGGTGACTGGACCATAGGGAGGGGACCCCCATGGCGTCGGACAGGGAGGAAAAGGGGACCACACCGGCATCAGGCTGAGAAGTAACAGCCACGGTGTTCTCAGGCTAGCCAGCAGCACCCTCGATGATCCTGGCCTGGGACACAGCTGCACCCATGGTTGACCCCGATCAGGCCAATGCTGTACTCGCGGTGGACCCCAACCGGGCCAATGCTGCACCTGTGGCGGCTCCCAGCTGGAGCTGTGCTGCATCCGCGGAGGCTCCAAGCTGGAACTCTGCTGCACCCGTGGTGGACTCCGACCGGGCCACTGCTGCACCCTCGGCAGACCCTGATCGGGCCCCTGCTGCACCCTCGGTGGAACCCGCACTGGAGTGTGGCTTCCATGACTGGTCTGAGCAGGAGCACAGCACCCACGTCAGGCTGATCCTGGAGCGCAGCCCCCGCGAGGGTCCAAAGCCTGTGTGCTGCATCCACAGAGGCTCAGCCTGCGGAGGGACCCATACGACAGCCTCTGGCAGCAGGGAAGCTGGACCCACAACATCGTCAGGTGGTGAGACCAGTTCCGTGGAGACCCACGGTGACAATGGTTCCTCTCCAGCAACCCTAGAAGAACAATGAGGAGTGGGAGAAGAAACAAATTGGTTTGGGTCGCCGGCAGCGGCGGAGCCCGGCGAAGGGAGTTCAGATGTAGCTGTGTGCTGTGCCTGACTCTCCTCACCAAGAGCCAGACAAGCTTTCTCCAAAATTGACATTAGAAACACTAGAGAGAACACTTGCCTGAGCTCAAGCTCCACCGCCGTCCAGGACTCCATCGATCCTGGTGATGTGGCCCTGGGCCCGGCCTCCAGGAGGTCCAGCTCTGGCTCCCACTCCACTGACATTGCTGCCACAGCTGGCGAGATGGTCATTGCAGTCTCTTTAAACTCCTGCAGCGGCTTCAATGGTGGAGGGTCCACTGGCGTGGCTGCAGGAAAACACCTCCATGCAGGTGCCTGGGCAGGATCATCCAGGGCCTCAAACTCCTCCACAATCTGGTGACTCAGTTTTAAGACCGACAGGCACTCAGGGATAATTGGAGGAGACATAGAGAGGATAGGAAGAAGGTCAGCATTGGCAGCTGGAGGAGAGGACTCAGCGGACTGCTGGAACTGAGCCTCTCCCTCGGGAGACAGAGAAGGTTTAAAATAATTAAGTTCAATTAGATGAAAGGCCCCTTGCCTGTCATTCCGGCATGTGATGTTCGTTGCTGCAGCTGACTGGCAGTCACGCCTCTCCATGTCCACGACGCTACCGGTCCTTTCCAATTGTGACGGAGAAGCCAGATCCGATGCCAATGACTCCTCCGGTATGACTGCAGGGGACCACCTCCATGTTGTCTCCGGAGCGGAATCCTCCGGGGCCCCCAGCTCCTCCACCCTCCGGTGACTCTGCTCACACTCAAGGATTGATGGGGGAGACACAGAAAGGACAAGAGAAGGGTTTACCTTCGCAGCTGGAGGAGAGAGCCCAGTGGACTGCTGGAACTGGTCTTCTCTTCCAGGAGACAGACAATGTTTATCATCATTACATTGAATTAAATGAAAAACCACTTGCCTGTTCTCCTGGTGCTCAATGTTGACAGCTGCGGGCAGTTGGCCACCATTTCCCCCTGTCACTGGCTGTTTTGGACCCTTCACAGGATAGTTGAGGAGCCGGCTCCGATGACGTGAAGGTGGGCGTAGCCGGGACAACCCTGGAGAACCTCCCGGCGGCGGAAGAGATGATGGCTGCCGAAGACGAGGAGGGCCTCTCCCAGTGTTTCCTTGCGAGACGACGACGAAAGCCGGGTGCTGGAGCTGGGTGAGCTGGAACAGGAGCAGGCATCTCGCTCTGGCAGGAAACAGGAGGAATGGAGGTCCTGGTGCGCTTCCTCCTTGACACTAGCTTGGTCTTTTGAGGGGATTTCCTTACCCCTTTGCCACACCCACGCCGCAGCGCTGTCAACCGGGTAATCCTCTCCATTCCCTCGGCATGCCAAGTGAGCTGAGGGCACCGCCGGACCTCTGCCTCTGCCAGACCTACGTACCAGAAAATGTTCTCCGGGGAAGAATATCCGCTGGCCGACGCGATGATCCTGTCGATATCCATTAACGCTCGGCAGCACTCCCATCCCAAGCTTAAAGGACACCTTCTTGCTGCTGAATCCACGGCCAACTACAACACAGGTCAGTCCCAAAACACGACACAAAAAGGGGAAGGAGAAAAAAGGCTGTGTGGGTGAACCCGCTAAATCCTCCTTTTTTGGCTTGGTCTTTCTGTCATGAACCCTCCCGTGCACTTCTCCACAGCGCGCAGCGAGGGGTGAAATAATGAGGATTTACTTGCAGGGATCCACCAAATCCATTTATTAACATAAAGACAAACAGTTGACAAACAGTTGAAAAGGTGAAGACTTACTTAAAGGTACAAAAACACACTTACAGTGGGCGTTCGGGGGCCGGCATTGCCCCACGAACACATGAGGTGAGACGTGTATCCACCCTGGCGTCCCACAGCCAGAATTGCTATGAGAACGCATGCGAACCACGGGCTGCGTGGAGTGGATACACACCGTAATAGAGCTGACAGTTCACTGACACAACGCACAGTTAGACAGTTGATCAGTAAGACAAAGACCCAGCAGTGCGTGACTGGCAAAAGGCGCTTCAGTACACGCACTGCTGGTGATGATGTGATTAGGAGCACCTGGGCGAGGACCGGGAAAGATGATTAACGGGGCTGGGAGCAGCTGATGGTAATGAGAGAGAGGGGGCGTGGCCGGACCGGCAGACTGTCAGCAGTGCTCACAGAAAGTAGGTCACAGTGGCTGTCTGACAGCTGCCGGTCAGACAGTGGCTATGGATGCGGAAGGCAGACCGAACATAATATACATATATGCTGCGGCACCTAGACCCACAGAGAGGGCCGGACTGAGCCGGGGAAACCAAGCCGGCTCTGCTCCTGACAGTTTAGTTATAGCTTCTTTCCATTCAATAAATCAGCACATTAAAGCAAAACAAGACTAACTAACTAACTAACCTGCACTTATATAGCGCTTTTCCAGTCACAAAGACCACTCAAAGCGCTTTCACTAGTACTAACCCTCTATTCTAAGGGCCTGTAGGAAACAGATATCTAGGGACAATTCAGAACAGCCAATTAACCTAACATGCATGTCTTTGGATTGTGGGAGGAACCGGAGCCCCCGGAGTAAACCCACGCAGCACAGGGAGAACATGCAAACTCCACACAGAAAGGTTCCAACCCCTGCCAGCCTGGGGATTCGAACCAGGAACCTTCTAGCTGTAAGGCAACAGTGCTAACCACTGCACCACCGTGCTGCCACCATGTGTATATAACTCCACAAGACAAAATATCCATAAACTGAAAGAAGGAAAGGGAGCAGAAAGGAGAAGAAAATCTTATGAAATCTTCCTCTTTTATCACAATTCTAATGTTACTATAATATAATATACAAAAATACAAATATATATTCAACTAGAAAAGCACTCGGAGAGCGCAGACGTCCGCCAAGTACTTCAGTTCCCCCTAATATTGGGATTTTCCCCAAATATAATAGTCCTACATTTATTTTATCTATATTTTCAGATTCCTTGACCATGAAAACATACCTTTAGTAATTGGATTTGCATTCATATCTTTATTAGTTCAGTAGTTATTGACAAAAATCACTTTTTTGGTAATGGCGGTTTTCTTCTGGATATAGCTCCATAGCTTTTGAAGTTACAACAAATCCATTGGCACACCACTGGTTCCTCAGTGTCTTGGCTATATTTTGGTGTTTGTTGTATGTTTATATCTTAATTTGTTACCTTACAGTGATGAAAACTCCAAAGATCCCCTATTATTTCCTGTTCTGGATCAAAGTATCCAGATTTTTTGCAGGATCCGGATCAGTGTTTGATATTTCCTAGAACCTATTGGGAGCTTATCCTGTATTTTTTTGGCAAGCGTCCTGACCATTTATTGTGGAGTTATATACACATATGCTAAAAATGGCCCTATCTCACAATGATAAAGAATCCTTTAAAAAATCCCTGGATCCAGACGGTGATCCGGATCACCCCCAAAATCTAATCATTTCTTTCTTGTCCCATTTCGGACTTGTCCTGAAAATTTCGTCAAAATCTGTTCATACCTTTTTGAGTTATGTTGGTAACAAACAGACAAACAAACCCCGGTAAAAACATAACCTCCTTGGCAGAGGTAACAAAATGAATTACATTTTTCATTACTGTCGTACACATTTTTTAAACATTCTGAAGTAAGTGAGGCCCAACTCAGGAAAAGTGTTGAAAATTAATGGCAGCTACTAAATTATTAGTGCAGCAAATCAGTTTCTGCCTTGGATCCTTTGCTTATCTAAATTTAAACCCAC
Organism: Pholidichthys leucotaenia; assembly: GCA_020510985.1. Classification (NCBI taxonomy): domain Eukaryota; kingdom Metazoa; phylum Chordata; class Actinopteri; order Cichliformes; family Pholidichthyidae; genus Pholidichthys; species Pholidichthys leucotaenia. The sequence goes on along the minus strand of CM035843.1, from coordinate 4,148,206 downwards.
AGAAACATATGAATTGTGTTTATTTTTGCTACTGAGATTTGGAAGAGCTTATGCATTTTCAGGAAAAGGAAGTAGGTATATCTTTTCATTTACTCCTCCTTGAAAGAAGAAAAATCAAAGTGCATCTGTGTTTAGCGCCCAGCTATGGTTGTCTAACGATGCACCGTCATGAGTCAGCTTCGTCCTTGTAGTGGTTCAGGTTTTTCTCTGCTTTTCAGCACTGACCTTACTTTCAGGATGAGTGATGTGATCCAACATGACATTCAAGTATATCCCCCGACCATCGGAAGGCTCTGAGTGCTTTGTGTCTTCAGAAGAGGCTCTCTTCCGTGAACACACTGATCATCTCTCGTTTTCCAAATGGACCTTAGGTTTCTCTGTGAGACAGCGGCAGCATCCCTGCAGAGCTGCTTCTCGGCCACTCAGGCAGGTGGGAAGGTGTGAATGAATGTCAGAGAGGGGAGCAAACATGTCTTCGACTGATGGTTTTTTTTTTTCCTTTCAGTATAAGATCCAACACTGAAGTGCACCACATGCTGTCACAATGTGGTCACAAACATGTCACCGGACGGCGGGGCGGGGAATTATGTTAGTTATCCTAGGTTCTGAGTGGACCGTTGGCCAGAACTTAGCCCCCCAGTTAGTTAATTACATGCTGGACTAATGTGACAATTTGTTAAAAACATTAAGTCTGACAACACATGTTCCTCTAATTTTATCTAAATTCCTGGGTATGCATCCCTTATGGTTTCAGTGCAGCAGGAATGCATTTATTTAAGACGTTGTGCAATGTGATGTACAACGTATTCATTTGTATTTGTATGTTTGTTGAACAAGTCCTTCAGCAAGTATGCATACTGTCTAAGCAGTGAAAACGCATGAGGCACGATGTCACTAGAAATAGCAATTCCACACATTCAAGTCCACTTTCAGTTTGCTAACAAACTAATCTAAGCTCAGGTGATGTACCTGAAACAGCCACTCTAGAGCAAATAACTTCCCATGCCACGTTTTTATTCACCTCTCGATGTCAAGCAGTTTGATGAGATCTTTCCTCACATGTGGCAGTGAAAATATGAGATAAGATAAGATAAGATAAGATAAGGCTTTATTATCCCACAGTGGGGAAATTCCAGACCAGGGTTAGGGTTACTGTTTGCTCACTGGTCATCACCACATGAAAGCAACGAAAAGTAGAAATCTTTTTAAATTTTTGTGTATCACATCACAAGCATGTTGACATGCACAAGCACAAAATTTCACGAGAACCAGTACCAGATGTTCTCACAAGAGGATCACTTGGGATCGTCGTCTCATCGCTGTACAATAGTTTCACTGAAAATAAATGGAGTCGAGACAACATGGCTGTTGTGTGTCTGAGCCCTTTCTCCTCTCTCCCTCCTCTCTCTCACTTCATGTAGATAGATAGATAGATAGATAGATACTTTATTTCGAACAAAAAAGTAAAACAAAACAAAACAAATGACAAATGCAATAAAGTAACAGTATACAGTGTTCGAAAGTGTTCTCCTCTTTTCCATAAATACACCCATGTGAATATTATATTATAATTAATTATATACAAATTGCCACATTTAAGACCCCAAGTAAACAATTAACTGTATTTTGTACATATCAACATTAACGCCCATCCATCCTAACATACATTGATGTCCATACATCAAAACCAGCCTCAGACAACACAGATATACACAGTGCTGTCCCTCCCACCATTCCATAGTGTCCCAGAGTGAGCATAGTGAATGTAGTTATAGTTATAACCACTAGAAGTTGCTATTTAGATCTAATTTAGTCTTGAATTATAATGTTATAATTTGACTCGCTTCTCAATTTTTGTAAAGATAAACTAGTCAAGCATTGTTTTTTTTATAGTTTTTATGACATGATAACTCCATTAAATCTTTAAATTCTTCCTTCAAAAGATGATCTTGGTCTTGTCAACAATAACTTGCTTCTGCCCTTGCTCAGTTTCTCCTTTACATACATCATGCACATGTATTCTACGTGTACATGATGTATGATCAGAGCAGTTGTTTTTCACATCAATCATTTTACAACATAGTGGCTTTATGAATGAATCCTAGCATAAAAAATGAAAGCACCATTATGATTATGATTATAAGTGGGTGAGCTGAAAAGTTGGTAACAGACAAACAGACAGACATACGGAGTGATTACCGTTGCCTACGTTGCCTTTGCACCAAAGCATAAAAATACAGAAGTACAAGAATAAAATTAGGAGCACACAGAAAAAAGCTGGAGTAACAGATTTTATTAATTGAATGCATGTATAGTTACATGATGCTGTGCAATAGCAGGAAAACGTATCAAATCTTCCAAAAGTAAAAGCATAATTATGAATATTAGGGTGTCATGTCACAGCGGACATATAAATTGGCAGCGAGCCCAAAATGCAGTAAAGTAACGAGTTTATTTACAATAGAAAAAATGCAAAAAAATCCAAATAACAGTCTGAGCAGAAGTGAGATAAGACAACCCACTACAAGCTCCGTCAGATTAGATGAGTTGCCAACATGCTCCAAGCAGAAAGGGGGGGGGGGGAGGCAAAACTGGAGACTTACAAACATGTTGGAGTGGAAAGGCTTGGAAGAACAACATAGTGCAGTCCAGGGAAACCAACAGGCAGCGAGACAGGTTGTCCATTGCTGACTTAAGCTACCACACTGACTGATCCCACTGCCTCCCATAAGTATGCAAATCACTAATGAAGGCAAGTGGTCACAGCCATGCGGCAAGCAGGTGAATGAAAATTAACCTGATGTGTGTAAGCATGTGTGAGTGTGTGTGCGTATGTGGTGAAACAACACAGCCGGTGAATATCTGGCGAGAGGAGGAGATGTGGCTGCGGGACCGGCAGAAAGCAAGGCTCATGGACAGGGTTGAACAACCCCAAACATGACATTAGCGTGCTTTCACACCTGCAGGCTTTAGTCCGTTTCAGTTGAACTCAAGTTTGTTTTCTCCATTAGTGCAGTTCATTTTGTCTGGTGAGAACATGGTAATCGTACTCAAGTGCGCACCAAAACGACCATACGTATGGTGAACTCTGGTGTGGTCCTGCAGGTGAGAAAGTGACCGCACTAAAACGGGACCAGCGGCAAATGATAAAACATTTTATGTCACTGTACATACCTGATAGATCTTTGAAAATATCTGTGGCTGAGCACGTCACAGTTCTGGAGGATTAATGAACGTTAACATGTAAGTTCCCATCTGTAGCAGCACTTCATTTTCAAACAGTACAATTTGCCAAAAGTGGTATATGCACGTATGTAATAAACAATAACCAGGGTAATGAAAACCCCTCGTAGATTACGTTACAATTTGTGTTATTTTCTCCCTGAAATGCATAAATACAAAGCAGTCATCCTACTTCCTGTATTTACCTTTTTTGTTCTCGTGGCAAAAAAATCTGACCAATAGGAACGGAGAACGCTGTGACGTAAGTCTCGCGGGATTTAACGTGCTGCAGTTTAGTCTGTTTACGGTCTGCCTCAATTTTGGCCTGTGGGAAAGGGGACCGAAATGAGGAGAAAATGATACAAAGTAACAAACTTGTCAACTGATTTGAACCAAATTAAACAAATTTAGGTGTGAAAGCACCCTTAAATCAGAACGGTTTGGAATGTTTCACACTTATGTGTAATGAATATTGAGAGTTTCTTAAATAATCTTGCAAAAAACTTTTTTCCAAACATTAATTTATTGAAATATAGTAGCAGTTTGTGGTCTAAACCGTAAAGATTTAATCTTTCTATTGAGCTTCCAGCCTGTTGTCTTCACAGCTGCTCTGACTGCTGACCCTCAGGTTCGCCACCGCGGACCTCAGAGAGACAAAGAGGAAAGAAAAACTGCAGGAAAATGTGATTACTGTTACAGATGGGATAGATATAAAAAAAATACAGATGTTGTGTTTGTCTTAATAAATTGTTTGGTTTAGTGAGTGAATCCTTTTAAAATGAGTGAATGAAGCATGTCACACCGTGGTGTTTTTATATTACTGACATTAATATTAAGACTTAAAAAAAATCAGCTGAAGTTTAAAGCAAACTATTGGAGATTGAAAAAAAAATGTGACACAACTTAAGCTTTAAGTATCAAATATTGCAGTTGTGGGAATTATTGGTGTTTTAATATTGGAAATCGCTGCATAATTGAAGCACAAACTTACTCCGTGCAGGCGTCTGCTGCAATGGTCTGCTGTGGAAAGACAGCCAGATGGAAAAGTGACCAATGATAGGCTGGTCTCAGCAGAGCAGCAAATACCCCTTTTCCACCAGTTGGCCACTATAGTCCAGCAGATTTAATAAATCTGGTCACCTAGCAAGCCGTGAATGTTTTGGAGGGGAGGAATGTTGTGACTTGTAGTTTTTAGCGACTGAAGAAAGGAAGAAAATACCTCGTCCTTCCTCTGCAAAACGAAACAGCAAAACTAGTGTGAAAACAATCGATGTGATGAATAAATGGTGTACTTGCTGAATACTTGTTTTTTTTATTTCAGTAACCGCTATTTTATAAACACTATTTATCTCTCAGCTAGAGAGCAACTGTGACAGGAAGCCATCCATCTGCTGTAAAAAAAAAAAGTTGCACTGCCGCCTCTAGTGGCCCAGCATTGTTATTACAATACCATTTTGCCCGGCTTCATTGTCTGTAAAGGTGAATTAAATTTGTGTTTATTTCGAAAACAAAACCTTATCTCAAAATTCTGGCAAATCAAAAGTCGAGAAAATATGGTCATACAAAAATACAAGCCTTTAGTTGCACTTAATTTTGACTGGGTGAGCTGAAAAGCAGGTAACAGACAGACAGACAGACAAAGGGACAGATACAATCAACCACACACACACACACACACACACACACACACACACACACACATTAATGGAAAACTGATTACTGTATGGCTCCATTTTCACCGAGGCATAATTATCTAAACTAGTCATAAAGTCTGCAAAGCCAAAACTCATATGGCCCTGCTCCCCACGGCACAATCACTGACACAACACTGAGGTGTCACCATGGGGTGAGACGCCGGCTCGGCGCTCAGCCCATGCTCCTTTTATCCCTGCCTCTCATTGGGCAGTGCCTCAGCTGGTTCCCAGCTGTCAGTGTCACGGGACGGCTGGGGCCAATTAATCCTCATCAGCTGGGGCGCTGTTAATGAGTATAAAGAGGAGCAGCTTCGATCATTCGGGGCTGCGACATAAGCACTGCTAGGCTGAAGCCCCTTCGTCTGGTGTCAGCCTCAACTCCCCTTGCAGCATTCCGGTGTTTGTATCCCGCTGTGAGTATGCACGTCTTGTTACCCCCATGTCCGGTACGAGCTACCTACCCCTGCGCTGTGCAGCCTGAGAATGTACGTCTGTATGAGTGTCTGTGCTCTCCTCATCCCTTATCCCTTACCCAGAATAAAACATCTCGACTCACTGGCTTGTCCCTGGCTCTGATTGCCCGGCTCCCTAGAGCCGGATATGACAGTATGTCGCAGCCAGAAGAGTTGCCGGCGGCCGTGAGTCGCTGTGGAAATGTACCTTTCTGTCCGGGTGTCAGCGCTGCTAGCATGCCGTTTCCCAGGAGTCACTTCCGGCGCCAGGGCGACGGGCTGAGGTCCATCTCGGAGGCAGTCGACGGGACGTTCTTCACCCTGCACGACGCCTCCAACGCGAGACGCTGGCATCCGGGCCGTGCTGAGGAACTCCTGGACTGTCACCCTCACTCTCTGTACCATCTGGAGGACAGTGCCAGGATAGACGCTGCAGGTACACAGCGAGAGAAGCTCCACGGGGTGGATGGAAATCCCGGCAGGGAGTCGAAGTGGGCGACGTCTTTCCCCGCTTCGGAGTCCCGTTCCTGCCGCCATTCCAGTCCGGGAGTTCGCGCCAACCAGAGGACTTCCCCCGACCTGCGCCACGTCACTCGGGATTCCCTTCGAGGAGCCGCAGCTGACAGCAGTTATGTCCGGGGTCGAGTGGCTGTCGCGAGCTCTACTGTGTTTCCTGTCACCACCTTAAGGCATGTGGCGGCGGCAGTGAGATTGATGGTGAGGACTTCAGGGCTACGAAGCTTTCCCGTGCTCGACGCCTTCCTCATCTCGATCTCCGATCTGGAGCGGCGAATCCTGGGTTTCCCCCTCGCTTCGTCCCCTGGGAGTAGTCGTCATCACATCGCCGAGTCACCTCTGCACGAACCTCGTCCGGATCCAGTTCTGGGTCATCGTCAGGACCGTTCCTCCCACGCAGCTGTCATCCCTTCGCCTCGTCAGTGTGGAGATTCTACAGCCTCGTCCCCTGAGCCTCGTTCCCCCGCTGTCATTCCTGGACATTCGGGCTGGCTCACCCCGGCTGTTTTCCCCTCCTCCTCGACGCGCTTCCTGACCGCTGTGTGTGCCTGGAATCCCGGCCTGGTGAGCTCTCTGCTGGAGACAACGCGAGCGACCCTCAGACGAATCCCCGGGGGGTCCTCCGTTATCGCCGGGCGGGGAGAGGAAGAAGCAGATTCCACTACAGCAGGCGATACTCAACCTCCAGGGGGCAGGCAAGTCATTGTTTTTTCACACCTGCTTAATGATTTGCTCTGTCACATCCCTGGAGGAGAAGTTCAGGGTTCGCAGCTCCCTGAACTCTCCCCACCTGCTGTAACCTGTATGCCTAATCCCGCATCCTCTGTGTCTCTCTCCGTCGAGCGGTCCCCGGCTCCGGGTCAACGTGGTGGGATATGGAGAGGGCCTGTGGTTCCGCAGCTACATTGCGGACGGAGGAGGGGGACTGACTGCTGCGTGGAGTCTACGCCGACGACTGAGTGTCCCTGGGTCTCCACGGAGGAGCGGTTCGGTCCAGCGGGACGAGATTCTTCTGGCTTCACGCCGAGTGGGTCGTCGGCGGGGTTACCTGCGCTGGAGGGATCTCAAGCTGCGCTGACCATCGTGCTGGCTGCGGGGCCTGACGCGGCTAGATGGGAGCCTGACAACGACCTCCTGACGACGGATCCTGGATCTTCGCAGTCCTGGACGGCGTCAGAACCCGAGATCAGGCGAGTGCTCTCCTTTCTTTTCTTTCTTTTTATCTTTGAGCACTTCAGCCTATCTCCAGGGGAGACGAGCAGGGTGCAGCCGCCCGCTGCGTCTGAGCTCGTCTCGCCGGGTTCTGGCGCTGCCGGTGATCCTGATCCCGGTTCTGTTTTCTCTTCTGAGCCTTCTTCCAGGGTCACCGGCGAGGAGTTGCTGTTCCTCGTGGTGCTGGAGGGTCCGGGTTCAACGTTGGAGGTCGGTTCTGGTGCAGTGTCCAACGTGGGTTCGCCTGAGGCCCGATCGGGGTCCGACGTGGGTGCTGCCCCAGTGTTGTCCAGGTCCGGTGAGGAGGTGGCCGTTTCCCTGAGGCCCGCCGCCCTCGTCATCGGCTCTCCCCTGAGCCTCTTCCACCGGGATCCGCTCTGACCCTTCGTCCGTCTCAACGGTCCTGGTGGTTGAGTGATGCGGGTCGATGACCCGACCCGCAAAACTTTCGGTTCGGCGATCTGGTTTCCCCCCACTGGTCTGTGTTTGCCTTTGGGCGGCCTGGTTCGGCAGCCGTTGGACTGGATTCCTGGGATCTGGGCCCAGAGTTCGCCGTCCGAACATTTCTCTTCCCCGGGTTGCCAACTGGACAATGGGCGGGGAGATTACCAGAACAATTCCGGCCGTTTTGGACTCTGCCTGCCGTCTCCTCGGGTGTCCTTTACTTCTTTTATTATTATTGAGGTCACTCGGGTGTAGTTTCTTTGTCCATTAGGGGAATATATGTTTTTGTGCTGTGTGTTGTTTTTTTTTAACCATACTCAGCATTTTTATCGTATTGTTATCCTGTTACCCTGTCACCTTTTTTCCTCTTGGTGACTCACCTTGTGTATCGCGCTGTGTATTGCATTTTCTTATCTTTACTCAGCGTTTTCATTCATCCTTGCCTTGGCCTCGTCGGTGCATCATGGAGTATGCGTGTGGTTTCCTGTTCAACCATACTCTGTGATCACCCCATTCTGTCTTATTATCCTCGTGGGGGGCCTTCCCTGGCCCCGGCTTTAACATTGACTGTGTTTGTTATTGTTTGAAGTAATGCGTTTCATTCCCACTTAACCGTACTTCATTATTACCCATTTGTCCTTGTCACCTCTGTTTCTTTAGGTGATCTTTTATATATTCGGTGCTGTGTGTTTTGTTTTCTTTAGTATCCATGCACAGCGTTTTTCATCATTTTTTGTCCTGACCTTTGTCTTGTTGGTGCATTATGGAGTAGTGTGTTTTGTTCCCCTTAACTGTACTCTGTGATTGCTTTATTCATTCCTGCCACCTTTTTGGTGGGTTTTTGGTTTTCTTTTTTTTGCCCCGATCTATACGTTATTTGTATGCTGTCTGTAGTCGTATTTGGTATTTTCCCTACCTGTGTCCTAACTCAGTTTTCTCCCTAACTGTGCTCTGGGTTAATCCTTTTCCCTGTGTTGTAGGGTATTGTATTTGGGGTTTTTTTTCTCTGCCCTGCTGCCCTACATTGGTCTATTGTTTTTTTTTTTTTTGTCCTTCCCTTTGCATCTTCCCCTCCGGTCCTGCCTCCCTTCCGCCCACCCTAGGTGGGGAGGGGGGGGGGGGCTGGGATGTTCCTGGTCGTTCGGGAGCCCGACCGTGAGGGGGAGGCTCTGTCACCATGGGGTGAGACGCCGGCTCGGCGCTCAGCCCATGCTCCTTTTATCCCTGCCTCTCATTGGGCAGTGCCTCAGCTGGTTCCCAGCTGTCAGTGTCACGGGACGGCTGGGGCCAATTAATCCTCATCAGCTGGGGCGCTGTTAATGAGTATAAAGAGGAGCAGCTTCGATCATTCGGGGCTGCGACATAAGCACTGCTAGGCTGAAGCCCCTTCGTCTGGTGTCAGCCTCAACTCCCCTTGCAGCATTCCGGTGTTTGTATCCCGCTGTGAGTATGCACGTCTTGTTACCCCCATGTCCGGTACGAGCTACCTACCCCTGCGCTGTGCAGCCTGAGAATGTACGTCTGTATGAGTGTCTGTGCTCTCCTCATCCCTTATCCCTTACCCAGAATAAAACATCTCGACTCACTGGCTTGTCCCTGGCTCTGATTGCCCGGCTCCCTAGAGCCGGATATGACATGAGGTAGTTCTCAGTAGGTTCTGGAAAATTTGACAGAGCAGGATAAAACTAAGTGGAAACTGAATGCACACTGTAGACACTTTTTACAATCTGAGTAAGAACCCCATGGATCGGAAGGGTGCTCCAGAAATTTCTTCCAATCATCGTATTGGAAAAAAAAAGACTGAGTGAGGATGTACTGCCAACATGATTGCTGTACTGCAGATGGAATTGCCCCAGTTTGAATGTGACAGAAACATGTTGAGAACCAACAAAATCATAAGCAACTATTATGGGTGCAGCTCGAAGCGATGTACGGGACTCACAACTGGCAAGAATGTGATGCCTTTTGGCTAGAGCTCAATGGAGATATCCATTTTTAATGTATTAGAGAGTCAATGAGGATGCAGTGATTACGTGCTGGACTGAGTAAGATCTGGTTTGACTGAGGAACTGTCTAACAACGATTTAGAATGGAGTGAAATTGGTCAGGAACAGGTTTTAACTGGGCAAGGACTGTGCTGAACTTGTCAATAACTGATTAGAAACTGATTAGAAATTAGATGGATTTCTACTTTTCCTCATTTTTATTGTTGTAAGATCTTTCTATAGCCGGGATGAGAATGAGATGGACTTGTCATGAACAGTGTAACAATGAAGTAGTGTCATATTCAAGGAATATTTTTTGCCCAAATTCCCCTTTTGCACTCTATTTCATCAATTTATTAGGACACAATAGAACATTCTGAGAAAGAGTTTGGTGTGATGGGCCCCTAAAAACAGCATGATCCGATGATGCAAACCCATGTGCACCAGCCACACAAATGGCACCAGCACGCTGGACCAGCCACAGCAAAATCGATGGGAGTACGCAGCAGCTATGAACACAGGAAGGAGAAAAATGGCCCTAGGCATCATGTGAGTCTGTTTCAGTGCAAGTGGACCCTTAAAAGAAGTTATGTTGACTTGTCACACTTCAGTGTGTGCTTTTTTTCCCTTTTTACTAGCCTACTGGATATGACATTGGAACGTAGCTACATCATCAATTCAGCCTTTGCATTTGAAGATTGAGATTGTGACCTCATTACAGTAGATATTGGACTGGCAATCAAGATTGTGACACCCTTTAAGGCATAATTCCTACTTGTGAAAATGATTTTTATAGAACAGCTACTTCCGACTGAGCAATTTGATTCAACAATAGGGATCCCAGGAGTTAATATATTCTACAATATTTGCACTCCAGTGTTTCACGGGATATGTATCACTCTGCTTCAAAGGTGTTCTAGTTACTCTAATTACTAACCGTTATTTACTGTCAAGTCTGCAGACTTGAGAATTGCAGCACTGTTGGATACCTTTATTCCATAGTGGGGCACTGTTTGACAAACAACCACAGTCTCAGCCATCTCTTATCTGGAAATCCTGTCCTTTGAAACATCCAGCAACATATTTTACATCTGTTTAAACAAAACAGACAGGCTAGAGTTAGATTTATTGACTCAATTAGAAAACCACAAGATTTTGTTGTGATGGACTCTTTGTTTCATCTGAAAATGCCAAAGAAAAGTGCACAAAAGTGTGCCAAAGCCATCACTAGTATGCTAACGAGCCACCAGCATTGATCTGGGCCCTTCTGCAGTACTGACCCAACAGGTGACCGGTATGTATTTAGGTGCATAGCAACAGTTACTAGCTACATTTAGAAGGGACTGTTTTTGTTTTGTTGTTATTTTCTTTTTGTTTTGTTTTTTTGTCAGCTGTGCAAAGTAACTGGCTAAACAAACAAATTATTTTTTGTCCAGTATTGCTGTCATTTAATAAACTGTGCTTGTGGAATAGTTGAATAAAACACTAGAAAAGCACTCGGAGAGTGCAGACCTCCGCCAAGCGCCACAGTTCCCCCCATACAGTGTTTGTGTGTACGTTTTCACATTCCTTGACCATGAAAACATATGACCAGCAATTGGATTCACAATGATAGGATTAGTGGTTCGGTAGTTATTGACGAAAATGGCATTTCCCCCCATACAGTGTTTGTGTGTACAGTTTCAGATTCGTTGACCATGAAAACATATGACTAGCAATTGGATTGACAATGATAGGATTAGTGGTTTAGTAGTTATTCACGAAAATGGCATTTTGCGTAATGGCGGTTTTCTTGTGGACGATGATCCGGATCACCACCAAAATCTAATAATCTGTAAGATATCCCATTTCTGACAATCTGTGAAAATTTCCTGAAAATCCGTCCATAACTTTTTGAGTTATCTTGCTAACAAACAAACAAACAGACAGACACACAGACAGACAAACCAATGCCGATGATCATATAACCTCCCCCTTTGGCGGAGGTAAATATTGTATGGATAACTATCATCATCATCATAGTAGTCTGTCGAGGGCGACAATGACTGTTTCATTTAGGTCTGATCAGATTCCTCCATGCAGCTCTGTCCTTCGCCCTCCGCTGCCAGGAACTCCTGGCCTTATTAACCCAGTTGATGTCTGAGCCAGTATGAGTTGCCGTCTGACTGACCATTTCATGAAACTGCTTGCAAAGTAATTGAGTACGGCTAGCTTTTGCTGGACTAGCGGCAAATTTTTGGCAGATAGTGGTAAGGACAGGGGCAAGGACAGGCCAAGACAAACTGACTCTAATATCTGCTGCAGTGACTGACCAGATGATAGGTTTGTCTATCTCTGGTCTTTGTGTAGAGCATGTCTGATGCACCGACTGGCAAAAGTCCACCACAGACCTTACGACAGATGTGTTTATCTGCCAAGATGTCCAGTCTCACCCTATGTAACTGGGAGTGGTCCACCACAGACCTGTGACAGATATTGTTTTTAGTTCTGCCAGGATGCCCAGTTTCACCCTCCACACCCTCAGAAGGGCAGGGTTGCTGGTTGAGTCGCTGACGGCCCGACCCATGAGACAGGTAGTACCGGTTTCCATGGTTATCCTGTAGCAAGCAAACCAATGCCTGACCTGACATTAAACCATGACCTGATGGCTAACTATATTAACTACAAAGCAATTGTGATAGACATATTATGCCTGCAGTTACTAAATTCATTGCTACCATATGACCTCTTGTGTAATATTGCTTAAATATGGTGTTGGGGTAAGGCCCATATTAAATTATTTTGTCCCAGACACCAACAGCTCTGTCAGCTGTCCTGGTCACAACCGTCTCTAAAAGTTCTGGTGTGGTGGTGAATGTTGTCATTGTAGTAAGGAGGATTATGACTGCACCCAGTGGACATCAGTGGTATCACTGGCATTTCAATAGTGCCTTAATCAGATGTGTGAAGTTCCTGGGAGAAACATATTGATCCAGTGATAATATTGATGTACAGATGTGTGCTGCCGCTGTGGCATTATGTCTCTGAATGGGAACACCTGGCTGACCTTTGGCTTCTCGTCAGCAATTCGTTGTTATGTAAAGAGCCAGCTTTAGCTGTTTCCTCAGGGAATTCCAGCCAAAAGCTCACAGAGGACTGGAGCCTCAGGGGTAATCACAGGTGAATGAGCACAAGGAGAGGAAGGCAAAACAGGGCAGGGGATGTGAAATGTTAGTGGCTGATATTACTAGCTGAGGTGCAGATCTTACATGGAAGCTATGTGGGTGTTGGATGTGTTTTAGAAGGTTCCCCATGAGAATAGCGGTGAGAAATGTTCTTTGCCGAAGGATAGTGGGAGTAAAAATGCATTCCTGCTTCTTTGCTCCAAGATACACAGTTCAGAGGTGAACTACAAGCCTCCTCATCTCACCCTCTCATTATTTTAGAACAAACGGCATTCCTGCCATGTCAAAACACAAAAATAAAACTTCCTATTGCCTACTTCCTGTGTGTGCGTTCTACATAAATTCTCTGATCTGCATGCAAACATTGCAAACACTTGTTTGGGCTTTGTTTTTGCAATTAAATGACAAACCACAGAGGCCAGCAGCAGCATTTCCACCGGTTTATTTTTCATGTTCTTTCTCAAAGGCATGCTGGCATCACTTTGTATTTAATTTCTTAGAAATATTCAAATTAAATCAAGTTCTGCTCAAACACAGAACCTGATTTCTTCTACTGTATTAAGTTTTTTTTACGTTTAAATATGTCAGTAGAGCCATTAATCACTCTTATCAGAGATTACAGGGTCTGAATAACATAACCTCAGATAAGAACAAAAAGCGGGATTAGCAGAATTCATTAAGTTCCTGTGCACAGGGCCTGGCCGCATGTTCTACACTAACTATGTCACTGTGGATTCCCACGGCTCTGTTCACCACAGATTTAATGTCAGGCTCATCAAAACTGCTCGGACTGAGGAACTTCAGAGAGGCCTTTATGTTCTTCAGATAGTGTTCTTTTGTTGCTAAATGAGAACGTTGTTCCACTAAAAATTGAGAATGGAGTCAAAAAGAAAGAGCAGAAGCTGCAGTCTGGAACCCCAACAGTTGCTTCAGCAGCTCACGGCGGCTCTCTGTGGACTCTGCCTTTGACAGCCAGGGATAAGTGGCCATTAAAATCCCATGATCACTTAATTCACCTGTCATTTGCCATCAACTGTGCATTAACACTGAGAGCTGCGACAGACTTCAGGGCAGAGAAAAATCTTGCTTCAATTAACAAGCTTAAAAAAACTAAAATTTCTCAATTTGTCTGGTCAGTCCTGAGCTCGGTTAAGTGCTGTCTGTGAAGGAAAGTGAATATGTATGTTAAGAGCTTCCCACATGAAGTGACAATTTAATTGCATCACATAAAAGCCTTATAAGTTGTTTTTTTTGGGGGGGGGGGGGGGGTTCACATACCACACATTAAATAAGACTCCCAAAATACTCTAATATTAAAATATTATAGTGCTTTTACATGCAAATCTCACTGCAGCAAAAACATACACTCAAAAAATCATATATATATATATATATATATATATATATATATGCTGCACAGTGGCGCAGTGGTTAGCACCACGGCAGCACAGTTTTACCCTCAGCCGCGGGATCGCGGGGATCATGAGCTCGTGGGTTCGATCCCTGCCCCCGGCCAACAGTGATCTGTGTGGAGTTTGCATGTTCTCCCCGTGTTTGCATGGGTTTACTCCGGGATTTCTCCGGTTTCCTCCCACATGGAAAAAACATGCAGGTTAGGGAGTTAAGGGGTGCTTGTGCACGCAGCGACCGGCATCTGGTAGCTTGTCACCAGACTGCAGAACAAATCTACCTACAGGTACAAAATAAGTCCCCCCCCCAAAAAAAATAATATATATATATATATATATAGCCAGTTTAGAAAGCTTGGGATCAGTCCGCCAAGGTCTCTGCCTTTGACCACCACCTAATCCACATAGCACCAGACCCCCATGATCCCTCCTGCAGGTGGTGAACCCACTGGAGGGCGGACCAGGGAATGGAGGGTGTCATGCTTGGTGACCACAGGATCTCATCTCTGTTTTTTGCAGATGATGTTGTCCTGTTGGCTTCATCCAGCAATGACCTACAGCTCTTGCTGGGACGGTTTGCCGCTGAGTGTGAAGCAGCTGGGATGAGAATCAACACCTCCAAGTCCGAGTCCATGGTCCTCAGCCGGAAAAAGGTAGATTGTCCTCTCCGGGTTGGGGACAGGCTCCTGCCCCAAGTGGAGGAGTTTAAGTATCTTGGAGTCTTGTTCACAAGTGAGGGGAGAATGGAGCAAGAGATCGACAGACAGATTGGAGCAGCATCTGCAGTGATGTAGACGTTGTACCGGTCTGTTGTGGTGAAGAGGGAGCTTAGTTCTAAGGCAAAGCTGTCGATTTACCAGCCGGTCTACGTTCCTACTCTCACCTATGGTCACAAGCTTTGGGTAATGACCGAAAGAACGAGATCGCGGATACAAGCAGTTGAAATGAGCTTTCTCCATAGGATTGCTGGACTCACCCTCAGAGATAGGGTGAGGAGCTCAGTCATCCGGGAGAGGCTCAGAGTAGAACCGCTGCTCCTCCACATTGAAAGGAGTCAGTTGAGGTGGTTTGGGCATCTGATCAGGATGCCTCCTGGACACCTCCCACTTGAGGTGTTTCAGGCACGTCCCGCTGGAAGGAGACCCCGGGGCAGACCCAGGACTCGGTGGAGAGACTATGTCTCCCAGCTGGTCTGGGAACACCTTGGTATCCTCTCTGAAGAGCTGGAGCAGGTGGCTGGGGAGAGGGAAGTCTGGGCTTCTCTGCTTGAACTGCTGCCTCCACGACTCGGACCTCCGGAAAATCGGTAGAAGATGGATGGATGGATATATATATATATATATATATATATATATATATATATATGAAGAAATGGCCTGTGTGTGTGTGTCCTGAGAATCCATGACAGATGCGGCTGCATTGTTATGATATGGGTTTTGTGGTGGTTGTGAAGGCAGGGGAACGCAGCATGTAGAACGTCAGACGCAGCTCGTCCTCTAAATTCCCACACATGGCCGTCCACTGCAGCTTTATGTATACATCACATACCAGCACTGTGATTTTTCCACTGTCTCGCCTATCAAATGCTTCTAGTCTTCATTCCAGCTTTGCACTTTTCATGTTCAGAGAATTTTTATGACTTTCTGTCTGCAGCTCACTTGTCCTGATTCTGGCGTTTGGACTGCACGTGCAACTTGTTTGTGCAAAGAAAAACAGCATCAACTTGGGCTTTGCTAAATCTCAGACGTGTGTATGCACAGCAGCTGTTTTTATTGCATTGTTTCCTGCAAACACAATTTCTGGCCAAACAGTGTTTTGTCACTTTTACTCCAAACAAAAGAATCAAACTGGACGACAGAGTTGGGACTGAAGCCAGTCAATGAAATGTTATCATTAATAGAGTCATTAAAAGAATAGGAAGCTGTCTATGTATAAATGGATTTTCTGGTAATTGTTTTTGTAGCCTCAGGCCTATGATGCGGATTTGTTTTGTCGCCCTGTTTATTTCTTTCACTATCATAGCTAAGGTCTGGCCATTTTCTGCATAAAAATACGATTTGAATGAGGTGAGTGCCAGGCCATTTTAATTAGGTCCAAATGTCCAAAACAGATCAGTGCTCCTGCCAAAATTATAAGTCTTTCTCTTGCAGAAAAAAGAGGGCGTCAGAAATAGAAATACAAAATTGGACTGGGTGACCAACTGCTCATACCTTCCACTCAAGTCTTAAAATGTATCCTGGTAACAAACAACTGAGTGGAAAGGCTGCTGCCAGTGTTTTCAAAAGTTTTCTTCATTGAATTGTCAAGGCGTACGTCCCACCTCACTGCAGCACCATCCATTATATTTGGTAACAGTTAATTTAATCTGTCACAGATTATCTGACATCAGTTTAGAACAGCATCAGGGATTTGAGAACACATGTCAGCACTGTGATATAGAGATTGTTGAGGTGATGAACGAAAGCGGCTCAAAGACGGTTTCACTGCCACTAGATGTCAAACTACGGCTCTGCTGTCCAACCCAGACAAAAATGTCAGATGACCACACCTCCCAACATCTGTGGTCACCACTCATCTCAACTGTTGTAATTCTCGGAATCTGTACTATCCCAGCCGTGAACAGTGTGTTCCCTGGGTTCGTTTGAGCATCTTCTTCTCCTTCCAGCTGCTCCCTTCAGGAGTCTCCACAGTGGATCTGCTGCCTCCATCTCCCCCATCCCTTCATCTTCATCTGGAACACCAACCCTCTCCATGTCCTCTTTCACTACATCCATCAATCTTCTCTGTGGTCTTCCTCTTCTCCTCCTGCCTGGCAGCTCCATCTTCAACATCCTTTGTCCAATGTCTCCACTGTCCCTCCTCTGCACATGTCCAAACCATCTCAGCCTTGACTCTCTTACTTTGTCTCCAAACAGCTCAACCTGAGCTGTCCCTCTGATATACTCATTTCTAATCTTGTCCCTCTAGTCACTCCCAATGAAAATCTTAGCATCTTCAACTCTGCCACCTCCAGCTCCATTTCCTGTCTTTTTGTCAGCACCACCGTCTCTAAATCATACATCATAGCAGGTCTCACTTCTGTCTTGTAAATCTGCCCTTTCACTCTTGCTGCTACCTTTCTGTCACAAATCACCTCTGACACTTGTCTCCACCCACTCCATCCTGCCTGCCCTCTCCTCTTCACCTCTCATGTGCATTTTCCATTTATTTATTTAGCGAATGCAAAGTCCTTAAGCCAAGCAGTTGCCTCCTGGTTTGCTGTATGGAGGGTGTGTAATCCTCCTTCCAGTCTTTGGAGCGGGCAAGCCTCTATGATGTGTTCCATTGTTTGCTCCTCTCCACATGCGCACAGTGGGCTAGGGCTACTGCCCCATCTGTGAAGGCTGGCCAAGCAGGGGCCATGTCCAGTCCTGAAGCGATTGAGTGTAGACCACTGTCTCCTTGGGAGGTTGGTGCCCGGGACCTGTTGGTTGGGGTTTATCACCAGCTGTTTGTTTGGGACCTCCTTGGTCTCCCATTCCTCTTGCCAAGCTGTCTAGATGGTAAAGTCAGCTGGGGGAGGGTTTTTCCAAATCGGCCGTCTGGATGAAAGTCGGGCAGTGGGTGGGGTGTAGATATCTGCATGGATTGGTAAGTGAGGAGAATCTTTAACTTTTTGGAGCATCCTTTGAGTTAATGCTGCTCGCCGGATGTGTGGAGGGGCTATGTTTGACAGTACAGAGAGCCAGGGGAGTGGTGTTGAGCGGATTGTTCCAGTTATAGTTCTCATGGTTGAGTTGAGCTGGGTGTCTACATGGTGTGTGTAAGATGACCTGGACCAGACAGGGGCACAATATTCTGCTACAGAGTATGAAAGGGCCAGTGCTGAGGTGCGCAGGGTGGAGACTGCCGCCCCCCATTTTGCACCAGCGAGCTTGCAGAGCAGGTTGTTTCGTACCTTCACCTTAGCAGCCGTCCCCTTTAGATGTTCCTTGAAGGATAAGGTCCTATCAAGGGTCACTCCAAGATAAGTTGGATTTGGGGCATGCTTAAGCTTGAGTCCGCTCAGGTGGATGTTTAGTTCTCTGGCAGCTTTTGCATTGTGGAGATGGAATACACTGGAGACGTTTTTTGCTGGGCTTGGTTTTAGGCGCCAGATTTTGCAGAACTGGTCCAGTTTGGCAAGATCTTCCGTGAGCACCCGTTCCAGTGGTTCAAAGTCTGGTGCTTGGAATGCCAAACAGATGTCGTCTGCATAGATGAATTTGCGGGATTTTGTAGTAGGCAGGTCATTTATGTAGAGGTTGAACAGAGTTGGAGCTAGAACTGAGCCTTGTGGGAGTCCGTTTTTCTGCATTCTCCATGCACTTGTGTTCTGACTGAGGTGGACTCTGAACCTTCGGTTGGTCAGCAGGGTTTTTATAATTGCTGTTGCCCAAGCAGGGATCGCCTTTATAAGTTTCAGGAGGAGGCCTTTGTGCCAGACCGTATCATAGGCGGCTGTAAGATCGAGAAACACAGCCCCTGTCTTCAGTCTGCTCTCGAAGCCATTTTCGATGAAGGTGGTTAGGGCCAGTACTTGTTCTCCTGTACTGCGGTCCTTGCGGAAACCTGCTTGATCCACACTTAGAATATCCTCTATTTCTGGGGAAATGCGTTGCAGTATTAGGCGCTCCATGATTTTGTAAGGAACGCTGAGTAGGGAGATTGGGCGGTAGTTTGCTGGTAGTTTGTGGTCTTTGCCAGGTTTTGGGATGGCAATGACCTTTGCTGTCCGCCATTTCTTTGGGATCGAGTTCGTTTGTGTGATCCTTATGTAGAATTGTGTTAACCAGGTTAGGGCTCGGGGGCCAAGATTTTTCATGAATTCTGGGAAGATGTTACCGTATCCTGCTGCCTTTCCACATTTCAGGCCCTGTAGGACTTTCTCCAGTTCAGCAGCCTCGAAGGGTTCAGGGTTCGTTTCCTCTACAGGCATTTTGTGGTGTTTTTTTAGCTCAGTTGTAACTGCTCTTCTGGTGTCTTTGTCTTGGGGTGCTTTGGCGATAGTCAGTAGGTGGGATGCAACTTGGTTGGGTGTGACGGATGCTCGGCTTTGGCTAGGGGGCTTCTGTGCAGCTCCTAGGCGACGGATGAGGCTCCAACATTTCCTGCTAGAGTGGGTAAAGCTCCGGTCAGCAACTGTCTCCTCCCATTTCTTTCGTCGGGCTGTATTTTGCGATTCAATGAGATGGTCTGCTATCTCTGGGTCCCCTGATGTTTGATAGGATTGTAGGAGGGCAGCACTTTCTCCGTTCAAACATGGGACATAGAGGGGTCGGTAGCCTCGTGGGATTGAAGTATGGGCAGCCTTGAAGATTGCGCTGCAGAAGCGGTTGTATGCTTCATCTACAGTGATTGTGTGGAGTGGGATGGTAACAACGCTCCGGTCCAGAGTTTCACTGAATTTCTTCCAGTTGGCTTTGCGGAAGTTCCAGCGCATCTTCCTTGGGCTGTTTATGACTGGAAGTTGTAGGCCAATGTGTACAAGCAGGGGCCGGTGTTGGCTGTGTGGAAAATCATCAAGAATGAGGATCTGTGTAGGATATGGCTCCTCATTCAAAGAGCTGACCCAACACAGGTCAGGAGAATAGTCCTTCTTCCACCTAGCAGAGTGGAAGTTTCCTCTTTGTTTGGGGTCGTATATCAAAGCGAGGTCATTTCTGGATGCCCAGTCTGAAAGTGCCTCCCCATCACTGTCCACTGCTGGGTACCCCCAGTCAGGGTGATGGCTGTTAAAGTCCCCCACATAGATGGCAGGGTGGGGTAGGGTGGGTAAGACCTGCAGATCCCAGTTGGCATTAGGGGGCTTGTACACATTGACAATATGGAAGCCACCAATGATTATGGTGTCTGAGAAATGTATTGTTATCAGGTGATTTGCTTCAACTATGTCAGAACGCACATAGGTGGCACGTCCATGTTTAGCATGTAGAACATAGCACAGGAGGTCAAAGCCTTTGATGGTGAAGCGGCCAGCTTCCTCTGTGCCAATATGAGTCTCTTGGAGGCAGATTACATCAATCAAATGTTGGAAGGCGAGGACTTAAATAAGGCTTCGCTTGGCTGCAGATAGGCCTTCAACGTTTAGTTGTAATATGCGAAGGGCAGATCCTACCACAAAGTGCTTTTGGGGCTGTTTGCTTTTGGCTTTAGGACTGTGACTAGGATTCTTCTTTGACTTGGCACAGCGGCGTCGTCTCTTCGAATTTAGTCTGCTGGTAGGATCATTAGCTTCCCCAGGCGAGCCCGGGTACTGGCGGAGGGCGCGATGAGAACGCTGATCCATTGCCCCCCAGATAACACCTTGCATTTTCCATTGCTTTGGATGGTTGACCCCAGGTATTTAAACTCATCTACCTTCACTACCTCTACTCCTTCCATCTTCACCGTTACACCTGCCTCCCTCTCATTCACACTCATGTATTCTGTCTTGCTTCTACTGACTTTCATTCCTCTTCTCTCCAGAGCATACCACCACTTCTCCAGGTTCTCTTCCACCTGCTCCCTACTCTCACTACAGATCACAATGTCCTCTGCAAACATCATGGTCCACTGAGACTCCTGCCTGACTTCATCTGTCAGCCTGTCCATCACCATGGCAAACAAGAAGGGGCTCAGAGCCAATCCCTGATGTAATTCCACCCCTACCTTGAATCCATCCATCACTTCTACAGCACACCTCACCACAGTCTCACTGTCCTCATACATGTCCTGCACCACCCTCACATACTTATCTGCCACTCCTGACTTCCTCATACAGCACCACACTTCCTGTCTTGGCACCCTATCATCTGCTTTCTCTAGATCCACAAAGACACAGAGCAACTCCTTCTGACCTTCTCTATACTTCTCCATCAGCACTCTTAGAGCAAACATTGGATCTGTAGTACTCTTTCTTGGCTTGAAACCATCCTGCTGCTCACTGATTGTCACCTCTCCTCTTAACCTGGCTTCAACAACTCTTTCCCATATCTTCATAGTGTGGTTGATCAACTTTATGCCTCTGTAGTTACTACAGCTCTGAGCATCACCTTTGTTCTTGAAAATTGGTACCAAAACACTTTTTCTCCACTCCTCAGGCATCCTCTCACTCTCCAAGATTGTGTGAAACAATCTGGTTAAAAAATCCACTGACATCTCTCCTAAACATCTCCATCTCCATACCTCCACAGGTATGTCATCTGGACCAAGCACCTTTCTATTCTTCATCTTTTTGTTTTAAAAATTGTTTTGTCTGGATGTTCAAAAAATCAAATCAATCAATCAATCAATCAATCAATCAATCAATCAATCCTTTTTAAAGCTGCCCTCACCTCTGCCTTGCTATTCCTCGGGACTTCCTTGTTCAGCATCTTTCCTTCATCCATCCTCCTCTCTCTCTCATTTTCCTTATTCATTAGCTCTTCAAAGTACTCCTTCCACCCTCTCAACATGCTCTCATCATTACCATTTCTGTCCTTAATCAACCTAACCTGCTTTACATCCTTTCCAGCTCCATCTCTCTTTCTCGCGAATTGATACAAGTCCTTTTCTCCTTTTTTGCTGTCCAGCCACTCATACAACTTACTATATACCTTTTCCTTTTCCTTTGCCACCTCTCTCTTTGCCAAGCTCCTAGATTCCAAATACTCCTGTCTACTTTCTTCATCTCCCTGATTATCCCACTTTTTCTTTGCTAATCTCTTCCTTTGAATACTTTCCTGTACCTCCTCATTCCACCACCAGGTCTCCTTGTCTTGCTTCCTCTCTCCACTGGATAGACCGCATACCTTGTTACCCGTTTCCCTCAATACTTTTGCAGTACTTTCCCAGTCATCTGGTAATTCTTCACTACCGCCCAGAGCCTGAATCAACTCCTTCCTCAACTCTGTGCGGCCTTCTTCCTTCTGTAACTTCCCTCACTTAATCTTCGGCTCTACCTTCACTCTCTTCCTCTTCTTGTTCTCCAAAGTCATCCTACAGACTACCATCTGAAGTTGTCTAGCTACATTCTCCCCTGCCACCACCTTGCAGTCTCCTATCTCTTTCAGATTTCTCCTTCTGCATAAGATGTAGTCCACCTGTGTGCACCTTCCTCCACTCTTGTAAGTCACCCTATGTTTCTTTCTCTTCTTGAAGTATGTGTTCACCACAGCCATTTACATCCTTTTAGTAAAATCCACAGCCATCTGTCCTTCCACTTTTCTCTCCTTAAGACCATACCTACCCAGAACCCGTTCCCTTCACCTACATGTCCATTAAAGTCCTCTCCAATCAACACTCTCTCCCCCCGGGAACACTCTCTACCACTTTGTCCAACTTACTCCAGAATTCTTCTTTCCCTTTTACCTGACATCCAACTTGTGGGGCATACACACTGATAACATTCAACATCACACCTATGACTTCTAGCTTCAAACTCCTGATTCTGTCTGACTCCCTTTTTACCTCCTTAACACTCTTCACATACTCTTCCTTCAAGATTACTCCTACTAAATTTCTTTTCCTATCTACACCATGGTAGAACAATTTAAATCCACCTCCAATGCTCCTAGCCTGGCTTTCCTTCGATCTAGTTTCTTGAACACAGTATATATACCTTTCTTCTCTCCATCAAATCAGCAAACTCTCTGCCTTTACCATAGTCCCTACATTTAAAGTCCCTACTCTCACCTCCACACTTCTATCTTTCCTTTTCTCTCTCTCCCTCCTAACACACCTTCCCCCTCTCCTCTTTGATCTTTGACCGACAGACCAACAGTAGCACAATTTCCACCAGCACTCTGTCAGTTAACAGCACCAGCGGCAGCCGTTGTTAACCCAGGCCTTAACCATTCTGGTATGAAAGTCTCATTTGTCATGATCAGCATGTTTGATTTGACAGAGGTTTTACGTCGGATGCCCTTCCTGACACCAACCTCCCCATTTACCCGGGCTTTGGACTGGCACTAGGAGTACACTGGCTTGTGTTCCCCCTGTGGCTGGATTCTGGGTTCTTTTGAGCATATGCACTGTTATTAAGAGTGCGTTAATGTTTAATAACAGGAATCAGTAATGCTGAGCTAAGCGGGCTAACACTACCCATATCAGTTAATGATAAAATAAGTCAGATAACAACTGGAAGTAAGATGTTTTGTTGTTATTTGGAATGGCTGTCACGATGCTGAGCACGGGTAGAAGCCGTGCTCATGCTTTAAGTTTATTTTTGATCATTTTCTGTAGTTTCCTTATCTCAGTGTATTACTGGATCTTAGTATGGTTTTGGTTGTTTGATGTGATCTGAGTTGGTCTTTGTTTTCTGTCTGTGTTTTGAGTTGTCCCATTATTATAATCCTAGGTTTGTCTTTATAGTCTTGACTATGTATTTTTGAATTACTTTGCTATTCAAGTTACATCTCCCTCTGTTTTAAGACATGAGCCTACCCTTTACCTTCACCCTTAGTTCTCCTTTTGTAATATAATAGTTTTGTATTTGCATCTCGCTTTTTGGTGTTTACCTTGTCCTCACTTTTTTGTATTCTCCGGTCCATTTCTCATTTTGTTATTACTTTATATCAGGAGCTATGCATGTCACCATTTCCTCCTGTGCTTTTAGTTTGAAAGCACGTTTTGTTTACTTCTGGTATTCAGGTTCTGTTTGTGGGCTGTCACACCTGTCACTTGTATTGATTATTCTCACTCATGTGATCCACGCCTGTAATCATTTGTTGATGACTCCCTTGTGTTATTTCAGCTCTGCTGCAACACAGTCCATTACAGCGTTGTCCTGATTTTTCCTGTGTGTTCCCTAGTGTTTTGACGGTTGCACTCCACCTGAGTCTTCATTAATCCCGCCCTCTAATCCTGTCATTTCTGTACGCCTCAATCTGGTTCCACCCAGGCTGTTCTCTCATATTTTTCCTCAGACGTGAGTCCCATCTTCTCTGGTGTTCCCATGAGCCGTGAGCTTTTGTGTATCCTGCCTCACTTCATAAGTTTTGTGTTTTTGTATAATTTGTGATTTTCATTATTAAATGTTGCAAACTCAGAGTGGGCATTTGGGGTCCTCAATCCGCCTCTTCCAGGGAGATTCATAACAATGGCAAAATATTTATTATTATTCACTTTCCACCATTGTGGGAAAAATAATTTCTCAAGTTTATCCAGGTATCCAACAAAATAATGTCAGAGTGACTGCCTGCCAGCTGAAGCTTAGTGGAATTTGAGTGATGCAACAGGACAAGAACCCTAAAAATCAAAGTACAGTGAAGCCTTAAAGTATTCACAGCACTTCACTTTTTCCACATTCTGTTATGTTACAGCCTTATTCCAGAATGGATTAAATTAAATTTTTCATCAAAATTCTACACACAATACCCCATATTGACAATGTGAAAATAGTTTTTCTGAAATTTTTGTAAATTTATTCAAAATAAAAAAGTAAGAAATTGTTTGTACGTAAGTATTCACAGCCTTTGCTCAATACATTGTTGATGCACCGTTTGCAGCAATTGAAGCCTCAAGTCTTTTTGAATATTCAGTTCAGTTCAATTCAACCTTATTTATATAGCACCATTTCACAACAACAGTCATATCATAGCACTTTCAACTGTAGGGGAAACCTCCACCACTACAGAAACACTCCAGCAATCAGGCAATCCCATGTGAGCAAACGCTTACGATGGTGAAGAGGAAAAACTCCCTTTTAACAGGAAGAAACCTCCAGCAGAACCAGGCTCAGGGAGGGGCAGTCATCTGCTGCGACTGGCTGGGGGGTGAGGGGATAGAGAAGAAGAAAAGAACAGACATGTAGAGAGCAAACAGTACGATGGGGACTCAATCTATGGGAGAGAACAAACAAATGTTAATGACAAGCAAAAATATTTCATTGAGCGTGAAGAAAGGAGTAAAGCCCAGTGCACTGTTGGAGGTCCCCTGGCTGTCTAAACCTCATCATCACTATCATCATAGCAGTCTGTCGTGGGTGACAATGACCGTTTCATTAAGGTCTGATCAGATTCCTCCACGCAGCTCTGTCCTTAGCCTTCCGCTCCCAGGAACTCCTGTCTGTATCCAACTTCTTTAATTTTCTTTTTACAGTGTCTTTAAATCTGAGCCTTGGTCTACCCTGATTGCATTTAAGATAAGATAAGATAAGATAAGCCTTTATTAGTCCCACAATGGGGAAATTCCAGGATTGCAACAGCACAGGGATAGCAACACTCAGAGCAACAATCAGAAGGCAAGAAAAAACAAGAGCAGCTAGTATACATATGTACATGTTACTATAAATATACTGTATATATATATATATATATATATAGATATATAGAGAGCATAGCGAGTATATATATATATAGATATATAGAGAGCATAGAGAGTATATATATATATAGAGAGAGAGCTATTAGAATAATCAACAAAGCAGCTTACAGGGAACCAACAAACCCACTTTTTCTTAAACAAAAAACTCTCAAGTTGAAAGATCTGATCGACTTTAAAACCGCAATAATAATGTTCAAAGTGAAGAATCTATCACTGCCCGCAAATATCCAAAAGTTGTTCCAAACAAGGGAGAAACGATATCACTTCAGAGGAACATGTATATTTCAAAAGCCTACAGTGAGAACAACTACCAAGCAACACTGTATTTCAGTGCAAGGAGTCAGATTATGGAACGATTTTGGACCTGAATTAAAATCATGTACAAAGCTTGGACAATTTAAACAAAAACTAAAGGAAGAAATACTCCAAACATATTTACAAGACGACATGTAAACTCACATAAGGATTGACATTTCCAGCCTGTGTTGTGTTATAGCTTAGTTTTTCTTTTTTCTCTGTGACACTATGTCTTAGATTTGTTTTTGAATAGTAACCGCTTAACTTAGACTAGCTCTGTTTTCTTTTTCTCTCAGTCATATTTTGTCTTAGCCTTGTTTTAAATTGTAATCGCTCTTGTCTTGTTTTGTCTTTTTTCTCCTTTGAATTCTTGGATGGAATATGGGTGGGCAATATAAGCTGCGGCTTCAGCCATCACCCATTTCGGATAACTCACGTGGAATTGTATAGTAGAAGGAGTCTTTGTCTAATTTGACCTTGTTGTTATATTATACAGTTTCTTTTAACCTGTAATGTACTATCCGAAATAAATTCATTCATTCATTCAGATGTGGATTCATATATATATATATATATATATATATATATATATATATATATATATATATATATATATATATATATATATATATATATACACTATATATATATATATATATACTACACAGCTATACACACAGTGCAGAGCATTGTGGTTGGTGAATGTCCACACCAGCTTAAAGACTGTGCTCCCCAAGTTTAAACAATGTGTAGACTTTAAGACCAGAGGAGAGAATATGTTGGACTTAGTGTACACAAACACAGATGCATATAAAGCGTTATCCTGCCCCCATCTCGGCCGTTCTGATCACATGTCCGTGATGCTGCTGCCTGCCTACAAACCTTTATTGAAGCGCAGCAGGCCAGCAGTGAAACAAATCAGGATTTTGTCAGAGAGTGCAACCTCTGCACTGCAAGACTGTTTTCATCACACAGACTGGAGGATCTTCAAAATAGCAGCCTCCCAGGAAGACAGGACAGATGTGGAGGAGTATGCTGATACGGTCACCAGCTACATCGCGAAGTGCACAGAGGATGTCACTACAGTGAAGACCATCACTGTGCGGGGTAATCATAAGCCCTGGATGACTGCAGAGGTGCGCTCGCTGCTTACAGCCAGAGATGCAGCGTTCAGAGCGAAGGACAGGATCGCCCTCCGCTCAGCCAGGTCTGCGCTTTCAAAGGGAATTAAGGTGGCAAAGCGCGCCTATGCGGAGAAAATCCATGGACACCTCTGTGACACTAGGAACACCAAGCAGATGTGGCAGGGAGTTTGGACACTGACGGGCTTTAAGTCTAGGCAGGGGGTCGATGATGACGACGCTTCGCTTCCAGACAGGCTTAACGACTTCTTTGCACGTTTTGAAGCATCAAACTCGACAATCAGAGGGAGGGCCGGCCCACTCCCACCATCGGTCGGACCAGCTTTTACCATTAACACAGCGGACACACGGAGGACCCTATCCAGAATCAACCCACGCAAAGCTGCAGGTCCAGACAACATTCCGGGACGTGTGCTCCGAGACTGCGCGAGCGAGTTGGCGGATGTCCTGACTGACATTTATAACATCTCCCTGAGTCAGGCCATCGTTCCCAGATGCTTCAAGACCTCTATCATTGTACCGGTGGCAAAGAAACCAGTTGTGTCCTGTTTAAATGACTATCGTCCTGTTGCACTTACACCAATTGTGATGAAGTGTTTTGAACGGCTTGTCAAACCACACATCACAGCCTGCCTCCCTGCATCACACGACCCGCTCCAGTTTGCATATCGTTCAAACCGCTCCACGGAGGATGCTATAGTCACCACCCTACACTCTGTCATCACCCACCTGGACCAGAAAGACACCTACGCCAGACTCCTGTACATTGATTTCAGTTCAGCATTCAACACCATTATTCCCCAGAGACTGATAGAGAAATTACTCCTTCTCGGTCTGAACACCGCCACATGTCTCTGGATCCTGGATTTCCTGACTGAGAGACCTCAGTCTGTCCGGGTTGGAAACAACATCTCCAACTCTGTCACGCTGAGTACCGGAACCCCTCAAGGCTGTGTACTCAGTCCACTGTTGTTTACACTTCTAACACATGACTGTGTATCCAAACACGAGGGGAACCAGATTATTAAGTTTGCAGATGACACCACGGTGGTGGGACTTATTCAGAGGGATGAAGAATCAATGTACAGGGAAGAAGTGAGAGACCTGGAGGGCTGGTGCAGGGAGAACAATCTGGTGCTCAACGTGGACAAAACAAAGGAGATGATTATCGACTTCCGGCGGTCACAGCCTGAGCACGTCCCCCTCAGCATTGGCGGCCGTTTAGTGGAGAGAGTAGAGAACATCAAGTTCCTCGGAGTGCAGATCTCGCAGGACCTGACCTGGAGCAAGAATTCCTTAGAGATCAGGAAGCGAGCTCAGCAGAGACTACACTTCTTGAGGAAACTCAAACAGGCCTCTCTCCCCATCTGCATCCTCAGGACCTTCTACAGAGGTGTGGTGGAGAGTGTTCTGACCTACTGCATTGCTACATGGTACTCCAGCTGCAGTATGTCAGACAAAAAAGCCCTGCAGAGGATAGTCAAGGGGGCGGAGAGGGTAATTGGAGGCTCCCTCCCCTCTGTCCAAGAACTTTTTCAGAACCGTTGTAGGAGCAGGGCACTGAACATTGTCAAGGACCGTTCTCACCCTCTGCATAAACACTTTGAACTTCTTCCATCTGGTAAACGATTCCGGAGCATCAGAGGCAGAACCACCAGACTGATCAACAGCTTCCTCCCACAAGCTGTCAGGATGCTGAACAGCTGACCCGGAATCTCACATACACACTACTGCACCTATGGACATTTTGTATATTATAGTTAGTTATTCTTTTTCCCCAAGTATGTCTCAGGGATGTGTGAATGGATGGGGGGGGGGAGCTATGTGGGAGTGTGTCTTAATCATGCTGCTTCTTATATGGATGCCGAGAGAAACGCAATTTCATCTTGCCTGCACTACAGTTGTATGTACAGCAATATGACAATAAAGTTTGATTTGATTTGATTTGATTTGCAGCAGAAAGTCTAAGCTCTCTCTCCGCGGATGCGGCGGGCCAGCTGGATGTCTGTGGGCATGATGGTGACCCTCTTGGCGTGGATGGCACAAAGGTTGGTGTCCTCAAAGAGACTCACCAGGTGGGCCTCGCTGGCCTCCTGCAGAGCCATGACAGCGGAGCTCTGGAAGCGCAGGTCAGTCTTGAAGTCCTGAGCGATCTCCCTCACCAGGCACTGGAAGGGCAGCTTACGGATGAGCAGCTCCGTGGATTTCTGGTAGCGACGGATCTCTCTCAGAGCCACGGTACCGGGCCTGTAACGGTGAGGCTTCTTCACTCCGCCGGTGGCCGGAGCGCTTTTTCGAGCAGCCTTGGTGGCCAGCTGCTTCCTGGGGGGCTTTTCCTCCAGTAGATTTACGGGCGGTCTGCTTGGTTCTTGCCATCCCTTCTTTATTATTCTGTCTTATATTTCTTTCACGCCACCTAAACTCCAGCCCAGCACCCGCGTCATTTTCACTTCAGTTCCCCGGTATGTCGAGTTTCTCCATTAGCACCGGGTGGCAGTTGAGTGCTAGCTAGCTCTTCCCTGCTGTATCGTCTCCTGCTGTAAACAGAGGCTCCGTCCACCGACTCGGGAGACCTTTGGGGCGATCTGTGTGTCCGCCCACGCATTTGCCCACGCATAACTGTGAGTAGAGTAACTGCCGAGGGAGATGCTGGTGGTCCATCCTCTCAACATGTCCGAGCCATCTCAGGTTCATCTGTATTAGCATGTCCTCCATTGATGGTAGACCAGCTCGTTTCAACACTTCTATGTTGGTTAACTTGTCTTTCCATGAGATGTTCATTATGGCTGGAAGATGTCTCATCATTTATGCGTGGAGTTTCTTTACCTGCACTCTGTAGACAGTCCAAGTTTCAGCACCGTACAATAGAGTAGCCAGTACTGTCGCTCTGTACACTTTGCATTTCACACGAAGAGACACATGTCGATTGTTCCACAGTCTCTCCCTCAAATTGCCAAACAACACTCTCTTTTCCCATTCTGAGACAGTTCATCCTCCAGCCTAGCATTCTCTGAAACAGTACTCCCTAGATACTTGAAAGTCTTGCACTTGACTAGTGGCTCTGTACCAATGCTGATCTCTTCTGGTAGTGATGTTGATAACTGGAACTTTGGTGGTTGATAAAGGCACTCTGTCTTCTTGATGTTGATTTTGAGGCTGAATTGGCTAGCTGCTCTTGCAAATTTCTCCACGAAATATTGCATATCTTCCGCACTGTGTGCAATTAGAGCACTGTCGTCGGCAAAGAGCATTTCTTTTACTACCTGTATCGATGTCTTACTCTTGGCTTTAAACTGTGCCACATTGAACAAGTCTGCTTCTTTCCTTATTTGAATGTATACTCCTTCTGAAGTGTCTTTGAAGGCCGCCTCAAGCATGGCTACCAGATATAACAAGAAGTGTGTAGGCACCAGCACACACCCTTGTTTCACCCGTTGCTTACTGAAAAGTCTTTAGACACTGAACCATTCATTGCCACGTTTGCTTGCATACCTGTATGGAGTGCCTCGATCAGGCTGACAAACTTCTGTGTACAGCCATATTTCTTGAGTACCTGCAAAAGTCCTTGTCGCAAAACAGTATTGAAGGCTTTACTAAAGTCAATGAAGACTACATAAAGTGGTGTGTTCTGTTTGATACACTTTTCTTGAACCTGTTTCAATCAGAAAATCATATACATTGTGCTTCTTCCACTTCTAAAGCCGCACTGGGTTTCCGGTACTACATTCTGCGAGATGTGTTCATTGAGTCTGTTCAGTAGTACACGTGAGAGAATCTTACCAACAGTGGCTAGCAGTGATATACCTCCGTAATTTCCACAATCTTTCCTGTCACCTTTCTTGAACAAAGGGCTGCACCGGGCTGCACGGTGGCGCAGTGGTTTAGCACTGTGGCAGCACAGTTTTACCCTCGGCCAGGGGATCGCGGGGATCATGAGATTGTGGGTCCGAACCCCCGACCAACAGTGAGCTGTGTGGAGTTTGCATGTTCTCCCCGTGTTGCGTGGGTTTACTCCGGGATTTCTCCGGTTTCCTCCCGCACACCAAAAACATGTAGGTTTAGGGTGCTCGCGCACGCAGCGACCAGCAGCCGGTGGCTTGTCACCAGACTGCAAGCCAAGTCTACCTACGGGTACAAATAAGTAACAAAAAAAAAAAAAAGGCACAATGCTTGCATCCTTCCAGTCTTGAGGTACTTTCTGGGCATCCCATATCTCTTGGATGAGCTTGTGCAGGCAGTTAGTCAGCTGAACACCACCACAATTTCCACACTTCTGCTGGAATTCCATCCCTTCCTGGAGCTTTACCATCTTGTGTTGTCCTGATAGCTGCCATTAGTTCATCAAAATTTGGTGGTTCATCTAGACTTGATACAGCTGGCCACTGCACTAGAGCTTCTTTAGCCTCTTCAGTGAGATCTCCAGGGTTGTTTAGTTGTTGGTCAAAGTGGTCTGCAAATCTGTCCAGGATCTTGTCTTTCTCCTGCAGAACCGTTTCACCATCCATAGCCTTTAGTTGGATCAATCCTCTTGGTTTAGGGCCGTAGATTTCTCTCAAACCTGTGAAGAATGTTTTCATGTCCTACCTGTCTGCTGCAGTTTGAAGTTCCTCCGCTTTTTCATCCCACCAGTTGGACTTCATCTCTCCGGTGTACTTCTGTAGCTCACTGTGTCATGATGTATTAGGTTTGACAGCTCACGTGCACGATGCCAAACACAGAAAGGAACCACACAGAAGGGCACGTTTGACAATTTTATTAATAGCAAGATGCAAAGCGCACAGCAACAGACACAGTCACTCACCAGAGAAAAGGTCCTTTGGAGAGAAGACGAGAGCAGTGAGCTGAGGAGTAGAGTAAGGGGAAATGGGCAAGCCAAATTAACACTTACTTGGGAAATCCAGAGAGGACCGGCAAGACCCAGCGGGGAGTAGATGAACAAGGAGGAGAAGGTGAGCTGATGGTGCCTGACCAGATGGAGAAGATTGCTGAAGGACAGTGAGGTGAGGCAGGAGAGCACGCACAGTCCCGGTGACACACCTACACCGTGGCAGCAACCTGAGGAAGAGAAGAGAATAAGGGTTAACGGCATGTTAACGCTTAAACTTGTTAATTTACTTGCCTGAACTCGGGCAGTATACCCAGACGAGCCAGCGCTGACTGCACGGAGGAAGCCTCCTTATGAACACTGCCTGATGAGCGGGTGCAGGTGTGTCTTCTGCTTCAGGTGCAGTGATGAGTTTGTGAAGGTGAGACCGGAGGGGAGGGGCATGCTCCCACTGCCCATGACACTCTGAGCCTTTGGGTATTTCTTCTTCTTCGATCTTGTGTTACACCGTAGATTTTCCTGCCTAGCTGTATTCCTTGCTTCTAGTAGTTTCTTCGGATGTTCATCATGCTCATCAAACCAATCTTGATGTTTCCTCTCAGGGTGGCCTAAAACATCACTCGCAGTCTGATACACTGTATCCTTCAGTGTTGCCCATTTCTCTTCTACAGTATGTCATTCTCTGAGTTGTTGTCCCAGTCTTTCAAGTTTTCATCCATTTCCTGTGTAAGTTCTTCTTGCTTCCTTTGGCCATTCAGTGCACTAGTGTTTAGCTTCCATGGTGGCTTCACACCCGTCCTGCAGTGCTGTTTTCATCTGTAAATCCTTAATCTAGATCTCAGCATAACATGATCAGTACCACAGTCCACACCTCTCATTGCTCTGATGTCCAGTACATTCCTCATGTCTCTCTGCCTGACTATGATGTAGTCTAATAAGTGCCAGTGCTTGGATCTTGGGTGCATCCATGTCTTCTTGTGTGTGTCCTTGTGCTTAAATAGAGTGTTGGTTATCACAAGGTTGTACTCTGGACATAGTGCAAGTAGAAGTTCTCCATTAGCATTGCACTTGCCTACTCCATGACTGCCTAGTACTCCTTTCCATTTCCCAGTTTCTGAACCAACTCTAGCATTAAAATATTCAACGAGTATCAGCCTTTCATCAGTTGACACACACCAGATAGTCTCATGTAAATCACTGTAGAGCTCTCCCTTCGCCTCCTCTGTGTTGGTCATTGTTGGGACATATACACTGATGAGTGTGGCATACATCTTCCGCTGCAGTGGGGGTCTCATAGTCATTATCCTGTCATTGATTGGCACCGGTTCCTCAACAAGCATTGCTGCTATCTCCTTTCTAACTGCAAAGCCCACTCCTGCTTCTCTCCTTTCTTGAGTTGATTTCCCACTCCAAAAGAAGTTGTACCCATGGTCTTCCAAGCTCTCATATCCAGGCAATCTTCATTTCACTAAGTGCAGCTATGTCTACATTGTACCTGTTCATTTCCAGGGCCACAAGCGTGGTCTGTCTTTCTGGGCGCTGTGATTTTGATCTGTCAAACAGAGTGCATACATTCCATTCTGCTACACACAAGGCAGCTGCTTTCCTCTTCTTTTCTCTTCCTTCTCCTAACTTACTTTTCACTGCCTGTCAGAGTGTGAACAGATCAATGCGGACCATATTAACTTGGGTGACGTCCAAGCCAATATTAGTTGCTTTCTGACTGACCATTTCATGAAACAGCTTGCAAAGCATTTGAGTACCGCGAGCTTTAGCTGGACTAGCAGCACATTCTTGGCAGACAGAGATATTATCAGTGGCAAGGACAGGCCAAGACAAACTGACTCCAGTATCTGTTGCAGTGACTGACCAGATGATAGGTTTGTTTATCTCTGCTCTTTGTGTAGTGCATGTCATGATGCACCGACTGGCACAGTCCACCACAGACCTTGCGACAGATGTATTTATCTGCCAGGATGTCCAGTCTCACCCCGTGTAACTGGGAGTGGTCATCCACAGACCTGTGACAGATATTGTTTTTAGTTCTGCCAGGATGCCCCATTTCACCTTCCATGCCCTCGGAAGGGCAGAGATGCCAGTTGAGTCGCCAACGGCCCGACCCATGAGATAGGTAGTATGAGTTTTCATGGCTATCCGGTAGCAAACAAACCAATGCCTGACCTGACAAAAATGGGTGGACAGCAAGACCTGTAAAGTGCTTTGGTCATCTAGACAAGAGGAAAAAGTGCTGCATAAGTGAATGCTATTTAACATTTATAACATAATCGCCCACCGGCTGAAGCCCAAAGGGGTCCAAGAGCCCTTTGGGCTTTGACCAGCGGGGGATAAAAACTAAAATCTTAACAATTCCACCATGATTGTGGGGCAGAATGGCCAGAATAACATAGACCAAAGCGGACACAAAAACACCCGCATAATGAAATAAATCATTTTTACTTAAATATTTACTGACAAATGGGCAGCACTGATGCAGCGATTGTAGTCAAACAGAACCTTCTGCTGTGTATAATAATGTTGGTGTTTTGTATTTTTTTCAGTTGATTGCAGTTTTAAAAAAGCTTTTAATAACAAAATACTGCCAAAATATTGTCTAAACCTATTAGCAGTATAACTAAGGGAGGGTCCAGGGGCACATGATCCCTCTCTAATTGTAGGCTATATCAAAAAGGAAGGTTTTATCCCTGTTCTTAAAAACAGAGATCGAGTCTGACTCCCAAATCAAGATTGGAAGCTTGCTCCAAAGGAGAGGAGCTTGACAACTGAAGGCTCTGCCTCCCATTGTACTTTTGGAGATTCTAGGTATTACAAGTAATCCAGCATTGTGGAAGAGAACTGCTCTGTTAGGATGATAGGGTAGTATCAGATCTTTAAAAAAAAAAAAAAAAGGGAGCCTGATAATTTAGAGCTTTGTAAGTGAGAAGAAGGATTTTAAACTTAATTCTAAATTCTATTGGAAGCCAATGAAGGGAACCAGAACCGGAGAGATATGATCTCTCTTTCTAGTACTTGTTAAAACTCTTGCTGCAGCATTTTTGGATCAGCTGAAGACTTTTTAAAGATGTTTTAGGACAGCCTGACAATAAGGAGTTACAGTAATCTAATCTAGAGTGAACAAAAGTGTGGATTAGTTTCTTTACATCACAGTGAGACACGATGCTCCTAATATTTGCAATACTATGCTCATGATAGAAGGCAGTCTTATAAACAAGTTTAATATGTGAATTAAAAAAACAGATCTTGATCAAAAATAACTCCAAGGTTTCTCACAGAACTATTAAGAGAAAGAGTAACTGCATCCAAAGTAAGAGTTTAATTTGGAAAGGTATTTCTAAGGTTTGTTGGACCAACTTGAAAGATTTCAGTCTTATTTGAATTTAATAGCAGGAAATTACAAGTCATCCAAGCTTTAATTTCCTTAAGATAGGCTTCTAACTTGGCTAATTGATTACTATCATTTGGCTTCACTGACAACTATAATTGTGTGTCATCTACCTAACAATGAAAATGTATACAGTGCTTTCTAATAATGTTGCCTAGCGGAAGCATGTATCAACTAAAAAGAACAGGGCCTAGCACAAATCCCTGTGGAACTCGTGACTGATCTTTGATTTGGAAGAAAATTTACTATAGACATGAACAAACTGGAACCTATCAGATAAATAAGGTCTAAACCATTGCAACAAAGTTCCATTAAGTCCAATATGGTGATCTAATCTATCAAGTAAAATATTATGATCGATAGTGTCAAAAGCTGCATTAAGGTCTAAAAAGACAAGTAAAGAAACATGTCCATTATCAGATGCAATAAGGAAGTCATTAGTTTTTGAAATGAAAGAAATATTAGAAATTGGTCTATAGTTAGCTAAAACTCCTGGATCCAGCGTTGGCTTTTTAAGTAAGGGTTTAATTACAGTAGTTTTAAAAGCCTGCAGTGCATGGCCTAAATGTTAATGAATAATTGATTATTTGAAGAATAGAGCTACCAATAAATGGGAAGACTTCTTTAAATAGTCTGGTAGGAATAGGGTCTAAAAGACAAGTTGAAGGCTAGGATGAGGAAATTATTTTATCTAACTCTAAAAGGTCAATTGGAGTAAACTCATCCAGATATAAACTGAAGGAGTTGTAGTAGTTACTGTATTTAAGTTAAAGGTGGGAATAATCTAACTGATTTTATCTCTGATAGATGAAATTTTATTATTGAAGAAGTTCATAAAGTCCTGACAATTAAGCTCTAAGGGAATGCTAGGATTGATAGAGTCCTGACTCATTGTCACCCTGGCTACAGTGCTGAAAAGAAACCTGGGATTATTCTTGTTCTCTTCTATTAATGCTGAAAAATAACTTGTTCTAGCTTCCCAAAGAGATTTTTTTATAAATTAGAAGTTGATTTCTCCAAGCTAAATAGATTTCATCTAATTTAGTGAAGCACCATTTTCTTTCTAATTGACGACTTCTTTGTACGTTTTGAAGCATCAAACTCGACAATCAGAGGGAGGGCTGGCCCACCCCCACCATCGGTCGGACCAGCTTTTACCATCAACACAGTGGACACACGGAGGACCCTAACCAGAGTCAACCCACGCAAAGCTGCAGGTCCGGACAACATTTCAGGACGTGTGCTCCGAGACTGCACGAGCGAGTTGGTGGATGTCCTGACTGACATTTATAACATCTCCCTGAGTCAGGCCATCGTTCCCAGATGCTTCAAGACCTCTATCATTGTATCGGTGGCAAAGAAACCAGTTGTGTCCTGTTTGAATGACTATCGTCCTGTTGCACTGACACCAATTGCGATGAAGTGTTTTGAACGGCTTGTCAAACCACACATTACAGCCTGCCTCCCTGCATCACACAACCCGCTCCAGGTTGCATATCGTTCAAACCGCTCCACGGAGGATGCTATAGTCACCACCCTACACTCTGTCATCACCCACCTGGACCAGAAAGACACCTACGCCAGACTCCTGTACATTGATTTCAGTTCAGCATTCAACACCATTATTCCCCAGAGACTGATGGAAAAATTACTCCTTCTTGGTCTGAACACCGCCACATGTCTCTGGATCCTGGATTTCCTGACTGAGAGACCTCAGTCTGTCCGGGTTGGAAACAACATCTCCAACTCTGTCACGCTGAGCACCGGATCCCCTCAAGGCTGTGTACTCAGTCCACTGTTGTTTACACTTCTAACACATGACTGTGTATCCAGACACGAGAGGAATCAGATTAATAAGTTTGCAGACGACACCACGGTGGTGGGACTTGTTCAGAGGGATGAGGAATCAATGTACAGGGAAGAAGTGAGAGACCTGGAGGGCTGGTGCAGGGAGAACAATCTGGTGCTCAATGTGGACAAAACAAAGGAGATGATTATCGACTTCCGGCGGTCACAGCACGTCCCCCTCAGCATCGGCAGCCGTTTAGTGGAGAGAGTAGAGAACATCAAGTTCCTCGGAATGCAGATCTCGCAGGACCTGACCTGGAGCAAGAATTCCTTGGAGATCAGGAAGCGGGCTCAGCAGAGACTGCACTTCTTGAGGAAACTCAAACAGGCCTCTCTCCCCATCTGCATCCTCAGGACCTTCTACAGAGGTGTGGTGGAGAATGTTCTGACGTATTGCATTGCTACATGGTACTCCAGTTGCAGTATGTCAGACAAAAAAGCCCTGCAGAGGATAGTCAAGGGGGCTGAGAGGGTAATTGGAGTCTCCCTCCCCTCTGTCCAAGAACTTTTTCTGAACCGTTGTAGGAGCAGGGCACTGAACATTGTCAAGGACCGTTCTCACCCTCTGCATAAACACTTTGAACTTCTTCCATCTGGTAAACGATTCTGGAGCATCAGAGGCAGAACCACCAGACTGATCAACAGCTTCCTTCCACAAGCTGTCAGGATGCTGAACAGTTGACCCAGAATCTCTCATACACGCTACTGTACCTACGGACATTTTGTATATTATTTATATATTATAGCTAGTTAGTTGTTTTTTTTTTTGTTGGTTTTTTTTTTCTCCCCAAGTATGTCTCAGGGATGTGTGAATGGATGGGAGGGTGGGGGTGGGGGGTGGAGCTATGTGGGAGTGTGTCTTCTTAAATCATGCTGCTTCTATTTATATGGATGCCGAGAGAAACGCAATTTCATCTTGCCTGCACTACAGTTGTATGCACAGCAATATGACAATAAAGTTTGATTTGATTTGATTTGAGTCTTCTGTTTTAAGCTATGAGTTTCTGTGTTTAACCAAGGAGTTCAAACTCTCTGATTAGACTTTTTCTTTTTTAAAGGGGCCACCATGTCTAGAGTCTAATGCAGAGAAGCTGTAACACTATCTACCATGCTATTAATTACAGAAGGAAGAAACTCTCCATAGCTTATCTCCATTATCTTCACACATAGAATAGAGGAAACAATGTTATGACCCGAGCGCCGATCTCGTCCGCGCTTGGGCTATGCATCATCTCTGCCAGCTTTGACAGCAGTGGATTACATTCTGGCTCGCCGGGCTCTTACTGTGACAGCGCTTGGTGGGGCTTCCTGCTGTCAGAGCCGATCAGCTGTTCTGCATCACCGCTTGTTAGTCGCCGGCTTTATTAGCGGGCGCTGACAGCTGGTTGATGCTGGAGTATCGTCAAACATTCATCAATCATTCCTGGTCCTCGTTCATGTCAGGTTCGTGCTTATTCTTGTCCATGTCATAGTTAAGGTCATAGTGGCTGGGGTTAGCCCTACGATCCCTCATATTCTGTAGTGTATGTTCATGTCATAGTTTAGGTCGTAGTGGCTGGGGTTAACCCTACGATCCCCTGTATTCTGTAGTGTGTGTTTTGCCCTCAGCGGCTCACAGCTTTGTGTCTCGTCTTGTCTTGTTATAATAAAACATCAAATGCAAAACTCACTGGTGACTTTTGGTGTCTTACGGTGGCCCGCGAGGGTCACCGCATGACAAACAATCTACTTAAATTTGGTAACAGCATCCTCTGAGAGGCATCTACTGTAGGAATATATTTCTTTAGGAGCAAACAATGGTCTGACAATACAAGGTTATGAGGAGACACTACCAGATTTTCTATTTTTATGCCATATGTCAGCCCAAGATCTAACCTATGGTGTAAATGATGGGTAGAATTTCCTACTTTCTGAGAAAACCCCATCGAGTCTTAAATGCCATATTAAGGCAATCACTAGCTACATCTAAGTCTCCTACTATGATTATTCTATCAGATTTTAGCACTAAATCCACTAAGAATTCAGCAAATTCGGATAAAAACTGAGTAAGCTGAGGGAGGACGATAAACTATGGCAAATAAAATCGGGTTTATCCTAAAATTGCCAAAATATCCAATACTGAGGAGCAGGCCCTCAAAGGAATCATAATGCTTTTTTGCTTTACGTTATCTAGTAATTTGGAATGGTAAATTGTTGCTACTCCTCCTCCATGACCAGAACTTCTGGGATTTTGACAGTTTAAGTTACCAGAGGGAGTTGATTCATGTAAAACAACATAATCCTCTTGCCCTAACCAAGTCTCTGTAAGGGATATTAAATCAATCTGATGATCAATTAACAGATCATGGACTAGCACAGACTTGGGAGTTAGAGACCTAGTATTTAACAAAACACATTTAATTTTGAAATTATGAGGAGGAACAGAGACCAAGTCATCAAATTTTGAGGCTTCATGTTTAAATTGAGTTTTACCAACTTTATGTTTAATTACGGAATCACGGTTGCAGAGTAGTTAGCACTGCAACAGCACAGGAACTCACCTTTTGCCGGGGGATCCTGGGTTCAATCCCAGCCCACAACCAACAGTGATCTGTGTGGAGTTTGCATGTTCTCCCCGTGTTTGCATGGGTTTAGTCTGGGATTTCTCCGGTTTCCTCCCACATGCCAAAAACACGCAAGTTAGGTTAGTTGGCATCAAACTAGGGATTCTAAATTGTCCTTAGGTATGGATGTGAGAGTGAATGGTTGTCTGTCTCTCTGTGTTGGGGTGTACCCTGCCTCTCGCCCAAAGATGCAGGGATAGGCTCAGCCACCCCCCCCCCCCCCCCGCATGACCCGAAAGGGATTAAGTGGAAGAAGATCGATGGATGGATGTTTAATCACTTTGGGATGCTTATAAATTATATTTTTATTTATTTTAGAGAGACCAGACAGTGATTCTCTGAGGGGGGAGACAGGGGCTAAGTTGAGGGGTGGAGGATAGGGAGGAGCTGCAGAGACACGTGTAAGATTGCAACTCTGCTTCCTGGTCTCAACTCTGAGTTGTCAAGGTTTTGGCAATTTGGATAAAAATGATTCCAGATTGCTAGATAAAAGAGAGGCACCATCCAAAGTAGGACAGATGCCGTCTTGCCTAATAAGATGAGGTTTTCCCCCAAATGAGCTCAAATTGTCTCTGTAGCCCACATTGTTTGCAGGACACCACACAGACAGCCAACGGTTGAAGGATGAAATGTGGCTAAACATGTCATCACTGGTCAGATTGGGGAGGGGCCCAGAGAATACTACAGAGGCAGACATTGTTTTGGCAAAGTTATACACCAATTCCACACTAACTTTTGTGACTTCCGACTGCCAGAGACCGATGCCGGTGTGGATAATAATTGTGGAGTATTTACAGTTACTTTTAGCCAGCATTCTCAAATTTGACTTGATGTCGCCTGCTCTGGCCCTGGGAATGCATTTGACTATGGCCGCTGGAGTCTCTAGGTTCACATTTCTGACAATAGAGTCACCAAGGAGTTTTTTCCTCAGCGGGTGTGTCGCTGAGCGGGGAATAATGATTAGAAACATGAACAAGTTGGTGGTGAACAAGGGGCTTGCAACTATGCTTTCTTCTCACCATCACCCACCTGTTCTCTCCTGGATGCTCAGGAGAGGTGGATGCTGGGAGACGGCTAGCAGGCCCTATGCTATGGTGCTCCGCTGCAGCAGAAGGGGAGTCCGTCGTTGTTAACTGGCGCTGACGATGTTTTAGTGCAGCGGGGCCGGGATTCCAAATCACACAACCTCGCCTCAAGGATCTCAAAAAGACATTGTCGGCCTCCGTCGGTCTATGATGACCATGGAAGAGAATCCTAAACGTCTACTCTGCTGGAACAGCACCGCCTGTGGCTGAACAGGCTGATGCGCACTGGTGTTCTACCTTCCAGCGTTGGGCGTTGGTAGGATTCAAGCCTGGGCAGGAAGATATGGAATACAAGATGTTACCCATGCAGCATGTCCCCCCTCTCCACGTCACTGATGAATCCAAAGGAACAGCAAAGCTGCTATAGTTTGGCACCAGCGCCGTCACAGGAGCTGCCAGAACGATGTTGAGCACAACAGAAAATTGCCTTAGGGGCTCCGACTCCGGATTTTTCCTCAGGGTTGACTCCAGAAGCCTTTCCCATGACTGGGTGTGCCGCAAGGCAGCGAAGGTTTGAAATCAGGGTTTGCCTTCCCCTAGATGGGCTACCTTCCCAGGTTGATGAGCCACCATCTACCTGAAGCATCTGGTTTTAAAGCGCCAGAGATCCGCCCTCGCCCCTTCTCCTATTAGTAAAAGCAGTTCCTCTGGGCTTAGAAACTAAATCACATGGGCAGGCTAGGAGTTGGACTTAGTTGTCAGAGGCTTTTCGAGACGCACGCCGTAAGGAGCATTTTATGAGCTCTGGGAGCTTAACCCCAGTGCCGCTCCTTGCTATGACAACCTTGGAACCCAAAAAGACAACATTTATTCCATTTACCGTTATCACTAAAAGAGGCAGAGGTGTAACTAAACATCTGACACAGAGAGCACACCAAAGAAGGAGAGCTCATAGCCATAGCTAGTGGCTAACTCGAAGCTAACACAAACACCGATGAAAGGTGAACAGAAGGCTAAAGAGGGTGATTAGATGACACTGAGTCTGCACACAGGTGCAAGAGGCTTGTTAAACAGACGTGAGAAGTGACAGTAGATGTAAACATAAATGATTAAAATATAATTAAAGGCAATAATCCTCAGGAGAGTGAGGAGAGTTAAGCGCAGAGCAAACCACACTGACAGCCAGCAACACAGGAAGTGACAATAAGGTACCGCAGGAAGACAGTATGGCAATACGATGCCACAAGCTTGGCAACACCTATCCTTGGGAAGTTTTGCCCATTCCTCTTTGCAGCACCTCTCAAGCTCCATCAGGTTGGATGGGAAGTGTCGGTGCACAGCCATTTTCAGATCTCTCCAGAAATGTTCAATTCAATTCAAGTCTGGCCTCTGGCTTGGCCACTCAAGAACATTCACAGAGTTGTCCTGAAGCCACTCCTTTGATATATTGGTTGTGTACTTAGGGTTGTTGTCCTGCTGAAAGATGAACCATAACCCCAGTCTGAGGTCGAGAGCACTCTGGAGAAGGTTTTCATCCAGGATGTCTCTGTACATTGCTGCATTCATCTTTCCCTCTATCCTGACTAGTCTCCCAGTTCCTGCTGCTGAAAAAAACATTCCCACAGCATGATGCTGCCACCACCATGCTTCACTGTAGGGATGGTATTGGCCTGGTGATGAGTGGTGCCTGGTTTCCTCCAAACATGATGCCTGGCATTCACACCAAAGAGTTCAATCTTTGTCTCATCAGACAAGAGAATTTTGTTTCTTGTGGTTTGAGAGTCCTTCAGGTGCCTTTTGGCAAACTCCAGGTGGGCTGCCATGTGCCTTTTACTAAGGAGTGGCTTCTATCTGGCCACTCTACCATACAGGCCTGATTGGTGGATTGCTGCAGAGATGGTTGTCCTTGAAGGTTCTCCTCTCTCCACAGAGGAATGTTGGAGCTCTGACAGAGTGACCATCAGGTTCTTGGTCACCTCCCTGACTAAGTCCCTTCTCTCCCGATTGTTCAGTTTAGATGGCCGGCCAGCTCTAGGAAGAGTCCCAGTGATTCCAAACTTCTTCCATTTACGGATGATGGAGGCCACTGTGCTCACTGGGACTTTCAAAGCAGCAGAAATTTTTTTGTACCCTTCCCCAGATTTGTGCCTCAAGACAATCCTGTCTCGGAGGTCTACAGACAATTCATTTGACTTCATGCTTAATTTGTGCTCTGACATGCACTGTCAACTGTGGGACCATATATAGACAGGTGTTTGCCTTTCCAAATCATGTCCAATCAACTGAATTTACCACAGGTGGACTCCAATTAAGCTGTAGAAACATCTCAAGGATGATCAGTAAAAACAGGATGAACCTGAGCTCAGTTTTGAGCTTCATGTCAAAGGCTGTGAATACTTATGTACATGTGATTTCTTCATTTTTTATTTTTAATAAATCTGCAAAACTCTCAAAAAAAAAATCCCATTGTCATTATGGAGTGATTTGTGTAGAATTTTGAGGAAAAAAATAATTTAATCCATTTTGTAGTGAGACTGTAACATTACAAAATGTGGAAGAAGTGAAGC
Source organism: Pholidichthys leucotaenia (assembly GCA_020510985.1). Taxonomy (NCBI): domain Eukaryota; kingdom Metazoa; phylum Chordata; class Actinopteri; order Cichliformes; family Pholidichthyidae; genus Pholidichthys; species Pholidichthys leucotaenia. The sequence goes on along the minus strand of CM035843.1, from coordinate 4,105,097 downwards.
GCTGTGAAGACTTTCCGGATGCACTGTAAATCTACTATAAAATGACCAGAAAAAGAAAATCAGCTGTTTGGAGTCAGAGTCCAGACTTGAATCCAATAGAGATTCTGTTGAATGACCTGAAGAGAGCTGTTCAGACCAGACATCCTAAGAATATTAGCTGAAACAGTTCTGAAAGGAAGAATGGTCCAACATTCCTCCTGAACGTGAGGAATGATCAGCAGCTACCTGCTGAGCTGATCAGCAGCTACCAGAAATGCTTGCTTGAGGTTATTGATGCCAAAGGACGTTTGACCAGTCATTGAATCCAATGGTTCACTTATTTTTTCCACCAGCACTGTGAATGTTTGTCCAATAAAGACATGACATATTATAAATTAGGTTAAGCATGTTGCGTTAGACTGTAATTGGGACTTAGATGTATATTGCTGTGTAAAAGTATTTGCCCCCTTCCTGATTTGTTATATTTCTGCATATTTGTCACACTTAATTAAATTAAATTAAATCGCCCTTTATTGTCATTCAACTGTACAACCAATTATGTACAGTAGAACGAGATTGTGTTTTTCCTATCTACAGTGTTACTCACACACACCCCAAGTGTAGAATCAGAGGGCCGCTGCCATGCAAGGTCCCGCCACAAATTTCCCTCCTCCATTCCATTATTGCTGAGCACCAAGCTGGATGGCAGGAAGTTCCACTTTTATATGGTCTTTGGCATGACCCGGCCGGGATTTGAACCCCTGCCTCCCGGGTGTGGGGTGGATGCTCTACCAACTGAGCCACCACTCCGGTACTCCGGTACCACCACTTAGATGTTTCAGATGATCAGACAAATGTTAATATTAGACAATGATATCCTGAGTAAATATAAAATGATGATTTCATTTATTAAGGAAAAAAGCAGTCCAAACCTACCTTGCCTGATGTGAAAAAGTAATTTTCCCCCTTAACCTAATAACTGGTTGTACCACCCTTGGTGGCAACAACTGCAATCAGGTGTTTGCATCAACTGGCAATAAGGCTTTTTACATCACTGATGAAGAATTTTGGCCCACTCTTCTTTGAAGAATTGTTCTAATTCAGCCACAGTGTAGAACTTAAGTTTGAGGTCATGAACTAATGGCTGGACATTCTCCTTCAGGATTTTCTGGTAGAGAGCAGAATTCACGATTTCATCAATTACGGCAAGTTCTCCAGGTCATGAAGCAACAATGCAGGCCCAGACCATTACACTACCACCACCATGTTTGACTGTTGGTATGATGTTCTTTTTATGAATTCTGTGTTTGCGTTATGACACATTCTCGCCTAGCAAAAAGTTCAACTTTTGTCTCATCAGTCTACAGAATATTTTATTTGATTTGGCAAAGGTTTTATGTCTTATGCCCTTCCTGGCACAACCCTGCCCATTTACCTGGGCTTGGGACCGGCACAGGAGTACATTGGCTTCTGTACTCCCTGTGGCTGGGCTGGAGTAGGGAGCAAGTGGAAGAGAACCTGGAGAGGTGGTGGTGTGCTCTGGAGAGAAGAGGAATGAAAGTCAGTAGAAGCAAGACAGAATACATGAGTGTGAATAAGAGGGAGACAGGTGTAATGGTGAAAATGGAAGAAGTGGAGGTACTGACAGTAGATGATTTTAAATGCCTGAGGTCAACCATCCAAAGCAATGGAAAATGCACAAGAGAGGTGAAGACCAGTGTAACCATTTGGACCAGTGTCCAAACTGAGGTAAATGAGACCTGCAGTTTGGGTTTTTGTTTCTCATCTGTTCTTGAATTTCTTTAGATTGCAGCATGATGTGATGTTTTTTTCAGATCTTTAGACTACTTCACTTTATCAGATAATAAGGCCTGGGTGTGGAACGTGAATGCTACACCCAGGGCTTATTACTGCTACTGTTATAATGGGGGGGGGGGGGTACTTTCTGACATAGGGCAAGGTAGGTTTGGATGTCTTTCCCCCCTTAATAAATGGAATAAGAGGGTTGGCTGTAGAGGATTTGTCGACAAGTAAACCATCAGGCTGCTGAAGGCAATGGGTATTCAGGTGAAAGCTCTGCGGCAAGCCATCAAAGCCCTCTGCAATGCTACGGAACAGGCTAGTCTTCAGTTTATCTGGTACTCTATCCAAGAGGCGGTCCAAGTTATCACCATGACAAAGTAAATTTGTAACATCTGCAAATATTGATTTTAATTTTTTGGAAACCTTGCACAAATCATTTGTCACATTGTCCCCTTCAGTGCATAATTACGGACTTGGGTGCAGGTGATATATTTCTCCAATTTATTACAAATAAATGCCACTCAGGGCTGAAAACACAAAGTGTTGGATAAACACAGTTCAAAGAAGTAATAATCCAAAGCGTGACAAACAAAGATGGGGGATGAGCCTTTGTAGACTTAGACTTAAGATCACTGCGGGGAGAAACAAAAGGTGGCAGTTTAAATAATAAACTCATTAACCAAATAAGGAACAGCTTAAACTGATTACGAAGCTAAGTATTGCGGAGGAGAGCTGCCAGCGTGTCCTTCCAGATGTGTCTGCAACAAGTGATGTGGTGTTGGACAGAAGGGACAGCAATCTCATCGTCAGTTATGGGGAGGAGTGGAGGGTTGTAACCAAGAGATGCCTTCAATGGTGACACCCCCGTTGCAGTGGACATCGCAGAGTAATGGGCAAACTCAATCCAGGGCAGATGGAAGCTCCATGATGAAGGGTTGGAAGGGGTGAGACACCTCAAGGCCACCTCCAACTCCTGATTGGCTTTCTCGCATTGTCCGTTGCTCTGTGGGTGATATCCAGATGTAAGGCTGATGTCGGTGACAGTGCCTTTATTAAAAGCTCGCTAAACCTGTAACATGAACTGGGGACCTCAACCAGAAAGAAAATCAGTGGGAATGTCATGCAAACAAACCACATGAATCAATCAATAAATCAATCAACTGTATTTATAAAGCACTTTAAAAAGCAACATTCACTACACAAAGTGCTGTACAATAAGGACACACATAAAAACATAAAAGCAAGGAGCAGGACACTAACACAAAAACAAGACAAAATCAGCAAGGCAATATAAAACTCAGTACGAGTAGAAACCACAGTCAATAAAATAAGAGGTAAGAGAAGCAAATAAACAAATAAATAAAAATCAATTTCATTCAATAAAATCAATGTCTCACACTGGGTCAAAGGCCAGGGAGTAAAAATGTGTTTTAAGACGGGTTTTAAAAATGGCCAGTGAAGGTGCTTGTCTGATGTTCAGAGGTAAATCGTTCCATAAGCTGGGTGCCATGATAGAAAAGCTTCTGTCCCCTCTGAGCTTCCGCTTCACCTTTGGTACTCTCAGAAGCATCTGATCAGCTGACCTGAGGGACCGGGTGGGAGTGTAGGGATGCAGAAGCTCAGAGAGGTAAGGTGGAGCAAGACTGTTCAAGGATTTTAAAACAAATAAAAGAATTTTAAAATGAACTCTAAAATGCATGGCAGCTAGTGGAGCGAAGCTAAAATAGGTGTGATGTGATCTCTTTTACGTGTACCTGTCAAAAGATGAGCAGCAGCATTTTGAACTAGCTGCAGACATGAAAGAGACGACTTGCTGACACCGGCGTAAAGTGCGTTACAGTAATCCAGCCGAGATGAAATGAAAGCACGGATTACTGTTTCCAGGTGCGGTCTAGAAAGAACTGGTTTAACTTTTGTTAAACACCTTAGATGAAAGAAGCTGGATTTTACCACAGAATGAATGAGTGTCTAATTTAAAATCACTGTCCACAATAAAACCAAGGTTCTTGTCTGTGGGTTTCGTGTAATGTGTAAGGGGGCCCAAGTTTACAGGAGGGGACTCAGGGTCCTCTAGGTCCAAACACCATCCCTTCTGTCTTCTTATCACTAAAATCTAAAAAGACTTGATGTCTTCAATGCATGACAGAAGGGAATTTACTGATGAAGCATCTTTTGTTTTAAAGGGACATATAAGTCCCTAAGGCATAGTGTAAGAATAAATAGGCCAGGAGTCTCCTTGGCAGATGGTAACTTGTGTAGGGATACAAAGTGTGCAGACTTGGAAAACCTGTTGACAATGGTTAAAATAACAGTGTGACCGTTAGGGGGAGGTAGACTATGGCGATGTTCGACCAGGGACAACAACAGAATGGAAGTGTGTGTGTGTGTGTGTGTGGGGGGGGGGGGGGATTTGTCTATGGAGCACTGTGAGCAGGCCCGTACATACTCTGCCATGTTCTTGGTCATTGAAGGCAACCAAAAGGCCCACTCGATGTGAGTCAGGGTGTGGGAAATGCCCGGGTGACAGGTGAACTTGGTGGTTTGTACCCAATGGATAACTTCGCCCCTGGCAGCTTTAAATGGTAAATAGTGTCCACTTACAGCAGGGAAAATAAGTATTGAACGCAACAACATTTTTCTCATTAAACATATTTCTGATGGAGCCATTGACCTGATATTTTCTTCAGATATCAGTAATATCCCAAGTAATCCATACATACTAAGACATCAAGGCAATTGTGTTCACAAAACAAGTTATATTTAATAAAGTGGAATGACATAGGGATTAAGTATTGAACATGCTTGGTGAAATTCATTTAATATTTAGTAGAAAAGCCTTTGTTGGTAATAACAGCTTCCAGACACCTCCTGTATGGAGAAACTAGGTACAGACATTGCTCAGGAGTGATTTTAGCCCATTTCTTCCACACAGACTGTTTTCAAATCTTTTATGTTTTGTGGGTGTCTTCTATGAACTCTGATCTTCAGTTCGTTCTATAGATTTTCATTTGGATTAAGTTCAGATGACTGAATGGGCCATTCTAGAAGCTTTATTTTCATTCTATGGAGCCAGTTGAGAGTTTCCTTGGCTGCGTGTTTGGGATCATTGTCTTGCTGAAATGTCCACCCTCGTTTCATCTTTAGCATCTTGGCAGATGGTAACAGGTTCTTATCAAGGACGTCTCTGTATATTTGTCCATTCATCTTTCCTTCAATTACATGAAGTCTGCCTGTACCATGTGCTGAAAAACACCCCCACACCATGATGCTCCCACCTCCAAACTTCACTGTTGGTATGGTAGTTTTGGGCTGATGTGCAGTGCCATTTCTCCTCCATACATGCTCTGTGTTGTTGCATCCAAAAAGTTCAACTTTGGTCTCATCTGACCAGACTATATTCTCCAAGTATTTTACTGGCTTGCCCAAATGTTGTGCAGCAAACTTTAAACAAGATTCAACATGCTTTTTCTTAAGCAATGGAGTCTTTCAAGGTGAGCGGGCATACAGCCCATGTTGGTTGAGTGCAATACTCATTGTTTGCTTTCTATCTATCTATCTATCTATCTTACAGCACCTAAAGACAGTCACATTTCATGTAATGAAACATCTGCACACTTCAACAGAGTAGAAGTGCAAAATATTTGCACAATTCTAACTAGCATTGATACAAATCAGTAAACCATTATATGTTTCACAAATTGCTAAAGAAAACAAAAACTAAATTTTATCTAGAGTCAACATTGCATATTTATAATCTCAAAAAATTGTAAAATCATTGTTAAAAAAGTGTTCAACAAAACTACACAATAAAAGCAAACAATAACAACTTAGCAGGTTTTGCACAAATTAATTATAGGTTGTGCAGATCTGAATTGAGCATGCATGTCTAAATACCTGAATAATGTTTCTAAAATTGCAATTATTAAGGCTTCTATTATTTAAAACCCTCCAGAAGAATCTGTTAGAGCCAAGGCTGAAACCTAAGTTGTGGTAGCTGGCTCAAGTGGGTGTCACCATCAAAAGACTTTCACATCCATGTTGTTTTCAGTCTACCTGGAGGCAGGTCAGTTGCTCTGTGCCGCTGTGCTGCTGTTTAGCTGAGCTTGCTGCAGGTCTTCAGCACCAGATGCCCTGGACTAACCAAATCTATATGAGATGTGGATTTTTGACAAAAAAATAAAATCTGTGATTATTTTTTTTCTCCAAAATCTAGCTAAAATTCAACCCCTTGTGGAATTTTTTTCTTACTGCCTGAGGGTAGTTGACAGCTATTCGGTTTGCCAGCAGTCTTTAGTTAGATAACAGGCCAATAAGTTTCTGTTCCTGGTTCTATTCCTCATCCCAGTTTCACCAAAACAAATATGAAAATGGATGCTGTCATGGCCCAGCCCCATAGGAGCAGAATTGGCGGCATCTGACTCTCTGTGGTCGCCACAAAACCACACAACAGGGAGTGTGGGATATGCCTGGGGTAGCATTGGCACTTAATGCAGCTAGCTTGTCTACTTCTCCCCCTTCACCCCAGCTAACCTCCCCCACCTCCACCCGGCACTGAGTGATGTCAGACAGTCAGGGATGTTGGATGCTGAAGGAGAGCGCAGCGGCAGCAGGCGGCAGAGATAAGGCCCCCCATACCTCCACAGATTAAACAGCAGGATTAACCTCTCTACTCCACCACTGCCACCACCGTGTCTTTCACCCCCTTATCTACCCCCACCTCCTCCTTTTCTCCTCCAACATTTGCCACCATACATTTGTACAGTTGTCATCATGTGGGAAATTGCTTTTTAACCCTATGTGGCTTTGCTGTGTCCTTGCCAATTGAAACATAAGAAAATAGAGCAGTTTCTGCCAGGAAAAAAAAAAATCCCCCCAAAGGCTTTCAGTCTCACCTTAAGACAAACTTGAATGGCTTTGTCTGTGGCAATTCGTTGCGAAGAAAACCCTGTGAAAGTGTTACAATTACAACAAATTTGTGATTTTCCCCACAGCTTTAGTAACATGAAGATTGAATGGAAACATTTCAGTTATTCATGTTCAAGGAAGCACCAATGAAGAGCCTGAAAGTGTCCTCGCTACGGTCCATGTTTCATGTTCTAGAGTTCAGGACTCCAGACACGCTGCATGTATGTACACCACTCAGTTTTCTTCCTCACTGGATAGCAATCAGAAAAGTCTATATGTTCAAGAGTTCACTGAAGCAGAATGGTTTATATTTAGATATATTTATGCTGCAACATTTCTTCATGCTGGAAGCATCAACTGTATTTGCCCATGGCTTTTAGTTCATTTATATAAAAGGTACATTTGAAATGTCAGGCTGTAGTTTTGTTACACTCACAGTACATGTTTGTTTCTGCTTACATATTTTCTCAGCCTGCCTCAGAATTCCCAGAGAAATAAAAAGGTAGATGATATTTGTAACACTATATAACACTAAGCTCTGCTATTGATTTTCAGTTGATAATTAAGCTATCCAACATAATATTTTTGTGACTGGACATCATGGTCTTTCTTTGCAAAGTGTACAACAGGCCTATTCAATTAGCGGCCCGTGGGCCACATGCAGCCCAGAACCACCCTCTGAGTGGCCCAGGCCACGCCAAGGAAATATAAAATTAAGAGAAAAATATGAAGGAATGATGGTCGGCAAGCGCGTACACGAACAACACGCGTGGACCATCATCTGCGCGGAGTTCAGAAGCAACTCCCCCTCAAGACCCTTCCAGTCGGCAGGCAGAGTGTCTCTCTAGCGTCACTGTCTAAGAGAAGCATGAGCTTACTGAAGTACTTTAAACGTGGGGAAAAAAGGCAGAAGTATGTAAGCAGTGGAAGCATTTATCATGGTTTTAACCTGCTGGTCAGGTCAGGCATTGGTTCGCTTGCTACCGGATAACCATGAAAACCAGTACTACCTGTCTCATGGGTCAGGCCGTCGGCGACTCAACCGGCATCTCCGCCCTTCCGAGGGCATGGAGGGTGAAACTGGGCATCCTGGCAGATAAACACATCTGTCGCAAGTTCTATGGTGGACTTTTGCCAGTTGGTGCATCATGACATGCACTACACAAAGAGCAGAGATAAACAAACCTATCATCTGGTCAGTCACTGCAACAGATACTGCAGTCAGTTTGTCTTGGCCTGTCCTTGCTACTGATAATACCTCTATCTGCCAAGAATGTGTCGCTAGTCCAGCAAAAGCTAGTGGTACTCAAATACTTTGAAAGCAGTTTCATGAAATGGTCGGTCAGACAGCAGCTCATGCCAGCTTGGACTTTGCCCAGGTTTGCAGGGTCGGGAGTTCCTGGCAGCGGAGGGCGGGGGACGGAGCTGCTTAGAGGAATCTGATCAGACCTAAATGAAACAGTCATTGTTGCCCGCGAACAAACTGCTATGATGATGATGATGATGATGATGAACCCGCTGGTAACAGGAACAATAATGAAGAGTTACTTACCAAACAGGTGAGGCTAGACCTCATATGCAGGCAAAGGCAAGAGTGACTGAATCGCTGAAGATTTACTTCACCAGCACAATATTGATTAACTAATTCATGTTCATCATTATGTACCCGGCGAGTTAAGATGACCAAAATTCACAAAGTCAATGACTTTAATCTGTCAGCAGCCTTTAGACAAACTAAATGTTCCAACATTTGGATTTCAAAATAAGGGAGGCTTTTCCTGCTGTGTGGGTGGTGAGGAAAGTTCAAAAAAACTATAAATATATAGAAATATCACAACAGAAATAACTGCATCTTTGGTAATTTATTTCATTAAATATTTTTTTTCTTTGAAATCAGAGTTAAATTATTGTTCTGTTCTGGCTCTGCAAAATTATGGTCAAAAATGTAAATTGCTATAAGAAAAAAGTTAAAAAAATACCACAGTCTGTTAAGTAATTTTATATTAAAAAAACAGACAAAAATTAGCCATAAAGTAATCTACAAATTTATAATAAAGTCTCAAATGTACAAGAAAAGTCAATTTTACAAGAGGAAATTACGAATTCAAGGGAAATGGTTTCAAATTTAGATACATTTACAGAGAAAAGTAGAAAACTATAAGAAAATTGTTATAAATTTTGGAGAAAAACCTCAAACCTTCAAGACTGAAGTCATGACTCAAGTTTTTAAGTGGGTGCTTTTTGTACCCTTAACTCTACTAGAACTTTTTGGTTTACTGATATCTGTGTGTAATGGGATGTGTTGTTATAAAAAGAGGTTCCTACTCACACATGTGGTGATTTAAAACAAAACAAACCACAATAGTGGATGTGCAATGCTTGTCAATGTTATCAATCTTTTTTTTTGGGGGGGGGGGGGGGTTGTGCACTGAAGTGTTTGGCAATTCATTTTTTATTCAGCTAAATGCAATTTGTGATGTGCCAAGGTCAGTTATGATCAGGATGTAGTATATTTTATTTCAAAAGGGAAACAAATGTTAATGCTACTAACAGTGCATATTGAGTTTTTATGTACTCTGACATATGCCTGAGTAAGATGTGACCAAAATGGTTATTTACAGATTTTTTTCTATTTTTTTTAATTGTTGTTCAAGAGGAAAAATATTTCTACTTCTTCAAGTTCTGCTGAACCCCAGAACTGTTATTGGGTTTTTATGCACTTTTGATGTCATTGTCATGTGCCAAGCGCATATTTAAAACCAAGACAGTGAATAAAAAGTGCATCTTTTCCCTCATTTTGATCTGTGTTGCTTTGAAATTTGTCATATTCAACAGATCACTAAACATGTGCGGCCCAGTTACATGTCTTGATTTCAAATTGTGGCCCAACTGATTTTGTAATTGAATAGCCCTGGTGTACAAGTTCTACAGTCCAACACAAACTTGTTAGATTTATTGATGATTTTAAATTGGATGTGTGGTGGTTTGAGTTTGGGATTATCATTAAATTCTGATGAATAATTCATTTTTATATTCATTTTATGTTATTAATTTGTGTAATTTTTTTGTTGTAATTTGGGTAATCTGGGTAATCTGTTATTTATGGTATCATATAGGAGATGATTAGTGTTTTAGTGTGAGGCCTTATCAAGACCAGAGTCTCCTCAGACCAAGACCAATTCGAGACCAAGATCACCATGTATGTAGGTATTGGTCTTGGTCTTGAGAGACTCTGGTCCTGATGTGGTCTCGTCAATAACATTAAAGATGATAACTGTATTTCAGACAATTAAAATTTAAGTTGAAACACATATATACAGTTTGGTAGAGTTTTTCACATCACACCCTATGATTAAATTGCAATAGTTGGAGAGTGATACTAAAACATTAGTGGACCCTGCAGGTGGATGCTGGGCTGGTGGAGGGGTTTTCGGTACCAAGAGGAAGAGAAGTGAAGAGTGAGGCATAATACTTATTGGAGTGGCATCGATTAAGCTGAACTTTAATCCATTCTTTGGATCATCCCATATAAGCCAGAGTGGAGTGGTGGCCTAGAGGGAGAGCATCCGCCCCACAACCAGGAGGTCGGGATTCAAGTCCTGGCCGGGTCATGCCAAAGAACATATAAAAATGGAACTTCCTGCCACCCAGCTTGGTGCTCAGCAATAATGGAATGGAGGAGGGAAATGTGGGCGGCAGTTGCTCAAGCGGTACAGCGGGTCATCCAATAGCCATATAGTTGGTGGTTTGAATCCTGCTCTCACCAACCATCCTGCTGTTGTGTTTCTGGGCAAGATGCTTTACTCACCTTGTGTCTATCAATTCAATTCAATTCAATTCAACTTTATTTATATAGTGCCATTTCACAACAACAGTCATCTCATAGCACTATCAACTGTAGGGGGAACCCCCACAGTTGCAGAAAGACCCCAGCAATCAGGCGATCCCCTGTGAGCAAGCACTTGGCGATGTTGGAGAGGAAAAACTCCCTTTTAACAGGAAGAAACCTCCAGCAGAACCAGGCTCAGGGAGGGGCAGTCATCTGCTGCGACTGGCTGGGGGGTGAGGGGATAGAGAAGAAGAAAAGAACAGACTTGAAGAGAGCAAACAGCACGATGGGGACTCAATCTATGGGAGAGAACAAACAAATATTAATGACCAGCAAAAAAAATATTTCATTGAGAGTGAGGAAAGGAGTGAAGCCCAGCGCATTACTGGAGGTCCCCCGGCTGACTAAAGCTATTAGCAGCATAACTAAGGGAGGGTTCAGAAACACATGATCCCTCCCTAATTGTAGGCTATATCAAAAAGGTAGGTTTTAGCCCTATTCTTAAAAACAGAGATTGAGTCTGACTCCCGAATCCAGATTGGCAGCTGATTCCACAGGAGAGGAGCTTGATAACTGAAGGCTCTGCCTCCCATTGTACTTTTGGAGATTCTAGGTATTACAAGTAATCCTGCATTTTGGGAGTGTAGTGCTCTGTTAGGATAATACGGTAGTATCAGATCTTTTAAATAAAAAGGAGCCTGATTGTTTAGAGCTTTGTAAATAAGAAGAAGGATTTTAAACTTAATTCTAAACTCTATGGGAAGCCAATGAAGGGAGGCCAGAACCGGAGAGATATGATCTCTCTTTTTAGTACCTGTTAAAACTCTTGCTGCAGCATTTTGGATCAGCTGAAGACTTTTTAAAGATGTTTTAGGACAGCCTGATAATAAAGAATTACAATAATCTAATCTCGAGCTAATAAAAGTGTGGATCAGTTTCTCAGCATCACTCTGAGACAAGATGCTCCTAATCTTGGCAATATTACGCAAATGATAGAAAGCAGTCTTAGAAACAAATTTAATATGTGAATTGAAGGACAGATCTTGATCAAAAATAATTCCAAGGTTGCTCACAGAGCTATTAAGAGAAAGAGCAGCCGCATCCAAACTGAAAGTTTGATTTGGAAAGGTATTTCTAAGGTTTTTTGGACCAACAAGAATGACTTCAGTCTTATCTGAATTTAATAGCAGGAAATTACAAGTCATCCAAGCTTTGATTTCCTTAACCCCTTGCACTCCGGGCAATTTTCCTAAAAATGCCAAAAAATAATGTGCCCAAAGTAAATTTAAAGCTGTTCTTCAACCCTTTGCAGCATCTTCATGGGGTTGATCTCATTTAAAAGAAAACACTTTGAATTTTTTGGCAAAAAAAAACATGATCTCTCTACGTGCTCCGGCCACTGAGTTACAGTCATCTAAACATACGGAACTTGAAGAAAATAAATTTGGCCACGGTGTTTTTTTTGATACAAATGCTTGCAAATAACACACAGCTGTCCGATCCGGCTGGAAAATGCAACAGAAATGGAGAACCAAGTGTTATCAAGCTGAGATCCAAATTTGGTAACAATACCACAAAAAATGAATATTTTACACAGCTTTGTTCTCAGGCTGTTCCCAGGCGTTTTGGAACTGTGCCAAATTGTGCCAAATGGCACAGTTTGGAAAAACGTCTGTAACTTTTGAATAATTCAATGTAGAATCTTCATTTTAGGCTCTAATGAAAGGTCACATTCAGGGCTGTGTCTGTGTGTGTGTGTGGGGGGGGATTGTCCCCCCCCGTCGCTACAAAGGTCGGAGTTCGGCCCTTGCTACATGACGGATTACACTCGTTGCATGTTTCCACAGCAACGCTGTCACAGCGGCCCCCCCCCCCTCGCTACTGTGTGTGTGTGTGTGTGGGGTTGTCCCCCCCCCTCGCTACAGAGGACGGCCATCGCTACATGACGGAATAGACTCATATGCTTCCCCCCTCGGACCGGGGGGCGTTCGGACCGTGAACGCCCCCCCCCCCGCTCCTCTTCTGCAGCGGGGGGGGGGGGGGCTTCACAGTCCGAACACGGCAAATAAACCATTTATCGCGGCGCACGCACTTCGTACTTCGTGCGCCATACAGTTGTAATTTACCGATAGGTCAAAAGTCATTTTTTGATTACAATTTTCAGGGAGAAATAATAATTTATCTTATAACACCTTACCTCCTCTACGTCCTGGCGAACTTCTCTTCCTCATTGTCAGACGAACGCGATGCTGGTCCGCTCGTGGTTCCCGGTCAAAACATAATTCCATTATTGCCATTTTGGCGAATGATTTACGACTTTTGTCGTCGGCCTCCGTCGGTCTATGATGACGGAAGAGAATCCTAAACGTCTGTTCTGCTGGAATGAGTGCAGGTCCCACTTGTGGGTGTTCTCCATGCTGCTGGATCTGTAGCAAGTTCGTCCAGCGTCCTTTGTTTTCATCTGCTGCAACAGTAAATCTCTCTTCACCCAGCCTGAACTGGGTGAAGAGAGAGCACTGGGTGCTTCAATTGGCTCCTGCATTCACAGTAGCCGGGTCCTCCTTCCTAAGTTTTCATTCATTGGTTCTTCAAGGTTTCAGAAACCCAATTCAAGGCTCTTATTAGTCGAATGAGAGGTCAATCAGATGAACTAATCTGTTCGCGGCTGTGTCTGCAGCTTTTTTTTTCAGTGGCGCTTGGAGGCCACACCACCTACATCACCACCATCAGTATCTCTATCATGCGTCATGCGTCCGAGCGCGCACAAGTGCGCTCTCGTGCACCCTCGTGCGCCCTAGGACGCAGAGACTTGCCCGCCCACGGAACAACGGAGCGCAAGTGTTTAAGACAGGCTTCTAACATGGCTAATTGATTACTATCATCTGGCTTCATTGACAGGTATAATTGTGTGTCATCTGCATAACAATAAAAATGTATACGGTGCTTTCTAATAATGTTGCCTAACAGAAGCATATACAGTGGGGCAAAAACGTATTTAGTCAGCCACCAATTGTGCAAGTTCTCCCACTTAAAAGATGAGAGAGGTCTCCAATTTTCATCATAGGTATACCTCAACTATGAGAGACAAAATGAGGAAAAAAAAATCCAGAAAATCACATTGAAGGATTTTTAATGAATTAATTGGTAAATTCCTCAGTAAAATAAGTATTTGGTCACCTACAAACAAACATGATTTCTGGCTCTCACAGACGTGTAACTTCTTCTTTAAGAGGCTCCTCTGTCCTCCACTCGTTACCTGTATTAATGGCACCAGTTTGAACTCGTTATCAGTATAAAAGACACCTGTCCACAATCTCAAACAGTCAGACTCCAAACTCCACTATGGCCAAGACCAAAGAGCTGTCAAAGGACACCAGAAACAAAATTGTAGACCTGCACCAGGCTGGGAAGACTGAATCTGCAATAGGTAAGCAGCTTGGTGTGAAGAAATCAACTGTGGGAGCAATTATTAGAAAATGGAAGACATACAAGACCACTGATAATCTCCCTCGATCTGAGGCTCCACGCAAGATCTCACCCCGTGGGGTCAAAATTATCATGAGAACGGTGAGCAAAAATCCCAGAACCACATGGGAGGACTTAGTGAATGACCTGCAGAGAGCTGGGACCAAAGTAACAAAGGCTACATCAGAAACACACTACGCCGCCAAGGACTCAAATCCTGCAGTGCCAGACGTGTCCCCCTGCTTAAGCCAGTACATGTCCAGGCCCGTCTGAAGTTTGCTAGAGAGCATTTGGATGATCCAGAAAAGGATTGGGAGAATGTCATATGGTCAGATGAAACCAAAATAGAACTTTTTGGTAAAAACTCAACTTGTCATGTTTGGAGGAGAAAGAACACCATACCTACTGTGAAGCATGGGGGTGGAAACATCATACTTTGGGGCTGTTTTTCTGCAAAGGGACCAGGACGACTGATCCGTGTAAAGGAAAGAATGAATGGGGCCATGTATCATGAGATTTTGAGTGAAAACCTCCTTCCACCAGCAAGGGCATTGAAGATGAAACATGGCTGGGTCTTTCAGCATGACAATGATCCCAAACACACTGCCCGGGCAACGAAGGAGTGGCTTCGTAAGAAGCATTTCAAGGTCCTGGGTGGCCTAGCCAGTCTCCAGACCTCAACCCCATAGAAAATCTTTGGAGGGAGTTGAAAGTCTGTGTTGCCCAGCGAAAGCCCCAAAACATCACTGCTGTAGAGGAGATCTGCATGGAGGAATGGGCCAAAATACCAGCAACAGTGTGCGAAAACCTTGTGAAAACTTACAGAAAACGTTTGACCTCTGTCATTGCCAACAAAGGGTATATAACAAAGTATTGAGATAAACTTTTGTTAATGACCAAATACTTATTTTACCAAGGAATTTACCAATTAATTCATTAAATATCCTTCAATGTGATTTTCTGGATTTTTTTTTTCTTATTTTGTCTGTCATAGTTGAGGTATACCTATGATGAAAATTGGAGACCTCTCTCATCTTTTAAGTGGGAGAACTTGCACAATTGGTGGCTGACTAAATACTTTTTTACCCCACTGTATAAACTAAAAAGAGTAGGGCCTAGCACAGATCCCTGTGGAACTCCATGACTAAGCTTTGAGTTGAAAGAAAACTCATTATTTACATGAACAAACTGGAACTTATCAGATAAATAAGATCTAAACCACTGCAACGAAGTTCCATTAAGTCCAACATAGTGTTCTAATCTATCAAGTAGAATATTATGATCGATAGTATCAAAAGCTGCACTAAGGTCTAAAAGGACAAGTACAGAAACCAGTCCATTATCAGATGCGATGAGGAGGTCGTTAGTGACCTTTGCTAAGGCTGTTTCAGTACTATGATGGATTCTAAACCCAGACTGAAACTCTTCAAGTAAACCATTTCCCTGCAGGTGGTCAAATAATTGCGTAGCAACAACTCTTTCTAAGATTTTTGAAATGAAAGGGAGATTAGAGATTGGTCTATAGTTAGCTAAAGCTCCTGGATCTAGCGTTGGCTTTTTGAGTAAGGATTTAATTACAGCCGTTTTAAAAGCCTGCGGTACATGGCCTAAAGTTAATGAAGAATTGATTATATGAAGAATAAAGCTACCAATAAGTGGGAAGACTTCTTTAAATAACTTGATAGGAATAGGGTCTAAAAGACAAGTTGAAGGTTTGGATGAGGAAGCTATTTTGTCTAACTCACAAAGGTCGATTGGAGTAAACTCATCAAGACAGACATCAATTGAAGGAGTTGTAGTAGTTACAGTATTTAAGTTAACTGTGGGAAGAATCTGATTGATTTTATCTCTGATGGATGAAATTTTATTATTGAAAAAGTTCATAAAGTCCTGACTAGTAAGCTCTAAGGGAATGCTAGGATTGACAGAGTCCTGACTCTTTGTCAACCTGGCTACAGTGCTGAAAAGAAACCTGGGATTATTCTTGTTCTCTTCTATTAATGCAGAATAATAACTCATTCTAGCTTTTCTAAGAGATTTTTTATAAATTAAAAGATGATTTCTCCAAGCTAAATAGATTTCATCTAAATTAGTGGAGCGCCATTTTCTTTCTAATTGACGAGTCTTCTGTTTTAAGCTACGAGTTTCTGTGTTGAACCAAGGAGTTAGAAATCTCTGATTAGACTTTTTCTTTTTTAAGGGGGCCACCAAGTCTAGAGCCTGATGCAGAGAAGCTGAAACACTATCCACCATGTTATCAATTACAGAAGGAGCAAGCTGTCTATAGCTTATTTCCGTTGTGTTGACACATGGCATAGAGGAAACAATCTGCATAAATTTGGTAACAGCATCATCTGAGAGGCATCTGCTGTAATAATATTTTTCTTTAGGAGCCAAATAGTCAGAAATAGTAAAATCAAAGGTTAACAGACAATGGTCTGACAGTACAGGGTTATGAGGAGACACTACAAGATTTTCTATTTCTATGCCATATGTCAGAACAAGGTCCAATGTATGGTGGAGGTAATGAGTAGAATTTCCTACTTTCTGAGAAAACCCAATTGAGTCTAATATTGAATTAAATGCCACATTAAGGCAGTCACTATCTACATCCACATGTATATTAAAGTCCCCTACTATAATTATTCTATCAGATTTCAGCACTAAATCAGCTAAGAAATCAGCAAATTCGGATAAAAATTCTGAGTAGGTTGATGGAGGACGATAAACTATGGCAAATAAAATTGGGTTTAACCTAAAATTGCTAAAGTGCCCAATACTGAGGACCAGGCCCTCAAAGGAATTATAACATGTTTTTTGCTTTACATTAACTAGTAATTTGGAATGGTAAATTGTTGCTACTCCTCCTCCACGACCAGAACTTCTGGGATTTTGACAGTTTAAATAACCAGAGGGAGTTGATTCATTTAAACCAACATAATCCTCTTGCCCTAACCAAGTCTCTGTAAGGGAAATTAAATCAATCTGATGATCAATTAACAAATCATGGACTAACAGAGACTTGGGAGTTAGAGACCTAATATTTAATAAACCACATTTAATCTTTAAATTATGAGGAGGAACAGAGGCCAAATCATTCAATTTAGAGGCTTTATGTTTAATTTGAGTTTTACCAATATTTTGTTTAATCACTTTGGGATGCTTATATATTATATTTTTATTTACTTTGGAGGGAGCAGACGATGATTCTCTGATGGGGAAGACAGGGGCTAAGCTGAGGGGTGGCGGATGAAGAGGAGCTGCAGAGAGGCGTGTAAGACTGTGACTCTCCTTCCTGGTCCCAACTCTGAGTAGTCATGGTTTTGGAAATTTGGATAAAAAAGATGCCAGATTGTTAGATAAATGAGAAGCACCATCCAAAGTGGGATGAATGCTGTCTCGTCTCATAAGACCAGGTTTTCCCCAAAAAGAGCTCCAATTGTCAATGTAGCCCACGTTGTTTGCAGGACACCACACAGACAGCCAGCGGTTCAAGGATGACGAGCAGCTAAACATGTCATCACTGGTCAGATTGGGGAGGGGCCCAGTGAATACTACAGTGGCAGACATTGTTTTTGCAAAGTCACATACTGATTCTACATTAAGTTTCGTGACTTACGCCTGCCGGAGACGGATGTCATTAATGCCAGCGTGAATAACAATTGTGGAGTATTTACAGTTACTTTTAGCCAGCATTTTCAAATTTGACTCGATGTCGCCTGCTCTGGCCCCAGGAATGCATTTGACTATGGCCGCTGGAGTCTCTAGGTTCACGTTTCTGACTACAGAGTCGCCAATGATCAGAGTTTTTTCCTCAGCAGGTGTGTCGCTGAGCGGGGAAAAACGATTAGAAACGTGAACAGGTTGGTGGTGTACCGGGGCTTTGCGACTAGGCTTCCTTCTCACCGTCACCCACCCAGTCTCCTCGCTGCTGAGGAGAGCCGGGGGACCGCTAACAGGGTTATCTATGCTAGCAAGCTCCGTTGCAGCTAAGGGGTGTCCGTCAAGAGTAACTAGCGCAGACGGTGTTTCAATGCAGTGGAGCCGGGATTCCAAATCAGACAACCTCGCCTCGAGCGCCTCAAAAAGACAACATTTATTACATTCACCGTTATCACTAAAAGAGGCAGAGGTGTAGCTAAACATCTGACAGAGAGAGCACACCAGAGGAGGAGAGGAAGGAGAGCTAGTAGCCATCGCTAGTGGCTAACCCAAAAGCTCAGGAGAGTGAGGAGAGCAAACCACACAGACAGACAGCAAAACAGGAAGTGACGATACGTTACCACAAGGAAGTGACGATCAATCACACACACCTATCACACAGGGTATGAATGTTTGGTAGTGGTCGGAGAGGCTGTTGGCGCAGATTGGCAGCCACATTTCCGTCAGTCTGCTACAGGGCAGCTGTGGCTACAGCAGTAGCTTACCACTATCAATGTCTGGAGTGAATGAATAATAGACTTATTGTAAAGTGCTTTGGGTATCCTGAAAGGTGCTATATAAATATAATCTAATATTATAGTTAGCATTCTATATTTATTAATATTTAAGCAATCAAAAGGAAGCGTGGTATGAATGAACATAGAATGGATTCAGTCATTATGTTCCTGTGCCTTGGACATGTGTCTTCTTTGGAGGTGGTAAATCATAATTCTTCTGTTGCTTTGACTGGACTATATTCTCTGGATCATAGTGATGGACCCATGTCCATCCTGCGTGATTAGTCTGTCGAAGAAGTCCTCATGGTTTCTTGTCACATGGCCAAAAAGGTCTGGAAACACGTGACTCGTTCCTGCTTCTGTACAGGTGTGATCAACTGGGGAATCCATCGTGCAGACAACTTTCATATGTGCAAATGATCACTGATGATTTTTTTCTCCACAGACCCCACACTGGTCTTGACATCTTGGACTAGTTAGTGAATGTCATGAACTTGGGTTTGATGGTCTCAAACCCAGTTCTTCAGGTTCAGGTTCAGGTTCAGGTTCAGGTTACTTTATTTGTACCCCTAGGTAGATTAGTTTTGCAGTCAGGTGACATCCATATTTACAAACCACAATTACATTCAACATGAACACAAACACAGGCACACATGAAGCTGACTATAAACATGATAAAAATACTCAAGGCTCCACCAATCAGGATATAAGATAAAGAGATGAGAGAAAAACCAGAGATAAGAGAGAAGGGTCATATTAAAAAGTTAAAGACTAGTCAAAGAGGTTAAAAACTCAAAACTCTAAAACCCAATAAAAGATTTAGAACCCAAATAAAAAACCTACAAAAATAAGTAAATATAAAATGAAATTAATAAATAGGTAACTAAATTAAGTGCAATATATTGTTACAACTTGTTCAACTCTTTGACAGCAGCAGGAACAAAGCTGTTTTTGTAGTGCTGGGTTTTACTTTTAGGGACAGCAAACCTCTGTCTGGAGGGAAGAAGCTGAAAGTTGCAGTGCAAAGGGTGGGAGTCATCATTTAAAATGGAGGCAGCCATCCTCTGTACCTGTCTGGTGTACAGGGATGTCAGGCTCAGCTGTGACTCACCAAGCAAACGACTGGACCATCTAACTACCTGATCCAAGGATTTCCTCTGTTTCAGTTTATTTGGCCAAACAATGACACTAAAGAAAAGGATAAAACAGATTCAATAAAAGCCCGATAAAACATTGTCATTATGGTTCGGTCATTTGGAAGCGTGCAAGTTTCCTTAAACAATGCAAATGTTGCTGACCCTTTTTGCACACCGTTTCACAGTTCTCTTCAAAGTTTAAATTACTATCAATAATCGTCCCAAGATATTTGTAGGATTGTACACATTCAGTGGTCTGACCTTTTAGTACGGTGACTTTGTGTCTGGTAGTTTTCCTCCTAAAGTCAATAATTATATCTTTAGTTTTTGTCGTATTCAGCTGCAGGTAGGAATCCTCACACCAGTGAACAAAATCATCAACTACTGGGTCGTGGCCACTCTCACCATCCTGGAGGAGACTGACAATAACTGAATCATCAGCATACTTTATGATGTGTCTGTTGTCATGTCTGCTCCGACACATGTTTGTGTACAGGATGAAGAGTAGTGGTGACAACACACACCCCTGAGGAGAGCCAGTAGAAGAACACTTTTGGTCAGTCAATGTACCATTGACCCTTACTCTCTGTGTCCTGTTGGTTAAAAAATCCAGAATCCAACCCACCAGGTTATCACTCAAATCAAATTGTTGCAGGAGCCTTTCAACTAAAATATGAGGTTGGATTGTATTAAAGGCAGAAGAAAAGTCCACAAATAAAAGCCTGGCATGTGTCCCATTAAAATCCAGATGTTTAAAAAGCATGTTAAACAGAGTGACAGTGGCACCCTCCACTCCCCAGTGAGGCCTATAGGCAAACTGCAGAGGATCCAATGCATGCTCGGTCTGCTATAGGACCTCAAATCTGACCAGTTTTTCAAAAATTTTCATTAAAACTGAAGTCAAAGCAACTGGTCTAAAGTCGTTTACTGTTTTAGGACAGCTGGATTTTGGAACGGGGACAACCACGGCATCTTTCCAGATCTTTGGCACATGTTGTGTCTCTAAGGACTTATTGAAAATGTAGTGAAATACAGGATTCAATTCATGTGCACAGGACTTTACCAAGCGCCTACATATATTATCAGGGCCCTGACTTTTTTTCACTTTTACAGCACAGAACTCCCTTTTAACATCCTGCACCTCAATATTAAAGTGCTGATTGTCTTTGAGTTTCTGTTTCAAATCTTGGTTTTCTGTGCTAAAATCAAAGGAATCAAAACAACCATAAAAACAATTAAGAGCATTAGCCAGCTCTGTGTCTGAATTAAAACCAACTAAAAACACACGATTACTACACTCTGTGCTCTGAAGGCCTGCAATAGTTTTCATATTGGCCCAGGCTGTTTAAAGGCAAATGCTGTTTGCCTTTAAACAGACTGTTTAAAGGCAAATGCTTTCCTCTGTAAGCAGGATTTAACTGATTTTGTAACCCATGGCTTGTTGTTGGGATATATTTTGACACGTTTACGTAGAACGATCATATCTCTACAGAAAGCCATGTATGAGCATGTGACGTCCGCCAAAGAGTCCAAATCATCCCCGCAGGACAGTGTGAACATCTCCCAGTCCGTACAGCTAAAGCATTCCTGGAGGCAGTGCACTGAATCCTCTGTCCACACATCTATGTCTCTGGTCTTCACCTTGCCTCTTCTGAGCGCAGTTTTACATGTGGGCAGCAAATGTACACAGTTGTGATCTGAGGATCCTAAAGGAGGAAGGGGAAGTGATTTATAGGCCCTCTCAATGGATCCATAGCACTGGTCCAATGTCTTTTTTCGCCTGGTTGGGCAGGAGACATACTGATAAAAGTTTTTAAGTGTCTTCTTTAAAGAAACATGGTTAAAACCCCCAAGAATAAAGTTTGGAGCCTCTGGGGATATTGACTGCAGCCGCTGGATCACATCAAAGATGGTGCTGGAGGCGGAATCAGCATCCGCTCTTGGGTGAATGTACACACTCGTTATGAAAAGTTGGGGGAACTCGCAGGGCAGATAAAAGGGGTGTAGCAATACGGACAGAAGCTCCACATCGGGTGTACAGATGCGCTCTCTGACCGTGACGGATGTGCAGTACTGTTTATTAATATATAAATGTACGTTGCCTCCCTGACGTTTCCCCGTTACCAGTTCCTGCCTATCCGAGCGAAGTGGGGATCCAAAGCCGTCAATCCACAGGTCCACATCTGGGTCATGCGTCGTAAGCCATGTCTCTGTGTAAGCCATGACACAGCAGTTCTTGAAGTCCTTCTGATATCGTACATTCCCTGATCGTTCTGATGCTATGGCTATTTTGACTGTTGTGTATTGTATGCCTATTTTCCATCAGGCGCACTCAGGGAGCCCTTTGGGTCCATTCGGCTCTCCGACAGCTCAGCCATGCCTCCTTCCTCCTGTCAGTTTCACCAGCTGTTTCCACTCACTCTTTCACGCCCCCGCACTTATTACTCACACCGGCGATCTCTTCTCTGATTAGGTTTAGCATTATTTAAGCCCTGTTTGAGTGAGAAGAGATCGCCGGATAATTGTGGATTTACACTGTAGCTTATCCCCTCAGTGTATGTTAGCACCCGCTCATGTCTGGAAACCCTGCCTGTCCTTTAAGGTACCGCTTCACACTGGGTGGTGCGCTTATTGGTAACAGTTTGTTCTCCACTCCCTGCTTAGTATGTTCAGCCTGACTATTTAGTCTTCTTTGAACATTACCTGACGCCTGCTCGTTACCGGATGTTAGCGGCTGTTCCCGTTTATCTCCACTTTGGACAGCACAGACCGCCTCAGGACTGCTCCAGCTCGTAAGTTCATTTGCCTTTCTCCCCGTGCCTTGTGTGGCACTAGGCATTCTCCCGCCTCAGCCTTGCTGGAGCTCCATGCCCATTCCCGCTCCAACCCAGCTTGCCCAAACGTCAAAAAAAATGACATCATCCTGCGTCCAAGCACTGGAGGAAGCCTGCCTCTTTCACAGCCGTTTCCCCTTCCTCTGGTCAGACTGCTCCCGCTGTCAAGCGTTCATCCTGGCCTCCTCCGGCTACGCCCACCTCTGTTGCCACAGAGATGGATCCTCCACCAACCTCCAAGGGATCCAGAAGGATCGGAGGCATGGAGGAGGATGACAGCATGCCTCCTGCAGCTGAAAACATCAAAGACCAGGAGTTCAGGCAAGTGTTTTCTCATTTTATTCACCTTAATTATGATAAACTTTGTCTGTCTCCCGAGGGGGAGGCCCAGTTTAAGCAGTCCACTGGGTTCTCCCCTCCAGTTGCAGTAACTGACTTTGCTCCTATCCTCTCGGTGTCTCCTCCTTGTTCCTCTGAGCATCCGTCGGCTCCAGGCCTGAACCGCTGGACGATGGAGGAGCTGAAGGCCCTGGAGGATCCTGTTCTGGGCCAGCGGGGAGGCAGTCCTCAGTAACCATGCTGGATGAGGCACCAGCATTGGAGTCCTCACCTGGGAGCACCAGGACTGCTACGACCATCACGCCTGCTGCAGAGGCTACCGCAGCAGTGTCTACACCCGAGTGGAACCTCCAGCGGGCCAAGCCCAAGGATACATCACCCGGATCATCAGAGTCCTGGACAGCAGTGGAACTTGAGCTTAGGCAGGTGCTCTCTTTTGTTTTTCTCTTCTCTGTTCAATTCAATTCAACTTTATTCATATAGCACCATTTCACAACAACAGTCATCTCATAGCACTTTCAACTTTAGGGGAAACCCCCACAATTGCAGAAAGACCCCAACAATCAGGCAGTCCTCCGTGAGCAAGTGCTTGGCGATGGTGGAGAGGAAAAACTCCCTTTTAACAGGAAGAAACCTCCAGCAGAACCAGGCTCAGGGAGGGGCAGTCATCTGCTGTGACTGGCTGGGGGGTGAGGGGATAGAGAAAATGAAAAGAACAGACATGTAGAGAGCAAACAGCATGATGGGGACTCAATCTATGGGTGAGAACAAACAGATGTTAATGACCAGCAAAAAAAAAAAATAAAAAAATAATTGAGAGTGAAGAAAGGAGTGAAGCCCAGTGCAATTACTGGAGGTCCCCCGGCTGTCTAAACCTAATAGCAGCATAACTAAGGGAGGGTTCAGAAACACATGATCCCTCCCTAATTGTAGGCTATATCAAAAAGGTATTTTTTAACCCTATTCTTAAAAACAGAGATCTCTGTTCTAGAGCATTCTTGCCTGGTGAGGAGAGCCAGGTGCAGCCATCCACTGCACCTGAGGTTGCCTCGCCAACCTCCGCTGCTGCCGGCGACCCTGATGACCCTGACCTCTCCTCTCCTTGCTCTCTGTCTGAGTCTTCTTCCAGGGTCACCAGAGAGGATCCACCTCCACCGGATGACTCCAAGGAACCAGGCTCACCACTGAGGATCACGGTGGGTCCAGCCTCCCCGGCGGCAGCCGACATGGGTGCAGCACCTTCTGGGTCTACAGAGCCCTCGTATCCTGGATTGCCGGAGTCCTGGATGGTGGTGGAGCCTGAACCCAGGCAAGTGTTCTCGTTTGTTTCTCTCTTCCCCTTTTCTGAGCATCCTTGCCTGGCTTTTGGCGAGGGGAGCTGGGTGCAGCCGCCTACCGCACCTGAGCTTTCCTCACTGGGCTCTGCCGCTGTTGGCGACCCTGACCCCTCTCCTTTTTCTGCTATCTCTGAGCATACTCCCAGGGTTGCCAGAGAGGAGTCGGCACTGCCAGAGGCCTCCGAGGATCTAGGGTCACCACCAGAGGTTCCAGCTGCTCCCGCCATTGGTTGCCCATCCACAGGTGCAGCAGAGCTCCAGCCAGAGTCCACTGCAGGTGCAGCTATGTCTCAGACCGGGACCCTTGCGGGTGCAGCTAAGCTCAACCCTGGAGCCACCGCAGGTGCAGCTTTTTTCCTGACTGGGACCACCACAGGTGCTACCGTCCCCCAGCTCGGAGCCACAGAGGGCGGGGGGGCTTTTTCCTCATTGCTGTATTATGATGTCGGGGCTCTCCTTCCATGGTCTCCCTTTCGATTGGTCCTTCCCGTGGGGAGACCGCCCCCCGGGCCGCCGTTTCTGAGCTAGTGGCTCAAGCAACCAGCTCGTCCACCCGACAAACTGTGTCGTGGGGTTAGGTGGCCCTTTTTCCCTGGCTGGCCACCTGACCCGCTCTCCCAGGTGGTCCGACTGGTCTTTGACCTGGACAGACCACCTGACTGGCTTCCTTCCATCACCCCTTGGGCCTGGGACTCTGGTCGGCCCCCTGAACACTTGGTCTTGGTCTCCTGGGTTTGGGTGGAGGACTGTTCTAGGTTGGGGTTGAAGGGAGGTTCACCTCACTTATTTTTTGTATTGACTTTGGGTCATGCTGTCACTTATTGCTTCCCACCTGAGCTGTTTCCCCCACCTCCCACCCTGCTTTGTTGTTTCCCCGGAGGGTAGGGGGGGGTTCCTTATTGTGTTTTTGTGTTTCTTTTGTTTTCACTAGGGGTGTTTGGAGTCCACCCCTTGAGGGGGACACTCTGTCATGAACTCAGCCATGCCTCCTTCCTCCTGTCAGTTTCACCAGCTGTTTCCACTCACTCTCTTTCACATCCCCGCACTTACTCGTTACTCACACCGGTGATCTCTTCTCTGATTAGGTTTTGCATTATTTAAGCCCTGTTTGAGTGGGAAGAGATTGCCGGATCATTGTGGATTTACACTATAGCTTATCCCCTCAGTGTATGTTAGCACCCACTCATGTCTAGAAACCCTCCCTGTTCTCTATGGTACCGCTTCACACTGGGTGGTGCACATATTGGTAACAGTTTGTTCTCCGCTCCCTGCTTAGTATGTTCAGCCTGACTATTTAGTCTTCTTCTAACATTACCTAACGCCTGCTCCTTACCTGATGTTAGTGGTTGTTCCCATTTATCTCCACTTTGGACAGCACGGACCGCCTCAGGACTGCTCCAGCCTGTAAGTTCATTTGCCTTTCTCCCCGTGCCTTCTGCAGTACTAGGCATTCTCCTGCCTCGGCCTGTTGAGCATCTTTGAGGCGTCCCTGTTCTCCTGGTGCCCTCCATGACTGTTTGTCCTCTAAGACTGTTTAGCTCATCTCTGTTCATTCATCATAACTGTTGCTGGACTGAACTCATTATTTTTGTTCAATAAATCGCACGCAACTATCTCTGCGCGTGGGTTTTCATTCCTCCCTCTGTGCGCTGCATAAAGGCACATGAGGGATCATAACAGTGAATGGTTATGCGGTGATCCTCCAAAATGGTGGCCTCCACTTACCTGATGATGTCTTCACGAGTGGTGCTCTGTGGTTACCCAGGAATGGGTACTGTTTCCCCAATGTCCAATCACACTTGAACTGTAAATGCCAGTGCTTGACAACGTTATACGATGGAGCATCCTCCACATACGCTCTTTCATCTCATCAAACATCTCTCATGGTGTGAGGCCTCTCAAGTACCGGAACCTCATGACTGCTCTGCATTCAACTGGCTCCATTATCACATCTTAATCCACATTAGCACCTGTAAAAGTCTTTGAAGTTGAGAGATACAAATTACCATGTGACCTGTAGACATATGTCTCATCATTATCCTTGTGCAATTTCAGTGTCTCGCAATAACCAAAAGTAGGTCAGGAGAACTCTTTAAGCAGACCGTGGTACAAACCAGAGACTAATTGAAATAGTCGATACCTAAAAAATAAAACTGATGATTGATGGCTATAAAAGACAATGCTAAGCTTGTTGACAAGGAGATAATGTATAAGGAACAGAAGAAATGGATAACTAAATATAGCAAAGCATGGGGAGATGAGGAGCCAGGAAACATTCAAGAAGCACAGGGGAAAACAACATTGACTCTGCACTGGAGGGGAGGCACAAGACACATTTAAAGGTAGGTAGACAATTAGGGAATTGACTTACAGATGGGAACAATTGTGCAACATGATGACACTAACGAGAGAGACAGAGACAAGGGGCCGGGAAGACAAAAACAAAAGAGAAGGCAGACAAACATAGAAAAAGTCAAGCAAAAATGATAATTCAGAGCTGCTGAGCAATATTCCATCCAGCAGGTGAAAATGCATTAGCTCCCTCTTAGATAGGCCTTAAGAAATTCTATCAACCAGTCAGGTTGGCTCTAAGGCATCTGTCACTCAGGCAATTAAATAGAAATTAAAAGACAAAACAGGACTGAGGTATAACTGGAGGGAAAAACATAAAACCAGGAGTAACATAACAGAATCACCAGGAGCTAAGCCTAAAAGTAAACAAGAAATCACAACCAATAATTAAAAGGAAATGTTCACCCAGTAAAACAAGAATCAAGTTACCCAAGACTAAACAGGAGCACAGTAGAAGTACTTTCAAAATAAACCTGCAACAAATCCCAGTATGAATTAAAGCTGCAAGCAGCTGTAAAGGGCCAACGGCCGTCTGTGGTCCCTGCTGTCTGTCAGTCCTCATAAGCCCTACTGCCCTTCAGTCTGAGGATGTGGCACTAAAACAGCAATTTTGTAATTTTTTTCAATGTAAAAACCAATTTTATGTTATTTTCAGTTGAAAACCCTTCCATCCATCCATCTTCTACCACTTTTCCAGAGCACTTCACACAGCCCTGACTGCACGTCCCACAGCGCTGACTCACCTGCAGCATCTTAACACTTATGCAAGGATCCTATTTGTCGACTTCAGCTTAATTCAATTCAATTCAATTCAACTTTATTTATATAGCGCCATTTCACAACAACAGTCATCTCATAGCACTATCAACTGTGGGGGGAACAGTTGCAGAAAGACCCCAGCAATCAGGCGATCCCCTGTGAGCAGCACTTGGAGATGGTGGAGAGGAAAAACTCCCTTTTAACAGGAAGAAACCTCCAGCAGAACCAGGCTCAGGGAGGGGCAGTCATCTGCTGCGACTGGCTGGGGGGTGAGGGGATAGAGAAGAAGAAAAGAACAGACATGTAGAGAGCAAACAGCACGATGGGGACTCAATCTATGGGAGAGAACAAACAGATGTTAATGACCAGCAAAAAAAAAAAAAAATTTCATTGAGAGTGAGGAAAGGAGTGAGGCCCAGTGCATTACTGGAGGTCCCCCGGCTGACTAAACCTATTAGCAGCATAACTATGGGAGGGTTCAGAAACACGTGATCCCTCCCTAATTGTAGGCTATATCAAAAAGGAAGGTTTTAGCCCTATTCTTAAAAACAGACATCGAGTCTGACTCCCGAATCCAGATTGGCAGCTGGTTCCACAGGAGAGGAGCTTGATAACTGAAGGCTCTGCCTCCCATTGTACTTTTGGAGATTCTAGGTATTACAAGTAATCCTGCATTTTGGGAGCGTAGTGCTCTGTTAGGATAATACGGTAGTATCAGATCTTTTAAATAAAAAGGAGCCTGATTGTTTAGAGCTTTGTAAGTAAGAAGAAGGATTTTAAACTTCTAAACTCTATGGGAAGCCAATGAAGGGAGGCCAGAACCGGAGAGATATGATCTCTCTTTCTAGTACCTGTTAAAACTCTTGCTGCAGCATTTTGGATCAACTGAAGACTTTTTAAAGATGTTTTGGGACAGCCTGATAATAAAGAATTACAATAATCTAATCTCGAGCTAACAAAAGCGTGGATCAGTTTCTCAGCATCACTCTGAGACAAGATGCTCCTAATCTTGGCAATATTACGCAAATGATAGAAGGCAGTCTTAGAAACAAATTTAATATGTGAATTGAAGGACAGATCTCAATCAAAAATAATTCCAAGGTTCCTCACAGAGCTATTAAGAGAAAGAGTAACCGCATCCAAACTAAAAGTTTGATTTGGAAAGGTATTTCTAAGGTTTTTTTGGACCAACAAGAATGACTTCAGTCTTATCTGAATTTAATAGCAGGAAATTACAAGTCATTCAAGCTTTGATTTCCTTAAGACAGGCTTCTAACTTGGCTAATTGTTCTCCATCTTCAACAAGCTAACAAAACCTAAGGACAATCTCACAGTCATTTTCACCACAGACAAATGTAATAACTTCCTGCCCTTTTTTATTCAAAAATTGACACAATACACAGACATCTTGGTAAATGGCGTTCACTTATATAGCACTTTTTCTCATCTCTGGATGATCAAAGCGCTTTGCAGATCCTGCTATCCACCCATTCACACACACATTCACACACTGATGGCGGCAGAGCTGCCATACACACACAGGCGCTAGCCTGGCCACCAGGAGCAACTGGGGGTTCAGTGTCTTGCTCAAGGACACTTCGACATGCAGACTGCAGACAGAGTGGGAATTGAACCCATGACCCTCTGATAAGTAGTCGGTCACACTACACCTGCGCCACAGCCGCCCCCATCTTGCCACCTCTCTCCATCCACTCATTCCCATAACCAGAGCTCAATCCATTACCCAGTCACCCCATCTCCACCTGAAGTCTCCAAACTCTTCTCCACTATCAAATTAACCAACTGCCACCTGGACTCCATACTTCCCTCCTGTCAGACATTATAAAGTGCACTGCTCCTACAGACCGTATATATCACTGCTACTCTTTTGCACAAATAAGAATGCTCCTCCCAATACATTGTTAATATCGTAATTACTGGAAGTTGCAACAACACTGTACTCATTCAACTGTGAAATACACTGTTAACATATATATTCCTTCTTGCACTATGTATATACTCTTTTTTTCCCATTTCATTATTTACTATTATTCTGAGTGCTGCTATCCCTCTGCTGCTGTAATACTGTGAATTTCTCCACTGTGGAACAAATAAAGGATTATCTTATCTCTTATCTTATAATGAGTTCTATTGAATCTCTACTTCCATCCATGGTAAGAAAGATGGGGTTAATGTAGAGGCTAAGCTCTCCAAACCATCCAATTAACATAGCATCCCCCTGTGTTTGGTACCTGTGATAAGGGGGCTGGTGACCAAGTGAGCTATGGCATTTCATTGATCCAGAAAATTGCTGCAGAGCCAGCCTTGAAATTAGTTTAAATTGCTGAATCAAAAAATGTTATCCTGGATTCTGGCATGGCCAGCATAAACCTCATGCCTCTAATCCCCAGGCTGATGTGAAAAGTTGTCAGGGATCGTGTCGCCCACCGCCACAATTGATGGGGGACTTTGGATTACGTGTGACAGGGAGAGACATGCAAGCAACTGGGATTTGACTTGGATAGCACTTATGGCTACCGAGGTCGTGACTTGGTTGCAAATCAGCAGGCTTTGGGAAATTCTAGCATGATCTACCACTGGCTTTGTGCTTTTCAATTCAATTACACGCCATCTCTTTACTCTGTGACAATGTCAGATCTCAAGCTCTTTTAGATGTGAGCAGAGTCATAAATCCAAGCTTTGATGCACAGTTCAGGAATGAGGGAGGGGGGTAATTTACCATCAGTCAGGTGCCTTATTTTATCCTCTTTGGATACTCTCCAAATAGCAACAAGCAGCCATGTTGGACTTGTAGATTGATGGAAGGCGGGAGCAGGCAGGAATATGTCAGCTCTAAACAGCCTTAATGTAGAATAACTTGTAGTAAGAAGCTCACTGAGGCAAACACAGGAGTGGATTAAAGTCAGATATATTCTGTTAGAAGTGTAATCACCAGTCAGTCTGGAAGCAGAACTTTACCCAGTCTAAACTGCCAATGGCATTTTTGCAGTTTGGATGAGAAAATAGTGATTGCTCACAGTAACAAAACACAAGTAGCAAGTTGCACTTTAAGAACTTACCCACACATTTGTTAGCCCATGTACTTTTCACACCGCAATTGAAGTGGCAACAGGAAGAGCCTTCTCCAGAAATTTAAACTGTCTGTGTACTGCTGCCCAGGTGGGCTGAGGCTGCCAGCTAATAAACACCTGAAACATGAGTTTAACGCCGGTGCGCAGCAGGGAGACACTGTCAGAGCTGCAGACGTTGTTTTAATAGTTTCTCACAGTGAATAATCCACACACCCAATTCTCTTTTCTCCCGCCATCTGACATCACTACTCCCTCTGTCTGGGGCCCGACTGGACAGTTGTGTGTTCAGTGTCACAGTCAAAGAATTTGTCCCATCTTCACCATGGTTGGGAAAATGTCAGTGACCAAAGGAAGGACATTTTTATCTGCCAGTTTGACGGGGCAATCTTTTCACAGCCTGTTTGGCTATCACATCCAACAATGTCAGCAAATATAAAGCTGGCCTCATTTTTTGTAAACTTTCTTTTTTTGACTCGTGGAGAAAAGTTAAAGTCTAAGTGGGTGAAGCTTTAAGTTTCATGCATAATCCCTCTTGCTTCTGACAGGAATAGGAAACTTGCATTAAAGACCACTCAATGGATTTTTTAAGTTAGTGTGTGAAAATCCAGCAGGATAAGAGAATGCCCTACTGGATAGAGCGGGATTAGTCTATCTATTGATTTGTGTCATCATGAGGAAAGCCAAGTATATTACAAGCACATTAGAAGACAGTATCTCTCCACATTAAAATATGAAGCAAAGGCACTTCAAACAGCTGCTTAGAAGCTTACCGATTTGCTGAGTGTGTTTCTTCCTGACAGGTATGTCGTAATGTGCTTCCATCAGGACTCATTAGTTCTTCTACATAAGCAGTATGCTCAGCAAAAAAAAACATGTTACCTAAACAAGAGACTGTTCAACAAGGGTGAGAACTGGTCTTGCAGTGACCGGTGCTCTGGCTGAGTGGTCCTTAGTGCTTTATCTGCTTAATGTGTCCCAGGGGGAAGCAGAACCCCAGAAAATCTGACAATGTTAATACTTAGAATGTCCCAGCAGCACAGATGCTGAGGTGGGGCAAATGATATTTTTTAACTTGCCAGGTTGCCCAGTAAACGGGAGACTGAAAGATTCATAGTGGTCAAATTTGACCAAATGTGGTTTATTTTCCAACACAGCCTCCCCTTCAGTTCACACGCTTCTTCCATCGGTGTTGTAGCACTTGCATCCCTGCGGCTGAAAAATAAACCACATTTGGTCAAATTTGACCACTATGAACTTTTCAGCCCCCCTCATGGTACTAGTGACAGTATATAACAGCTATTCAGCATCTGAAATAGAGCCAGTGAAACTTCTCAAATGAAAATGAGTCGATTATTAGAAAAGTGGAGGATTCGATTCAAAAGTGTTACGGTCTTCATTTCTCACTGTCTGCACAGGCCATTTATCATTTTCAGTAACCACAGTTGGAGTTGTGATCTTACATTTTCATTATGTGGTAATATGGTAATATTATGGTATTTTCTTATCGTTGTTTAATGTCAGGAACCGAGCCAGCTTGGTTTCCCCCGGCTCGGTCCTGGCCTCTCTGTAGGTACGTGCCACGTTGTATGTATGTTAATATGTATTTCTGTGTGCCCTGCCGTACCCATAGCCACTGCTGTCTGGCCGGCAGCGGTGAGGCAGCGTCTTGGGCTCACGCTGGACTGAGCGCTGTCTAGCTTTCTGCCGGTGGGACCACGCCCCCTCTCTATTACTGCCAGCTGCTCCCACTTCCGTGTGCCATCTCCCCACTCCTCGCCCAGGTGTGATCAATTTGTGGATCCAGCAATATATGTTCTTAAGGAGCCTTTTTCCAGTCATGCATTGCTGGGTCATTGCACTTCACATACGATCAGCGCTCATCATATGAAGTCAAGTCAGACGACTGTGTTCACCTTTGTGCTCATCTGGATTTACTCGGACCGCTCCAGTCTCCTGAGTATTATCTGTGTGTTCCTTCCCCGGTATTCTCACCCAGACTGTGGAGCGTCCTGGAGGACTCCCTGATCCTATGTGAATTGTATGCACTAGAATTGTTTGTGGTGCGGTGTTCAATAAATGTGTGTGTGGTGTAGCCCAGTGTGTAAATCCTCGTCCTTTTTCCCCTCCTCCGTGCTCTTTTCCACAGCGCACAGAGGAGTTCATGACAGTATAAAATGGAATTACCAGTGTGTCCAGGTGCTCATGGGAGTTGAAGTATCATACTGTTAGTACTTAACTTGTAGTACTTAAGTTGTTTTAGAAGGCTATTATTCAAAATATGCCACCCAGTAAAGTGACTGATAGAGTAGTAGGCTGCTAAAATCCACCATCCAGTGCTAATGTCAAGCCCTGACTGTAGTAATCATTAGTTCTGATTATTGTGCTTTCCTTTGTTTCCTAATTTATCTTTCATTTTTTCCTCCAACATCATCCAATCTTTCTGTGGTTGTATGGGGGCACCAATGCCAACATCTTTGGGTAAGAGTACATCTTGGACAGATCACCTGGTATTCCCACACAGCCTCCCATCCAAGTAATTAAAATTAAATTAAATCACCCTTTATTGTCATTCAACTGTACAACCAATCATGTACAGTAGAACGAGATTGTGTTTTACCTACCGTGTCAGTCACACACACCCCAAGTGTAGAATCAGAGGGCCGCTGCCATGCAAGGCACCGCCACAACTTTCCCTCCTCCATTCCATTATTGCTGAGCACCAAGCTGGACGGCAGGAAGTTCCACTTTTATATGGTCTTTGGCATGACCCGGCCGGGATTTGAACCCCTGCCTCCCGGGTGTGGGGCGGATGCTCTACCAACTGAGCCACCACTCCGGTACAAACCAAGACAGACCCTGCTTTGCTTTCAAACTCAACAGAGACCAGGGGGTCTGGGGACACCCTGAGCCCAAGGTGTGAGTGTCAAAAAAAGGGACAACATATAGAGAAATTTGTAAAATGTACTTTTTTTTTTTTCAAATAGTGTCTTTTAAGTACTAGTACTGGTTTCAGATGGTTTCAGATATTATGTAACAAGCATTATGGCAAATGTCAAAGTTTAAAAAGAGCTGTGAAAAGTATGTATTTTTAAAGGACTTTTAACAGAGTCCCAGTGGTTGTAAAAGTTTATTTGAATTTTGAGAGACAGACTCCCACTACCATCACAAAATGCTAAAAACTATTTTAATTATAAATATGGGCCAAATCCTGTGGTCTAAACAGCCCAATTATTGGATTATTTTTTGCACAATTTTCAGCAACTTTGGTTCTGATAAAATATTGCCTGTGGTAGGCAGACTAAACACAGCCCAGTTTTCAACAAAAATATTTGGGTTGAATATGGTCCGTACTGGGCAGACTAAACACAACAACATTTTCATCTATTTGTGGGCTAAACTAAGGCTTGGACAAATGGACCTGATTTAGCCCCAAATACAATGTCTAAATTATGGCTTGTACTTTTTTTTTGGTGGTGGTGGTGGGGGGGGGGGGGGGTTGTGTACCACCAGCATTTTTTGATAAAAGTTAAAAATCAAGCATCAGAGTGGCTGAAATGTCTGTAGTTTGTGAATGCATCTACAGTGCATCCAGAAAGTCTTCACAGCACTTCACTTTCTCCACATTTTATGTTCCAGCCTTATTCCAAAATTGATTAAATTCATTTCTTTCCTCAAAATTCTACACAAAACACCCCATAATGACAATGTGAAAACAGTTTTTTTTTTTTTTTTTAGATTTTAGCAAATTTATTACAAATAAAAAAAAACTAAGAAATCACATGTACATCAGTATTCACAGCCTTTGACATGAAGCTCAAAATTGAGCTCAGGTTCATCCTGTTTCCACTGATCATCCTTGAGATGTTTCTACAGCTTAACTGGAATCCACCTGTGGTAAATTCAGTTGATTGAACATGATGTGGAAAGGCACACACCTGTCTATAGAAGGTTCCACAGTTGACAGTGCAGGTCAGAGCACAAACCAAGCAGCAAGTCAAAGGAATTGTCTGTAGACCTTCAAGACAGGATTGTCTTGAGGCACAAATCTGGGGAAGGGTACAGAAAAATTTCTGCTGCTTTGAAGGTCCCAGTGAGCACAGTGGCCTCCATCATCCGTAAATGGAAGAAGTTCAGAACCACCAGGACTCTTCCTAGAGCTGCCTGGCCGTCTAAACTGAGCGATCGGGGGAGAAGGGACTTAGTCAGGGTGGTGACCAAGAACCTAATGGTCACTCTGTAAGAGCTTCAGCATTCCTCTGTGGAAAGAGGAGAACCTTCCAGAAGGACAACCATCTCTGCAGCAATCCACCAATCAGGCCTGTATGGTAGAGTGACCAGACGGAAGACACTCCTTAGTAAAAGGCACATGGCAGCCCATCTGGAGTTTGCCAAAAGGCACCTGAAGGACTCTCAGACCATGAGAAAGAAAATTCTCTTGTCTGATGAGACAAAGATTGAACTCTTTGGCGTGAATGCCAGGCGTCATGTCTGGAGGAAACCAGGCACCGGTCATCACCAGGCCAATACCATCCCTACAGTGAAGCATGGAAAGGCTCTGAGGTAACAACACAATTTAGTCCAAAACTAAATTGTGTTGTTACCTCAGAGCCTTTCCGCTCCAACATGAATGTAAGTCTTCCTTAAATATGCCTTCCTCTCTGCTCCCGCTCTGCCTGGGGCGTGCTCGGCATTTCCTCTGCCCCAGCTCAGCTTGCAGCCAGTTGTCCCATTGTTCTTCTCAGTGACTGTTATTTGGACATTTTGGACATTTTTCCCCTCTGTCAATAAACACGTTACTTACACTGCGTTTTGGGCTTGCTGCCAATTTCTATGTTTGCTGTGAAATTACGCAGTGGACATGACAGAAGCGCTGTGAAGACTTTCCAGATGCACTGTAGTGAACTATCCAAGGCAGGAAGTTATGTGGGGTTACTCCAATCACCCATTTGCTCCATAGGGGTTTTTTTACTTGAATTGTGCCCCATATTAAAAGACCACTTATCTATGACCAAACACTTCAAACACAGTAAAGAAGTGTACTTCAGGTCTGTTCATTAGTGTTTATTAGTGCTTGTTTCCCTGCTGCCAGTGCTAACGTATCCTCCTTGGTAGTGATCTTCAGCCTGCTTCATCATACATACAGCTGCACTAATACACAACTCACATTCTTCAAAGTTTTCTAACTACCTCTCACAGTGACAAGGAACTAGCATCATGGGTTAATACATAAATTGTCAGTGAAAGGCAGAAAATGTAAATGTCAGACTAGTGATTTTTCAGAGAGCACAGCTGTTAGATTAGAAATCCAGAGGTAGTATAACTGCAGACAGAGCAGCCACAAGGAGGACAAAAGTGCACGACCTTCTGGGTTATTTTCAGAGCACAGAAAGCACTGCACCACTCACCTCCATCATTAGATTCTGTTAGGAGCACTGCAGTAAAGAGGTGGACATTATTCAAGTTCAAGCCTGTGAATCAGTGACTGATTGAAAGCTGTTGTGCAGATCAGAGCTGCTCACCAACAGCTGCTTTATCAGGCAGATTTCACCACCAAAGAAGCACCTGAACAGCTTCTCCATACGGACAGACTACTGCGTCCCAGTCAATTACAATATCATGATTAATCATTTAACTTCATACCATAATCATTACAATTAAATGCAAAATGCATGAATGTTTCATCTACAAAAGTGTTTTCTTCTTTTTGTATTACATTGCCATTTTTTTTTTTTTAATTTTCCAATTTACTGAGTAACGACATTTTTAGAGACTAATAGACAATGTAGAAAAGGAGACAGAATTGGAGTCTTAGCTGGATAATTGATGCCAGTGGAGCCAGAAAAGAGCAGGGGAACATACATCTATGATGGATGTGTTGCCTGAGCGAAGCACAGCGAAAAGACACAATTCTAGCGTCACTTAATGAGAACAGAGATGGAGAATGACGGACCACAGCTGGGCTCACACACACATTTGGCAGAAGCTTTTATTTGATTTCTGTTGCTTCAAAATACAATAGAAGAAAATCAATGGAGAGATTTTACCTGTTTGTGTTTTCCTAGCGCTGCTGATAAATGGAGCTTTACTTGGATAGCAGACGTGAAAAAGGTCAGATTCAAATGCATGGAAGAGCTGAGTCACTAAGCCTGGAAATAACTGCTGCCACTGAAAACAGTCGTGTGTCAAAATAACTGATGTGATCTGACGAATCTTCAGAATCCTTGAGATTACTTTCATTTACATTGAAAATATTTTACTGTGTTCATGTCAAAAAGGAAAAAAATGTATTTAACCCTCACAGTAAAGTGAAGCTTTTAGCCTAGAAAGTGCACAGATGTTGATGTAGTGTGATCTGGAGGTTAAACATCTGGACCCTCCCAGATGTTCTGATGGGTCACAGCTGCATTCATTGGTCACATAAATGTACACGGCACAATATTGTTTGATCTAATGCTGAAAGATTCAGATTTGTCATGATATTGACATCTCTGTGCGTGCAGAGGGACTGGATTACAGAGCAGTGTGAAAGCCACACCTTTCCTTCGTGGGCTCGTCATGTGTTTTAGTAGCTGCAAATCCTTAATAAAGGAGCCACTAAATATCTCAAGACTGTGAAGCTTCACCTTATTTTTTGACAGAAGGCTCAGATGAGCTTTCAGGCACGATGAATTCCACGCCACGACAGGGAGGAGGCCCTGCGTGAAGCAGTGAATGAGAGTGGCACGCCGCAGGGCTGAGTGTGAGCTGCGTCAGCCTTCCGTGGCACGCAGCCCTACGTGCACTCGGCTCCTCAGCAGCCACAGACACGCTGCTGACCAACACCTGCTAACTACGCTGCAAACATTCATGCTTTCAGCCTGGAATTATTACTTTTTTTTTCTTTTTTAAATTTTATGTTGAAATATCATTTAAATGTTTTTATTTAAAATATCACTTTTAATTTGATGTTACTTGATGTTTGACAGTAATTTTGTATAAATCTTTCTTTATACAAATGTAACTTTTAAAATCAAGCAACATTTATTCAACAGAAAAAGTAAATTATTGATCTTACAAACATGTAGGTAAAAGTTCCTTATTCTGGGGGGGGGGGGGGTGATGGTAAATGGGACCTATCAGAGAATAAATGTGTTTTCTTCAGTTTGGCGGTTTAAGGTGTCGTGTTGGGTCACAGCTGCTCCTGTTGGCTGATGTCTCTGACTTCTGTCTTTGTTACGCCGTTACTGAGCGTGAGATGCTGGAGATGCAGCTGTCATCACTGCTGCCTCTATTCTCCTGAACAGGTGACCAACTCATTCCGTTGGCTAAAAGCTGGAAGAGCTTAAAGATTATGGTGATTACGGAGTATAATTGTAGCCCATTTGTGTGCAGGTAAACTGTGGTGATAAAGTCTGATGTGGATGCACGTGTACGCTGGAGTTCTGAGCGCACGCTCTTGATCTTCAGACTAAAACTAAAAGAACCAAGTCCTTCTTTTCCAGTTTTTCACAAACTGAAGCTTTTAGCAGTGTACTTTTAGTTGTAGCTTGTTTGATGGGAAAAAAGTAAGTTTCAGAAACGCAACATTTCTTGGTGAAACTCTATGATGCTGAAACACCACAAGGAAACGTTAACACTGATTTATTTCATCTGCTGCTGTGCTGTAATGTATAGCTGCCTGCAGGCGGTGCCCTCTGTCAACGGCTAAAAAGTAACATCAGGTCTTAAACCCAACGACTGTTCCAGCGCCTTCAGACCCACAGTTTATACTACAGATGATGAGGGAGAAATCCATTTTTTCCAATCAGATGATGTCATCAGTTGAGCCAGAACTTCTGACGCTGACATGATGATGAAAGCACACGGCACCAAACTCCTTCCCTTGACCAAGTATGTACTGTGGCTCGGCCCGTGTTGGTCAGCTTCACATCAGTGCTGACAAAGAACATAGAGAATCTTGGCCATTAGGCTTTGATGGACTGCATCTGGTTCTCTGATGCTGCTGTGATTCAAACCAAGACCACTACTGGACAAGTTTGATATAGAATTTATATTTTTAGTTGACTTTTTTACAACCGTTGAGTTGAAGAAAATTGCCCACAATGTGAATGCTGCATATAGGCAGAATATTTCATGCTAAGGCCAGTAATAATGACAATAGGAAAAAAGCATAGCTTTTAGTTTCATTCAGCCAAGCTGCTCTATCGTTAAATAGTTGCTGTGCAAGGACCTCCAGGGAAATTAAAAACATATTGTGCCACAATTTCCCTGTGACTCAGAGCATCCCTGGGGAGTGCACTTTTAAAATTTCTAATAAAGGAGACTTCAAATTACAGAGAGGGGACCTGGCATTAATTAAACTGGGGATTTCAGTGGGGTCAACTTCTTATATTTATGTGTTTACAGCCCTGGTTTGGTGCCCTGTGAAGACCGCTCAGTGGATTGGGGTCACCGCTCACGGGTAAAACAAACATGTGGATGTTCTCAGGTATGATACAGAGATGATTTATGTCTTACAATAAACTAAAACCATGAGCTCATAAAAATATGCTGCAGCCTGCTCAGAAAGATTTGACAAAGTTTGCCTATTTTTTTATTATGGAAAACAGTGCAAGTTTTCACCATAATTAACAGACTTTTAATGCCAACACCTTGTTTGTCCTATTAAGCTTTAAAGAGAAAGTGCAGTGAATGATGTTTTAGCAAGACTGGAACATGCGTCTGTGTGAATACGTCTTTGCTTCTGTGGCACCGCTGATCAGCTGCCTGCAGTTTCCCTGAAACTCAAACTACCAGTAATCTACTCTCCTGCTGCAGCAGAATGTGGAATAAAACCCTGTCTAATGTTGTTTGTAGCCTTGACCTCTCTGGCTGAATTTCAGACGGGTCGGCAATATGCAAACACTCTGAGATGTTTTTCTGTGTGTGTGTGTGTGCGTGTGTGTGTGTGTGTGTGTGTGTTGGGCCATTTGAAGCAGAGTGGTGCTCATGCATGAGTAATGATATGCTTAACAGTTTCACTCCCTACAAGCCTATAGGAGTTGCAGCCCAAACACGGCCGTCTCAGCCACAGTACGAAGGTCTGATTACGTAAAACGAGGCCATACTGATGAAGATTGTTGCTGACAGAGTTTCATGCCACGATTCCAAATGGTTTTGGTGACTCACTTTCCAAGTCAAAATCTCCCTCATCACTAAACTCTAACGGCTGAGTGTGTGTGAGTGACAGCAGTCGTCAGAGGTTAAGTTTCATTGACCTTTTCTGCAACAATGCACATTTCTCAAACATCCATTTCCACTTCCGTTTTAATTTTTTATATTCATCTTTAATGCCCGACTGTGTATGGATATTGGACAGTTCTGCAAAGTGCTAATTTACATTTAATGACATTTTTTAGAACAGCTCTAATCAGTATTTTCATATTTGCAAAGGAACAAACCAACAAATATCTGTAAAGTGAAAGGTGGTATTGGTGGTGACAGATCCGCTGAGCATTATCACCTGATTCTGCAGCTCCCCACACCTCCAGGGAGTGTTTCTGCTTCATTCAGCTCTGCTTTGGTTTTATTCCCAACAACTTGACTGATGTGGTTCACTCCTGCTGCTCCCATCCACTTTGTTTCCAGCTGCAGCAAGCAGCTCTTTACGGGGAAAAGAGCTAACCACCTAACATAGAATGACGTAATACAATCTATAAGAAGTGAACTGCTAAAGAGACGGGTACTTGGCTTTGCTTTTAGAGAGACAGAGGGAAACATTGAACTAAAAGAATGTGAATATTGACCTACTGTATGATAGCCTCCAAATAATAACATCAAAAATATATTGTTAATGTTGAATGCACTGTACAGCGTCTGAACTAGAAGCCATGCACGCCTCTTCTTAGCATCGTCTATCAACAGCTTGGAGTAGCTCTCCCATCTTAATAATGGAAGGATATGCATGAACACTGTATATCCATGATAGCTTTTCTGGCTTGTAACCTTGTGACTTTGTGACCTTGACCTTGACCTTTTGACACCAAACCATAGCCACAGGTGAAGGTCCCTGTGTCAACCTTGATATTAAGTTTGACATCCCTAACTTATTTTCCTTTCTCAATTTACATAGCAACACATGTTACTGCCAAGGCCAGTTTTTGAGTCTAGATTTTGTTGACCCTCACTTCATCAGTTCTTTAGTTGGACTTAGGATGGATGGACAAGCCAAGGGAGCCACCCTACCCGTGCCTTGACACACAAAAACACACAATATTGTATCTGGCTCGAAGGACCAAAATGTAGGAGAAATTATTGAGTCTAGACAGTGCTCACTATTTAAGATTGAAAAAAATCTTGCACTTTTTAAATATCTCCATAAACTCAGAAGAAAAATATCGAGTTTAATGACTAGGTTAAATAATTGACACGAGAGAACCAGTAAATGAGCAACAATGCATTTAATCTTTGTTAGTCAGCAAAAAGAGACAATGACTTATCTCATGAAACAGTGTTATGGCAGTGTGCAAAGATAACAAGGTCTGACACCATTTTAACTACTCTACAACCACTTACAAAGCACTTACAATCAACTTTATTTATAAAGCACATTAAAAAGCAACACTCACTACACAAAGTGCTGTACAACAAGGACACACATAAAAACATAAAAGAAAGGAGCAGGACACTAACACTAAAACAAGACAATATAAAACTCAGCACGAGTACAAACCACAGTCAATAGAATCAGTAAAACAAAAGGTAAGAGAAGTAAATAAACAAATAAATAAAAATCCATTTCATTCAATAAAATCAATGTCTCACACTGGGTCAAAGACCAGGGAGTAAAAGTGTGTTTTAAGACGGGTTTTAAAAATAGCCAGTGAAGGTTCTTGTCTGATGTTCAGAGGTAAA
Source organism: Pholidichthys leucotaenia (assembly GCA_020510985.1). Lineage (NCBI taxonomy): Eukaryota > Metazoa > Chordata > Actinopteri > Cichliformes > Pholidichthyidae > Pholidichthys > Pholidichthys leucotaenia. The sequence continues at coordinate 4,063,956 of CM035843.1, read as the reverse complement.
TCATTCCATAACCTGGGTGCCATGATAGAAAAGCTTCTGTCCCCTCTGAGCTTCCGCCTCGCCTTTGGTACCCTCAGAAGCATCTGATCAGCTGACCTGAGGGACCGGGTGGGAGCATAGGGATGCAGAAGCTCAGAAAGATAAGGTTTATTTTTTTTTATTTGTTTATTTGACAGGGACAGTGTAATAAACATAGACAATTAATCAAATAACAATCAATCTAATGTGTTGCACAAAGAATGTATAGCAATTAGCTAATTTGCAACTCTTGTCCCTTAATGGGCTTTAGAAAGAAGAAACAGGTAAAAAGAATGAAAGATAAGGAAAAGAAAAAATGAAAACAGAATAAACAATAACCACATACATCAATGCAAACAAGATTATAAATACAAAATCTGGTTCACATTTGCCTATTTCAGGCCTCCCTCCCTTCGTCACTCACTATAAACAAACACATTCATTCCTTCCCTTCATTCACTCTCACCCTGCAGACAATCATTTCATACATGGGTACATTCTTGTTTATTTTTCAGCCAGTTTTTAACCTTTGTAGTAAATGTTTTAAAGTCCGTTATTATTTTAATTTCATTTGGCATTGTGTTCCAGATATGATTGCCCTTTATAGAGAAAGCTGTTTGTCCAAATGTGGTTCTGCGGTGGAATATTTTACAGTTATTGTTAACAGAACTCCTGGTGGCTCTGCTGCTGTCCTGTCTTTGGATGAATCCAGCAAGTGGCTCTGGCACTGATTTATGGAAACATTTGAAAATTAATTTCAGAAAACAGAGGTCAATGAAACTCTCAAAACTCAATAGAATGTTTTTGTTTTTTTTTTTTTAAATATAACAGTGATGCCACTTAATGGGCTTTTTATCCAAATTTCTTTTTTATATAATGAACCTATATGTCTTATTGTAGAAGGAGCTGCTTGAGCTCAGACTGTCAAACAGTATGATATATGAGAAAAAACCATAGAATGCATATACAGTACAGCTGCTTGGTATGGTATGTAATATCTAATTAATTTAAAGCAGTTCAGATTTTTTTTTTTTTTACTGTTTTAGAAATCTTCTTTATATGAAGATTAAATTTGAATTGAGGATCTAGTACAATGCCAAGGTATTTGAATTCTGTAACTAAACTGATGTCATGATCATGTATATTAACTTTAAAATGTTGCAGGTTACATTTTTTGATTGAAAAGCACATTGAAACTGTTTTCTGAAGGTTCAGCAATAGATGGTTCTGGAGGAGCCACTCTTGGACATCAACCATACTTGTAGACAGTACATCTGCAGCCTGTGCTGGAGTCTTGGCAGCTGTGTAAATAACTGCATCATCTGCATAAAGTTGACATGTTGCAGCAGAGCAGTGTAGCGGCAAGTCATTAATAAAAATGCTGAAAAGTAAAGGACCAAAAATGGACCCTTGTGGGATACCCATACGGTTGTTTAAAAATAAAGATTTATCCTGGTGAACTTTAACACACTGTTCTCTATTCTGGAGAAAAGATGCAAACCATTCTAATGTATCTGGAGAGAAGTTAAAAGATACCATTTTGGATAAAAGCAAACTGTGGTTTACAGTATCGAAAGCCTTTTTGAGATCCAGAAAAACAGCTCCTACCACATTACCCCTGTCCAAGGACTGTTTGACATTTTCAATAAGGCAACAATTTGCTGTTTCTGTTGAGTATCCTGGTCTAAAACCAAACTGATGTGGATGAAGAAGTTGACTGTCTTGTAAATAGTCTATCAGCTGTGTAGCTACAACTTTTTCAAGAACCTTAGATAGGACTGGTAAAATAGAGATTGGGCGGTAATTGCATATATCGTCTTTACTGCCTGATTTATGAACTGGTATGAGCAAAACTGTTCAAGGATTTTAAAACAAATAAAAGAATTTTAAAATGAACTCTAAAATGCATGGCAGCCAGTGGAGCAAAGCTAAAATAGGTGTGAAGTGATCTGTTTTATGTGTACCTGTTAAAAGATGAGCAGCAGCATTTTGAACCAGCTGCAGACGTGAAAGAGATGACTGGCTGACACCGGTCTAAAGTGCGTTACAGTAATCCAGCCCAGATGAAATAAAAGCATGGTTACTGTTTCCAGGTGCGGTCTAGAGAGAACTGGCTTTACTTTTGCTACCATTACCTTCATATGACACATGACAGCTCATCAGGTCTCCATCTTCACAGTGTGAGTCACAAAATTTCCTTGTAACTTAAACATCCTTAATCAGAAAAGAGCCTACAGAATGGTCTTCTTTGTCTCTGAGAGCCAAGTACATGCATCAGCATGATTCAGCAAAATCGCATGACAGAAACTGACAAACATTAAAGAAAAATACAATTAAATAAAACAAACCTTAATAAAACAGAATTATTCCTTCAGCCTCATAGCTACACCCAGTGCATACACTTGGCTGCAGAAAAGTATACTGTAGTTTAAACCCAGTTGCTGATTTTTAGCTTCTACATCTAGAAACAAAGAAGTTTAACTTATGCATAGTTGCCAGAATGTTGACTGATGAGATGGGTTTTTTTGTTTGTTTGTTTTTTAAATACAGTGAATCCCCTTGAATTTCAAAACATCAAACATGTAAAAATCATCTCACAAAATACTGATATACACACTTGGGCAAATTTATTGGTACCCTTCCACAAAAATCGATATTATCTTGGAAATGATTTGAAACTGACAGAAGTTTAACGGCATACATTACTGTTCACATCATACTTAACACAAATCAGATTTTGGTTTTGAGTATTGATTAACTTGGATATTAAACAAAGTAAGCTGCTACCCTTAAACTTAATATTTTGTGGCTCTACCTTTAGCAACAATTATTGTCAACAAGCGATCTGTATACTTCACAGTGAGAAGCCTGCATTTGCCAACAGCCATTCACCCTATTTAAAGGGAAAACAGGACACACTACCACATAGTTTGGTTTCACTGGGCCTAATTCATGAAACATTTGTAAAATTGTAGGTAGATTTGTGAATAAATTACCTTGATACTAAAAACTTACTCTAGATTCATGGACACTGCCTAAACCCCTGATCTGATCATAGATCCGTGTCTAAGTTCATGAATCCAATTCATTCGTAAACTGGCTGTGCGCTCCCGATGGTCGGTAGTTAAATCTCCACCTATGAATCTCCACCTATAAAAGGAGGTGTGGAGAGTTCTTTCCTGTTGCTCTGATGGTGCAGCATAATTAAAGAGCAGAAAGAGAAACTCCACCTAGGCTGCAAATGAAGTAATCTTGAGTTAAGTAGAGGAGAAAGAAAAAATCTTTTCTCCGATCAGTAATGATGTGACCATACAGGAAAAGCAAAGACCAGGACAGAGGTATTAGATGCTGCCAGGAGAAAAAATAGAACTGGAAGAAGGGAATCACCTTAGCAACTTTTGTAAAAATGTTTTATTTTATTATTTTTTGAGAGCTTTTGTTATTCAAAATGGACCCTTAAACCCAAAAGGTAAGGTGTAATTATGACTAAAGTTGTTATATATATTTATAGATAGATAGATGTACTTTATTGATCCCAAACTGGGAAATTACACAACAGTTAGTTCTGATAAGGCGATTTGATTGGACAATAGTGATTCCAGGAGTTGCTAAAATCCATGATTATGGCACTGCAGATCCATCTGATGTCTATCACTCCGCTTCATTGGTGTTCATGTAACCGTTAATTACTAACACTTATGCACTCCCAACTAACTGTCAGTGATAATTGCAATACTGTGTTGAATACTTTAATTTCCTCAGTGGCGTGCTGTTTGAAAAGATTTATTACCTGACCCACAAGTCCCACTGGTTTGAAAAACACTTACACTCTGCTCTTGTATAAATATCGTCAAGCCATTTCACGTCTGTTTAAAAAATAGGCGGTGCTGGAGTTGTATTTATTGTCTTGATTAACAAACCCATACCTTTGTGGTGACGGACTCTGTTTCATCTGAAAATGTGAAGAAAAGCGAACAAAGTGTGCTAAGTCGCTAGTGTGCTACCTACTAGCTACCAGCTAGCTACAATGTTCTGAGAACCAGCACTGGCTACATTTTGATCTCGGATCTTCTGCAGTACCGACTCAACAGGTGTGTTTTATAAACACTTATTACTTTTGTACTTGGCAATATCTAATTTGTTTGCATGTGAAATGACAACAGACGTCTTCATGCTGATTGAGATGTTTAGCAACAGTTACTGGCTACATTTAGAAGGAACAATTTTTTTTTTTTCAGCTGTGCAAAATAACTGGTTAAAAAGCTAATCATGATTTTTTTTTTTTAGTATTGCTGTCATTTAATAAATTGTGATTGTGGAACTGTTGTATAAAAACGATCTTAACTTGAGGCTGTTGCGGTATCATGATCATACTAACTATGGGTGTGATGCTCTAATATGTAGCAGAGGGCATCAGTCCTATCACACCTACAGTTACTATATTTATTGATAGCGCAACTCTCTCTGGTGTAATATTGCTTAAGTAAATGCTAAATCACTATTCTATAAATCATCACAATATCCTGGGGGCCTGGTATCCTGCTACGCTGGTTTTCACCATAAAATTAATAACAAAAAGCATTACATGAGAATCTGCGGCCCAAGTCCCAAAGTTGCTGCAGCGGAGACATTTGCTGTACATGCAGCTGTCTCGGAGTGAGGGGATGTTTTCATGACCTAAAATATCTCAGTTTGGAGGTTAAAATCCGCCTGGTTATCATGCATAATTAGGACTCCGGTAGTGACACTGACAGATTTGTAACTGTAGTCTAAATTCAGCTGTAAGGTTGGAGCAATGCTCAGTGGTGTCTGCTTACTCAGGACAACATCAATGCCATCTGTCTGTCTGTCACACCTATCAGACTGTCCATGTTTTTCTCTTACAGCATTTTTTTGTTAGCACCCGCTCCCTCCAGTTGCCCCAGCAACACTGTCTATGAGCAGTGATCCACCTATTGAAAAGTAATAATACTGTCATTAGAGGGAAGAACTCTTCTTCTTCTTCTTCTTCTTCTTCTTCTTCTTCTTCTTCTTCTTCTTCTTCTTCTTCTTCTTCTTCTGGCTGCTCCCTTCAGGGGTCTCCACAGTAGATCATCTGCCTCCATCTCTCCTCTCCCTTCATCTTCCTCTGGAACACCAACCCTCTCCATGTCCTCCTTCACTACATCCATCAATCTTCTCTGTGGTCTTCCTCTGTTACTCCTACCTGGAAGCTCCATCTTCAACATCCTTTGTCAAATATCTCCACTATCCCTCCTCTGCACATGTCCAAACCATCTCAGTCTTGACTCTCTTACTTTGTCTCCAAACTGCTCAACCTGAACTGTCCCTCTGATATATATAAGAGCTTATGCACACACACTGGTTTTTACAGTGAGCTGGGATGTACAAAGAAAAGGAGTGGAGAATCTGGGATGTGAACAGTTTTATGCATGTAAAAATTTATGTAGACGTGTACGTTTTATGTACACCACCGTTTAGAATGAAAGCTGCACAATCCTTCATACATGAGGCCCCTGAGTTTGGTCACTAAGATGGGCCTCCTGTGAAATGCTCTATCCTGATTAAAGAAAATGAGAATGGAAAAGTAGAAACATGGTTTTAAGCTCAATATTTATACTCTAAATAAATCAGTGATGCAGTAGATCAGTCTGATGTTTTAAATAAAAAAACAAGCAAAACTTATTTTAACAAACTGAATCTTTTTAAAAAAAAATTAGGCCTATGCAACATTGGTGTGTAATTCTCTTATATTCATTTAGATGCTCGTTTGTGTGGTTACAGTGGATAAAAGTATAATAATAATAATAATAATAATAATAATAATTAGGCAGCAAAATCAATATATTCTTTTAATTTGGATATTTAAGAACAGACCCAGCAGAGTGACTCAGTGCTAAAACTTGCCTTTCAATTAAAGTCTGTATTTGTCAAAAACAAATGGCGTTTTAATATAATTAAATGGCGTTCACTTGTGTTTGCTTTTTACGCGTCTCTGGATGACTAAAGCACCTTACAGAGCTTCTGTCCACCCATTCACACACTGATGGCCCTGCAAGGCCCTGGCCTGACCCACCAGCAGCAACTGGGGTTCAGTGTCTTGCTCAAGGGCACTTGGACATGCAGACTGCAGACACAGCAGGAATCAAACCGCATTAGTCAACCCCACTACACCTGTGCTACAGCCCCCCCCCCCCTCCAAATTAAACATAATTTAATAGGGATTTTTGAGGTACACTTCAGTTTTTCAGTTTTCACATTATTTTTATTTAAAACATAGTCTAAACAACGTATCCACCTGATTCCCCGGCCCCATGATGCCTTGCATGAATTATGGGGGCAACTTCCGATACTAATTTAGAACGTGTGGTTGTCACTGAAACGGGACACTTTTCCCTGTTAAAAAACAACGACTTTAGCATCAGAAATGTGGGAACACGGCCTGTGGCACTTCAGAGACAGCAGTGTAATCATACCACTTCCCAGGACTATCTAGGAATAGGAAGATGACCTGAGAAAGTGGCCTGGCAGACAGTAGCTTCATTTGTTAGCGCCGCTGCTAATATGCTGTAAACTAATAATACTAATAACATAATACTAATACAGCTAATATAACGCTGTAAACAAATGACCTGTGCAGGCAAAATGAGTCACTTTGAGGAAATTATCAAAACTGAGGTAGCGTTTTTTTTTCCATATTCTGTATTGAAAGACCTTCAAAATGATATTTAATTTGTAGGAAGTGCGCAAAAACGGACCCAGAAAAAGCTGATTTGTTTATATTTTGGCTAGGTTTAAAACTCGCGTTCGATCGGTCGGGAGTTGCGTCTTCTGCCAAAACATGTGTATTTGTAGAAAGTACGATTTCTAAGCTTCCCAATGATCCCAGGCACTCATGGGAGTTTTCCCAGGACTTGCTGCTAGCAAACAAAGAAAGAGTCATGATTTATGACTTCTCCTGCCTGTAGCTCGTAATGACGTGGTGCACATTCTGACTCATTTTAACAGCACAGGTCACATATATCAATGTCTCCACCATAATAAAGTCGGATGCATTTTGTTAAAATATGTTCGACATAATCAGATTTACCTCAGAGCAAACGTAGAGTCTAGTCAGAGCCACAAAGAAGCCTCCATTTATCCAGTCTGGCACAACCACGAACACCAGCAACAAGTACCAGAACTACGCCAAAACATTCAAAAAATACAAAAACTGCAAGAACTGAAATTAGCTGCCACGTGAGTGCAAAACACATATGTGGACTATACATTAAAATGAATTTGAACTTTTAAAAACGCTATTTTAAATGTCCCTGCTGCTCCACTCTTGCTGACTGATTTAACACTACTTCAGCCGAAACCGAAAGCTCCGCCCATAATCGTTCCTACAGCAGCACCCCCAGGAATAAGGTGGATAGGATATTAAGTTAGGTACGCCAGTTTCCTCTTACAAGCTAAAGACATGCGTTAGGTAATTTTCATCACCTGGGGATAAATTGTCCTGAAGTATAAATGTGAGAGTGAATGGCCGTCTTTCTGCCTGTGTTGGTCCTGCAACGGAGTGGCGATCTGTCCAGGGTGTACCCTGCCTCTTGCCCAATTGATGGGATAGGCTCCACCCCCACCCCTCACCCCCGTGACCCAAAAGGATTAAGGTGTTGATGATGAATGAATGAATGACAATTTTAGGAAATCGGTTTTAAAGCAGTCACTGACTGAAACATTTAAGTGTGACAAATATTTTAAAAAAAAAAGAAATCAGGAAGGGGCAAACACTTTTTCACACCACTCTAATTGCACGTATCACTCATTCACTTTAACCTGTGCATGAGAAATCTCATTTTTTTACCTCCGCCAAGGAGGTTATGTTTTCATCGGCGTTTGTTTGTTTGTTTGTTTGTTTGTTTGATAGCAACATAACTCAAAAAGTTATGGACGGATTTTCATGAAATTTTCACAGATTGTCAGAAATGGGGTATCCTACAGATGATTAGATTTTGGTGGTGATCCAGATCACCGTCCAGAAGAAAACCGCCATTACGGAAAATGCGATTTTCATGAATAACTACTGAACCACTAATCCTATCATTGTCAATCCAATTGCTAGTCATATGTTTTCATGGTCAAGCAATCTGAAAACGTACACACAAACACTGTATGGGGGGAACTGTGGCACTTGGCAGAGGTCTGCGCTCTCCGAGTGCTTTTCTAGTATTTTATTTGAGCTCTACTGCAGTTATATATTCCGTACTCCTCTTTTCATTTTGGTATTCTGTAACTTCTAAAGACTTGGGGGGGGGATATAGAACTTTGACTTGTCTGGTAATTGTGTTCCTTTCTTTTATATGTAAATCTACTATTCACATTGTGATTCTGTTACTTTGTTTTATGAGTTTCAGATGCCATCATCATGGTTGATTAATAAAGAGATTCTGAAATGATCGACTAAAGAGTTATACCCATCGACTATAGGTACGCCATTGAGTCAGTGTAAATTAACCTATCAGAGCATCATACCACTCAATTAAACTAGTGTTCTTTTTTCTTTAGTGTAAATGTACCTACCGGAGCATCATAACTTAGGTACTTACTATTTGTATGCTATTCTGACAAAGTATGCTAAAATGTCAGAACACCAGCACAGGGACTACACTACTGTGGCTGGGTAACCAGCTTTCCTCCCCCCATTCCATTATGCTGAGCACCAAGCTAGAAGGTGGGAAGTACCATTTTCATATGGTCTTTGGTATGACCCAGCAAGGACTTGAACCCACAACCTCCCAGCTGTAGGGCGAATGCTCTACCTTTAGGCCACCACTCCGCTCAAATATATCAACTGCTGATTAATTAAGCTAAAATCTATTATGAGCTATTTTTAATCATCTTTTAGAATGTGTTTTAAAGGTATTTGCATATTGTGAACATGATACAGAATTTGTGGTAATGACAAGGTATATTCAGGTGCATTTAGATTTACATTTACTACAAGTGATCTAACATTTTGATGAATGCTGAAACATACATAAATTTCCCTCTGCTCAGAATCAGAATCAGATTTATTGCCATTGTTCATGTAGTACACAAACTAGGAATTTGTCTCGGTGCAATGCTGCAACATTAAACATGATAAAATAAAAGAAATAAAAAACTATACATGCAATAAAGTGTAGAATAAGAATGAGTAATTCTAGTCAACAGTTTTTAAATATATTAGCGAGCAGCAGATAATGTGGAGAACCATATAGTGCAGTCGGTAATGCAAAAAGAAAACAGTGATGATTGACATGAGTCTGGTTGAGCTGCTGTACATAGTGCACGAGAGTCAATAAGTCACTTAGTGTTCAGCAGTCTGATGGCAGAGGGGAAGAAGCTGTTCATGTGACGGGAGGTTTTAGTCTGAATGGACCGAAGTTTTCTACCTGAGGGGAGGGGGGCAAACAGTACGTGACCAGGGTGTGAAGGATCGGCTATGATCCGGCCTGCACGCCTCTGGGTCCTGGAGATGTACAGGTCCTGGAGAGATGGGAGCTTGCAGCCGATCACCTTCTCAGCAGCGCGCACAACACGCTGCAGCCTTAGTCTGTCCCTGGCAGTGGCTCCTGCGTACCACACGGTTATGGAGGTGGTGAGGATGGACTCGATGATGGCCGTGTAGAACTGCACCAACATCTTGGTGGGTAGCTTGAGCTTCCTCAGCTGCCGCAGAAAGAACATCCTCTGCTGGGCCTTTTTGATGAGGGAGCTGATGGTCGGCTCCCACTTGAGGTCCCGGGTGATGGTGGTGCCCAGGAAGCGGAAGGAATCTGCAGTGGTGATGGGAGAGCCTGTGAGGGTGAGGGGGGGGCAGAGGGGTTGTGACTTTCCTGAAGTCCACAATCATCTCCACTGTCTTCAGAGCGTTCAGCTGCAGGTTGTTGTGGCTGCACCAGGACACCAGCTGGGCCACCTCTCTCCTGTAGATGGACTCGTCACCGTTGGAGATGAGCCCGATGAGGGTGGTGTCGTCCGCAAACTTGATCAGCTTGACAGACTGGTGGCTGGAGGTGCAGGAGTTGGTATAAAGGGAGAAGAGTAGGGGGGAAAGTACACAGCCCTGGGGTGATCCGGTGCTGATGCTAACAGAGTCTGAGAGAGTCTTTCCCAGCCGCACATGCTGCCTCCGGTCTGTCAGGAAGTCGGTGATCCACCTGCAGAGGGAGTCAGGCACGTTGAGCAGGGACAGCTTGTCCTGGAGCAGAGCGGGGCGGATGGTGTTGAATGCAGAGCTGAAGTCCACAAACAGGATCCTGGCGTAGGTTCCCGGGGAGTCCAGGTGCTGCAGGATGGAGTGGAGGGCCAGGTTGACTGCGTCGTCCACAGACCTGTTGGCTCGGTAGGCAAACTGCAGCGGGTCCAGGAGGGGAGTGGTGATGGACTTGAGGTGGGGCAGGACCAGGCGCTCAAAGGACTTCATGACTACAGAGGTGAGCGCTACAGGTCTGTAGTCATTAAGTCCAGTGATCCGTGGCTTCTTGGGGACAGGGATGATGGTGGAGGATTTGAGGCAGGTCGGCATGTGGCATAACTTCAGGGAGGTGTTAACAATGTCTGTGAAGACAGGAGCCAGCTCTTTCGCACAGTGTCTCAGGGTGAAGGGAGACACGCCGTCCGGACCGGGGGCCTTGCGCGGGTTCAGTCTGGAGAACTGTCTGAGCACGTCCTGCTCACTGATGACAAGGGCAGGGAGGGAGGAGGGGGGGCCGCCTTTGATGAAGTAGGGACCGTGGAGGCAGTGGAGCTGGGGGGAGGGGGGGAGATGGACACAGCTGACGAGGTGTCAAAACGGGCATAGTGTTGGGACAGTCTTTGACAAAGGGCTTTGTCATCATGACCTTTAGGAGCCTGAGGCCGATAGTTGGTGATTTGCCTCAGTCCTCTCCACACAGAAGCAGAGTCGTTAGCAGTGAACTGCTGCTGGAGTCTCTCAGAATACAGATTTAGCTCTCCTCAGCTCTCTGCTAAACCGGTATTTGGCCTCCTTGTAGCAGTCCCTGTCTCCACTTTTCAATGCTGCTTCCTTCTCCTTCCTGATCTGTCTGAGCTTAGCAGTGAACCAGGGCTTATCATTAGAGTACCTCACCCTGGTGCGCGATGGAAGAATGCTCTCCTCACAAAAGTGGATATATGAGTTCACAGTGTCCGTGCACTCATCCAGATCATGCGTGGCTCCTTTAAACATGTCCCAGTCAGTTATTTCCATGCACATGCTCAGCTTCTCCCCAGCTTCACTGGTCCATTTCTTTATAGTGCTCACAACAGGTTTAGTGAGCTTCAGTCTCTGTCTGTATGTGGGAATGAGGTGGACCATCATGTGATCAGATAGTCCGAGCGCAGCGTGGGGAACAGCGCGATACGCGTCCTTCACTGTAGTGTAACAGTGATCCAGCGTGTTCTTTCCTCTGGTTGGGCATTTAATAAACTGTTTGTATCGGGGGAGATTATGGCTTAGGTTGCTCTGGTTAAAGTCGCCAACCACAATAACCAGAGAGTCTGGAAAAGTCCGCTCCGTATGTTGAATGTGATCTGCGAGCGTGCGCTGAGCCTCGCGCACGTCCGCGTCGGGCGGGACGTAAACAGCGGCCAGGATGAATGAAGCGAACTCCCGCGGGGAATAAAATGGCTTGCAGTTGATGAATAGATATTCCAGGACGGGAGAACAGTGTTGGGAGATCACAGTTACATCAGGGCACCAGCTGCTGTTCATGTAAAAGCAGACTCCTCCTCCTGAGGACTTACCGAAGAGCTCTGTGTCACGATCAGCACGAAACAGCTGAAATCCCTCGAGGAGGAGTGCGCTGTCCGGTGTATTTTCCCTGTGCCAGGTCTCAGTAAAACAGAGGGCAGACGAGGAAGAGAGGTCCTTAAATCGCATCAGCAGTCTCAGTTCATCTACCTTGTTAGAGAGAGAATTGGCATTGGAGAGAAATATGCCAGGCAAAGCCATGCGCGTGCCTCTCCTGCGAAGCCGCACGAGAGCGCCCGCTCGCCTTCCTCTCTTTCGCCATCTCACTTTTTGAGCTAAACAGTGAACCAGATCGGCAGCAGGAGCTAAAAAAACTGGGAGTAGGTCCGTGGGAGTGAAAGTCCTGATATTTAGTAGCTCTTCACGGGTGTAAGAGCAGGCAGACACACAATTGACAAACAAAAACATACAAAGGGCGCAGCGAAACACCATGGCGGCCACTGTGGGCGCCATCTTGGATCGAAGAGCTAGTCGAAGTGCTACTCGAAGTGCTAACAGCTTACGAGCAATTCTGTTCTACTCACCGTTCATGAGTTAGCCCCATCGTTTGCACCACATTGAACACAGACCACAGAAAGCAATGGAGAGAGCAGTCTGAGGAGCTCAGCGGGAAGATTCTAGATAACCTTGTTAAAGGTAAGAGGCTATAAGACCAACTCCAAGCAGCTTCATGTTCCTGTGACCACAGTTGCCAGTACTATTAAAAAATTATGGTCCTAAGGACAGAAACATGTTGGCCAAGCAGTGGCACTTGAGCCCCAGAAGCCCATGTAGTGACTTCTTCATGGGATCAGCTGGACCGCTCTCGGTCTGGTCCTTCACCCAAGACCAATTTGTCTTGGGAGACCCTACCAGGAGCTAATTGCCCCAAACAACATAGCTCTTGGGATCACTAGCATCTAGTTAAAGCATTCCCTAAATGGTGTCAGTGCAGTCAGCGATGTAACCTAAAAAAGGATACAACTGCACGTTCTGCCTTGGTTACGGCACAAACCATGGTTGCCTGATTTTAATGACATTGTTTGTTTGGCACATCAACCCTATCTGCTCAGCTGCATGAATCAAAAACCTCTCAGCTGAGGCAAGAGAAGAAGTTGCTGTTTTATTGTTTAAGAGTAAAACATTTTTGTTACATTCATTTCAATGACTCTCTTCCTCCTCTACCTTCTTAGATTCAATATGATATTATCACTGATATAAATGATGTGAATGCAGTGTAACAGCTTTATATTAAGCACACTTGTTATCACTATTATTGCACAAGGACTGCTCTTTCATCACATTGATATCCTGCCTGTCATTCCTTCATAGTAAAGTGGAAATCATTTTTTAATGAGTTAACAATAAAAGATGTCTCGCATGTCAGGTGAGCCACTTTGTCTGCTGAGTTTAGCATTTCAGATTACATCTTAACAGAGGCTGATAAATTGACGATAAGGCCGACTTCATCTCATGCTCCACAAACAGCAGCATAGAGCCAAGTAGGAGTGATGGATGGTCCCTCCTAGCTTCTCCTGTTGTTTGTTTCATCTCTTGCTGTGTTTAAAAATGACCCTTCAAAATGGTACCAAGGGTGGAAACTAGTGTTCTCAGCAGCACCGAAGGAGGACATGCTTGCTTGGGTAATCCTTTACCATGGCTTTTACAAGGGCCTTTCTTGGCACCGAGGCGCTCGCCTTCAAACATCAATATCAGCTGTGTGCTATCCCCTTTGGGCAGGTTCACTTGATGGCTTTCCGTCCTTGTATGAGAGCTTTCTGGCAGAAATGGACGCACCTTGGGAATAGTCTGACATTGATTTTTTTCATCCCAATGCACACGCTGATTTATTGACTGCCATTCTGATCAGTAAGACATTGTGTTTTCCGCTGTTGAGAGTTGACTGTGTTTTAGCAGACTGACACTACTGTTGCCCAATTTTACCAATTTTAATTTTATTCCACTGCAGCAAATCTTTCTTTTCTCATAGTATTGTCTTTGACAATAAAGAAAAACTTTTAGTCATAAATAACAATTGAAGCCATCCACCCATAACAAACAGATCTCACTGAGAAATAGAGGAACACTGGACCCTCACACGACAGTGACTTGTTCACCACTAGAGAAATTTGTAATATTCTGCCTAATCAATAGAAACCACAATGTACAACAGTACAATGAACCAAATTATTGGTTAGAGCTACCCATGTAAAAATAAAATTGTCATTTTATTACCATTCTATAACCATCGGTATTAGACGGCACCAGCTTATCCAGGATAGGGCATTAGTTGGACTGGAGCTAATCACAGTTGTTGGGTTGCAAAGGGGTTTGCAGAATGAGCAGCAAATCTGTGTCGGCTAAAGGCTGGAGAACACAGTGTTTGTGGTGCAGCAGTGTGGAAAATTTGCATGCAATTTCTGACATGAAATTAAGATTCAAAGATTTTTATTACCTCCGCCAGGAGGTAATGTTTTTGCCGGGGTTTGTCTGTCTGTCTGTCTGTCTGTTTGTCTGTTGGTTAGCAAGATAACTCAAAAAGTTTTGGACGGATTTCGATGAAACTTTCAGGCGTTGTTGGAAATGGTACAAAGAAGAACTGATTAAATTTTGGGGATGATCCGGATCACCGTCCAGAAGAAAACCGCCATTACGGAAAATGCCATTTTCGTGAATAACTACTGAACCACTAATCCTATCATTGTCAATACAATTGCTAGTCATATGTTTTCATGGTCAAGGAATCTGAAAACATACACACAAACAATGTATGGGGGGAACTGTGGCACTTGGCGGAGGTCTGCGCTCTCCGAGTGCTTTTCTAGTTTATCAATGCTTCTATATGTACAGGACATACAGGAAAATTGAAATGCCATCTCTCTTTCTCTCTCTTAGTGGTGTGTGCAATATACAGTGATGTGAAAAAGTGTTTGCCCCCTTCCTGATTTCTCATTTTTTGTATGTTTGTCACACTTAAATGTTTCAGATCATCAAACAAATTTAAATATTAGACAAAGATAACACAAGTAAACACAAAATGCAGTTTTTAAATCAAGGTGTTTATTATTAAGGGGAAAAAAGCTCTAAACCTACATGGCCCTGTGTGAAAAAGTGATTGCCCCCTAAACCTAATAACTGGTTGGGCCACCCTTAGCAGCAACAACTGCAATCAAGTGTTTGTGATAATTGGCAATGAGTCTTTCACAGCACTGTGGAGGAATTCTGGCCCACTCATCTTTCCAGAATTGTTGTAATTCAGCCTCATTGGAGAGTTTTCCAGCATGAACCGCCTTTTTAAGGTTATGCCACTGCATCTCAATCAATTCAGATCAGGACTTTGACTAGGCCACTCCAAAGTCTTCATTTTGCTTTTCTTAAGCCATTTGGAGGTGGACTTGCTGGTGTGTTTTGGATCATTGTCCTGCTGCAGAACCCAAGTGCGCTTCAGCTTGACATCACAAACAGATGGCTGGACATTCTCCTTCAGGACTTTTTGATAGACAGCAGAATTCATGGTTCCATTTACCACAGCAAGTCTTCCAGGTCCTGAAGCAGCAAAACAGCCCCAGACCATCACACTACCACCACCATATTTTATTATTTCTATGATGTTCCTTTTCTTAAAATGCTGTGTTACTTTTATGTTGGATGTAATGGGACACACACATTCCAAAAAGTTCAACTTTTGTCTCATCAATCCACAGAGTATTTTCCCAAAAGTCTTGGAGATCATCAAAATGTTTTCTGGCAAAACTGAGATGAGCCTTTATCTTCTTTTTGCTCAGCAGTGGTTTTAATCTTGGAACTCTGCCATGCAGCCCATTTTTGCCCAGTCTCTTTCTGATGGTGGAGTCATGAACATGAACCTTAACTGAGGCAAGTGAGGCCTGCAGTTCTTTGGATGTTGTTGTGGGGTCTTTTGTGACCTCTTGGATGAGTCGTCGCTGCCCTCTTGGGGTAATTTTGGTCGGCTGGCCACTCCTGGGAAGGTTCACCACTGTTCCATGTTTTCACCATTTGTGGATAATGGCTCTCACTGTTGTTTGCTGGAGTCCCAAAACTTTAGAAATGGCTTTATAATCTTTTCCAGACTGATAGATTTCAGTTACTTTGTTTCTCATTTTTTCCTGAATTTCTTTGGACCACAGCATGATGTCTAGCTGTTGAGAATCTTTAGGTCTACTTCACCTTGTCAGGCAGGTCCTATTTAAGTGATTTCTTGATTGAGAACAGGTGTGGCGGTAATCAGGCCTGGGTGTGGCTAGATAATTTGAACTCAGCTTTCCAAAGATGTGATAAACCACAGTTAATTTATGTTTGAACAGTGGGGCATTCACTTTTTCACACAGGGCCATGTAGGTGTGGATTTTTTTATAACCTTAATAATATACACCTTCATTTCTCTCTTTTGATGCTCTGAGTGTTGCTATCCCTGTGCTGTTGCAATCCTGGAATTTCCCCGTTGTGGGACTAATAAAGGCTTATCTTATCTTATCTTATCTTAAAAACTGCATTTTGTGTTTACTTGTGTTTTATTTGTCTAATATTTAAACTTGTTTGATGATCTGAAACATTCAAGTGTGACAAAAATACAAAAAAAAAAGAGAAATCAGGAAGGGGGCAAACAATTTTCCACACCACTGTATAAGAAAAGAAGGAATAAAGATAAAAAACAAAAGCAGTCTATGTACAGTAATGCTACCTGTAGTGCAAATCAAGATAAAAGATAAATTCCAGCAATCCTATACGCAGAAAAAGTGGAGCTGTAATTGCAAATTCAATGTGGTAGTGTAGGTGAAGACAGTGACAGGTAGGACTGCACGTGATCAGTATTGCAATAACAAACAGCAGCTATTGCAGTTGTGCAAATGGTTGCAATAAGGTGCAGAGACATAAAACAGCAGATGCATTATTGTTGGAGGGCTAGTCTTTCTGTGCCAACAGCTGAGGTAGTTATTGTGTGGGTTATTGTGCTATGGTGTAGGGGTGTGAGGGTGGAGGGGGAATTGGACAGAGTTCAGGGTCCTGATGGCCTGGTGAACAAAGCTGTTTAGCAGTCTTGTGGAGTGGGCCCAGAGGCTCTGGTACCTTTTCCCTGAGGGAAGGGGGCTGAAGAGGGAGTGTGAGGGGTGGGAGTTGTCGCCTGCAATGTTGATGGCTCTGCGGGTGAGGCGGGTGTGGTAGATGTCTGAGAGGGGAGGCAGAGGGGCACCGATGAGCTTGCTGGCTGCTTTCACTGTGCGTTGTAGTGTCTTCGGGCAGGAGACAGCGCAGCTTCCATACCACACTGTGATGCAGCTGGTGAGGATGCTCTCAACGGTGCCCCGGTAGAATGAGCACATGATGGGGGGTGGGACTTGTGCTCTCCTCAGTTTGCAGAGGAAATGGAGGTGAGTTTGAACCTTCTTGGCCAGTGATGTGGTGTTGATGGACCAGGAGAGGCCCTCAGATATGTGCACCCCCAGGAACTTGGTGCTGCTCACCCTCTCCACAGCTGCTCCATCAATGATCACAGGGGGATACTGTGTGTGTCCTCTCCTGAAGTCACCACAATCTCCTTGGTTATTCCAACGTTCAGGAAGAGATTGTTGTCTTTACACCACTGGACCAGTTAGCTCACTACATTTCTGTAGTTGACCTTTTCATTGTTGGTGATGAGGCCCACCACCGTCGTGTCATCTGCAATCTAGATGATGTGGTTGGTCTTGTAGGCTGGTACACAGTCATGGATTAGCAGGGTGAAGAGCAGCTGGCTGAGCACACACCCTTGTGGGGCCCCTGTGCTCAGTGTAATGGTCTTGGAGGTGTTGCTGCCAACCCACACATCTCTGGCCTCCCTGTAAGAAAGTCCAGCACCCAGCTACAAAGAGAGGTTTTTAGTCCCAAGTGTCTGAGTTTTTGTATTAGGTGCTGGAGGATGATTGTGTTTAATGCTGAACTGAAGTCCAAGAACAGCATTTGCATGTAGGAGTTCTTTGAGTCCAGGTGGGTGAGGGCTAGATCGAGAGCAGCAGCGATGGCATCTTCTGTGGATCTGTTTGACCTGTATGCAAACTGGGATGGGTCGTTGGAGGGAGGGAGGGAGGGTGGGTGGACTTGATGTTGTGCATGACCAGCCCCTCAAAGCACTTCATTATGATGGGGGTCAGTGCTACGGGCCAGTTATCATTGTAGCTGGATGGGACGGGCTTCTTTGGGACTGGTATTATTGTGGAAGTTTTGAAACACGTGGGGACAACAGCTTGAGTCAGGGAGATGTTGAAGATATTGACCAGGACATTCCTGAGCTCCTCCACACAGTCCTTCAGAACATGACCCGGTATCAGAATCAGAATCAGAATGAGATTTATTGCCATTGTTCATGTAGTACACAAACTAGGAATTTGTCTCGGTGCAATGCTGCAACATTAAACATGGAGTAGCACTAAAGATAAAAATAAAAAACTATGCATGCAATAAAAGGTAGAATATGAATAAGTAATACTAATCTATGCAATTTTTAAATATATTAACTAGCAGCAGATATTGTGGAGTTCCACATAGTGCAGTTGGTAGTGCAAAAAGAAAACAGTGATAATTATCATGAGTCTGGTTGAGCTGCTGTACATAGTGCACGAGAGTCAATAAGTCACTTAGTGTTCAGCAGTCTGATGGCAGAGGGGAAGAAGCTGTTCATGTAGCGAGAGGTTTTAGTCTGAATGGACCGAAGTCTTCTGCCTGAGGGGAGGGGGGCAAACAGTACGTGACCAGGGTGTGAAGGGTCGGCTATGATCCGACCTGCACACCTCCGGGTCCTGGAGATGTACAGGTCCTGGAGGGATGGGAGCTTGCAGCCGATCACCTTCTCAGCAGCGCGCACAACGCGCTGCAGTCTTAGTCTGTCCCTGGCGGTGGCTCCTGCGTACCACACGGTGATGGAGGTGGTGAGGATGGACTCGATGATGGCCGTGTAGAACTGCACCAACATCTTGGTGGGTAGCTTGAGCTTCCTCAACTGCCGCAGGAAGAACATCCTCTGCTGGGCCTTTTTGATGAGGGAGCTGATGGTCGGCTCCCACTTGAGGTCCCGGGTGATGGTGGTGCCCAGGAAGTGGAAGGAATCCGCAGTGGTGATGGGAGAGTCTGTGAGGGTAAGGGGGGGCAGAGGGGCTGTGACTTTTCTGAAGTCCACGATCATCTCCACTGTCTTCAGAGCGTTCAGCTGCAGGTTGTTGTGGCTGCACCAGGACGCCAGCTGGGCCACCTCTCTCCTGTAGACGGACTCGTCGGTATGTTATCTGTTCCAGCTGCCGTGTGTGGATTGATTGTGTGGATTGATCCTGGAGAGGGTCCTCTTCACACTAGCTGGATCCAGACTTATGGCCTGCTCGTCTGGAGGAGGAGTGGCCTTCTGTGCTGATGTGCTGTTTTGTGCTTCAAAGTGGCTGAAGAAGTCATTTAAGCTGTTAAACAGTGTTATGTCACAATGTAGTGTCACAGGCCCTGAAGGCTGTGACCTACTTATAGCTAATAAAATATTGTAATGAGGTACAGGAATTATTTATTTTATTTAATAGTGGGTGTGAAAGGGGGCGGGGTTAAACCATCCCTCCTGCACTCGCTAAATAAAATAAATAAGCACTCATAAAAGGGGTCACCAGTCCTACAGGACGCTTATATTAAACTTAGTTTTAATTAATAATTATTAATTAATAATTATTAATTATTAATTAATTAATTTTGTACCTTCAATTACTTAATGGATCAGTCTCAAAACTTAAGGGAGTTCTTCTCCTGCTGTGATCTAAGAAACATATATATATGCGAAAGGAAAACGCTTCAACTTCTCTCATTCACCCTTTTATTAAACTCATCCAGGTTACATGATATGGCATTCAAATGATGGATAAACAGATTCAAATGATAACAGGCGTCCGATATCACATCAACTGTTATTGGATTCCTGAACATAAAATCTAGCGTTAACCCTTTGTAGAACCAAGGAGAAACCAATCAATCAATCAATCAGTCAATCAATCAATCAATCAATCAATCAATCTTTATTTTGGATAGATTAAAAGAGTAAAGTACAGATTAAAAGAAACTGTCACGACTCGCCGCTCATCATCTGCCTCAGCTGCGCGCACACCTGCGCCTCATCAGCCGCGGGCTATTTAGCCCACTCAGCCAGTGCAGCGGTCTGGAGCTCATGTATCAACCCCTGATTATCAGCGAGACTTCAATCCTACGCAAGCATACCTTACCTTTCTCCAAGTCGTCACCCCTGTGCACAGGTGGATTCCGAGGCGGCGGATTCCCCCGTCATCGCCACCCAATCCTCACCATCGTCGCAAGCTCTGCAGGACGCTGTCTTCCGGGCTTCTCCCTTGGCCAACGCCAGCCACCTGCACCCAAAAGTAAGCAACACACTACTCATTATCCCTGTCCAGGTGTGGTGCCCTTTACCCTTGTCCTTTGCTCTCTCCATAGGGTTGTCCGGCTGTACGGCACGCTGCTCTGCTTCCTGTGCACCGGCGTTCACCCCCATCACATACACATACCTCACACATCCATTCAGACACACCTGCTTGTTGAATAAAGCTGTTAAATCTATCCTGAGCCTGCGTGCGTGTTTCCTGGGCCAGACATTATGTCAGTACGGCTCCAGCAGAGTGGCTCAGCAGACAGCGGGCTCGCACGCCGTCTTTCCACCCTTTAGGCTCAGGTGGATTTAATAGCCCATCAACAGCAGGTGATTTTGAACCAATTGGTCAACATCACTCACCGGTTAGACCGCTTGGACCCCCAGCAGGTGTTTCCCTCGGCTCACCGGGGCGGGGGGGGGTAGCTCCTGCTGCTCCAGTGCCCGGTCAGTTTGCCACGGGGATGCCCACTCGACTCACACCGATCCCAACCTCGGCGGAGCGCGGGGTTCATCATGCAGTGTGAGTCGGTGTTTCTGCGCGTTCCCGGGGATTTTCCCTCGGACCACAGCCGAATTGGCTACATTGGTAACCTTCTGGAGGGGCGAGCGCTAACTTGGGCTTACGCCGTTATGGCGAAGCCCAGTTATGCAAACCTCTCCTACAGCCAGTTCGGGCACAGCTTTCTCGAGGTGTTTGATCATTCCCGGCATGATAGCGTCCTCACTGACCGGCACCTTGGCCTCCAACAGGGAAGCCGGTCAGCGGCGGATTATGCTATCGACTTCCGGGTCGCAGCGGAGGAGGTTGGCTGGGGTGAGGCGGGACTCTGTGGCATCTTCCTCCGCAGCCTCAGCTCTGGTCTGAGGGATGAGCTGGCCAGTCGAGATCTTCCGGAGAC
Source organism: Pholidichthys leucotaenia (assembly GCA_020510985.1). Classification (NCBI taxonomy): domain Eukaryota; kingdom Metazoa; phylum Chordata; class Actinopteri; order Cichliformes; family Pholidichthyidae; genus Pholidichthys; species Pholidichthys leucotaenia. The sequence goes on along the minus strand of CM035843.1, from coordinate 4,042,874 downwards.
GCTTGCGGAGCTAATCTCCACAACCATTAGTTTAGATAACAGGCTGCGTGAACGGTCCCCCGAGCGGAAGTCTATCAGCCGCTCGTGTGGAGGCCCCGTCCGCACGCCTCAAGGCCGCCCCCTTGCGTTACCTCCACCGGAGTCTTCCGAGGAACCGGAGGCGATGGTGGTTGGTCGGTCAAAGCTCCCCCTAGCGGAGAAACAGCGCCGCCGTAAGTTGGGCCTCTGCATGTATTGCGGAGGAAATCAACACACCGTGGAGCATTGCGCGGAGAAGCCAAACGGGGAGGTCTGCGAGTCACTGTAGGGGGCCTCGCGGACTCTAACCGGTCAAATCCCCTCACAAGTCTATCCTTGCCCATCCGATTTTGTCACAATGCCACGGGGCATCTCACACACGCACTGGTGGACTCAGGAGCAGAGCAGAGCTTCATTTCAAAGAGCCTGGTAACCCAATTGGGCATCCCCTGCCACCCTCTGGCCGCTCCTCTCAGCCTGATCACCCTTTCCCGTGCGCCCCTCGGACAAGTGACTCATCGCACGCAACCAGTCCCTGTCATAATCTCTAGTAACCACGGAGAGGACCTCACCCTGTAAGTCCTGTCCTCCTCTGTGTCGCCTGTCATCCTTGGGTACCCCTGGTTGCGTCTGCACAACCCCGTGCTGGATTGGCAGACAGGAAGAGTCGCTGCCTGGAGTTCCTTCTGCGTGGGTTCCTTCTGCGTGGGTACCTTACAATCCGCAGCCTGCGCCCCGTCTTCTCCTCCCCCGGCTAAGGACGCCGTGCCTCCGGATCTCTCTCTGGTGCCCTCAGAGTTCCATGACCTGGGTCTCGTATTCAGCAAGTCCAGGGCGATGTCTCTTCCTCCTCACCGGCCCTACGACTGCGCCATCAACCTCCGCCCAGGGGCGCCCCTGCCTTCCGGATGCCTCTACAGCTTGTCAGCGCCGGAGCGAGAAGCTATGGATAGTTATATCAAGGAGTCACTCAACACGGGAATCATCCGTCCCTCCTCGTCTCCGCTCGGCGCAGGGTTCTTCTTTGTGTCAAAGAAGGATGGGTCACTCCGCCCATGTATCGATTTTTGGGCCTTGAATGACATCACGGAGAAGGACCGTTACACCCTGCCACTCATGGACACTGCCTTCCACTCCCTTCAGGGGGCGACCTGGTTCACCAAATTGGATCTCCGCAGTGCATACCACCTCGTCCGAATCAGGGAGGGGGATGAGTGGAAGACGGCCTTTAGAACGCCTAGTGGGCACTTGGAGTACCTGGTGATGCCCTTTGGACTGACCAACGCCCCTGCTGTATTTCAACGCCTGATCAATGACGTCCTGCGTGATTTCCTCGGCCTCTTTGTGTTCGTATACATGGATGACATCCTTATCTTCTCCAGGTCACGGGAGGAACACCAGGTCCAGGTGAGGCAGGTCTTACAGTGGCTGCTGGAGAACAGGCTGTACGTCAAAGCCAAGAAGTGTGAGTTTTACGCCAAGACCACCTCCTTCTTAGGATTTGTAATCTCACATAATCAGGTCCTACCTGACCCCGCGAAGGTTAAAGCGGTGGTTGAATGGCCCACGCCGACCTCCAGGAAGCAGGTCCAGCAATTTATTGGGTTTGCCAATTTCTACCACCGTTTTGTGCCTAACTTCGGTGCCATCGTTGCCCTGCTGACCCTTTTCACTTCCCCCAAGAACCCCTTCCGCTGGACCGAAGAGGTCGCTGCGGCGTTCCAGGCGTTGAAGACGGAGTTCTCCTCCTCCCGAGTCCTGACCCAGGTCGACCCCGCACTGCAGTGTTTGGTGGAAGTCGACGCGTCTGATACGGGAGTGGGGGCGGTGCTATCCCAGCGATCACCCACCGATGGGGTCAAGCGACCCTGCGCCTTCTTCTCACGGCGTCTGTCTCCGGCCGAGCAGAACTACGATGTCGGGGACAGGGAGCTTCTTGCCATCAAGCTCGCCCTGCAGGAGTGGCGCCACTGGCTGGAGGGGGCTGCGTTACCATTCGTGGTGCTGACGGACCACAAGAACCTGGAGTACCTTCGATCTGCCAGATGTCTGAATGCCCGCCAGGCGCGCTGGTCCTTGTTCTTTGCCCGGTTCCGCTTCACCATCACCTATCGCCCTGGCTCCAAGAACGGCCTGCCCGATGCCCTCTCCAGGCAGTTTGCCCCTGAGACGTCAGAGGAGCCGGGTCATACCATCCTGCCCAGCTCATGTGTGGTAGGGGCAATTTCCTGGACCATCAGGGACAAGATCTGGAGGGCGCAGGAGACTGAACCAGACCCTGGCGGCGGACCGGAGGGAAGGCTGTTCGTTCCTTCTTCTGTCCGGAGGGAGGTCATCCTTTGGGTCCACACCTCCAAACTCACCTGTCACCCTGGCGTATCCCGGCTAGTGGATCTCCTCCAGCATTCCTTCTGGTGGCCAGGTCTACAGAAGGATGCCACCAACTACGTCCGGGCATGTCCTGTGTGTGCCACCGGCAAGTCAGGAAATTCTCCCCCCGCGGGTCTGCTCCAGCCCCTGCCGATCCCTGGCAGGCCCTGGTCTCACATAGCCCTCGACTTCGTCACCGGTCTCCCGACCTCTAACACCTATGATGCCGTCTTGACCATCGTGGATTGATTCTCCAAGGCCGCCCACTTCGTGCCACTTCGTGCCACTTCGGGGTCTTCCAACGGCACGGGAGACAGCGGACCTTCTGGTTCAACACGTGGTCAGGCTGCACAGGATACCGGTGGACGTCGTCTCAGATCGGGGGCCCCAGTTTTTCTCAGAGGTATGGAAGTGTTTCTGCAATGCCTTGGGGGCCACAGTTAGCCTCTCCTCCGGTCACCACCCGCAATCCAACAGGCAGTGCGAACGGGCCAACCAGGAGCTGGAAGCTGCCCTATGCTGCGTCACTTCCTCCAACCCGTCTTCCTGGAGCACGCACCTGGCCTGGGTAGAGTACGCCCACAACACGGCTCGGTCTTCCGCCACAGGGATGTCCCCCTTCAAGGCGTCCTTGGGTTATGATCCACCTTTGTTCCCGGAGCAGGAGGCTGAGCTGGCGGTTCCTTCCATCCAGGTGCACCTGAGATGGTGCCGGGGTCTGTGGACCAAGGCGCAAAACGCGCTTTTACGCACGGCGACGCGCAACAGCACCACGGCGAATCGCCACAGGAGACCGGCCCCTGCCTACCAGGTGGGTCAACAGGTCTAGTTGGCCTCTCAAGACATCGATCTTAAGGCTGAAAAGAGGAAGTTGGCCCCACGCTTCATTGGACCCTTCACCATTTCTAAAATTGTTAACCCGGTGGCTGTGCGTCTGGCTCTCCCCCCCTCCCTCCGCGTTTGTCCCACCTTCCACGTGTCCAAGATTAAGCCCTTTGTCTCCGATCCCCTCTGTCCTCCGCCCGCAGCGCCGCCTGTGCCTATGATGATCGACGGCCACCCGGCCTGGAGAGTCGCCTCCATCATGGACTCCCGGCACCGAGGTTGCGGGCTGCAGTACTTGGTGGACTGGGAGGGATTCGGCCCTGAGTGGAGGTCCTGGGTGCGCTCTTCTTTGGTGTTGGACAGGAGTCTCATCACGGAGTTCCACCGGACGCACCAGGACAAACCAGCACCAGGGGGCACTGCTGGGGGGGGTACTGTCACAACTCGCCGCTCATCAGCTGCCTCAGCTGCGCGCACACCTGCGCCTCAGCAGCGGGCTATTTAGCCCACTCAGCCCAGTGCAGCGGTCTGGAGCCGTTTGTTCGCATCGGCACTTCTTCGCTCGTGTATCAACCCCTGATTACCAGTGAGACTTCAATCCTACGTAAGCATACCTTACCTTTCTCCAAGTCGTTACCCCTGTGCACAGGTGGATTCCGAGGCAGCGGATTCCCCCGTCATCGCCACCCAATCCTCACCATCGTCGCAAGCTCTGCAGGACGCTGTCTTCCGGGCTTCTCCCTTGGCCAACGCCAGCCACCTGCACCCACAAGTAAGCAACACACTACTCATTATCCCTGTCCAGGTGTGGTGCCCTTTACCCTCGTCCTTTGTTCTCTCCATAGGGTTGTCCGGCTGTACGGTGCGCTGCTCTGCTTCCTGCGCATCGGCGTTCACCCCCATCACATACACATACCTCACACATCCTTTCAGACACACCTGCTTGTTGAATAAAGCTGTTAAATCTATCCTGAGCCTGCGTGCGTGTTTCCTGGGCCAGACATTATGTCAGAAACAGAATAATATAACAAAGGGGGAAAGAAAATCCAACAAGGTCAAATTAGACACTAACTCCTCTGATTATACAGTTCAACATAAGTTATCCGAAATGGATGATGGCTGAAGCTGCAGCTTATATTGCCCACCCATGTTCCATCCAAGAATTCAAAAGAAAAACAAAACAAGATCGATTACAATTCAGAACAAAGCTAAGATAAAATGTGACCAAAAAAAAAAAAAAAAAAAATAAGCAACAACACAACACAGACTGGATATAACAATCCTTATGTGATTTTACATGTCATCTTGTATATATGTTTGGAGTATTTCTTCCATTAGTTTTTGTTTAAACTGTCCAAGCGTTGTACATGATTTTAATTCAGGTCCAAAATTGTTCCATAATCTGACTCCTTGCACTGAAATACAGTGTTGCTTGGTGGTAGTTCTCACTGAAGGTTTTTGAAATATACATGTTCCTCTGAAATGATATTGTTTCTCCCTTATTTGGAACAGATTTTGGATATTTGTGGGCAGTGATAGATTTTTCACTTTAAACATTATTACTGCAGTTTTAAAGTCAACCAGATCTTTTAGCTTCAGAGCTTTTAATTTAAGAAAAAGTGGGTTTGTTGGTTCCCTGTAATCAGCTTTGTTTATTATTCTAATAGCTCTCTTCTGAAGCATAAAGACTGGATATATGTTTGTTTTCTATGTATTTCCCCATACTTCAGTACAATATGTCATGTATGGGAGTATTAATGAATGATACAAGGTATATAGTGTGGGTTGATTCAGCAAATATTTCACTGTGTAGTATTGCAATTGATTTGGATATTTTACCTTTAATATAATTAATATGTGACTTCCAACACAGTTTGTTATCAATTATTACACCAAGAAATTTAGTTTCGGATACCATTTCAATCTCTACACCATTTACACTGAGTTTAGATACTGAGTTGTTGTGATGGTTGTTAAAAATTATAAATTTTGTCTTACTTGAATTGAGCGTTAATTTGTTTGAATCAAACCACAGTTTAAGCTTTCTTAATTCCTTTCCGAGTGTATCCAGAAGTTGTTCCAAATTGCTTCCACTGCATAATAAATTAGTGTCATCGGCAAACAATATTAAATCCATTTTTTCCGAAACTTTACATACGTATATCATTTATATACATATTGAATAACAATGGCCCCAAAACTGAACCCTGTGGGACTCCACAAGTAATCTTCAGTAACTGTGAGTTTTTGTTACCAACACATACATACTGATATCTATTCTTTAAGTAACTACATAACCAGGACAGTGCTACCCCACCTAATACCACTATTTTGTAGTTTCTTTAATAATAAATTATGATCCACTGTATCAAATGCTTTTTTGAGATCCAGGAATACCCCAACTGAATACTCTTTATTTTCAACGGCAGTTGATATTTTTTCTATAAATTCCATTAGAGCAAATGCAGTTGTCCTCTTGTGTCTGAACCCATATTGCTGCTCACACAATAAATTATTCTTCAATATGAAGTTGTCAATTCTCTCACAGAATATTTTTTCAAATATCTTGGAAAATTGTGGCAATAGTGAAATTGGTCTATAGTTTGAATGTTCCCCTCTGTCACCTGTCTTGTATATCGGAATTACTTTAGCTATTTTCATTGCATTTTGAAATATACCTGTTTGGAGAGACAGGTTACAGATATACGTCAGTGGTTTCACTAAGCATTCAATAATAGTTTTGACTAAGAGCATGTCAATACCATCACAGTCTGTAGATGATTTACTTTTAAACATTTTAACAATTCCAATGGCCTCTCTCTCGTCTGTGTTCTTTATGAAAATGGAATCTTTTATAGAAGTGTTTTTTGCTTATTGTATCACCTGTAGATGTTGTAATGGGTATTTCTCGAGCCAAATTAGGACCAATGTTAACAAAAAAGTTATTAAATTCATCTGCAGGTGAAACTGCATTCACACTCTGAGTCGTTTTATTATTTTTTGAAAAACTGGTTGGGTAGCTTGTATTTCTGTATTTATTTTATTTCTGTTTTTATTTCATCTCAGGATCCTGACCTACAACTATGGTTGTATACTTTGTTGTACATTTGTGGATGATGGGCTTATCATAACTTGGTCCTTCCACAGTAATTATATTGAAAATTATATTGTATTATCCTAACAGAGCACTACGCTCCCAAAATGCAGGATTACTTGTAATACCTAGAATCTCCAAAAGTACAATGGGAGGCAGAGCCTTCAGTTATCAAGCTCCTCTCCTGTGGAACCAGCTGCCAATCTGGATTCGGGAGTCAGACTCGATCTCTGTTTTTAAGAATAGGGCTAAAACCTACCTTTTTGATATAGCCTACAATTAGGGAGGGATCATGTGTTTCTGAATCCTCCCTTAGTTATGCTGATAATAGGTTTAGTCAGCCGGGGGACCTCCAGTAATGCACTGGGCCTCACTCCTTTCTTCACTCTCAATGAAATATTTTTTTTGCTGGTCTTTAACATTTGTTTGTTCTCTCCCATAGATTGAGTCCCCATCGTGTTGTTTGCTCTCTACATGTCTGTTATTTTCATCTTCTCTATCCCCTCACCCCCCAGCCAGTCACAGCAGATGACTGCCCCTCCCTGAGCCTGGTTCTGCTGGAGGTTTCTTCCTGTTAAAAGGGAGTTTTTCCTCTCCACCGTCGCCAAGTGCTTGCTCACAGGGGATCGCCTGATTGCTGGGGTCTTTCTGCAACTGTGGGGGACCCCCTACAGTTGAAAGTGCTATGAGATGACTGTTGTTGTGAAAGGGCGCTATATAAATAAAGTTGAATTGAATTGAATTGAAAAGTTGAAAACTGCTGTTAGTCAGTATTGGGATCTTCAAAGAAAATGAGGTGGGGATATTGTGCTGGCCTTAAAGTGCCCTTGTTCCACATCATACAGCGGCTGTTTTTACATCTCTTCAATTAAAAGTATATGCTATTTTTCAAAGGAAGGTCAAGTTTTTACACATTTCCTTTATGATTGATAGGGTTCTTCTACTGGCTCTCCTCAGGGGTGTGTATTTTCACCACTACTCTTCATCCTGTACACAAACATGTGTCGGGGCAGACATGACAACAGACAGATACATTATAAAGTATGCTGATGATTCAGTTGTTGTCAGTCTCCTCCAGGATGGTGAGAGTGGCCACAGCCCAGTAGTTGATGATTTTGTTCACTGGTGTGAGGATTCCTACCTGCAGCTGAATACGACAAAAACTAAAGACATGATTATTGACTTTAGGAGGAAAACTCCCAGGCACGAAGTCACCGTACTAAAAGGCCAGACCACTGAATGTGTACAGTCTTATAAATATCTTGGGAAGATCATTGATAGTAATTTAAACTTTGAAGAGAACTGTGAAAGGGTGTGCAAAAAGGGTCAGCAATATTTGCATTGTTTAAGGAAACTTGCACACTTCCAAACTGACCGAACCATAATGACAATGTTTTATCGGGCTTTTATTGAATCTGTTTTATCCTTTTCTTTAGTGTCATGGTTTGGGCAGATAAAACTGAAACAGAGGAAATCCTTGGATCAGGTAGTTAGATGGTCCAGTCGTTTGCTTGGTGAGTCACAGCTGAGCCTGACATCCCTGTACACCAGACAAGTACAGAGGATTGCTACCTCCATTTTAAATGATGACTCCCACCCTTTGCACTGCAACTTTCAGCTTCTTCCCTCCAGACGGAGGTTTGCTGTCCCAAAAAGTAAAACCCAGCGCTACAAAAACAGCTTTGTTCCTGCTGCTGTTAAAGAGTTGAACAAGTTGTAGCAATATATTACACATAATTTAGTTATCTGTTTATTAATTTTATTTTATATTTATTTATTTTTGTTGGTTTTTTATTTGGGTTTTAAATCTTTTATTGGGTTTTAGACTTTTATTGAGTTTTTAATCTCTTTGATTTAGCTTGTAACTTTTTTACTACGACCCTTCTCTCTTGTATGAAGAAAAGGGATTTTCCTGTAGAAGGAAGAAAAGTGAAATTCCTGTAGAATGGAGGAAAGTGATCTTCTGTATTGGTTTGAGGAGACGTTGATGCTACATACTCTTACCATTCTTTGACGTGGGTAATATTAGCCAGCCTGAAAACATCTACAGTCTTCTGAAAGAGTTTCCATGAGGCAGTTTTTAAAAGCACATTTTGAGATAAATTTGTCCATTTTTAATAGGATTGTGAAAAAAAGATTGATCCAGTGATGGATCACAATACTTGGCACTGGTGACAATGCACCAATCCATAAATGCACAGATCGATCTTTAAATAAAAAAAAAATGCACGCTTATATTCTTTTGGGTTATCAGTAAATCAAGGCGATTTTCAGTCCACTAGATGGTGCAAAGCAAACACCCAGTCAAGTGAAGTCATAGCTTGTCTCAGACATTTGCAGCCAGCTTTGAAAGTTTGGAAGCAGTTAGCTCAAAGTTAGCTCAAATGTCAGCCCTTTTTTGGATTTTATAACAAAGATGAAAGGAAAGACCTTGACATGACACACAACAAACAAAGTAGAACTGCACATAAAAAAGAAAACACACTCTAAACGCAGCAGGCCACACACATCTTGGAGCAGCATTAACAATGGCTAAGAAAAAGAGACACCAGCATGAAGCTTTTTCTCCGAGTGCCAAGTAAGTAGAGTTGCCAACTTTCTCACAGCCAAATAAGGGACAGGGGGTTTTAACTATTGCTGGGTGTCACAATGTTGTAGACATTAGTGTTGTCAGAAAACTGGGATTTTTTTTTTATCTTGAAAATTCCTGAAAAAATACTGGTGTTCAGTGCCATGTGTGATGCAACTTTGAGCTAGAAAACACAACTGCTCTGCAAAAAGTCAAATATAAGTAAAATGAAATAAATTAAGGCTGTTTATGCATTTTTTAAATTTATTTATTTATTTTTTTGTCTGACAAGCTATTTATCCTTGCTGTGCAGTTTATATGTTAGAAAATTTTATATGCTTTCCAATAGTTTTAACTTGTTTTGCACAATTTGATAAGTCAAATTTTCTTGCTCTGTTGGAAGATAATTTTACTTAAAATAAACAAAAAATCTGGCAATAGATAGTTGTTTAAATTAAAATATATGTCTACAAAGTAAGATTAACTTGCTTAAACAAATAAAAACTTTTGTAAAGCAAATAAAATCTTATACAAAACTGCACAACCAAAAGAAATTCTTGTCTTGTCAAAATTATCTTGTGTGAGAAAAACAAGCATAAAGCCTGGATTGAGGATATTTTACTGAGATTTCCCTTTAAACAGTGTGACAGATACTGCCTTCAACATAAAATTCCATTCAGTTCAATTCAACTTTATTTATATAGCGCCATTTCACAACAGTCATCTCATAGCACTTTCAGCTATAGGGGAAACCCCCACAATTGCAGAAAGACTCCAGCAATCAGACGATCCCATGTGAGCAGCACTTGGTGACAGTAGAGAGGAAAAACTCCCTTTTAACAGTAAGAAACCCCCAGCAGAACCAGGCTCATGAAGGGGCAGTCATCTGCTGTGACTGGCTGGGGGGTGAGGGGATAGAGAAGATGAAAAGAACAGACATGTAGAGAGCAAACAGCGCGATGGGGACTCAATCTATGGGAGAGAACAAACAGACGTTAATGACCAGCAAAAATATTTCCTTGAGAGTGAAGAAAGGAATGAAGCCCAGTGCATTGTTGGAGGTCCCCTGGCTGTCTAAATCTATTAGCAGCATAACTAACGGAGGGCTCAGGGACGCATGATCCGTCCCTAATTATAGACTATATCAAAAAGGAAGGTTTTAACCCTATTCTTAAAAACAAAGATTGAGTCGGACTTCTGAATCCAGATTGGCAGCTGGTCCCACAGGAAAGGAGCTTGATAACTGAAGGCTCTGCCTCCCATTGTACTTTAGGAGAGTCTAGGTATTACATGTAATCCTGCATTTTGGGAGCGCAGTGCTCTGTTAGGATAATAGGGTAATATCAGATCTTTTAAATAAAAAGGGGCCTGATTATTTCAAGCTTTGTAAGTGAGAAGAAGGATTTTAAACTTAATTCTAAATCCTATGAGAAGCCAGTGAAGGGAGGCCAGAACCAGAGAGCTATGATCTCTCTTTCTAGTACCTGTTAAAACTCTTGCTGCAGCATTTTGGATCAACTGAAGACTTTTTAAAGATGTTTTAGGACAACCTGATAATAAAGAGTTACAATAATCTAATCTAGAGCTAGCAAAAACGTGGATCAGCTTCTCAACATCACTCTGAGACAAGATGCTCCTAATCTTGGTAATATTATGCAAATGATAGAAGGCAGTCTTAGAAACAACTTTAACTCTTTGAGTGTGTTTGTCGCCAAAGTGCAACATAACCCCTAGTGGTCAAGAGTGGTAAATATTTTTTGTCAGTAAAATAGTTCAGATTTCCAAGGCTATAAAGTGGTAAGAGATAATGGCTTACTGTCAATTAGAAAGATGTAAAATAAGATCCAAAGTTTCAGATTGGAATAAATTTACACATCTAATTTGCATAATGTTGCGGCACCTCTTTAAATTCCCTAACTCAGTCAAAACTGGACTTTGGGCGTATTTACACAAAGAATGGTTCAGTCTTTTGACACCGTTTTTTGTACAGAGGTACCTCACCATCTTATCTTCAAAGTATATGAACAAGAAATCGGTACAATATTAAAAAAAACACAAAAAAACTGAAAATTTTCTCTTACTTTTGACAAAGGGGGGCTTGCTGGCTGGCGTGGTTGCTGTGTTTTCACCCATCATGGTTGTTATTTTGTGTTCAGTCGGTCATTTAAAGTCTCTACCACATCTACAAAGACATGATTATCCCACATAAATTTTGGTTGTATCCCACAGCTATTTTCCACTTCCAAAGCCAATAAAAGTGACGATGACCATTCGCGAACGTATTAGCTTTCTGGACTAAAATGCTAAAAACAGGAAAAGGAAATGAGGAGTTCTTCTTCTTTGGTGTATTACGTGGCAAATACACTAAAGGGGCACGCAAATTCACACACTCAAAGGGTTGATATGTGAATTAAAAAACAGATCTTGATTAAAAAAAAATAACTCCAAGGTCCCTCACAGAACTATTAACTCTTTTTAAGTCTTGATTTTATGGACATAAAAACCGCCCTCACTGTCTATGTCGCAGTTCTGCACCTGTCATATGTTGTGTCATGTGATGTAATAAAAATCCCCAGTTGTAACTAAGTATTCCACTTCACAAGGTGGCAGACACGTATAACTTACTGCTCTTGCCTTGGAGGACTAATGGCTCCCAATTTACCACCCAAAAACCTCACTTATTGGACACCACAGAAGAAGAGTTTGTAAACAAATGTTGATGTTTGCCATCGCAACATGGGGGAGGCATTTGTTCCCAAATTTGAAAACTATGATTCCAAAAAGAGATTATTTAGCTTATGAAGGTAAATAGCTACATTTTGTTATAACAGAGGGTGGCCAAAGCTGGTTAATTTTCACCTGTCATTGACCCCAGCACCATGTGACTGAACAGAACAATCACGCCAGTTCCATGTTGTCATATAAGATAAATTGCGGCATAATAAAAGCAAAATTGAGGTGGAATAATCATAAGAGTTGCTGGATGCTGGATGTGGGAGAGAAAGCAGAAATGAAAGAGAGAAGACAAAATAATGACCAGGATGGAAGAAAATGGTTGAAGCGAGCTGCCTGGCCAGTGGTAAGTGACAAATTTCTTTGTTTGTTTACATTGTACTGATTTTCTGGTTCATATACTTTAAAGATAAGACAACAAAAAATCCAAAATTAAAAACGGTGATAAAAAAAACAAAACCATCCTTTGTTTAAATATGTCCAAAGTCCGCTTTTGACTGAAAGTTATGTAATTTGATATGGCTGCCATTAAAGTCCCCTACTATAATTATGCTATCTGATTTCAGCACTAAATCCGCTAAGAATTTTGCAAATTTGGATAAAAACTCTGAGTAGGCTGAGGGAGGATGATAAACTATGGCAAATAAAATTGGGTTTAACCTAAGATTGCTAATATGCCAAATACTGAGGACAAGACCCTCAAAGGAAAAACAACATGTTTTTTGCTTTATATTAACTAGTAATTTGGAATGGTAAATTGTTGCTACTCTTCCTCCACAACCAGAAATTCTGGGATTTTGACAGTTTAAATAACCAGAGGGAGTGAATTCATTTAAACCAACATAATCCCCTCGCCCTAACCAAGTCTCTGTAAAGGATATTAAAACAATCTGATGAACAATTAACAGATCATGGACTAGCAGACTTGGGAGTTAGAGACCTAATATTTAACAAACCACATTTAATTTTTAAATTATGAAGAGGAGCTGGAGGCCAAATCATTAAATTTAGAGGCTTCATGTTTAGTTTGAGTTTTACCAACTTTTTGTTGAATCACTTTGGAATGCTTATACATTATATTTTTATTTACTTTGGAGGGAGCAGACAGTGATTCTCTGATGGGGAAGACAGGGGCTAAGTTGAGGGGTAGCGGATGAAGAGGAGCTGCAGAGAGGGGTGTAAGACTGCAACTCTGCTTCCTGGTCCCAACTCTGAGTGGTCAAGGTTTTGGAAATTTGGATAAAATTGATGCCAGATTGTTAGATAAATGAGACGCACCATCCAAAGTGGGATGCACGCTGTCTCGTCTAATAAGACCAGGTTTTCCCCAAAATGAGCTACAATTGTCAATGTAGCCCACGTTGTGTGCAGGACTCCACACAGACAGCCAGCGGTTGAAGGATGACGAGCAGCTAAACATGTCATCACTGGTCAGATTGGGGAGGGGCCCAGAGAATACTACAGAGGCAGACAGTGTTTTGGCAAAGTCACACACTGATTCCACACTAAGTTTTGTAACTTGCGACTGCCGGAGTCGGATGTTGTTAATGCTGCAGTGGAGAACAATTGTGGAGTATTTACAGTTACCTTTAACCAGCATTTTCAAATTTGACTCGATGTCACCTGCTCTGGCCCCAGGAATGCATTTGACTATGGCCGCTGGAGTCTCTAGGTTCACGTTTCTGACTACAGAGTCGCCAATGATCAGAGTTTTGACCTCAGCAGGTGTGTCGCTGAGCAGGGACAATCGATTAGAAGCATGAACAGGTTGGTGGTGAACCAGGAGCTTGCGACTATGCTTCCTTCTCACCGTCACCCACCCATTCTCTCCTGGCTGCTCAGGAGAGGTAGAAGCCAGACTACAGCTAAAAGGCTGCCCTAAGCTAGGGAGCTCTGCTGCAGCTAAGGGGTGTCTGTCATTATTAACTGGCACTGATGGTGTTTCAATGCAGCGGAGCTGGGATTCCAAATCACACAACCTCGCCTTGAGTGCCTCAAAAAGACAACATTTATTACATTTACCATTATCACTGAAAGTGGCAGAGGTGTCGCTAAACATCTGACACAGGGAGCACACCAGAGGAGAAGGGGAAGGAGAGCTAGTAGCCATAGCTAGTGGCTAACCCGAAGGGAACACAAACACTGATGAAAGGTGAACAGAAGGCTTAAGAGGGTGATTAGGTGACACTGAGTCAGCACACAGGTGCAAGAGGCTTGATAAACAGAAGTGAGTGGTGACGATGGATGGAAAAAAGTGATTAAAATAAAATTCAAGGCAATAATTCTCAAGAGAGTGAGGAGAGCTAACCACAAACCACAAAGAAAGCCAGCAACACAGGAAGTGATGATATGCTACCACAGCCCATTTGTTACAAAAGACTGAAAAGATGACTGAAAAGATAATTCACCCCATGTGCGAGGTGCAGCAACAAAGAGACAATCAAACTGTACACACGTTTGAATATTTTATTAAACAGCAAAATCCGAACTGCTACAGAACAGTCACTCGCCAGAGGAAAGAGCCTGTGGAGAGAGAATGAGAGCTGTGAGCAGAGGAATGGAGTAAGGGAAAATGGGCGAGCCAAATTACCACTTATGTGGGCTCCGAGGGAGCGCCAGCAGGACTCCAGCAGGGAATAGACGAACCAGCAGGGTAGGGGATAGCTGGTGGAGCCTGACTGGGTGGAGGTTACCGTCATGGAGGATGAAGTGGCAGGAGAGCACGCGCAGCCCTCAGTGACACATCCGCACAGTGGAAGCAACCTGCACAAGGGAAAAAAAGCACACAGGTTAATAATTTCTTTCACAAGTGTAGCGTTGACTTGCTGTCTTTTAGCGGCAGTATACCCAGATGAGCCAGCGTTGAAACACTGAAGGATGTCTCCTTAAGTACGCTGGCTGATTAGAGGGCACAGGTGTGTCCTCTCCCTCAGGTGTGATGATGAGCTGAGGAGAGATGAACGGGAGGCAGAGGGAGCGCTCTTGCTGCCCATGACAGCCCCCCCCCCCCTCTAGGAATGCCTCCTAGCGATCCACAAGGTTTGTTGGGATGAGCTTGATGGTAGGACCAGAGCGTCTCTTTATCCAAGTTTCGGGACATAGGAACCCAGGACCCTTCCTCCGGGCCATAGCCCTCCCAATCAACCAAATACTGGAGACCCCGTCCCCGACGATGAACATCCAAGATCCGGTGGACCGTGTGGGTGAGGTGGCCGTCGATGATCCAGGGAGAAGGAGGTGGCTTGGGGGGGGGGGGGACAGAGAGGACTGACCGGGAGGGGCTTGATGTTCAAGACGTGAAGGGTCGGGTTCACCCGCAGGGCTGATGGGAGTCTAAGCCGAACTGAGGCGTCGTTGACAATGCTGGAGATTGGAAAGGGCCCGATGAAGCGCAGAGACAGCTTCTTCGAAGTAGTCTTCAGTGGCACCCGACTGGCCGCCAACAAGACCTGCTGCCCCACAGTTTACTTTGGTGCGGGCATCCGTCGCTTGTACACTGCAGCCTGGTTGCACTCCACAGAGTGGGTGAGGGCGACATGTGTGGATCTCCAGCTGCACCTAAAGTGGTGAGCATGAGCCTCCACGGAGGGAACCGCGACCTCCTTCTCAGTCATGGGTAGAAGTGGAGGAGTGTAACCCAATGAAGCTTAAAAAGGAATAAGACCAGTTGCCATGGAAATAGCCGAGTTCATAGAGTATTCCACCCAGGTCAGGTGTGAGCTCCACAAAGAAGGGTGCTCGGCTGCCACGCATCACAGGGTGGCCTCCAAGGACTGATTGGCGCGCTCTTCCTGCCCCTTGCTCTGGGAGTGGGTCCCAGAGGAGAGGCTCACCGTCATCGCCTGGGTGTGGCAGAAGGCCCCCCAGACCTGTGATGTAAACTGCGGGCCCCGGTCAGACACGATGTCCACAGGGATGCCATGGAGTTGGATCACATGATCAGTCAGAAGGACGGTCGTCTCCAAGGGCGAGGGGAGTTTGGGAAGTGCCATCAAGTGGACAGCCTTGGATAAGTGGTCCATGATGGTCAGAATCACTGATTTACCATGATAGTGGGGAAGTCCAGTGACAAAGTCCACGGCAATATGAGACCATGGCCGACTGGGAACGGGAAGGGGATGGAGGAGTCCAGACAGGGGGGAGGAATCAGACTTGCCCCGGACGAAGGTCTGACAGGCCCACACGTACTCCTGCACGTCCCGCCCCAGCATGGGCCACCAGAACACCCGCCGAACCAGATCTGTAGTGCGGGTGATTCCAGGATGACAGGCAAAGCGGCTGGTGTGACCCCGCTGGATGACCTCACTGCGGAGGGCAGCGGGGACGTACAGGTGGTTCCAGGGGCACCCTGCTGGCACAGGCTCCCGAGACTGGGCCTGATGGACCCTCTGCTCGATATCCCACATAAGGGCGCCAAGGACGCATAAAGGGGGGAGAATGGATTGGGGGTGGGAAGGGAGTGCTACCTTCTTGGAATCAAACTGGCGCGATAGCGGGTCTGGTTTGGTATTCCGACAGCCAGGCCAGTAGGTGATGGTGAAATTAAATCGCTGGAAAAACAAAGCCCAGCAAGCCTGCCTAGCATTATGTCGGCGGGCCGACTGCAAGTACTCGAGGTTCTTGTGGTCGGTCCACCCGACAATGGGGTGAATAGCCCCCTCTAACCAATGTCTCTATTCCTCTAGTGCCAATTTAATGGCAATCAGCTCTCTGTCCCCAACGTCGTGATTCCTCTCGGCCGGCGTAAACCGACAAGAGAAATATGTGCATGGATGGAGCTTCTGATCAGAGGATGCGCACTGTGAGAGAACAGCACCCAGTCCCGAATAAAACGCATTCACCTCAAGGACAAACTGGAGCTGTGTTTCGACCTGAGCCAAGATAGGTGTTTCAGCGATCGGGCCTTTTAATTTGGAAAAGGCCTGTTCCGCTGCCTCGGTCCACCATAAAGGGACCTTAACAGAGGTCAGCTGCGTTACGGGCAGTGCTACCCCACTATAGTTCCTGATGAACCTGCGATAAAAATTTGCAAACCCGAGGAAGCGTTGAAGCTCCCTGTGAGAGTGGGGTGTCGGCCAATCGAGCACTGCCCTCACCTTGGCCAGGTCTGCAATCAGTCTCCCTTCAGCCACTATGAAACCCAAGAAAGAAGTAGATGTTGCGGAGAACTCACACTTCTCGGCCTTAATGTTGAGCTGGTTCTCCAGGAGCCATTGTAAAACGGCCCTCACATGGAACTCTTGTCCCTCTGGCAAGTGGGAGAAAATTAAAATGTCATCCAAATAGACGAACACAAATTGATAGAGCATGTCGCGGAAAACGTCGTTAATCAACTGTTGAAAGACAGCGGGGGAGTTGGTGAGCCTAAACGGCATCACCAAATACTCAAATTGCCCCAGGTGTGTTTTAAATGCTGTCTTCCACTTGTCCCCCTCACAAATGCGAATGAGATGGTACGCATTGCGTAAGTCTAATTTGGTAAACACCCGTGAGCACCGAAGAATCAGAATCAGAATCAGAATCAGAATCAGGTTTATTGCCATTGTTCATGTAGTACACAAACTAGGAATTTGTCTCGGTACAATGCTGCAACATTAAACATGATAAGATAAAAGAAATAAACTATACATGTAATAAAGTGTAGGATAAGATTAAGTGATACTGGTCAACAGTTAAAATATATTAGCCAGCAGCAGATACTGTGGAGAACTATATAGTGCAGTCGGTAATGCAGGAAGAAAACAGTGATGATTGACATGAGTCTGGTTGAGCTGCTGTACATGGTGCACGAGAGTCAATAAGTCACTTAGTGTTCAGCAGTCTGATGGCAGAGGGGAAGAAGCTGTTCATGTGACGGGAGGTTTTAGTCTGGATGGACCGAAGTCTTCTACCAGAGGGGAGGGGGGCAAACAGTACGTGACCAGGGTGTGAGGGATCGGCTATGATCCGGCCAGCACGCCTCCGGGTCCTGGAGATGTACAGATCCAGGAGAGATGGGAGCTTGCAGCCGATCACCTTCTCAGCAGTGCGCACGACGCGCTGCAGCCTTAGTCTGTCCCTGGCAGTGGCTCCTGCGTACCACACGGTTATGGAGGTGGTGAGGATGGACTCGATGATGGCTGTGTAGAACTGCACTAACATCTTGGTGGGTAGCTTGAGCTTCCTTAGCTGCCGCAGGAAGAACATCCTCTGCTGGGCTTTTTTGATGAGTGAGCTGATGGTCGGCTCCCATTTGAGGTCCCTGGTGATGGTAGTGCCTAGGAAGCGGAAGGAATCAGCAGTGTTGATGGGAGAGCCTGAGAGGGTGAGGGGGGGCAGAGGAGTAGTGACTTTCCTGAAGTCTACAATCATCTCCACTGTCTTCAGAGCGTTCAGCTGCAGGTTGTTATTGCTGCACCAGGACGCCAGCTGGGCCACCTCTCTCCTGTAGGCGGACTCGTCGCCGTTGGAGATGAGCCCGATGAGGGTGGTGTCGTCCGCAAACTTGATCAACTTGACAGACTGGTGGCTGGAGGTGCAGGAGTTGGTGTAAAGGGAGAAGAGTAGGGGGGAAAGTACATAGCCCTGGGGTGATCCGGTGCTGATGCTAGTATAGTCTGAGACAGTCTTTCCCAGCCGCACATGCTGCCTCCGGTCCGTCAGGAAGTCGATGATCCACCTGCAGAGGGAGTCAGGCACGTTGAGCAGGGACAGCTTGTCCCGGAGCAGAGCGGGGCGGATGGTGTTGAATGCGGAGCTGAAGTCCACAAACAGGATCCTGGCGTAGGTTCCCGGGGAGTCCAGGTGCTGCAGGATGGAGTGGAGGGCCAGGTTGACTGCGTCGTCTACAGACCTGTTGGCTCGGTAGGCAAACTGCAGCGGGTCCAGGAGAGGGGTGGTGATGGACTTGAGGTGGGACAGGACCAGGCGCTCAAAGGACTTCATGACTACAGAGGTGAGCGCTACAGGTCTGTAGTCATTAAGTCTAGTGATCCGTGGCTTCTTGGGGACAGGGATGATGGTGGAGGATTTGAGGCAGGACGGCACGTGGCATAACTTAAGGGAGGTGTTAAAAATGTCTGTGAAGACAGGAGCCAGCTGTTTCGCACAGAGTCTCAGGGTGGAGGGAGACACGCCGTCTGGGCCGGGGGCCTTGCGCGGGTTCAGTCTGGAGAACTGTTTGAGCACATCCTTCTCACTGATGATAAGGGGAGGGGGGGAGGAGGGGGGGGGTGCCTTAAATGAAGTAGGGAATGTGGAGGCTGTGGAGCTGGAGGGAGGGGGGGAGTTGGACACAGATGACGAGGTGTCAAAACGGGCATAGTGTTGGGACAGTCTTTGACAAAGGGCTTTGTCATCCTGACCTTTAGGAGCCTTAGGTCGATAGTTGGTGATTTGCCTCAGTCCTCTCCACACGGAAGCCGAATCATTAGCAGTGAACTGCTGCTGGAGTCTCTCTGAATACACAGATTTAGCCCTCTTCAGCTCTCTGTTAAACCGGTATTTAACCTCCCTGTAGCAGTCCCTGTCTCCACTTTTCAGCGCTGCTTCCTTCTCCTTCCTGATCTGTCTGAGCTTAGCTGTGAACCAGGGTTTGTCATTAGAGTAACTCACCCTGGTGCGTGATGGAAGAATGTTCTCTTCACAAAAGTGGATATATGAGTTCACAGTGTCCGTGTACTCATCCAGATCATGCGTGGCTCCTTTAAACATGCCCCAGTCAGATATTTCCATGCACGTTTCCAGCTTATCCTCAGCATCACTGGTCCGTATCTTCGTAGTGCTCACAACAGGTTTAGTGAGCTTCAATCTCTGTCTGTATGTGGGAATGAGGTGAACCATCACGTGATCAGATAATCCCAGTGCAGCTCGAGGGACAGCGCGATATGCGTCTTTCACTGTGGTGTAACAGTGATCCAGTGTGTTTAATCCTCTGGTGGGGCATTTAATAAACTGTTTGTAGCGGGGGAGATCGTGACTCAGATTGCACTGATTAAAGTCGCCAGCCACAATAATCAGCGAGTCTGGAAAAATCCGCTCTGTGTGTTGAATGTGATCCGCGAGCACGCGCTGAGCTTCGCACGTGTCCGCGTCGGGAGGGGCGTACACAGCGATCATTATAAAAGAAGCAAACTCCCGCGGGGAATAAAAAGGCTTGCAATTGATAACAAGAAATTCCAAGGCAGGAGAACAGTGTTTGGAAATTACCGTTACATCAGAGCACCAGCTGCAGTTGATGTAGAAGCAGACTCCGCCTCCTGTGGTCTTGCCGGAAAGCTCTGTGTCACGATCAGCACGGAAGAGCTGAAAGCCGTCGAGGCGCAGCGCGCTGTCCGGTATATTTTCCCGGAGCCAGGTCTCAGTAAAGCAGAGGACAGCTGAGGAGGCGAGGTCCTTAAAACGCATCAGCAGTCTCAGTTCATCTACCTTGTTAGAGAGAGAGTTGGTATTGGACAGAAATATGCCAGGCAGCGCCGTTCGCGAGCCTCTCCTGCGAAGCCGCACGAGAGCGCCCGCTCGTCTACCTCTCTTTCGCCGTCTCACTTTCCGAGCCAAACAATAAACCAGATCGGCGGCAGGGGCTAGAAAAACTGGGAGGAGGTCCGTGGGGGTGAAAGTCCTGATATTTAGAAGTTCTTCACGGGTATAAGTGCAAGCAGACACACAATTGACAAACAAAAACAAACAAAGAGCGCAGCGAAGCACCATGTCGACCGCTGTGGGCGCCATCTTGGTCATATTGGCCATAAGGAGCTTGAACATGGAATTCATCAAGGGCAGAGGATATTTGTCCTTAACTGTTATGGCGTTGAGCTCATGGTAATCGATACTTGGGCGCAGCGAGCCATCCTTCTTGCCAACAAAGAAGAACCCGGCCCCAAGAGGGGCCGAAGATGGCCGAATAAAGCCGGTGTTCAGCAACTCTTTAACATACTTCTCCATAGCCTCCCTCTCCAGCCCAGAAATACTGTAGAGCTGGTGGGACAGCAGCCTCACCCCCTGGATGAGATCCACAGCACAGTCATAAGAGCAATGAGGTGGAAGCGACAGCACTCTTGACTTGCTGAAGACCTCCCCTAAATCATGATAAACCCGGGGAACGAGGCTGAGGTCCGGCGGCTCGACCGGAAGAGATGGAGCACATTCAGCTGAACTTAAACAATTGCCCAAACAGAACGGGCTCCTGGAGGAGATGGAATTACCTCCCCAGTTTATTATGCGGCTGTGCCTCCGGAGCCACGGATACCCTAGAATCACCGGGAATGAAGAATTTGGGAGAACTAGGAACACGAGTTCCTCCCGATGATTCCCGGACAAGAGGATGGCGACCTGCCTCGTGCATTCGGTGATAACCACAACCTCACGGCTGGATATGGTGGTAACACGTTGATGATGGGGAAATTTAAGAGTGGGAATACCGAGATCCCGGATGAGCCAGGCCGACAAGAAATTGCCCTCTGCCCCTGAATCAACTAAAGCCAAGACCCTCCTCTCGACCCCCAGCAATTGCACGAGGGCCGGAATAGAGAAATTGCCGGGGGGAGTCAACTTGGTTCTGCCCACCAGACCCCCCACGGTTACTGACGGGCCACGTCTTTTGGCCGCTGGGGGCACTCGTCCCCACTGTGCTTCAGTGAGCCACGGTACGAGCAGGCGCCAGTCCTCCTCCTTCGCTGATACTCATCATCGGTTAATTGAAACCGACTGAGGTCCATTGGCTCGGGAGGAGGACTGCTCCCCCCCCCCCCCCAGTGTGTCAGTTCACGCAGCGGGAACCCGCTCAGCGGACGAGCAGGAGGAGGCCTATTGCTCCTTTGCGCGTTCACGATAGCGGTTTTCCAACCCCACAGCCTGATCAATGACACTATCGAGTGTTTCAGGAATGGCATAAACCGCCAGGTCATCGCGGAGATGGGAGTTTAACCCGTGAAGGATTGAGCTGCGTAACACAACTTCATTCCACCCGGAGTCTGCCGCTTTGACCCAAAACTCCACAAAGAACTCAGCCACAGACCAAGCCCCCTGGTGGAGAGTCATCAGGCAGCTCATTTTGTTCCTGTGACTCTCGGTCAATTCAATTCAATTCAACTTTATTTATATAGCGCCATTTCACAACAACAGTCATCTCATAGCACTATCAACTGTAGGGGGGAACCCCCACAGTTGCAGAAAGACCCCAGCAATCAGGCGATCCCCTGTGAGCAAGCACTTGGTGACGGTGGAGAGGAAAAACTCCCTTTTAAAAGGAAGAAACCTCCAGCAGAACCAGGCTCAGGGAGGGGCAGTCATCTGCTGCGACTGGCTGGGGGGTGAGGGGATAGAGAAGAAGAAAAGAACAGACATGTAGAGAGCAAACAGCACGATGGGGACTCAATCTATGGGAGAGAACAAACAAATGTTAATGACCAGCAAAAAAAATATTTCATAGAGAGTGAGGAAAGGAGTGAGGCCCAGTGCATTACTGGAGGTCCCCCGGCTGACTAAACCTATTAGCAGCATAACTAAGGGGGGGTTCAGAAACACATGATCCCTCCCTAATTGTAGGCTATATCAAAAAGGTAGGTTTTAGCCCTATTCTTAAAAACAGAGATCGAGTCTGACTCCCAAATCCAGATTGGCAGCTGATTCCACAGGAGAGGAGCTTGATAACTGAAGGCTCTGCCTCCCATTGTACTTTTGGAGATTCTAGGTATTACAAGTAATCCTGCATTTTGGGAGCGTAGTGCTCTGTTAGGATAATACGGTAGTATCAGATCTTTTAAATAAAAAGGAGCCTGATTGTTTAGAGCTTTGTAAGTAAGAAGAAGGATTTTAAACTTAATTCTAAACTCTATGGGAAGCCAATGAAGGGAGGCCAGAACCGGAGAGATATGAGCTCTCTTTCTAGTACCTGTTAAAACTCTTGCTGCAGCATTTTGGATCAGCTGAAGACTTTTTAAAGATGTTTTAGGACAGCCTAATAATAAAGAATTACAATAATCTAATCTCAAGCTAACAAAAGCGTGGATCAGCTTCTCAGCATCACTCTGAGACAAGATGCTCCTAATCTTGGCAATATTACACAAATGATAGAAGGCAGTCTTAGAAACAAATTTAATATGTGAATTGAAGGACAAATCCTGATCAAAAATAATTCCAAGGTTCCTCACAGAGCTATTAAGAGAAAAACTAACCGCATCCAAACTGAAAGTTTGATTTGGAAAGGAATTTCTAAGGTTTTTTGGACCAACAAGAATGACTTCAGTCTTATCTGAATTTAATAGCAGGAAATTACAAGTCATCCAAGCTTTGATTTCCTTAAGACAGGCTTCTAACTTGGCTAATTGATTACTATCATCTGGCTTCATTGACAGGTATAATTGTGTGTCATCTGCATAACATTGAAAATGTATACAGTGCTTTCTAATAATGTTGCCTAACGGAAGCATATATAAACTAAAAAGAGTAGGGCCTAGCACAGATCCCTGTGGAACTCCATGACTAAGCTTTGAGTTGAAAGAAAACTCATTATTTACATGAACAAACTGGAACCTATCAGATAAATAAGATCTAAACCATTGCAACGAAGTTCCATTAAGTCCAACATAGTGTTTTAATCTATCAAGTAGAATATTATGATCGATAATATCAAAAGCTGCACTAAGGTCTAAAAGGACAAGTACAGAAACTAGTCCATTATCAGATGCAATGAGGAGGTCGTTAGTGACCTTCGCTAAGGCCGTTTCAGTACTATGATGGATTCTAAACCAGTACTATCCATCATAGTACCATCATTTCAGTACTATGATGGATTCTAAACTCGGTGTGGTCAAACACGCAACAAAAAACGGCCACAAATTGATCAAACATGTAACTATGGTCCTCCAGACTGTCTGATGTGACCCGAGCCCAACTGAGGGCTCGGTGCCACAACAGTAAGGTGAAATATTGAATCTTAGCGACATCCGTCGGGTACTCCCCCTAGACCTGCTCCAAATACATCCGTACCTGGTGTAAAATGGCTGGGTGTGTTTATATTTATATATCTATATATTTATTCCATCTAGCTACAATGCTCAGCACTGGGTGTGTTTATATTTATATATCTATATATTTATTCCATCTAGCTACAATGCTCCGCACTGTGTTTTTATATATCTACATATTATTCCATCTAGCTACATTGCTCCGCACTGTGTGTGTTTATATACTTGCATATTTATTCCACCTAGCTGCAATGCTCCGTACTGTGGGTGTTTATATATCTACATATTTATTCCATCTAGCTACAATGCTCTGCACTGTGTGTTCATATATTCATATATTTATTCCATCCAGCTACAATGCTCTGCACTGTGTGTCTGTGTGTGTGTGTGTATATATATATATTTTATAGTAATATGTACATATGTATATTAGCTGCTCTTGCTTGCTTGTTTTTTTTTTGTTTTTTTTTGTTTTTTTTCTTGCCTTCTGATTGTTGCTCTGAGTGTTGCTATCCCTGTGCTGTTGCAATCCTGGAATTTCCCCGTTTTGGGACTAATAAAGGCTTATCTTATCTTATCTTATCTTATCTTATCTTATCTTAAAATCTCCTTACATTTCCCCACCTCCCTCACGAATGAGGCAGGTGTGGGAACAGAGGTGGTACGGAGAACCGGAGGTTCAACAATAGGAGCAGGCTGAGGAGGAGGAGCCGGAGGAGCCGTCCCGGCCAAATGACGTGTGATGGTGTCCAGTTGCTGCATCATAGTTTGAAGCTGCTGGTTCATCACAGAGACCTGTTGCTCGGTCCCCTCTAAGTGATCCATAGCAGATTGTCCCCCTGTTTCACCTGCTGAGCCGAGGTTAAGGCTGGCTTGTTCTGTCATGACTGATAAGATAATTCAGCCCACGTGCAAGGTGCAGCAACAAAGAGACAAACAGTACACACGTTTGAATATTTTATTAAATAGCAAAATCCGCACTGCTGCAGAACAGTCACTTGCCAGAGGAAAGAGCCTGTGGAAAGAGAACGAGAGCTGTGAGCAGAGAAATGGAGTAAGGGAAAATGGTTGAGCCAAATTACCACTTATGTGGGCTCCGAGGGAGCACCGGCAGGACTCCAGCAGGGAATAGACGAACTAGCAGGGTAGGGAATAGCTGGTGGAGCCTGACCGGGTGGAGGTTACTGTTGTGGAGGATTAAGTGGCAGGAGAGCGTGCACAGCCCTCAGTGACACACCTGCACAATGGTAGCAACCTGCACAATGGAAAAAAGCACACAGGTTAATAATTTCTTTCACCAATGTAGCGTTGACTTGCTGTCTTTACTGGCAGTATACCCAGACGAGCCAGCATTGAATCACTGAAGGATGTCTCCTTAAGTACGCTGGCTGATGAGAGGGCACAGGTGTGTCCTCTCCCTCAGTTGTGATGATAAGCTGAGGAGAGATGAACGTGAAGAGGGGGGACGCGCTCTTGCCGTCCATGACAGTTAAGTATTCCTAATGCAAACAATGTACAACATAGAAATGAGTGCTTGTACATTATTATTATCCTAAATTATAGAATGTATTTATAGATATGTATTGTATGTATTGTATTTATGTGTACATTGTATTTATTGAATAAAGTCATCATAATCAACAGCAGGAATGAAAAACCTGTATAGGTAGCTGGAAAGCACTGCAAATAGCATGTCTTACCTTTTTAGAAGTATTTTTTTTTCTTGCTTTTGTTAAAGAAAACTCCTTCATTATGTCCTTTAAGTAAAATAAATAAAATAATAGGCCTAATGGAAGATGTACGAGACTTAAAATTAACAATTCAGGAAAAAGACAAAAAAATTACGGACTTGGAGCGACGCGTCGAGGATCTTGAACAAGGTTCTCGTATGGATGACCTAGTTATAAGTGGACTAGACATCAAATATCAGTCATACGCTCATGCTACAACAGGACTGAGAGGTGAGGAGGCTCCCCTGAGTGAATCAGTCTCCCTAGAAAACCAGATGCTTCAGTTCCTTGGCAGTAAAGATATAAAGGTAGAAGCAAATGCAATTTCAGCCTGTTATGCTTTACCCAGGAAAGATAATAAAACAAAGAAATCAATTGTGATGCACTTTGTGAACAGAAGGGTAAAGAATTACATACTGAGGCAGGCCAGAAAGCTATGGGGAACACAAGTTTACCTAAATGAACACCTAACAAAAACTAATGCTGAAATAGCACAGCAAGCACGGATGCTAAGTCCAGCTCACAAATATCGTCATACTCTATGGATGCATGCTTGATCCTGTCTACTTTTTTACCAAGTTCAGTCCACTGTCCCATGCACAGCTGTCTGATGTAAGCAATCGTGGTCTTTCTTCTCCCTTTGCCCTTCTCCCCCAGGTGAGAGCTTTAATGGCCCACCTGTCTCCTCTGCAGTAATTAGCAGCCTCCTCCACTCGATGCTTCAGCTTAGAAAAATCCTTTACGCTTCGGGATTTTTGGAGCAATTCCTTTTCCCTAAGATCTTTTCCTCTCAATAATTTTATGAGTGCCACTTTCAAACTTTTTTCTGGACATTTTAACTGAGTTAATTACTTCTTACCTCTCACTGGTGCTTGCATAGTAACATGTCAAAACAATTCCTCTGATAGGCTCTTGTTACATGGTCCCCATGTGGGGCACTTGTTAATTAGACCAGTCAGCAGCCTCACATGAATATCAAGTGATGGACATAAAATTTGACCAGTTAACATCAATGTGATCTTTTTCATTGGCTCATGATAGGCCCTGATCCTTCGGTCCTCTGCGACTGGCTGGGGGGTGGGGGGATATTGAAGAAGAAAAGAATAGCGCGTCATGTAAACATTATGAGCATTTTTACCTCCCAAAACTTTTTAAGATAGTTACTTCACAGCTGTTTTTATATAATAATAACAATAATAATGCATTAGATTTATGTAGGACTTTTCCATAATAACACCCAATGAGATTGTTGCATTCGCTGAAGTTTGGCTGCTAAGCGTGGAGATGCCAGGCGAGCCTTCCCTCCTTTGTCCCAGCAAAGTGTCTGAATCCTCCAACTTCCTGAACATAATGCAGTCATCTCCCTGGAGTCATTTCTCACTAATGATGAAAGAGTGAATTCACACATGTTGTGATGGTAAAAGCCTGTGATGTCTTCAGAGGTGCAGCTTCCCGCTCGTTGTCACAGTGCATCTATAATAATCACGCTCTCTTCCTGACATCTGTCAACGTGAATTATGGATCTCAAGAAAAAGTTGTGAAAGTCACAATGCTTGTTGTGCAGCTTTGCTGTCCTACAAAGTCGGAGGTTTTCTGTGTCTGACACACATGTGGCTGAGAACACGCGCTCTTCGGGCAGAAAACCCTCGGCAGCTGCTTCCCCACCTTCAGCTAGCCAAGCTGACGGTGTGCAGTGATGGAAGGCTGCCACTGACCTGTTGACCTGAGAGAAAAACGGTAAAGATAAATTAATTGCATGTCTTCCGCCAGCTTGAATTGAAGTGATGTAATAATTATCATTCATCATGTAATGATTCAGAGGTGTGACAGACATGTGCAGATTTTCCCTGGGTGGTGCAGGTGAAGACGGTTGTCACTGGGAGCGTTCAGGGTGGCTTTGTGTCACTTCACAGCCGTGAAATTGCTCTGCGTTGTACTAATGGAACTCTGTGACATCTGAAGAGCCTGGGACAAGGTCAGACGCGGGCTCACCACCTCCAGAATTGATTTGACAATGCGTCATCCACATGGAGCAAATGTGTGTCACAAAATGCACGTCTCTTGATATTTTTGGATTATACATGTGGCGGCCATTTTCACCTGTGACAGAGGGGAAATGTATCCATCGCCCTTCTGATATTCAAATACAGCCTCAGCATCATAAATTTGACTTTAGTCTTTTATAAAATCAAATGTGTGTAGTCTACTGATTAATACTGACAGCTGGCAGTTTGCTTTTTCTTTCAAACTATTTTTCCTGGTGTGGCTGATGCGCTGTATCATGGCTGCGTTATTGCTGCGTGCAGCATAGATTGGTGTCGTGCACCTGATGGGACTGTGAAGCTGTCATGCAGCAGAACTCAGAATTAAGTCTGTAATGAAGACAGAAGAGCACAGGCATGTAGAACTTCTGGCAAAAACGAGTGACTCACCACTCCTGGATGATGTTCATCCAGTTGTTTAATTAAGAAAACAATAATAATCACAGTCGTGTCACTGAACTATTTTTATTTAAAATGCCAACCTTGTGGTTTTAAGGAATATTTAAAAACAAGCATGAAAGAAAGTGCCAGTATTCAATTATACTTTTTAAAAACATAGTTTGACAGAAGAATTTATCAACACAATGTACAGTATGGGCTTACATCCAACAATTACCGGACCTAGCAGAATCACGTCACACAGTGCCACACTAATAGATAACATATTCACAAACATTATGGAAAATAGTATCAGGAGTGGGCTTTTATTGAATGATATCAGTGACCACCTGCCGATTTTTGTTGTCTATCAATGTGATTATAGGAAGAAAAAGTATACCTAAAATATTAAATATAAAAGAATAAGAACCAAAGAATCTATGTATTTACTGACAAAGGAATTATTAATACAAG
Source organism: Pholidichthys leucotaenia (assembly GCA_020510985.1). NCBI lineage: Eukaryota > Metazoa > Chordata > Actinopteri > Cichliformes > Pholidichthyidae > Pholidichthys > Pholidichthys leucotaenia. The sequence goes on along the minus strand of CM035843.1, from coordinate 4,014,696 downwards.
ATTGGAAGATAGTTTATGATGAAAATGACATAAATAGAGCATATGATAAATTTTTACAAATATTTCAATCATTGTACAATAAAAACTGTCCTATAAAACAATACAGTGACAGACAACAACAAAAAAAATATTCCTTGGGTCACCAAGGGGTTAATAAATGCATGTAAAAAGAAGAATACATTATATAAACAATTCATTAAATGCAGTATGGTGGAAGCTGAGATCAAATATAAAAGATACAAAAATAAGCTTACTACTATAATGAGGACCTGTAAGAAAGAATATTACAACAGAATATTAGAGGATAACAAAAATAACTTAAGAGGAATATGGCAAGTACTCAATGGGATTATTAGTAATCGTCCTAAGTATGCAAATTATCCAGAATATTTTATCGAAAACGACAGTTTGATTAATAATATGGAAGATATTTATTAAGATAAGATAAGATTAAGATTTATTAAGATATTAAGATATAGATTTTTTTTTTTTTTTTTTTCTCTCGGCGCCACACGAGTAGGCTGCCTTTTGCAACAGCGGCTCGATTCCGAGTCTTTTTCCCTTCCTCTCTCTTTTGATCCGTCTTTTTTTTTCACCCCACTTATATCACGGACACACAGATCGCCCTAAATGTCTCCTGAGCCGGTGGACGGAGCCACTGTTTATAGCAGGATACAATACAGCAGAGAAGAGCTGCTAGCATTCAACCGCCACCCGGTCCCATTGGTAAAACTCGACATACCGAGAGAACTGAGGCGAAAACGCCGTGGCTGGAGTAAGGCGGAGGACAAAAAATATAAGGTACAGACCCTCCCTTCCATCTGTTGTCATGGGAAATGTACGGTCGATACTGGGAAAGTTAGATGAGCTAGCGGCTATCTCCCGTTATGATAGCACATACCGGGAGTGCTCTCTCCTTTTGTTTACTGAGACGTGGCTAACTGAACTAGCAGAAGATGCTAACATTGAGCTGGAGGGTTTTCACATGATACGAGCTGACCGAACACCAGACAGTGGCAAGGCTAGGGGCGGTGGAGTGATAATGTATGTTAACAACAACTGGTGTAGACCGGGACATATCACTGTTAAACAACGACACTGCAGCAAAGACATTGAGTTGCTAGCTGTTAGCATGAGGCCTACATATCTCCCGAGAGAACACTCACACGTGATCTGCATTGTTGTTTATGCAAATCTGACGGCGAACGCTGGGACAGCACGTGACGTCATCCATTCAGTAACCAGCAGGCTGCAGACAGAACACCCAGATGCTCTTCTCCTCATCTCAGGCGATTTCAACCATGTTTCACTATCTCCCATTCTACCCACGTTCACCCAGTATGTCACATGCCACACTAGAGACAATAAAACACTGGATTTATTCTACGCAAACATTAAGGAGGCGTACACCTCATCACAACTCCCCCCACTCGGGAGATCGGATCACAACTTGGTTCATCTCCGGCCGGTGTACAAACCCCTAGTGCACAGACAACCTCCGGCCATGCACACTGTGGAGTTATGGTCTGAGGAGACAATGGACACTCTAAAGGGCTGTTTTGAAGCCACCGCCTGGAAGCAGCTCTGCGATCCACATGGTGAGGACATCGATGGCCTCATTCACACCTTCACGGGCTACCTCAGCTTCTGTGTGGACAAATCCGTTCCCACCAAGACCATACGGCGTCACTCAAACAACAAACCCTGGATCAACCCTGAGATAAAAACACTTCTGAGAGAGAAGAAGAGGATCTTCAGGTCAGGGAACAGGGAGATGCTGAAGTCCGTACAGAGGGAGCTGAGGAGAAAGATCAGAGAAGGCAAGGACAGCTTCAGGAAGAAGATGGAGGACAAGCTGCAACAGAGCGACATCAGCGGGGTCTGGAGAAACCTCAAAACCATCTCGGGGCTCCAGAATACCTCCCCCCAGGCCACAGGGGGCAGGGAGTGGGCGAACAACCTGAATCTGTTTTTCAATAGATTTGACCAACCGTCCTCCCCCCTGACTGCACAACAACCACTGCTGCCTCTAAAGAAATCAAGTCCTGCTGCCCACTCCCCACTCCACCAACACCCCCCCACTCCCAACACACAGCCCCCCATCCTGACCCTGACCAGGACCCAGGTGAGGACGGAGCTGAGGAAGATCAAGGCGAGGAAGGCGCCGGGACCGGACGGCATCAGCGCAAAGCTCCTCAAGTCCTGTGCAGACCAGCTGTGTGGGATTGTGACGTATATCTTCAACATGAGCCTGAAACTGGGGAGGGTACCACAGCTGTGGAAAACATCTTGTGTGGTACCTGTACCAAAAACTTCCCACCCCAAAGACCTGAACAGCTACAGACCGGTGGCCTTGACGTCCCACTTGATGAAGACCCTGGAGAGACTGCTCCTTGCTCACCTCCGCCCCCTGGTGGAACCAGCGATGGATCCACTCCAGTTCGCCTACCAGCATGGCATTGGGGTGGAGGATGCGGTGATCTTCCTCCTTCACCGTTCTCTGTCCCACCTGGAGAAGCCCGGGAATATGGTGAGGATCATGTTCTTTGACTTCTCCAGTGCTTTCAACACCATCCAACCGATGATCCTGAAGGACAAGCTGCTGCGCGCAGGGGTGGACCAGCACCTGTCGTCATGGATCCTGGACTACCTCACGAACCGGCCTCAGTTTGTGAGAACCCGGGACTGTGTGTCCGACACGATCATCAGTAGCACGGGGGCCCCCCAGGGAACGGTGCTGGCTCCCTTCCTGTTCACTCTTTATACTGCGGACTTCTCACACAACACAACACACTGCCATCTACAGAAGTTCTCTGATGACTCTGCGATCGTTGGCCTCATCTCCAATGGAGATGAAGCTGAGTACAGAGGGCTTATCCAGGACTTCGTGGACTGGTGCCATCGGAACTGCCTCCAGATCAACGCGAGGAAAACTAAGGAGCTGGTGGTGGACTGCCACAGGCATGGGCAGCCCCTCACAGTACCAGTAAATATACAGGGAACAGACATCGAGATGGTGACATCCTATAAGTACCTGGGTGTTCATCTGAACAATAAACTAGACTGGTCACACAATACTGATGCACTCTACAAGAAGGGACAGCGCAGGCTGTTCCTGCTGAGGAGACTCAGGTCTTTTGGTGTACAAGGGGCGCTGCTGAAGTCATTCTATGACACGGTGGTGGCATCAGCCATCACTTTTGGAGTGGTCTGCTGGGGCAGTGGCATTACTGCAGCCGATAGGAAGAGACTGAACAAACTGATTAAGAAAGCTAGCTCTGTCCTGGGGCAGCGCCTTGATCCGATGGAGGAGATAGGAGAGAGAAGGATGGTGGCTAAACTGTCATCTCTGCTGGAGTCCGAGTTCCACCCTATGCAGGACATACTGAATGCACTGAGGAGCTCATTTAGCAGCAGACTACATCATCCCAGGTGCACAACCGAGAGGTTTCGTAGGTCCTTCCTACCAACGGCTGTCAGACTGTACAACCTAAGCAGGGCTGCTCGCAGAGATAGCAAAAAGACGTAACAAACTAATAGTTTTTTGAATGCAAAAGATGCAATAGACTTACACAATGGTCCCCTCCGGCATACAACTAGGAACATACCGGTCGCTATGGAGGGTGAGAATATGTATGGGCACATAATCATACCATGTAGGATAACTAAGTAGACGGTTATGCTGTTTCATTCCATCTAGCAACAATGCTCTGCACTGTGTGTGTTTATATATTTACATATTTATTCCATCTAGCTACAATGCTCTGCACTGTGTGTTCATATATTCATATATTTATTCCATCCAGCTACAATGCTCTGCACTGTGTGTCTGTGTATATATATATATTTTATAGTAATATGTACATATGTATATTAGCTGCTCTTGCTTGCTTGTTTTTTTCTTGCCTTCTGATTGTTGCTCTGAGTGTTGCTATCCCTGTGCTGTTGCAATCCTGGAATTTCCCCGTTGTGGGACTAATAAAGGCTTATCTTATCTTATCTTATCTTAAGATGTGGTCAGTGGTTTCAATAAATTTTTTGTAAACGTTGGTCCTGAATTAGCAAAATCAATAGTGACTCCAGAAACAAACCACAGTGGGTCTGTGAATGAAATAGAGGATAGAAACCCAAACACAATCTTTTTGGGTGCAGTTACTGAAAAGGAAATTATCGAGACTGTGAGTAAATTTAAGAACAAAAAATCAACGGACTGGAATGAAATTGACATGACAATAGTGAAAAAAGTAATTAAAGGAATTGTTAAGCCACTTACCCACATCTGTAACCTGTCATTTCAAACTGGTACATTTCCAGACAAAATGAAAATAGCAAAAGTAATACCTCTTTACAAAACAGGAGACAGTCATTGTTTCACAAATTACAGGCCAGTCTCTTTACTCTCACAATTCTCCAAAATACTTGAAAAAATCTTCACTAAGAGACTGGATGATTTCATTGAAAAACACAACCTCCTTACAGACAGCCAGTATGGTTTTAGAGCAGATAAATCTACATCTTTGGCACTGATCAAACTTATAGAAGAAATTACTAGTTGTATAGACAAAAAAAAGGTTGCTGTAGGAGTATTTATAGACTTAAAGAAAGCTTTTGACACCATTGACCACAGAATACTACTAAGGAAACTGTAAAGGTATGGGATAAGAGGGGTAGGACTGAGTTGGGTGGAAAGTTATTTAAGTAACAGACAACAATTTGTACAAATTGGAGAGCACAAATCACTCCTTCATGGACATCACTTGTGGTGTGCCCCAGGGGTCAGTTTTGGGATCCAAACTCTTTATCTTGTATATAAATGACATATGCCAAGTATCAAAAATTCTGAAATTTATTTTGTTTGCGGATGACACAAATATCCTTTGCACTGGTGAGAACTTGCAGCAGGTTTTAGAGGTGGTCACAACTGAACTGGAAAAATCAACGCAGTAGTTCAACAAAAATAAATTAAAAAAAACAAATCTAAAAAAAAACAAAGATTATGTTGTTTGGAAATTATAAAATAAATCATGAAATAATGGTAATGATAGATGATACCAGAATAGAAACAGTACAGGAAAATAAGTTTCTGGGGGTGACGCTAGACAATAAAATCTGCTGGAAACCTCACATCAGTCACATCCGGGCTAAATTAGCAAAATGTATAGGCATACTGGGGAAGACAAGACACATCTTGGACTATTTCAAAAATCTTAGAAAGAGTTGTTGCTACGCAATTATTTGACCACCTGCAGGGAAATGGTTTATTTGAGGAGTTTCAATCTGGGTTTAGAATCCATCATAGCACTGAAACAGCCTTAGCGAAGGTCACTAACGACCTCCTCATTGCATCTGATAATGGACTAGTTTCTGTACTTGTCCTTTTAGATCTTAGTGCAGCTTTTGATACTATTGATCATAATATTCTACTTGATAGATTAGAACACTATGTTGGACTTAATGGAACTTCGTTGCAGTGGTTTAGATCTTATTTATCTGATAGGTTCCAGTTTGTTCATGTAAATGATGAGTTTTCTCTCAGCTCAAAGCTTAGTCATGGAGTTCCACAGGGATCTGTGCTTGGCCCTACTCTTTTTAGTTTATATATGCTTCCGTTAGGCAACATTATTAGAAAGCACTGTATACATTTTCACTGTTATGCAGATGACACACAATTATACCTGTCAATGAAGCCAGATGATACTAATCAATTAGCCAAGTTAGAAGCCTGTCTTAAGGAAATCAAAGCTTGGATGACTTGTAATTTCCTGCTATTAAATTCAGATAAGACTGAAGTTATTCTTGTTGGTCCAAAAAACCTTAGAAATTCCTTTCCAAATCAAACTTTCAGTTTGGATGCAGTTACTCTTTCTCTTAATAGCTCTGTGAGGAACCTTGGAGTTATTTTTGATCAGGATTTGTCCTTCAATTCACATATTAAATTTGTTTCTAAGACTGCCTTCTATCATTTGCGTAATATTGCCAAGATTAGGAGCATCTTGTCTCAGAGTGATGCTGAGAAGCTGATCCACGCTTTTGTTAGCTCGAGATTAGATTATTGTAATTCTTTATTATCAGGCTGTCCTAAAACATCTTTAAAAAGTCTTCAGCTGATCCAAAATGCTGCAGCAAGAGTTTTAACAGGTACTAGAAAGAGAGATCATATCTCTCCGGTTCTGGCCTCCCTTCATTGGCTTCCCATAGAGTTTAGAATTAAGTTTAAAATCCTTCTTCTTACTTACAAAGCTCTAAACAATCAGGCTCCTTTTTATTTAAAAGATCTGATACTACCGTATCATCCTAACAGAGCACTACGCTCCCAAAATGCAGGTTTACTTGTAATACCTAGAATCTCCAAAAGTACAATGGGAGGCAGAGCCTTCAGTTATCAAGCTCCTCTCCTGTGGAATCAGCTGCCAATCTGGATTCGGGAGTCAGACTCGATCTCTGTTTTTAAGAATAGGGCTAAAACCTACCTTTTTGATATAGCCTACAATTAGGGAGGGATCATGTGTTTCTGAACCCTCCCTTAGTTATGCTGCTAATAGGTTTAGTCAGCCGGGGGACCTCCAGTAATGCACTGGGCCTCACTCCTTTCCTCACTCTCTATGAAATATTTTTTTTTTGCCGGTCATTAACATTTGTTTGTTCTCTCCCATAGATTGAGTCCCCATCGTGCTGTTTGCTCTCTACATGTCTGTTCTTTTCTTCTTCTCTGTCCCCTCACCCCCCAGCCAGTCGCAGCAGATGACTGCCCCTCCCTGAGCCTGGTTCTGCTGGAGGTTTCTTCCTGTTAAAAGGGAGTTTTTCCTCTCCACCGTCGCCAAGTGCTTGCTCACAGGGGATCGCCTGATTGCTGGGGTCTTTCTGCAACTGTGGGGGTCCTCCCTACAGTTGATAGTGCTATGAGATGACTGTTGTTGTGAAATGGCGCTATATAAATAAAGTTGAATTGAATTGAATTGAATTGAATTGACTATAAATCATTGGTCTTATTGTACAATTCACTGTTTTTACCTTATCTTAACTACTGTGTAGAAGTCTGGGGAAACACTTACAAGACCAACCTACAAGCAATATGCACATCACAAAAAAGAGCTATAAGGATAATAAACAATGCAGGATATAGAGAAAATACCAATTCATTGTTCTTGAAGTCACATGTCATAAAGTTCATCGATTTAGTTAAATTTAAGACAGCACAAGTAATGTACAGGGCAATTAATAATCAACTACCAACTAATATACAAAAAATATTTTAAAAAAGAGACAATGATCATAATTTGAGAGGAGACTTAAACTTCACAAAACCCAAGATACGAACAACCAAGAAAAGTCTGTGCATATCTGTCTGTGGGGTGGATTTGTGGAACAGTCTGGAGCCGGAACTGAAACTATGTACAAACAGAAATCAATTCAAAAAGAGGTATAAGCACCATTTGTTGAAAGGATATATGTTAGAAGGGTAGTAGTTATATGTACGATTCATTATGTTCACTCTGGGATATTATGGGACACTATGGAATGGTGGGTGGGACAACACTGTGTATATCTGTGTTGTTTGAGGCTGGTTTTGATATATGGACTTCATTGTATGTTAGAATGGACAGGTGTTAATGTTGATCTGTAAAAAATACAGTAAATTGTTTACTTGGGGTCTTAAAGGTGGTAATTTGTATAAAATTCACATGGGTGTATCTATGGAAAAGAGGAGATGGAATTAATAAGTGTTCACTTCTTCCTTCTCCCTTTCGAACAGTGTATACTGTTACTTTATTGCATTTGCTATTTGCTTGTTTTTTGTTATATTTTTTGTGTTCGAAATAAACTATCTATCTATCTATCTATCTAAAAATTAGATCAACCAACGAAAAAAACACAGACTCATTCAGTTCTGAGGAAAATATTAGGGAATGATGAAAAAGGCTCCAGCAAGAGTCCTTTGCTGCACCACGTCTGGCTTTTTTCACATTCTGAGGCATAAACTTCACTGGACTGACCAACAGTATTCTTCATCAGTCCAGCTCCAGCTTTCTCTTCCAGTTGCAGCCTTGTCATGGAGCATTTCTTCAATTTCCACCATAGATTTTCAGTGGGGTTGAGGTCCAGAACATTTGCTGGCCATGCCACTAACGTTATGCTTTATTTAAAAGAAAGTTTTCATGTTTTGTGCCATATGACAAGATGCATTATCATCCTGGAAAATGATGTCATCATCTCCAAACATCCTTTCAGTTAATGGAACAAGAGAAATATCCAAAATCTCAATGTAAACTTGTGCATTTATTGAAGCTGTATTGACTGCCATCCCCCACACCTTTGCTTGACCTCCAGGTCCAAATCACTGATGATCTGGCTAATTTGCTGGGAACAATCAACACGTTTTGCTACAGTCCATGTTGATTTACCTTCCTGAAAAAGTTTTATAATCCTCTCCTTTGTTCCAGCTCACATTTCTGGTGTTGGAGACAGGATTCATTCAATTCAATTCAACTTTATTTATATAGCGCCATTTCACAACAACAGTCATCGCATAGCACTTTCAACTGCAGGGGGAACCCCCACAGTTGTAGAAAGACCCCAGCAATCAGACGATCCCCTGTGAGCAGCACTTGGCGACGGTGGAGAGGAAAAACTCCCTTTTAACAGGAAGAAACCTCCAGCAGAACCAGGCTCAGAGAGGGGTAGTCATCTGCTGCGACTGGCTGGGGGGGTGAGGGGATAGAGAGGATTCATGTGCATCAGCTTCGTGCAACAGCTCACCAAGGTGTGCCAGCACTGTTGAACATTTGTTTTAGGACTGCAAAATACAGGTTGATTCCATAATACTTCCTCAGAATTGAGGGATTCCATATTTTCCTCTGCTTCAGCTAATAAAAGTTGCACTTGACTATAAGATGAGAGAAGATAAGCCTTTATATTATTATTATTATTATTATTATTATTATTATTATTATTATTATTATTATTATATTACTAATAAACTTTTTTCATTCTTTTTTATGTTTCCTAAAGTAAGATGGTTCACATTTTGAATAACAATAGTTTTGTGACACATCTGTGATTTTTTTAAACAAAATTAAACAATATTCAGTTGTTTAATCCTCCAGTGCTGATACTATATATACTGTATATACTGTATATATATATATATATATATATATATATATATATATATATATATATATATATATATATATATATATATATATATAATACCGTTTCAATTCAATACCGTTCCATTAGAACACTGGAGTGATAGTTGCTTGAAATGGGCCTCTATACACCTATGTAGATATTGCACCAAAAACCAGGTATTTGCAGCTATAATGGTCATTTACCACATTAGCAATGTATAGAGTGTATTTCTGATTAGTTTAACCTCTTGCACTCCAGGATACCGCGGGCGGTCACGTCTCTGCGTACTAGTGCACCCTCGTGTGCTCTAGGACAGTGTTTTTCAACGTTTTTTAAGCCACGGCACATTTTTTACATTGACAAAATCCTGGGGCACACCACCAACCAAAATGACACTCTATAGCCTAACACAGTAAAAACTAGAAAAGCACTCGGAGAGCGCAGACCTCCGCCAAGCGCCACAGTTCCCCCCATACAGTGTTTGTGTGTACATTTTCAGATTCCTTGACCATGAAAACATATGACTAGCAATTGGATTGACAATGATAGGATTTGTGGTTCAGTTGTAAAAGCATTACCTCCTTGGCGGAGGTAATAAACTGAAGTGTTGATGTTGTGTCCATCTCCTCCATCTGCAAACTCCCAGGCTGCGGGCGTTGCAATTCATCGCACAACCGCATACAACCCACAGGCCAATGGGTTATGCGAGCGTTTTCATAGATCACTGAAAGCAGCACTCAGGGCTTCACTGACGGATGCAAATTGGGTAGACAGGTTGCCGTGGGTCTTATATTGGGGTTGCGTTCCGCGGCAAAAGAGGATTTGGAAGCTTCCCCGGCAGAGAGCTTGTTTTTGCGCAGCCCCTATGGCTGCCCAGGGAATTTCTGCAAAATAATCCCGCGCCGGACAGCTGCCCGTCTCAGCTTTTGCAGCGCAGCTCAAACACAGGCACGCTGCCGGGCCCGGCCCACCACTATTTTCTGCGTGCTTTTGTGCCTAAAACTTTGAAGAACGCGGAGTTCGTGTTTGTCAGACATGACGACCAGCACCCTCCATTGTGCCTGCACACATGTTGAAAATGGCCGTATCTCACAATGTTAAAGAATCCTTTAAAAAATTCCTGTATCCAGACGGTGATCCGGATCATCCCCAAAATTTAATCAGTTCTTCCTTGTACCATTTCCAACAACACCTGAAAGTTTCATGGAAATCCGTCCAAAACTTTTTGAGTTATCTTGCTAACCAACAGACAAACAGACAAACAGACAAACGCTGGCAAAAACATAACCTCCTGCAGCCTGGCGGAGGTAACAATAAAATACAGGTAGCAATACAGTTTCTAAATGTATTTATACTCAGTGTGAACCCTGGGCCTGTTTAGATGAACACAAAGCTGATATCCTGGCAGGAATGGAAGAAAGACACACACGGAGCTCTTCCTCAACAGCTTTCAGTCTCTCTCTGTTTTTAGTTTTTGTCACAGTCAAGCTTGAAAAGCTCAGCTCACACAGATATGTCGTGGAAAATGGGAGCAATGTTGAAATAGCTTTGTTTGCCGGAATGGGGAACTCCTTGGCAGCAGTCAACCAAAAACTGTCCAAAGGAAGATCAGTGCGGCGGCAAAGAAAAAATAAACTGCGAACTGAGAGTTTTAAGTAGAGTTTATTAAATCACACCGCCGTCACAGGATCCCCGCTCCAGCCCAAGTGTGTGCAGGCTGGAGCAGGATCCTCAGGCTCTCAGAGAAGAGACACAAAGTGCGTGTCTGCAGCAGCAGCTGAAGTGAGTGAGAGGACGAGTTACAGAACTTCTGCAGTATTTATACCCAGTTACAGACAGTACATGAAAGGGCAATCACAGCAGTTGGTATGATCAAAGAGACTGCAGACAGGCATGAGACATTTGCGTCTGAGAGACACAGTAAGAACAGGATGCTTGAACACAATGCATGAATGGCGCATTAACATCACAGTACAAAACCGGAAAAAGCCAGAAGAAGTGAGGCTGCCTGTAGACATCAATACACACATTTCACTGTTAAGTTAATTGCTCTAGTTGAGCGCTGTGTCTGTCCCAGTCTGTTGTGGGGGGTTACGTCGTGGAAAATGGGAGCAATGTTGAAATAGCTTTGTTTGCCGGAATGGGGAACTCCTTGGCAGCAGTCAACCAAAAACTGTCCAAAGGAAGATCAGCAAAGTTTAGCTTTAAACCATGATCTTGTTTCAGTTCAATGAGTTCCTCTTGCTCCTGTAAAGTCATGTCGTTTCCAACAACTGATGCTGAGCTGTATGGGCCACAGTTACATGGGCAAAATTTCTTCAATCTGATTACAATTCAGATCAGAATTTTACTGTTTACATGGATCCTGAAAAAGCTGGTCTGATTAGGACGTGCGTTTTCATGTGTCACAGGTTTGAACAAAATAAATCATTTTGACATGTGCAGGTCGACATTTCAACATTCAACAAATAGTAGAAGAAGAAGCAACTTCCGGTGTTAGCGAGCCCTGCTTCTTGTCGAAATTGACCTGTATTGTGTTATTCAGACTTTACTTTTGCTTCTGCTAGTCTCCGTAATGAATCTACAAGTACAAACTTCTGCATATGACGAACGCAGGGAGACAGCAGGACGATACAGACCAGTTTTGTTTTACTCCCGCTATAGCGGCAGATAAAATAAAGGCAGCGAAGTGAGGTTTTAAGCAGGTTTATTAAATCACACCGCCATCATAGGAACTCCGCTCCAGCCCAAGTGTGAGCAGACTGGAGCGGGGTCCTCAGGCTCTCCAGCAAAGAGACACAGAGTGTGTGTGTCAGCAGCAGCAGTCAAAGAGAGAATGAGTTACAGAACATGTGCAGTATTTATACCCAGTTACAGACAATACATGAAAGACATGTGACATTTGCATCACAGTAAGAGCGGGAAGCCTGAATGTTTGCATTTGATTCATACAAAACAGCATGATATCAGCGGAAGGAGCTAGACACAGGAAGGCTGCCTATTGTTCTGTTAATCACTCCAGATGCGCGCTCTGCATGTCCCAATCTGTTGTGGGGGTTCCCCACACGCTCCCCCCCAGAGGGCTCGGCAGGGGGCCGAGGCCTCAATAGTGCTGCTTTGGCAGCGAGCAGGGAAAGCTCTGTGCAGGCGGAGGTGGAGGGGGTGGGGGGTAGTAAGTGCCGGCAGGAGACGGTGAAATCGTATGAGCCGGGCAAAAATTGCTTGTGGGTCCGCGATGTCGAAGGGCTGTCCCGTTGAACGTGCAGAGGTCCACAAGAAGAAAAATTAGTCACTGGCTCCTCTTGCGATTAAGTCCTGCAAGGATTAACAGCGGCCATGAAGAAAAACAGGGGCGGCTGTAATAAAAAAACAAAAGCAAAGGGACTTGGCGTGTTGACTTTAGGTGCGGGCACAACCTTAAAGCCTTCGGGGACCGCAGACTGCTGAATTCTCGTTGAGCGCCATGGCTAAAACCATAAAATCCAGTGGGCGTGCTGTGTGCGCGCTTCAGGTGAACGTGCAGCTCTGAAGGTTCTGTGTGCAGCGGCGAAGGATGATGGCGGTCCGTGGAGCCGTATGTGTCCCGTGCGTGGTGCGCCGTCCTCGTAACTCCCCGGTGCGTGTGCCGGGGTTCTGTGCGTGGGTGGGCCTGCTGGAGAGGAAGAGCCAGGGTCAGGGAGCTTGGTGGAGATCAGTGCAGTCGGCGCCGATAATCATCCATGTTGAGCTGTGGCTGTAGATTGGTCATGGTGCGTTCAGGTCCACACGCTGCGTTCTCCGTCGGCCCTGGAGGTCGCCGTCGTGGAGAGAGGACGAGGTGCGTGCGCTCTCGTGTGGAGGAGCTGTGAGAGCGGCCGGTCCGAGTGTGGATGTGCAGATCTCAGGTGTGCAGATCTCACCATGAAGCTTGCTGCAGCTTTCCCGGTTGTGGGTGATGTCCGGAGAGTTCGCCTGGTGGTGGCTCTGCGTCGAGGTCTCCCTGAAGCAGAAGGGAGGGCAGATCATTTGCGTCAGGCTGCTGCGTTCGCTTGTCGTCGGAGAATCACCGCCGGGTGCTGCGTTCATTGTCAGCGTGTTCTTTTCTGCCTTCAGGTCATGGTGCGTTGGAGCGGTGAGCGGGAGGAGACGTCTCGTGTCCCTCGGCTGGTTCAGCGTGGATGTCCAGACCAGAAAGTTGCATCGCACAAAGCATGTGCATTCTATCGGGGTCACCAGTGAAGCGGATGATAAAATAAAGGCAGCGAAGTGAGGTTTTAAGCAGGTTTATTAAATCACACCGCCATCATAGGAACTCCACTCCAGCCCAAGTGTGAGCAGACTGGAGCGGGGTCCTCAGGCTCTCCAGCAAAGAGACACAAGATGTGTGTGTCAGCAGCAGCAGTCAAAGAGAGAATGAGTTACAGAACATGTGCAGTATTTATACCCAGTTACAGACAATACATGAAAGGCATGGGACATTTGCTTCACAGTAAGAGCGGGAAGCCTGAATGTTTGCATTTGATTCATACAAAACAGCATGATATCAGCGGAAGGAGCTAGACACAGGAAGGCTGCCTATTGTTCTGTTAATCGCTCCAGATGCGCGCTCTGCATGTCCCAATCTGTTGTGGGGGTTACCCACACTGCTATGTTTTCCGCTAGCAGCTGCTAAGGCGGAAATACGTCACGTCGACGTGTGGCTGGTGTACAGACATGAGCAGTAAACATATTTTCTGCCCTGTGTTCGAAATCAGTGTTTTCATGCTCACCATTCGGATTAACAATCGGCATAACCCACCCCTCTCAATCGGAATGAAATTTTGATCTGAATGAGCGTGATCGGGTTAGAATGTTCGGATTGCTATGTTTACATGAAGCATTTTTATTCCGATCAGGCTTTTAATCCGGTTACTTGTCTCCATGTAAACATAGCCATTCACTCGAGTAATTAAGTTAAATTGGATAATTTCCCACCGCACACCTAACGATCTCTCACGGCACACTAGTGTGCCGCGGCACATAGGTTGAAAATCACTGGTATAGAGATAACTTACTTCTATCTTACACATATACTTTTACTGTGAGTTGGACCAACTCACATCAAACTCACTGTTCCCATATCCAACTGAACTTTTTGTTCATATTATTTAAATCTGCCACATCTGCTGTATGGGAGAAAACAGCTTCTGTTTGACCTCGGTCCAGATGCCTGTCCTGGTTCATCTGATAAAGCACCGGACTTTGACCCTTAAACCAGGAACAGTGTCCTTAATGCATATGATACATTACTAGATTAAGATTTAGCAACCTTGTTCAGGCTACAAGGATATGTCACATATTTTACAGGAACCAGAACTAACTGCGTAGCACCCTTTAAAGGTGGTGGAATACTCCCTCTTAGTCTGACTATCATAGAAGGAACTGGTGAAATATAACACAGCTTTTGCTTTAATTGCAGGATAAGATTTTATGAAGAAAAAGTTTTCAAGGGTGAAACTTCAGTAGAAAATCAGAAATAAATTGCTCAATATCTATCTATCCATCCATCCATCTTCTACTGCTTAACCCTTTTCGGATCATGGGGGTGCGGAGCCTTTCCCAGCATCTCCTGGCGGGAGGCAGACCTGGACAGATCACCAGTCCATCACAGAGAGACAGACGACCACTTGCTCTCACAGTCATACCTAAGGACAATTTAGAATCCCCAGCTGATGCCAATTAACCTAAGCTGCATGTCTTTGGCCTGTGGGAGGAAACCAGAGTCCCCAGAGTAAGCCTACGCAGACACGGGGAGAACATGTGAACTCCAGACAGAAGGGGGACTGGTGGTCAGGGAGTGGGATGGAGTGGGATCTCACAGTGCTAAGCACTGTGCCACCAAGCTGCCTCCTTGATAACCGCTCAATAACTAGTTGTACTAAATAAAACTAAACCTATAAAGTAACATGAATCTGCATAACATGTGAGCTGAAGCTCAGTGACTTGATTCTTTTTTCTAAAGCCCATCCAGGGACAAGAGTTGCAAATTAGCTAATAGCTATACACTCTATGTGCAACACATCAGATTGATTGTCTTTGATTAATTGTCTATGTTTATTGCACTGTCCCTGTCAAATAAACTAATCTACAAAGCGAGTTTTTGGAAAAGAAAAGAGAAGCAAACATGGCTGCTGCTCCTTCTCTGCCAAGGTCTGTTTTCCCCGGTGATGGGCTACTGGCTGCTTTCAGAGCTTCAACAGCTGACAGCCTCAGATGAAAGACCGTTAGCACCTCGCACTCCTGCTGGAGTCACTGCTCGGGGTCATATTCAAAACTTAATTGAGACTGCTAGAAGTTCAATGTGTTGGTTACATTGTTACAGGAGTTTATTTTTAATTTGCTGGATATGCAACATATATTCACTTATATAGTGTATATGTATTGCATGTTGCTGTGAAATGTGCTGCAATTACATACAAATCAGCCTTGATGGGTCCATGGGTGGATAGGACTGCAGAGCTCTTTGACAGTTTTCGGACACTGGGATACGATTTGTGGAGGAGGTTTGATCGTGGTTGACACCACGTTAGCCTTCACCTAGCGATGCTCTTTTCCATGACAGCCCCCTCTTAAAAAACGTGTTTTGCCTTCTGTGGCGGTGCACCTGGAACATGATTCAACAACTCATGACCCCAGCAAATCAAAGTGTAGCGCACACAGGTGCCACACTGTGCAGCCCTGGTCATGGAAAAACTGAGGACAGGAAGCAACAAACTGTAGATCGGTGTATTCCAATCAACCACAGACCTGTGCCAAGTTTGACGGGGGGATAATCAAAGACTTGTAAAAATGTCGATGACTCAGTTAATCAGTAGCCGTTGGCATCCCCAGCTTCCAGGCTCATGTTGCATTCATATGACGTCAGCGATGCGAGGACATGAAACGTGATACACTGCAGAAATGTGCTGTTATGTGAGGGAGATCAGACTGCTGTCTCCTTAAAGTCTGAAAAAGCCACGCGCAGCAGGTGCAGCAGGTGCAGTGGAGGAGACGGAGACAAGAGGTGATGGTGGAGGCTTTAATGAAGCCGTTATGATGATGACAATCAGGGTACCCATGCACATGTTTAAAAAAATAGCTCCCTTTAAGACCTTTTAAGACCTTTTTTAACCCCTTAGCATTCCAGCTGATTTTACTAAAAATGCCCAAATTTAACATCTGCAAAGAAAATCAAATTCTTCCTTCACTGAGTGCAGGAGAAAATTTGAAAATGACTGGAATTAAAAATCAAATGTAGTATGAAAAAAAATCTGTTTTTTTGCTTTTTTTATTTTTAGGCCATATGGCCCAGCCCTACATTAAAGTGGATGGTGCAATAGTGACTCAAGATGCTGGTGTTAAAGTAGTGTGACTGTAATCTGTACTTCTAAACTCTTTTGGACGTGTTTTTGACCTCACCTGGGTTGGTAGAGCGAGGGACAAGCGGACGGGGCCTCAGCATTAGGGGAAGCATGGTGGGAAAAGGTGAAGGTGAAGGTTTTAGTGGACGGCTGCTGGTTTTTTACCTACTAAATATAAGGATCAAGTTTCTGTGATGAATATTCTTTCAGTAGACAGTTAATGAATGGATAAAATTTAGCTTTTGGACAGAGTTTGGCGTTAAAGTTTTCTTATGGATCATTGGAGCTCACATACTGTATTTAAAAAGTTATTGTGCGTCTGCGTCATCTAGTGAAGTCCTTTCTTTAATTTGATGGTGCATTATTAAGATTTAAAAGTCTTGGATTGTCTTGAATGTAGTTTAGTTGAAAAAACAACACAACACAGCATTGTTGTTAACACTTTTAAAATACAGTATCTCACAAAAGTGAGTACACCCCTCCCATTTTTGTAAATATTTTATTGTATCTTTTCATGGGACAACACTGAAGATATGACACTTTGATAGAATGTAAAGTAGTCAGTGTCCAGCTTGTATAACAGTGTAAATCTGCTGTCCCCTCAACATAACTCAACACACAGCCATTAATGTCTAAACCGCTGGCAATAAAAGTGAGTACATACCTGAGTGAAAATGTCCAAAGTGTCAATATTTTGTGTGGCCACCATTATTTTCCAAAACTGTCTTAACTCTCTTGGGCATGGAGTTCACTAGAGCTTCACAGGTTGCGACTAGAATCCTCTTCCACTCCTCCATGATGACATCACGGAGCTGGTGGATGTTAGAGACCTTGCGCTCCTCCACCTTCTGTTTGTGGATGCTCCACAGATTCTCAATAGGGTTTAGGTCTGGAGACATGCTTGGCCAGTCCATCACCTTTACCCTCAGTTTCTTTAGCAAGGCAGTGGTCGTCTTGGAGGTGTGTTTGGGGTCGTTATCATGTTAAAATACTGCCCTGTGGCCCAGTTTCCAAAGGGAGGAGATCATGCTCTGCGTCAGTATGTCACAGTACATGTTGTCATTCATGGTTCCCTCAATGAACTGTAGCTCCCCAGTGCAGGCAGCACTCATGCAGCCCCAAACCATGACACTCCTACCCCCATGCTTGACTGTAGGCAAGACACACTTGTCTTTGTACTCCTCACCCGGTTGCCACCACGCATACTTGACACCATCTGAATCAAATAAGTTTATCTTGGTCTCATCAGACCACAGGACATGGTTCCAGTAATTCTTTTTTCAGATCCTCAGAGTTCTTTGCCATGAGGTGCCATGTTGAACTTCCAGTGACCAGTATGAGAGAGTGTGAGAGCAATAACACCAAATTTAACACACCTGCTCCCCATTCACACCTGGGACCTTGTAACACTAATGAGTCAAATGACACCGGGGGGGGGGGGGGGGGGGGGGGCTAATTGGACACAATTTGGACATTTTCACATAGGGGTGTACTCACTTTTGTTGCCAGCGGTTTAGACATTAATGGCTGTGTGTTGAGTTATTTTGAGGGGACAGCAAATTTACACTGTTATACAAGCTGTACACTGACTACTTTACATTGTATCAAAGTGTCATATCTTCAGTGTTGTCCCATGAAAAGATATAATAAAATATTTACAAAAATGTGAGGGGTGTACTCACTTTTGTGAGATACAATAAATTTGGAACAGGTTGGTTTTCTAATTCTGAAACATTTTGTTTCTTTCTCCTTCTCATAAATTGGCAATTTTATTAATTACATTTGGGATTTTTTCAAAAAAAATTTTAGTGTTGCTGGAAAAATCTTTGCTTGTGTTGTCAGCAAAAGGCTGCAGGCCTTGATGGCATCTCCGCCAGGATCCTGAGGACCTGTGCCAACCAGCTATCTCCTGTACTGAAACATCTGTACAACCTGAGCCTGGATAGAGTACAGGTGCTGTGGAAGACATCCTGCCTGGTTCCTGTCCCCAAGAAGTCATCTCCATTGAACCTAAATGACTATTGACCAGTTGCCCTTGCATCTCATGTGATGAAGGTCCTGGAGAGACTGGTCTTAGCCCACCTGAGGCTGCATGTGAAGACGTGGCTGGACCCTCTGCAGTTTGCATATCAGCCCCATTTAGGAGATGAAGATGCTGTCGTCTGTCTGCTGCAACGAGCCCATCTGCACCTGGATGGTGGAGGAGATACTGTGAGAATCACTTTTTTTGATTTCTCCAGTGTCTTTAACACCATCCAGCCACTGCTGCTGGGTGAGAAGCTGCGGGTGATGGGGGTTGACAGCTCTGTGATCTCCTGGATTACTGACTACCTGACAGGCAGACCACAGTTTGTCCGGCTGGACAGTGTCTTGTCTGGCGTGGTGGTTAGTGACACGGGAGCGCCACAGGGGACTGTGCTCTCTCCTTTTCTCTACACCTTATACACCACTGACTTTAAGCACAACACTGAGTCATGCCACCTGCAGAAATTCTCTGATGACTCAGCTGTTGTGGGGTGTATAAGAGGAGGAGAGGAGGGGGTACAGGGCACTGGTAGACAGATTTGTGGAGTGGACCGAAAATAATTACCTGAGACTGAACACTGGCAAGACTAGAGAGATGGTGACTGACTTCAGGAAGAAGATGACATCTTTGCAGCCACTGCAGATTAGGGGGGAGGATGTGGGGTAGTTGGGGATTACAAATACCTGGATGTCATAATCAGCAATGGACTGGAAATCTAACACTGATGCTGTGTGCAAGAAGGGGATGAGCAGACTCTACTTTGGGAGGAAGCTGAGATCCTTCAATGTGTGGAACAGGATGTTGGCGCTTTTCTATCAGGCTGTTGTTGCCAGCGCCATCTTCTTTGCTGCTGTCTGTTGGGGTAGCAGTGACACCAACAGACTTGAGAAGATTATCAAGAAGGCTGGCTCTGAGATTGGTTTCAGGCTGGAGACCTTTGAGACTGTGGTGGAGAGGAGGACACTGAACAAACTGTTTTCCATCATGGACCACCCTGATCACTCCCTCCACCACACACTGGACAGAGAGCGGAGCACTTTCTCCAGCAGACTGCGACAGCTTCGCTGCCAAATGGTTAGGCACAGGAAATCTTTCCTGCCACATGCCATTTCACTGTACAATAACTCACTCTAATGTTGAATCTTGGTCATAACTATGCTGCCATGCTGCACCTTACAGTCTAATTGGTTCCTCACATTTCACCTTGCGCTTGATAGTCCTGCATTGTACAGCTAGTATGATTCATGTATCTACACCGGTCATCATGTATTCATCTGTGATATATATAAAGTTACCTAGGCAGTTTTACTTTCAATGGGTAATTCCTTTTTCTATTATGCTGTGTGTGTTTCTGTCATTTTGGTCATCGAATGTGGTATCATGGCAGCTGACAGGAATAGACTGAACAGGCTGATCAACAAACCTAGCTCTGTACTGAGGCGATGCCTCGACCAAGTGGAGGAGTTAGGAGAGAGGAGGATGGTGGCTAAGCTGTCATCTCTGCTGGAGTCCAAGTCCCACCCCATGCAGGACACGCTGAATGCAGAGAGGAGCTCATTTAGTGGTAGGCTGTGTCATCCTAAGTGCACGACAGAGAGGTTCCGCAGGTTCTTTCTACCTATGGCTGTTAGACTTTTTAACCTAACCAGGGCTGCTTGTAGAGGCCGTATTGAATGCACTAAACATAACAACTTTGCACAATAGAGATTGTTTCCTCCAATACACAACTAGGACAATAACAATCATTACTGAGGGTGGCAACAACACTGTTGATTCAAATGTGAAATATACTGTCTGTGTACATACAGTATTCATATTCTGCAGGTAATTTAACAAACCATAATGCTGTTTAATCTATCTAGCTGCAATGCTCCTGCACTGTGTATATATTTGTGTACATGTGTATATTGACCTACTGCTTTGGCTAACCAGTTCTTATTATCTTGTTGACTATTGCTCTCAGTGCTTGTGTCCCTTTGCTGCTGTAATCCTGGAATTTCCCCATTGTGGCACTAATAAAGGCTTTCTTTACTGTCATGCTTCTGATACACTGTAATTTCCAAGTTTGGGATCAATAAAGTCCATCCATCTATCTATCTATCTATCTATCTATCTATCTATCTATCTATCTATCTATCTATCTATCCATCCATCCATCCATCCATCCATCTATCTATCTATCTATCTATCTATCTATGTATCTATCTATCTATCCATCCATCCATCCATCTATCTATCGTGGCTTTCGCTCTGCTTGTTCTACCATCATTGTATTCTTCTGTCTATGCCAGTTGCAAGAAAAATGTGTGGAACACCCTGAATGTTTGTACATGGTCTTTCTGGATCTCACACAAGCATTTCACTGTGGGAGTCATGCCAGTATGTGTTATGTGCTACAGTGTCTGCTTTGTCCTGGAAAGCTGCTGAGAATTGTTCAGCAGTTTCAGAAAGAGATGAGGTCCACTATACAGTTTGACGGTTCTCTCTGAGGAATTCTCCATTGTTGTGGGTGTAAAACAAGGATGTATTTTAGCCCCCACCCTTTTTGGGGTATTCGTTTCATCTGTACTCTGCCGAGCTTTCCTTGATGCCACAGTAGTAGTAGTTCATAGTCACAGCACAGGAAAGTTGTTCAACTTGGCTGTGTGCTAAAACAAAGCTCTCCAAGGCTCTGGGTAGGGAGCTGCTGTATGCAGATGATGCTGCATTTGTAGCACACACTGCCTTCTCTGGGGCATGCACAGAGTTTGGGTTAAAGATTAGTCTGAGTAAAACAGTTATCATCATCCTAACACAGCCATCTGACTTGACTCCATCAGTTATGATAAATGATACATTTCTCAATAACGTGGACAGTTTCATGTATCCAGGCTCCACCGTGTCACCTGACAACAGCCTTGATAAAGAACTGGACATGAGGACAGGCAAAGCATCGACAACTTTCGGTTGACTGCAGAGACGAGTCTGGCTTAACAAGCTTCCTCCATCTTGAAGCCTGCATCTTTGAAACGTGCATGCTAAGTACTCTTCTCTGTGGTGGGGAGTCATGGTGCACATAATTATCGTCAGCATGATCACAGACTTAAAGGGGGAATTGACTGCACTTTTTACACATTTTAACAGCTCACACATGTCTTAATGAAGTGTTTGTGACATATTTTGTTCACATTTTCTTTATTTTTTTTAAATATTGAAGCAAATTTGTTTTGCATTTTTCCCCCTTTTTCCCCGCTTAAAGATTAAAGTGGATCACTTTAAGGGTGCTTTCAGACCTAAATTCATTTACTTTGGTCCAGATCAGTTGATAACTTTGTTATTTTGTATCATTTTCTCCTTGATTCAGTTCCCTTTCACACAGGCAAAAATTCAAGCGGACCAAACTGCGTCACATTAAATCCTGTGAGACTTGCATCAGATGGTTCTCTGTTCTTAGTGGTCAGATTTTTTTGGCCACGAGAATAGAAAAGGTAAATACAGCAAGCAGGATGACTACTACGCATTTATATTTTTATTTACGCATTTGTAATTAATTGCCCTGGATATTGTTTATTACATATGTACGTGCATATACCACTTTTGGCAAATCATACAGTTTAAAAATGAAGCACAGCTACAGATAAGTAACATGCACTGGAGTCAGCGAAGGTGCATATGAAGACAGCACAGGAGACGGCGTTCATTAATCCTCCAGAACTGTGACGTGCTCAGCCATAGATATTTTAAAGCTCCATCAGCTATGCACAGTGGCGTAAAATGCTTATTTGTTGCTCGTCCTGTTTTAGTATGGTCCCTTTCTCACCTGCAGGACTGCACCAGAGTTCGCCAGTTAACTCGAATCAAGACCACCTCTTTTAGGAGGTCTCGGTACAGTTGTTTTGTTCTGCACCTGAATGCAATTACCATGTTCTCAGCAGATAACATGAACTGCACTAACAGAGAAAACAAACTCAAGTGTGATTGAAACAGACTAAAGCCTGAAGGTGTGAAGCGCCCTAAATGTGTGTTCACACCAAATGCGAACAGTCAACGCGAATCCATATAAAGTGGATGGGAAGACACAGTCGTGCATTCACGTCTGTGTGTTAGCTAGCTAGCAGTTAGCTAGCTAGCTGCAAGCTTTGAGATTCTGCTGTCACCGGAGTAAAAGTATCACCACTGCAGAGTAAACTAGTTTGAAAATGAAACTCACTCACCGGGAGACAGGAGGATCGGGAACTCTTCAGTTGAATGAGTATTTTGTAGTTATTTACCCACGGTTTCTGGCTACAGACATCCTAGCAAGCTAGCAACGTAAACACCCATCATCTGTGAAGTTTTGGAGGCTTGAGACAAAATGTTCAGGTGAGCCTCTGGTGGGATAATGTAAACCTAAGCATGACGTTATTTTGGGAATTTCCACAGCAGGTTGAACACAGCTGCAGAAGTTTTAAAGACAACTTCACCTGTCTGCATCTCACTATTCATGTCTGTTCACGTGTTTACATTGATTTATAATGTAATCGTGCCCCGCGAAGAAATCGCCTGTTCGCGTTTGGTGTGAACGCACCTAAAGAAACATCCTTCACCTATTCAACTCCGCCCTCCCTCTTACATCAGTTAGCCGTTACCTGACTAGCTTTTAGTTTTTTTTTATTTTAGCGTGCTTCTGTCAGAACATGAGTCGGAGCCATGTCCTCACTTTGTGTTATAATTTAGGCTTATTGTCACCAGGACGGGGCTTCTAACCCACATCCTCGTATTAGGTTTATTTTCTGGGTTTCTGTTTTTATTGTGTGTTTTTTTTCTTTGTCCTGTTTGTCATTTTGATTCCTACATTCATGTTCTATCTTATTTGTCTTTAATGCATGTTATTTCCACCATAGTCTAGCTTGTTTCTTGCTCTTTTTAGTTCCTAATTAGTCACAGCTGTTTTGTGCTTCATTTGATTCGTGTCTGCCTTATTTAAAGGACACACACCCTCAGTTGTGTCATTAGTCATACTAGCGTTTCACACACCATGACAGAATGACGCAGCCAGTCATGGACTCAGTGAGCGAGCCTGGCAGGAGGAGGAAGTGAAGCTGTGATGAGCGAGAGGCGGTGGCCATGGTGGAGGATCTGGCAACTGTCACTCGAAGCAGCTCTTCCCCGGAGGATGCTTGGGATTACTGGGGGGGAGTGGCAAACTTGATGGCAGCTTTGCACTCCCATCCCCAGATTCGGAGACTGGCACTTTCTCCACTACCTCCATTACCAGCTGTCTCTTCCTCACTGGAGCCAGCTTTCCAGCCTTCTGTTCTCTCTCCGGCAGAGTGGAGAGACCTTCTCGGCTGCAAGTTGGCGTTTGGGGGCCCAGGGTGGAAGGATAACTCGAGAAGACACCGCTCCTCTCGTCGCTCTGTCCCTACCCCCTCAGGTCCCAACCAGACGATCTCTGGAGCCACCCAGAGGGAGTCATCTGGGTCATCAGCGGCAGCAGAATAGGAACTCAGGCAAGTACCCTTTCATTTTTTAACATCAATAAATGAAAGGTCTTGCCAGGTTCCCGGTGGGATGGCTCGGCGGCGGCTGTCTGTCGCTGCTGAACTCTCACCAGCTGCCTCTGCCATTTTTTCTGCTGCCGTCTCTGTCCCTCCATCTTCTTCCCCATCTGTGTGTTTTTTTCTGAGTGGTTGCCAATTCTGGGTGGAAACCGGATTGTCTGGGAGGAGTCTGCAGTTCCAGTGGGCCCCCTAGCAGCAGTTGCCTCCTCACCGATGCCGCTGGATGGCAAGGTTTGCCAAATTGGGGCTGCAACGTTGGAACCCCTGTGTGAGGGTGACAAGGAGGAACAGGAGAAGCATTGGCAGACTGTGCTAGCCCAGGAGGAGTTAATGCTAGACTACAAGCCGTGGCTCCTTCCGAAGCATGTGTCCCAGCTGGGTCGGATCCAGTGGGCTATGGACATTTCAGCTCCAGTACCTGCTCCACATCATTCCCCAGTTCCTGTATCTGCTCCATGGCGCCACCCAGCTCCAGTACCTGCTCCACAGCATCACCGAGCTCCAGTTGCTGCTCCATGTTATTCCCCACTTCCTGTACCTGCTCCGCGTCATTCCCCAGTTCCAGTACCAGCCCCACATCGTTTATCAGCACTGCCACCGTTTCTGTCCTTGCCCTGCCTGTCAGTGCTGCTGCTTCTGATTCTGACATGGTCACCCCGGTGACAGGAGGCCAGGGGTCTCATCTACAAAGGGTACTTATGCACAAAAACATGGCATATGTCCTTTTCCACGGAAAATTTCAGATTTATCAAGAATGAAATGACCGTGGTAATATTCACAGTGGTTAGCACTGCGGCAGCACAGCAACTCACCCTTGGCCACGGGATCCCTGGTTCGATCCCAGCCCCTGACCAACAGTGATCTGTGTGGAGTTTGCATGTTCTCCCCATATCTGCGTGGGTTTACTCTGGGATTTCTCCGGTTTCCTCCCACAAGCCAAAAACATGCAGGTCAGGTTAACTGGAGACTCTAAAGTGGCCCTAGGTGTGAATGTGTGTGTGAATGGTAAAGGGTTAGTGCCGTATCGTGGCTGCTTCATCCATCCAGGTGGATGCCCTCAATTTCCCCTCTGGGGATCAATAAAGTATAGCAAAAAAAAAAAACAACTTCATGGCTGACATACTTTCTGCTGTTATTGGACCACTGGTGACACAGAGGTGATGTTGGGAGACTGATGATGTGAAAATGATTGTTCACACCAGAGACACATGATGAACAAACATCCGTGTCTGCAATTAGATGAGCGGGTATAAAAGCAAGCACAAAGAAGTGCAGAAAATGCCCATGCATGCAGTGAAAAGAGAAGAAGAAGATTTTCTGGCTCAGGATGATGGATGGCTTGTCAGCCGATTTTTCATAGGCAGACCTTGTGGAACTGTGCTCAGAGCTCTTGGGGCGCAACATGTTTTGGCCACGTCTTGCAGCCTTCGTCAGAAGGGACATGTCATGTGGTTGTGACAATCAGCTGTTTTTATCAGCTGTTTTTCCAGGTTTGCCAGACAGCAGAGGATGACCACGCCCCCTGCTGTCTGGTATCCTGTGGAGGACAGCATCCCAGGTGTGGGACAAGGTATAGCATCCCTCAGCCCTGTTGATGGTTCTTGAGATCTGTTTTCTGATCTCGATGGCTTCCCTCATCCAACGGTGGTATTTGTTGCTTTCTGTGTGGATGACGGCTGCCTCTTCCCAGTCCATGATAGGATTTTATCTTTTTAGTTTATTTTATTTTTATACTTTATTAATCCGAGAGGGAAATTCACGGCATCCACTTGGATGGATGAGGCACCAATCCCTTCACCATTCACTCACACATTCACACCTAGGGCCACTTTAGAGTCTCCAGTTAACCTAACCTGCATGTCTTTGGCCTGTGGGAGGAAACCAGAGTACCCGGGGTAAACCCAAGCAGACACGGGAAGAACATGCAAACTCCACACAGAAGGGTCACTGATGGTCAGGGGGTGGGATCGAACCCATGACCTTCTTACGGTGCTACCACAGTGCTCACCACTGTATCTCTGAGCTGTCCGTTTTGCAACGGTCAGATGCGGCAGATTTCAGGTTCTGTTGTTCAGCTGTTGCTTTTTGTACTTGTGTACCTTCCTATAATATCAAGTGCCTGAGACGTGTTAAGGTAAAAACAACCTTATTCCCTGTTTCTATAATTAATTTTAGAAGACAGAATGAAACCTTTTTGGATTATTACGAGATAAAGGCTGTGTGATTTTGAAAAGAATTGACCGTCTTTAAGATTTTGTGGAAATTACCTTACCAATAGATTGAGATGAGATGAGATTCAACTTTATTGTCATTACACATGTATGAATACAAGGTAACGAAACGTGACTTGGCATTTGGGCACGCTCTGCAGAGCGCAGCCAAGGCCGGGGCAGCCGCTAGGCGCCAGTCATAAAGAAGAAAGGAAAAAAAGAAAAGAAATGATATGACACAATAGGCGAGAGAAAAAAACATGTTTTATCAAATTGACGCTTAATGGGTAAGCGAAATTTTGATTGCAGGCAAAGAAACCCTCAATGCATATTTAGCAGACATTTAGTGGACAAAAACCAAAAGACCAAAAGTCAGAGAGAGTCAGTGAATGGATGAGTGTAATTCAGTATATATGAATCAGTGTGTTCATGTATGTTGAATGCAGGTGGGTGTTTATCAGTTACTGGAGGCAGCAAAATCTCTCCCAGCCGAGATGTTATGTCTTAGTGTCTGAAACTCAGAAGCATGTCCTTGAGGCATGGCAGATGGAAATTTCCTGAGCCAGTCACATGTCAATGAGAGTTCAGATGCAGTCCCAGTTTGTTTATGAAAGAGAAGCACAATCTTCTGTTTTGTCTTAATCCAGGAGGAAAAATAGACAACAGGGCATCAAATTCAAGGTCTGATAGACACAGATCACAGAGCATAGAATTTTTCATCTCATGCAATCCCTGTGTCCATAATTTCCATACATAGGCTTTAAATCCATTCCTTGGAGGCACCAAAAACGACTCCAGATGTTTCCCTTCTAGAACATGGGTAAACATGTCCGGTAGAGTCCATTCTCTCTACAGTGCATGCCAGATGGAAATTTCCATGTTAATCATTGCCGATAGTTAGTGCACTCCCCCGTCTAGTCGAATTGTTGAGAAGCAGCTATGCCGGGACCGCTTTTAATTAGCTCTTCCAGTTAATTTTTCGATACACCAGGAAAAACTCCAGAGCCAATCAGCAGAAAATCCTGTGATCCTAGCCAAACCAGGTAGATGTTTCCACATCCTCAGTCGAATTATGCAGACACATGCGTTCCAATCCATGGGTCTCTCCATAGGGGCTCCCCCTGGCCCAAATTTATATAAAATGTTGTTAATTTTATTAAAGCCGCTCAACAAATCCATTTTTTTTCGTTTGGATCAAGATTCAGCTAGAAGAACAGCGACGCAGACAAGACAGCAAGCTGGGATTCTCAGTTAGGGAGGGAAGGAGGGTAAAAGAGGGAGCAGCAAAGAAAAAGGCGTCTGTTCTCTCTGAAGGGCAGAAGGAAAGTAGGACCCATATATAGATATAGGTCAAATAGACCCATTTCAGACAGACAAAACCTAGAAGCCCACCTTTTTTCAATCAGTGACCCCTTTAATGCTTCTCGTGTATCGTCCCTGCTCACTTCTAGGTACTAGCTGGCACGACCATATGCCTAAACTACTGTGTTGATGATGTGACCTACACGCCATTTTGTGGGGTCACCATCGTCTCTGAGCTGGTCATGTTCATCGCATGAAAGATCACACTCCCAAAGATCCTTTCATATGGGGAGCTTGCAAATGCTTCATGCCCCGTTGGCTGGTAATGCCTTATATTTAAAGATTGCTTGAAGCATGACTTGACATAGTTTGGTGTCATTCTTGAGAAGTGGGGGCAGCTATCCTCACACCACCCACCCTAGACGGGAGCAGTAAAAAATGGAAGGGAGCTGTCCAAGGCTAAATATGTTGACTTTCTGCAGACAAGATGTGCACAACGCCATGCTGATCATCACACACAGCAGTTCTGTCAGTCTTTCTCATAAATTGGCAATTTTATTTTAATAAGCTGAGGTTTTTCCCAACCTTTTTTAATCAATGTGTTGATTTGCAAGTTTTTGCTCTTAGATTTTTGTTATAAATTTATTTTTTTTCTTTTTTTGTGTGAATTTGCATTTCCCCTCTCAGTATATTATTCCTGCCATTACTGCTCCCTGCATTTTTAAGCGTGTCTAGGTCAAGACGCCATGATGAAAGCTCAGTGTTGGGTGAGGAAACCTGGCGAGGCTTGTGCTAAGCTGAATGTTAACCATTTCTCTGTCAGTCTGGACATTTTCTCTTGCTCCCATTTTGACAGTGAGTGATGCATTTCAGTATTGTTTCACATAATTAGAGAAGCCCCCCCCACCGCAGCTTAGCCCTGTGTGCGGTGGCACGGACTCCCTCTGAGGCTCCGGCTGTAAATAGCAAACAACTTCAGTGCGAGTAAACTCCCAGCAACTCAAATGCACAGTGACAGTCCGGGTTTTAAACGCAGGAAGCCTTCCAAAATTTTGAGGCCCATCACAAGCAGGTTCTTTAAGTGACAGTCAAAAGTCCTGGGATTGTCACGGCACGCTCAGAGCCCAGAACCCTTCCTAATCCGCACGGGGCTGTGTGCTCTCTGATGCAGCATATCACAAGTGCCTGTTATGTACGTAGAAATTAAAGTGTAAAAGTGAGGCATCAACCTCTAAAGATGTCAGCTGCAAACTGAATAAGCCAATGTGTGAATAAAAAGATCACCGGATAAAAAAGAGAGCGAGAACACTGCTTTAATAAAACATATTGCTTTTTTGCCTTTAAAAAATTCACCACTTTCTTGTCCTTGACGTCTGGGATTCCCAGATGCTTCCTGGAAGACATCCTGTGCTCCCCTGATCCCCGTTTGGCAGAACCGGAGTCCACATGCCGAGCATGTGGACAGGTGGCATCAGGCCCCTCTGTTAATAGCAGGCCAGACATCTCGGCTGTCTTTGATGTGCAGACGAGAATGACAGCGGTGCCCTGCTCTCACAGGAGCATCAAACATCCATAATCTCTATCGACCTCCATCGGTGAGCAGTCGGCGTTGCAGCAATGCTGATGGACAGGCTGACGCCACAGAGGAGGTGTGGACTGATGAGCAGACTTATCAACAGCTGATAAAACACATGGAATGTATTTACTGTGTAGTAATATTGCAGACTTCCTCCTGAGCAGGTTTAGTATTCAGAGCCCAGCTGCAACGTCGCTCACTCATTTGTTGGACAAAGCAGCTCTGTGTGTGTGTGTGTGTGTGTGTGTGTGTGGGCAGCAGCTAAATGGTCCTGCTGAGGTTTGGCTCCGCAACAGAAGAACCGACTTTATAATGGCAGAAATGTCACCACCTCAATTGTAATCATTAATTCACTGAAATTAATCAGCAGCTCTGTCAGTCAACTGTAGGTCCATTTTGCAGAAATATGGTCCTGTCATTCATTAAAAAGTCTGACTTTGATCAGATGCAGTCAAGGGCGAGCTGCAAGGTTTTCACTTCCTCTTTGATCTGCCTGCCCTTTGTTCCTTCGCTGCATTATCTCCTGCCTTAACTCAGCCGTTCCACGGGCCAAATTAAAGCTGTGTTTAGTCTGCTGAACTTCCTGGGGCTGTGACTTCACAGCAGCTTAGTCTAATGGACTGTGAGATTCACTTTGGACTCAACGCAAGCCCTTTCACCTGAGCAAAACCACCGATCACACGTGTTTACTTGAATGATTTATGGAGCAGAAAAACATGAATCCCCCATGCTCATCAATGTTACACGCGTGGAAAAGGAAATATTGTTTAAACGTGGCCTTTACAAACCGAGGACTGTTTAAGCCGGTGACATCTTGCACCATCTTGTGAATAAAGCGAGTGCTGCATGTTAGAGGGGCTTCTACAGGACGAGTGCACGTGCGCAAACACGTCGGTGGCAAAATTAAACTTTTCTGAGCAGCTTTGCTGTAAAACAAAAAAAAATCAGCAAATTTGGGAATAAAAGGTTTCCAGTTCCAATGAAATATAAAAGCTGCACAGTTCTGAATATATAGCTGCAAACTAACAAGGTCAAATTTATAAATTTATGAGTAACGCAATTTCCCAGTTTGGGATTAATAAAGTACATCTATCTATCTATCTATCTATCTATCTATCTAATAACTTGGAAAATTATGCCAAAAAATTTTAAAAATCACAAAAGTCTCAAAATTTATGAGAAAAACCTGAAAAATTCAACTTAAACGTCTCTAATTTATGAGGAAACCACAAAAAAAGGCAAAAGTTTTACAGACTGAAAAAAGAGAAATGTATTTGAAAAAAAATGCAAGTTTATCACCAAAATGATGCAAATTCATAAGAACAAAGTTTCCTAAAAAAAAGTCAAAAATCTATGAGCAAATTTGGAAGAAAAAATGAAAAAAAAAATTAGGAGGAAGAAAAGGCCAAAATTTATCAGAAAAAGTTGCAAATTTATAAGAAAAAGTAGTGCATTTAGAACAAAATTAAGCCACTAATTTATGAGAAAATCACAAACTTAGGAGCAAATAAAAACCCAAATTCACCTGAAAAAAGTTGCAGTTTTTTCAGGAAAACCTTCAAATTTTCAAGGAAAAAGTACATTAACAGGAAAAAAGATGGTGAGAACAAAACTGTTACTTTCCTCTCTCTCTCTCTCTCTCTCTCTCTCTCTCTCTCTCTCTCACACACACACACACACACACACACACACACCCCTTGTGGCTGCTCCCTGCAGCACCACAGCAGGTCATGCATCTGCATATTTGACTTGGAAAGGACTTTATAGAGGGGTTGCACATGATGTCAGTGGTCACGTGCAACATTGTTTTTCTGCCATATTGGATGGCAGATAGTGTGAATCCTGTGTTGAGAATAGTAATAATTCCACTAGCATGTACTCAGTCGGACTGGCCGCGGTATAGTTCGTTTTGCATTACCACTGAATACCACCTTACTGTATACACCTGCACACACATAGTCATATACAAATATAAATGTATGCATACACATACACACATATACATAGAGATTCAGAAATGGAGACACGGCTGTGTCTGAATCCTCATTTCTTTGCTTCGCATGGACGGCCCTGACTAGACGAACTAATTATGACTAAAAGACCAAAACACCTTCATGCTCCAGAGCAGAAAAAGGAGAAAAAGGCAGAAGTAATGTGGTGAATGAGTAGTTTTAGTTGTATTATACTGTAGCAGCTCAGTTTAGGCTGAACTGTTTTCTAATGTAATAAACAGGTTGCATTAACTTTATTTATTTACTGTAATTTCCCAGTTTGGGATCAATAAAGTACATCTATCTATCTATATTACCTCCATCATACAATCATAAGACGATGTTTTCAGGACTATTCAAATGTTTGAAGAAAAATCAGAACTATGGGCTGTATGAAGAATACAACACCAACTTTACTCTCATCTTTTCATTCCTAAAATTGTTTTCTTTTCTTATTTTTAAACATATTTTCATAAAGACATAAAGTTTTTGATAAATATTGAATGTTTTTTGTGACAAATTTTTGACTTTTTTGATGTAAAATTACAACTTTTTACCTAGAAATTTAAAATTTTCAGGTTTTTTTAATAAAAAAAAGGCAGACTAACAATTGCTATGCCCGATTTAAACCCTCAGAAGTACAGCGGGGAAAACAAGTATTGAACACATCAACATTTTTCTCATTCATCATATTTCTTTTTTGTCAGATGCATTTTATTGAAAATCTGATATTGTATGAATATGTTATGATCTGCTCTGCGTTCCTGCTGCCCTAATTATCTCCACAGCTGAGCGTACACCTGATCGTCTCATCTAGCAGCCTACTTAAGCAGCACTGCCCTCTGGTCTGCACGGAGACATCAACACTCCAATGGTCTGGCAAGACCTCCTCACCTACTGTACTCTCCTCATCCGGCTCTGGAGTTCCGTCTCCTCCGCTCCTTACTGCTCGTCATTTCTCCTGGGAGTCTGAGCTCCCCACCAACAAGTAAGCCTTCATGATTCCTTCACTCCTCCGCTCTCCTCCTTCTCCCCTGTGCACAGGTGGAAGCCTCCTGGTGGCGGACCTGTGCGCAAACTGCACTCCACCAGCACTGTGTACGCACCTGCACCGCTTCACCTCATCAGCAACAGCAGCCTAGGCATGGATCTACTGGGCCGGAGCCCAAGGGAGTCCTTCTGCACTTCTGCCCTCCAGCCAGCCTGTAAGACTGAACATTCACTGATTCATTCCTCCAAACCTCAGTCACTCACCCACCTGTCTGTGCTCTCTCCTAGGGTTGCCAGTCTGAACAGTGCTATGCTCACCCTACTGCTTCACTCCTGCACACACGCACACATCCACACTCCCACTCACTATAATAAAAGATAATTGTGTCTATTTCAAGTCCGCGTCTGCTTCTGGGACAGCCAATGATGTCAGTACGTCTCCATCAGACTGGCCCAGCAGACGGTGCATTAGCACAAAAACTTAACATCGAGGCTCAGGTAGACCAGTTATCCCACCAGCAATAGGTCATACTCACTCAGCTCATGCAGATCAACACACTCTTGGATCGCCTCACAACTCCGCAGCCCTTTCCACCGTCTCCCAGGTGGGTGTGGGGGGGGTGGCAGACCAGCCAACTCCTTCCCTTCTCCTTCCCCACAGTCTCGACTAACTCCAGTTCCCACGCCCACACACTTTAATGGTAAGCTAGGGGAAGCACAGGTTTTTTTGCTGCAGAGTGGCATAGTGTTTCAGCGGGTGCCAGGTGATTTCCCCACTACTCACAGCTGCATTGGCTATGCCATCAGTCTCCTGGAGGGGCGGGCCTTAGCATGGGCTTATCCAGTTATGGCATGGCCTGACTATGCTAACTTTACATATAAGCAATTTGTGAGTGAATTTAATGAGGTGTTTGACCACTCGGACCGAGATAGTGTGCTCACCACCCGGCTACTCAATCTTAAACAAGGGAATAAGTTGGTAGCCGATTATTCTGTGGACTTCCGGGTGGTGGCAGTGGAGGTGGGTGGGAGGACACCTCCCTTTGCAGTATTTTCACCTGCAGCCTTAGCCCTAGCCTGAGGGACGAGTTAGCCCGCATTGATAAGCCTTGCAAACTAAACAAGCTAATTTCCTTAGCTATTAGCATTGACAACCGGCTGAGGGAGCGGGCCAACGAGCATCGCCCTTCCGGTCACTCAGGCTCACAGTTCCACTGCTCCCCACAGCCCTCCCTGCTGGCCCTTCCCCCTTCCAATCCCCTTGACACTGCTGAGCCTATGGTGATGGGCCAGTCCAAGCTGCCTCTGGCCGAGAAACAGCACTGCTGGGAGCTAGGGCAGTGCTTATATTGCGCTAGTGAGGAACATGAGCTGGCATCCTGCCCCATTCTGCCAAAAGAGGGGGTCCGTGGGTCACAGTAGGGGGACTCATGGACTCACTCCAGGAAAATCCCCTTACCAAATTTCTGCTGCCTATCCGCTTCACACACAATAATCGTGAAATCTCCACTCACACACTCATCGACTCAGGGGCTGAGCAGAGCTTTATTTCTAAAGATCTGGCAACCCGGCTGGGGCTCTCCTGCCACCAGCTGATGATTCCCTTAAAGCTTATCACTCTGTCCAAGACTCCACTCGCCATAGTCACCAAACAAACTGCCCTGGTTTCTGTTCTGATATCGGGCAATCACCGGGAGCAAATCAGGTTTTTTGTGCTTCCCGTTTCAACCTCCCTGGTTATTTTGGGGTACCCTTGGCTTCGGCTGCACAACCCGTCCATCGATTGGCGTTCGGGAAGCATCATCTTGTGGAGTTCCTTCTGCCTAAGTGCCTGCCTTCAGTCTGCTGCTTGCTCTCCCTCCATGCCCCTCTGTTCCCCTGACGCACCCCCGCCTGACCTGTCCCAGGTTCCCTCTGAATACCATGACTTGGGCACCGTCTTTAGTAAGACTCAAGTGCTGTCACCCCCCCCCCCCCACACCGCCTGTACGATTGTGCCATTAACCTCCTGCCGGGGGCTCCGTTACCATCCAGTCGGTTTTACAGCCTGTTGCCCCCGGAGCGGGAAGCAATGGAGGAATACATCAAGGAGTCCCTGAGCTCAGGCATTATTAGACCATCTTCCTCGGTGGAGGGGGCAGGGTTTTTCTTCATGGAAAAGAAGGATGGCTCCTTGAGGCCCTGTTTTGACTTTTGGGAACTGAACATCACCATTAAGGACAAATACACTCTTCCCCTAATCAACACTGCATTTGATTCCTTCCAGGGGGCCTCTGTGTTCACAAAATTAGATCTCGGCAACCTTTACCACCTGGTGAGGATTAGAGAGGGGGATGAGTGGAAGACGGGTTTCCGTACGCCTAATGGCCACCTCGAATACCTGGTGATGCCGTTTGGTCTGACTAATGCTCCCGCTGTGTTCCAACGTCTCATCAATGTTTTGAGGGATTTCTTGGGCTCATTTGTGTTTGTGTATTTGGATGACATTCTCATCTTTTCACAGTCCCTCGATGAGCATTGAATACATGTCAGGTGGGGTCTGGAGCGTCTGCTGGAGAATAAATTATTTGTCAAAGCTGAGAAGTGCGAGTTCCACGCCCCATGCACCTCGTACTTGGGATTCATCATCTCTCACAATGAGATCATCACCGATCCAGCCATGGTAAAAGCGGTGGTAGAGTGGCCGGTTCCATCATCCCGGAAACAATTACAGCAGTTTCTCGGGTTTGTCAACTTCTACCACCGCTTCATCAAAAACTACAGTATCATTGCTCTACCCCTCACTCACCTCACCTCCACCAAGGTGCCCTTCCGGTGGACGGGGGAGGCGGAAGCAGCCTTTACGGAATTGAAGTCATTGTTCTCCTCTCCTCCTATCTTGGCCCAGGTGGACCCCGTGCTGCAGTGTCTGGTGGAGGTGGACACCTCGGACTCCGGAGTGGGAGCAGTGCTATCCCAACGTTCTCCCGTGGACGACAAGATCCGCCCCTGCGTGTTCTTCTCCTGTCGCCTCGCCCCAATGGAGAGGAACTATAACATCGGGGACAGGGAGCTCCTGGCGGTCAAATTGGCTTTGGAGGAGTGGCGCCACTGGCTCGAGGGGGCCTCCCAGCCATTCGTCATTTGGACTGACCATAAAAACCTGGAGTACCTCAGGACAGCCAAGCGTCTTAACGCCCGCCAAGCCCACTGGTCCTTGTTCTTCGGCAGGTTCGACTTCACCATCACCTACCGCCCGGAGTCCAAGAACATTAAGCCTGATGTCCTGTCTAGACAATTTTCTTTGGATGCTGCAGAGGTGCAATCACATCCCGTGGTGCCTCCTTCATGTATTGTGGGTGCTCTCTCGTGGGGCATCAAGGATAGGGTCAGAAGAGTGCAGGAGACCGAGGCCGACCCGGGTGGGGGGCCGGCGGGGAAGATTTTTGTGCCCTCTGCCGTCCGGGGCGAAGTCATTAATTGGGCCCACTCCTCCAAGCTCCTTTACCACTCGGGGGTGGCGCGTACAGTGGCTCTGCTGCAGAGGAACTTCTGGTGGCTGTCTCTATGGAAGGATGTCGGGGAGTATGTCCGAGCCCTTCCCCAGTGCGTCATCTGTAAGACGTCCTCCTGTCCTCCGGCGGGTCTGCTCCATCCTCTTCCCATCCCCGGCAGATCTTGGTCCCATGTGGCACTGGATTTTGTCTCCGGCCTTCCTCCCTCTGCTGACAACACAGTCATCCTCACGATCGTGGACAGATTCTCCAAGGTGGCTCACTTTGTTCCCCTACAGGGTCTCCCCACAGCCAAGCAGACTGCGGACCTGCTCGTCCTCCATGTGGTGCGCCTCCACGGCATCCCGATGGACATTGTGTCCGATCGCGGTCCCCAGTTTGTCTCGTAGGTTTGGCGAGTCTTCTGTAAGGCTACTGGGGCCACGGTAAGTCTGTCCTTGGGATACCACCCCCAGAGGAATGGCCAGTGTGAGCGCACCAATCAGGAGTTGGATGCAGCGCTACGGTGCATCACCACTTCCAATCCAGCGTCCTGGAGCTCTTCCTGCTGTGGGTCGAGTATGCGCACAACACCATGGTCTCCTCCGCCACAGGTCTGTCCCTGTTCGAGGTTTCCTTGGGATACAGCCCCGACTGTTTCCTGAGGAGGAGGAAGACATTGTGGTGCCCTCCATGCAGGCCCATATGAAAAGCCGTCGCAGGCTCTGGAAGACTACCCAGGCTGCGCTTCGGCGCACGGCAGACTGGAACACTGCCATTGCCAACCACCGCAGGACCCCGGCTCCACCCTACCAGGTTGGGCAGCAGGTATAGCTATCCATGAAGAACATTAATCTCAAGGCTGAATCCAGGAAGTTGTCACAGCACTTTATTAGTCCTTCATTGGTCCTTTATTGGTCCTCTCCCCCCCCTCTCCATTTGTCCCACCTTCCACGTCTCACAGGTCAAGCCATTCGTCTCCAGCCCTCTGTGCCCCCCTCCCAAGATGCCACCCCCACTGGTAATGATCGATGGTGACCCTGCATGGAGAGTCAACTCCATCCTGGACGTCCGACGCTGGGGTTGTGGCCTCCAGTACCTGATGGACTGGGAGAGATACAGTCCAGAATGGAGTTCCTGGGTGTGTCCTCCCTTCGTGATGGATCCACAACTCATCAGGAACTTCCACCAGACGCACCCGGGTAGGTTGGATCAATCACCGAGAGGTGTCCCATGGGTGGGAGAACTGTTATGATACAATCTACATTCCTGCTGCCCTAATTATCTCCACAGCTGAGCGCATACCTGATCGTCTCATCTAGCAGCCTACTTAAGCAGCGCTGCCCTCTGGTCTGCACGGAGACATCAACGCTTCAGTGGTCTGGCAAGACCCCCTCGCCTATTCTCCTCGTCCGGCTCTGGAGTTCCATCTCCTCAGCTCCTTCCTGCTTGTCATTTCTCATGGGAGTCTGAGCTCCCCACCAACAAGAAAGTCTTCATCATTCCTTCACTCCTCCGCGCTCCTCCTTCTCCCCTGTGCATAGGTGGAAGCCTCCTGGTGGCAGACCTCCTCCTCCTGGTGGCGGACCTGAGCGCAACCCGCACTCCACCAGCACTGTGTACGTACCTGCACCGCTTCACCTTGTCAGCAGCAGCAGCCTAGGCACGAATCTACTGGGCCGGAGCCCTCGGGAGTCCTTCTGCACTTCTGCCCACCGGCCAACCTGTAAGACTGAACATTCACTGATTCATTTCTCCAAACCTCAGTCACTCACCCGCCTGTCTGTGCTCTCTCCTAGGGTTGCCAGTCTGAACAGTGCTCTACTCACCCTTCTGCTTCACTCCTGCACACACGCACACATCCACACTCCCACTCATTATAATAAAAGATAATTGTGTCTATTTCGAGTCCGCGTCTGCTTCTGGGTCAACCAGTCAAGTCAATCCATTTCATAATAAAGCACATCTTATTTTTTCCATTATTTTTCAAAAAAAAAAAAAAATCTTTTTTTTTTCCTTCTTTTTTTCAACATAATTCTGATGGAGCCATTGACCTGACATTTTCACCGGGTATCAGTAATAACCCAAGTAATCCATACATACAAAGAAATTAAGGCAACTGTGTTCACAAAGGTCATGTTTAAAAAAGTGAAATGACATGCAGAGTATGTATTGAACACATGAAAAAAAAGGTGCAAAAAGGCATGCAAAGCCAAAAAACCAGCTGAAATCCACCAGAATCTGGGAAGCCATCCCATCTCCCATCAGTGCAAATTAATTTCAGATGGTTAAGACCTGACTGATAGCCTTTTAAAAGGTCTGTGAATATCAGAATGTCACACCACAAGGAACTCATGATGGGTAGAAGCAAAGAGCTCTCTGTAGACCTTTGCAACCTTATTGTTGAAAAACATAATGATGGCATTGGTTCTAGGCACATTTCTAAAGTGCTGAAAGTTCCAGTAAGCACTGTTGGAGCTATCATTTGAAAGTGGAAAGAACATTATTTTACCATAAACTGGCCATGACCAGGAGCAACATTTCTGAGAGGGAAGTAAAAAGAATTATAAGAAGAGTTATCCAAGAGCCAAAGACCACTCATGGAGAGCGCCAGAAAGACCTGGAGTTAGCAGGTGCTGCTGTTTCAAAGAAAACAATGAGTAATGCACTCAACCAATGGATTCTATGCCCACTCACCTCACAAGACTCCATTGCTGAAAAAAAAAAAAGCATGTTGAAGCTTGTTTAAAGTTTGCTGACCAACAACTGGGCAAGCCAGTAAAATACTGGGAGAATATAGTCTGGTCAGATGAGACCAAAATTGAACTTTTTGGATGCCACAACACAGCATGTTTGGAGGAGAAATGGCACTGCACATCAGCCCCAAAACACCATGGCAACAGTGAAGTTGGAGGTGGGAGCATCATGGTGTGGGGGAGTTTTTCAGCACATGGTACAGGCAGACTTCATATAATGGAAGGAAAGATGAATGGACAAATGTAAAGAGACATCCTTGATAAGAACCTGCTTCCATCTGCCAAGATGCTGAAGATGAAATGAGGGTGGACATTTCAGCAAGACAATGATCCCAAACACACAGCCCAGGAAACTCTCAACTGGCTCCAGAGAAGGAAAATAAAGCTGCTAGAATGGCCCAGTCAGTCACCTGACCTGAATCCAACTGAAAATTTATGGAATGAACTGAAGATCAGAGTTCATAGAAGACACCCACAGAACCATCAAGATTTGAAAACAGTTTTGTCATATGCAGTGCCACTTCGGGGCTGAAAGGACGACCTGAGCACCGGATAGTGTCGTGCATTTATTAACCAAAAGACAAAACAATTCAAAATGATGACAGAGATACAAAAAGTCCAAAACAGGGAAAAACTTACAGGATGTGCCTCAGAGCGGGAAAAACTCCAGAGGAGTGAGCAGCACATACAGAGAAGTTCACAGGCGAAATTCCAAAACACATGAGCACCAATGATGTAGCCGCACTGACCCAGTGCCACGGCAGAACTTAAATACTAGTGAATTTAATTAACACAAATGAGTACCAGCGTGGACACACATGAGCAGGCAAGAGAGGCACAGTGATGATTGGAATCAGCTGATACATGAGGGAGGAGCGGCTGGATTGACAACTTGACAGGCGACGCCCCCAGCAGAGCAAAACCTCAGAAGTCGCCTGACAGCTGTCAATCCAGAAAAAAGAACAAACATACTCAAAGCAAACTGAAAACAAATACAAATAACCATGGCTCCAAAAATAATTACAAAACAAGACATGGAAAAAAATCACAGAAACACAGCTGCAGAAAAATGAGAGGCAGATTGACATTAATAGGAGAACAATAAAACAATAAATAAACAGATGTACAGGAAAAGCCACGAGCCTGGGTCCAGCAGGAATCCAAGCCCCAGCTCGTGACAAGTTTGTGTAGAAGAATGGACTAAATTTACTCCTGAGCAATGCCGGTGCCTAGTTTCTCCATACAGGGGGCATCTTGAAGCGGTTATTACCAAGAAAGGCTTTTCTGCTAAATATTAAATACATTTCACCATGTGTGTTCAATACTGATTCCCTGTGTCATTCCACTTTATTAAATATAGAATCAGAATCAGAATCAGAATCAGCTTTATTGCCAAGTATATTTACAAGTATACTTTCAAACTCTCGGCGCCACACCAGTCGGCTGCCTTTTGCAACAGCGGCTCGATTCCGAGTCTTTTTCCCTTCCTCTCTCTTTTGATCCGTCTTTTTTTTTCACCCCACTTATATCACGGACACACAGATCGTCCTAAATGTCTCCTGAGCCGGTGGACGGAGCCACTGTTTATAGCAGGATACGATACAGCAGAGAACAGCTGCTAGCATTCAACCGCCACCCGGTCCCATTGGAAAAACTCGACATACCGAGAGAACTGAGGCGAAAACGCCGCGGCTGCCGGGCTGGAGTAAGGCGGAGGACAAAAAATATAAGGTACAGACCCTCCCTTCCATCTGTTGTCATGGGAAATGTACGGTCGATACTGGGAAAGTTAGATGAGCTAGCGGCTATCTCCCGTTATGATAGCACATACCGGGAGTGCTCTCTCCTTTTGTTTACTGAGACGTGGCTAACTGAACTAGCAGCAGATGCT
Source organism: Pholidichthys leucotaenia (assembly GCA_020510985.1). Classification (NCBI taxonomy): domain Eukaryota; kingdom Metazoa; phylum Chordata; class Actinopteri; order Cichliformes; family Pholidichthyidae; genus Pholidichthys; species Pholidichthys leucotaenia. Next base: position 3,974,469 of record CM035843.1, on the reverse strand, counting down.
AACATTGAGCTGGAGGGTTTTCACATGATACGAGCTGACCGAACACCAGACAGTGGCAAGGCTAGGGGCGGTGGAGTGATAATATATGTTAACAACAACTGGTGCAGACCGGGACATATCACTGTTAAACAACGACACTGCAGCAAAGACATTGAGTTGCTAGCTGTTAGCATGAGGCCTACATATCTCCCGAGAGAACACTCACACGTGATCTGCATTGTTGTTTATGCAAATCCAACGGCGAACGCTGGGACAGCACGTGACGTCATCCATTCAGTAACCAGCAGGCTGCAGACAGAACACCCAGATGCTCTTCTCCTCATCTCAGGCGATTTCAACCATGTTTCACTGTCTCCCATTCTACCCACGTTCACCCAGTATGTCACATGCCACACTAGAGACAATAAAACACTGGACTTATTCTACGCAAACACTAAGGAGGCGTACACCTCATCACAACTCCCCCCACTCGGGAGATCGGATCACAACTTGGTTCATCTCCGGCCGGTGTACAAACCCCTAGTGCACAGACAACCTCCGGCCATGCACACTGTGGAGTTATGGTCTGAGGAGACAATGGACACCCTAAAGGGCTGTTTTGAAGCCACCGCCTGGAAGCAGCTCTGCGATCCACATGGTGAGGACATCGATGGCCTCATTCACACCTTCACGGGCTACCTCAGCTTCTGTGTGGACAAATCCGTTCCCACCAAGACCATACGGCGTCACTCAAACAACAAACCCTGGATCAACCCTGAGATAAAAACACTTCTGAGAGAGAAGAAGAGGATCTTCAGGTCAGGGAACAGGGAGATGCTGAAGTCCGTACAGAGGGAGCTGAGGAGAAAGATCAGAGAAGGCAAGGACAGCTTCAGGAAGAAGATGGAGGACAAGCTGCAACAGAGCGACATCAGCGGGGTCTGGAGAAACCTCAAAACCATCTCGGGGCTCCAGAATACCTCCCCCCAGGCCACAGGGGGCAGGGAGTGGGCGAACAACCTGAATCTGTTTTTCAATAGATTTGACCAACCGCCCTCCCCCCTGACTGCACAACAACCACTGCTGCCTCTAAAGAAATCAAGTCCTGCTGCCCACTCCCCACTCCACCAACACCCCCCCACTCCCAACACACAGCCCCCCATCCTGACCCTGACCAGGACCCAGGTGAGGACGGAGCTGAGGAAGATCAAGGCGAGGAAGGCGCCGGGACCGGACGGCATCAGCGCAAAGCTCCTCAAGTCCTGTGCAGACCAGCTGTGTGGGATTGTGACGTATATCTTCAACATGAGCCTGAAACTGGGGAGGGTACCACAGCTGTGGAAAACATCTTGTGTGGTACCTGTACCAAAAACTTCCCACCCCAAAGACCTGAACAGCTACAGACCGGTGGCCTTGACGTCCCACTTGATGAAGACCCTGGAGAGACTGCTCCTTGCTCACCTCCGCCCCCTGGTGGAACCAGCGATGGATCCACTCCAGTTCGCCTACCAGCATGGCATTGGGGTGGAGGATGCGGTGATCTTCCTCCTTCACCGTTCTCTGTCCCACCTGGAGAAGCCCGGGAATATGGTGAGGATCATGTTCTTTGACTTCTCCAGTGCTTTCAACACCATCCAACCGATGATCCTGAAGGACAAGCTGCTGCGCGCAGGGGTGGACCAGCACCTGTCATCATGGATCCTGGACTACCTCACGAACCGGCCTCAGTTTGTGAGAACCCGGGACTGTGTGTCCGACACGATCATCAGTAGCACGGGGGCCCCCCAAGGAACGGTGCTGGCTCCCTTCCTGTTCACTCTTTATACTGCGGACTTCTCACACAACACAACACACTGCCATCTACAGAAGTTCTCTGATGACTCTGCGATCGTTGGCCTCATCTCCAATGGAGATGAAGCTGAGTACAGAGGGCTTATCCAGGACTTCGTGGACTGGTGCCATCGGAACTGCCTCCAGATCAACGCGAGGAAAACTAAGGAGCTGGTGGTGGACTGCCGCAGGCATGGACAACCCCTCACAGTACCAGTAAATATACAGGGAACAGACATCGAGATGGTGACATCCTATAAGTACCTGGGTATTCATCTGAACAATAAACTAGACTGGTCACACAATACTGATGCACTCTACAAGAAGGGACAGCGCAGGCTGTTCCTGCTGAGGAGACTCAGGTCTTTTGGTGTACAAGGGGCGCTGCTGAAGTCATTCTATGACACGGTGGTGGCATCAGCCATCACTTTTGGAGTGGTCTGCTGGGGCAGTGGCATTACTGCAGCCGATAGGAAGAGACTGAACAAACTGATTAAGAAAGCTAGCTCTGTCCTGGGGCAGCGCCTTGATCCGATGGAGGAGATAGGAGAGAGAAGGATGGTGGCTAAACTGTCATCTCTGCTGGAGTCCGAGTTCCACCCTATGCAGGACATACTGAATGCACTGAGGAGCTCATTTAGCAGCAGACTACATCATCCCAGGTGCACAACCGAGAGGTTTCGTAGGTCCTTCCTACCAACGGCTGTCAGACTGTACAACCTAAGCAGGGCTGCTCGCAGAGATAGCAAAAAGACGTAACAAACTAATAGTTTTTTGAATGCAAAAGATGCAATAGACTTACACAATGGTCCCCTCCGGCATACAACTAGGAACTTACCGGTCGCTATGGAGGGTGAGAATATGTATGGGCACATAATCATACCATGTAGGATAACTAAGTAGACGGTTATGCTGTTTCATTCCATCTAGCAACAATGCTCTGCACTGTGTGTGTTTATATATTTACATATTTATTCCATCTAGCTACAATGCTCAGCACTGGGTGTGTTTATATATTTATATATCTACATATTATTCCATCTAGCTACATTGCTCCGCACTGTGTGTGTTTATATACTTGCATATTTATTCCACCTAGCTGCTATGCTCCGTACTGTGGGTGTTTATATATTTACATATTTATTCCATCTAGCTACAATGCTCTGCACTGTGTGTCTGTGTGTGTGTGTATATATATATATTTTATAGTAATACGTACATATGTATATTAGCTGCTCTTGCTTGCTTGTTTTTTTGTTTTTTTTTTTGTTTTGTTTTTTTTCTTGCCTTCTGATTGTTGCTCTGAGTGTTGCTATCCCTGTGCTGTTGCAATCCTGGAATTTCCCCGTTGTGGGACTAATAAAGGCTTATCTTATCTTATCTTAAGTAAACACACAAGGAATTTGACTTGACATTGGGCGCGCACATTAGGCGCATCCAATGACACGGCAGCCATAGAGGCGCCTGTCAAATATAACTTGTTTTGTGAACACATTTGCCCTAAATTTTTTGTATGGATGGATTACTTGGATTGTTACTGATATCTGCTGAAAATCTCAGGTTGACGGCTCCACCAGGAATATGTTGAGTGACAAAAATGTTGACGTGTTCAATACTTATTTTCCTTGCTGTGTACATTAAACTTGACTAGATAGATAGATAGATAGATAGATAGATACATAGATGTACTTTATTGATCCCAAACTGGGAAATTACAGGGTAACTTGCAACTGTTTTCCCTCAAAAATTTGAAAATTTTTTCTCCAAAATTTTCACTTTTTTCTCATAAATTTGAAAATTTTTTAAAGTAAATTTGTTATTTTTTCTCATAAATGTTTACATTGTTTTGCCATAAATGTGTGATTCTCCTCATTTTGGGCCCAGAGTCCCTGAACCCTGCTCGGCCACATTAGAGCCAGCTGACTCCCCGCTCACAGGGAAAGTCCATGTGGACAAACACAGATGGGCTCAATATGGAACCTGTGGGCCAACCCACATGGACCCATCAGAGGGGCCATTTCAAGCTTTGGTGTGGCCCACATGGACGTGGGTCTGGGTTTAACTTGCGGCTCCTCTCCCCACCTCTGATGAAAAAACACTTCACTCTGGGGCATTTTATTCCCCGTCCATATTTCACCAATATGTGCAATCACAAACATTTGTTTATTTGCTGGGTCATAAATAAGTTGTCACCCAGCTGACGGGAGCTAGCAGCTGATCTTTATTTGCATCGACATCACTCTCACATCCCTGAAGGGGTAACGTATTTTAAATTGATGATTCATGTCAAGAGATAGTAGATCCTGCCTCTCGTTTCTGGAAGTTTCATCAAGCCCAACATGTGGCTGCAGTCCAACAGATATCATCCGCCGCGTCCCCGGAAAAGAAAACGCAGCGAGCAGGTGTCTTGCTTATGAGGAATACTAAATAAGCGGCAGGCCAGGGAACGTTGCCCACGTTTCCTCAGTGGCAGTTGGGTGGCAGTGTTTGCATTTTGGAGTGGGTGCCAGAGTGTGAGCGAGGCAGGGTGGTGAGACTGAAAGCTGGGGAAATTAAATCATGTGATAATGACAGGGTTACCTAATTAAACCTGAATATCTAAATGGCTGCAGAAAAACAAAGGCGACACTTAGACAAATGTCTGAGGCGGGAATGCGTGTCGGTGCGGCGCCCGGGGCTGACTTCCCCTCAGCTTTATTCATTTATAACCTATAGAATGGCTGATCAGAGCTGTGGGCAATGAGAGGTGAAGTGAAGGAGTGGAGCACACTTGGCTCCTGTGCAGCAGCCTCTCTGCTCCTTTTCTATCTTTGGAGCACTTTCAGCATGACTGCACCGTTCTGCTGTCTTCTGAGCCAAGGCCTGCAGCTCTGTGGCGGAATAAGAGGCTGGCAGTGGTGAATCACAAAAGGTCAAAAATAAACAGGAAGTTGCTGTTGGAGTGTGTGTGACAGGCGCGAGCCTTAAACCAGAACCAGTGCACCCATTTTCTTTCCTACACCGATTCCTGCTGGTGTTGTGTTATTAATGGTTTACTGCTGCAAATGCCAGTGGTCCGTCCAAGCAGGAACTCATCAGCAGCAGCACTAACAACACTGTGAAACCGCACGGCTGAAACCGGCGGTGGGCACGCTCCAGCTGCAGCAATTCCTCCACGTCTTCCTCTCATCTGCTCATCTTTTCAAGGCTGCTGACTTAAGCAGAAACACTGCTCTCGTTTGATTGGCTGATGTCAGAAATGGGAAATTCTGGACACACTGAACATGTCAACATGCCTGAACAGGGACATTGTCCAAACGTAACATATGTGGAGTTGTTAGCACGGAGGGCCAGAAGTGCCAAAGATAATCAATGATTTGCTATTGCAGAGCTACGAGTTCCTGGATGGTTTGTCAGGCGACAGAAATCCTGTTTAAACTGAATTGCATTAATTTCTAGAGAAGAGAGCAGAAGACGTGATGACAGCAGCTGGTCACCGTGGCTCAGTCCCCAGCACCATGTCCAGGTGGGCCACAGCACAGGACAAAACTGGGCTTTCCTCTGGGTCCATGTGGGTGTGTTGGCCCCACAAGTGTTTGCCCACTTGGACTTTACATGTGGCACCAGCAAAGCAGGCCCCGCATGAGTTTCATGTGGGTGAGCATCTTTCAGGAACAAACTGCTCAAGAAAAAACAAGAAATTCATGAGGAAAACAGTGGCAAATTCCAGTGAAAAAGTCTCAGGAAGACGGCAGACGCCAGTGGAAACATGTCAAAGTTCAACCACCTCCTTTACATGCTGGTCTGAAAAAAGAAAAACTCAAAAAACTAAAACATTAAAAAAGGTGAACATTGATGAGAAAGTTTCAAAGTTTCAAGAAAATAGTAAATTTATGAGAAAATAAGTTGAAAATATGTAAATAGGTAAAGTCCATGTGAGCAAACGCAGATGGTGCCAACATGGAATCTGCAGACAAACCCACATGGACACTCAAGACAGTCCTGATATAACCTTTGGTGGGCCCACATGGACATGCTGGCTGGGAAGGGAAAAAAAAAGTTTTGCCAAATTCCCTTCAGCCCAGTGGATGAAGGCTCATTACTGCCACCTGCTGCTGCCAGTCATCACCTGCAGTTTCTACACTGTCACTTTTAATCCTCTAGAAATATAAATGCTGGGAAAAGTGGACCAAAAGAACTTTTTGGATCAGGCTGGATGTGCTTTGAAAGTCATTGTGATTTTTGATCCTTGGCGTTTGGAGTCGTGGCTACAACTTCAGCCTCATGAAAGAGGATACTGTGGGATGCACCAGTGGCATGCTGTGGTCATTGGTTCTGTTTCTTCTCGCTGTATATGGTGCTCAGACTTTTGTAAATGTCACAGATGTAGAACTTGGTCATTTGTAGTTTTCTTTTCTCTATGGGCTCTTCCACCAGCAGGGTCAGTTATGGGTCAGTCCGTCTGTCTCATTTTGGTGAAATCAACCCTTCCTACATTTTTTTCCAATTGTTTTGAAACTAGGTACCATGGTTTGATATACTCTGATGATAAGCATATTGCAATTTCACTCTCATCAGATGACGATGAGGTCAAAGGTCAGAGGTCAGATTTTCCTTAAATCATCTAAACACAATAACTACTGAATGAAATGATGTAGGCTTTTCAAACTGATACAGGAGTTGTATCTAAAACACATCTTTGATGACTTACATCCTGACCTAACTATGGGTTTGGGGTCAAGGGGTCAAAGGTCAAAGTTAACATTCCAGTTGCACAATGGTAAAGGGTAAATTTACTATTACTATAAAGCAAGTAAAGCTAGGGCAACAAACCTTGTCCACAGGCTCACCTTGGGATCCTGATCTCTTGAACGAATGAATGAATCTTTATTTCAGATAGATTAAAAGTAAAGATTAAAAGAAACAGAATAATATAACAAAGGGGAAAAAAGAAAAAAAATCCAACAAGGTCATATTAGACAATAACTCCTCTGATTATACAGTTCAACATAAGTTATCCAAAATGGGTGATGGCTGAAGCCGCAGCTTATATTGCCCACCCATATTCCATCCAAGAATTCAAAAGTAAAACAAAACAAGAGCGATTACAATTCAGAACAAAGCTAAGACAAAACGTGACCAAAAAAAAACTAAGCTACAACCCAACACAGGCTGGATATGACAATCCTTATGTGATTTTACATGTCATCTTGTATATATGTTTGGAGTATTTCTTCCTTTAGTTTTTGTTTAAATTGTCCAAGCATTGTACATGATTTTAATTCAGGTCCAAAATTGTTCCATAATCTGACTCCTTGCACTGAAACACAGTGTTGCTTGGTGGTAGTTCTCACTGAAGGTTTTTGAAATATCCATGTTCCTCTGAAATGATATTGTTTCTCCCTTATTTGGAACAACTTTTGGATATTTGCGGGCAGTGATAGATTCTTCACTTTAAACATTATTACTGCAATTTTAAAGTCAACTAGATCTTTCAACTTGAGAGCTTTTAATTTAAGAAAAAGTGGGTTTGTTGGTTCCCTGTAAGCAGCTTTGTTTATTATTCTAATAGCTCTCTTCTGAAGCATAAAGACTGGATATATGTTTGTTTTCTATGTATTTCCCCATACTTCAGTACAATATGTCATGTATGGGGGTATTAATGAATGATACAAGGTATATAGTGTGGGTTGATTCAGCAAATATTTCACTCTGTGTAGTATTGCAATTGATTTAAATATTTTACCTTTAATATAATTAATATGTGACTTCCAACACAGTTTATTATCAATTATTACTCCAAAAAATTTAGTTTCGGATACCCTTTCAATCTCTACACCATTTACATTGAGTTTAGATACTGAGTTGTTGTGATGGTTGTTAAAAACTATAAATTTTGTCTTACTTAAATTGAGCATTAATTTGTTTGAATCAAACCACAGTTTAAGCTTTCCTAATTCCTTTCCGAGTGTATCCAGAAGTTATTCCAAATTGCTTCCACTGCATAATAGATTAGTGTCATCAGCAAACGATATTAAATCCATTTTTTCCGAAACTTTACATACATCATTTATATACATATTGAATAACAGTGGCCCCAAAACTGAACCCTGTGGGACTCCACAAGTAACCTTCAGTAACTGTGAGTTTTTGTTACCAACACATACATACACACTGTGTTTATATATTTCATATATTTATTCCATCTAGCTACAATGCTCCGCACTGTGTGTCTATATATACACTACCGTTCAAAAGTTTGGGGTCACTTAGAAATTTCCTTATTTTTGAAAGAAAAGCAGTTTTTTTCAATGAAGATATTTTTAAACTAATCAGAAATACACTCTATACATTGCTAATGTGGTAAATCACTATTCTACCTGCAAATATCTGGTTTTTGGTGCAATATCTACATGGGTGTATAGAGGCCCATTTCCAGCAACTATCACTCCAGTGTTCTAATGGCACAATGTGTTTGCTCATTGCGTCAGAAGGCTAATGGATGATTAGAAAACCCTTGTGCAATCATGTTAGGTCTGCAATGCTGTAATTGCTGCAAATGGAGGATTCTTTGACGAAAGCAAAGTTTGAAGGAAAAAATTATTATTTCAAATACAAATCATTATTTCTAACCTTGTCAATGTCTTGACTACATTTTCTATTCATTTTACAACTCATGGTGGTAAATAAGTGTGACGTTTCATGGAAAACACAAAATAATTCTCTGGGTGACCCCAAACTTTTGAACGGTAGTGTATATATATATATATATATATATATATATATATATATATATATATATATATATATATATATATATACATATATATATATATATATATATATATATATATATATATATATATATATATATATATATATACATATTTATATATATATATATATATATACATATTTATATTTATATGTACATATGTATACTCGCTGCTCTTGTTTTTTCTTGCCTTCTGATTGTTGCTCTCAGTGTTGCTATCCCTGTGCTGTTGCAATCCTGGAATTTCCCCATTGTGGGACTAATAAAGGCTTATCTTATCTTATCTTATCTTATATCTATTCTTTAAGTAACTACATAACCAGGACAGTGCTACCCCTCTAATACCACAATTTTGTAGTTTCTTTAATAATAAATTATGATCCACTGTATCAAATGCTTTTTTAAGATCCAGGAATACCCCAACTGAATACTCTTTATTTTCAACGGCAGTTGATATTTTTTCTATAAATTCCATTAGAGCAAATGCAGTTGTCCTCTTGTGTCTGAACCCATATTGCTGCTCACACAATAAATTATTCTTCATTATGAAGTTGTCAATTCTCTCACAGAATATTTTTTCAAGTATCTTGGAAAATTGCAGCAATAGTGAAATTGGTCTGTAGTTTGAAAGTTCCCCTCTGTCACCCGTCTTGTATATCGGAATTACTTTAGCTATTTTCATTGCATTGGGAAATATACCTGTTTGGAGAGACAGGTTACAGATATACGTCAGTGGTTTCACTAAGCATTCAATAATAGTTTTGACTAAGAGCATGTCAATACCATCACAGTCCGTAGATGTTTTACTTTTAAACAATTTAACAATTTCAATGACCTCTCTCTCGTCTGTGTTCTTTATGAAAATGGAGTCTTTTATAGCAGTGTTTTTTGCTTATTGTATCACCTGTAGATGTCGTAATGGGTATTTCTTGAGCCAAATTAGGACCAATGTTAACAAAAAAGTTATTAAATTCATCTGCAGGTGAAACTGCATTCACACTCTGAGTCGTTTTATTATTTTTTGAAAAACTGGTTGAGTAGCTTGTATTTCTGTTTTTACTTTATTTCTGTTTTTATTTCATCTCAGGATCCTGACCTACAACTATGGTTGTATACTTTGTTGTACACTTGTGGATGATGGGCTTATCATAACTTGGTTCTTCCACAGTAATTATATTGAAAATTATATTGTATTATCCTAACAGAGCACTACGCTCCCAAAATGCAGGATTACTTGTAATACCTAGAATCTCCAAAAGTACAATGGGAGGCAGAGCCTTCAGTTATCAAGCTCCTCTCCTGTGGAACCAGCTGCTAATCTGGATTCGGGAGTCAGACTCGATCTCTGTTTTTAAGAATAGGGTTAAAACCTACCTTTTTGATATAGCCTACAATTAGGGAGGGATCATGTGTTTCTGAACCCTCCCTTAGTTATGCTGCTAATAGGTTTAGTCAGCCGGGGGACCTCCAGTAATGCACTGGGCCTCACTCCTTTCTTCACTCTCTATGAAATATTTTTTTTGCTGGTCATTAACATCTGTTTGTTCTCTCCCATAGATTGAGTCCCCATCGTGCTGTTTGCTCTCTACATGTCTGTTCTTTTCATCTTCTCTATCCCCTCACCCCCCAGCCAGTCACAGCAGATGACTGCCCCTCCCTGATCCTGGTTCTGCTAGAGGTTTCTTCCTGTTAAAAGGGAGTTTTTCCTCTCCACCGTCGCCAAGTGCTTGCTCACAGGGGATCGTCTGATTGCTGGGGTCTTTCTGCAACTGTTGGGGTTCCCCCTACAGTTGATAGTGCTATGAGACGACTGTTGTTGTGAAATGGCGCTATATAAATAAAGTTGAATTGAATTGAGTTGAAAAGTTGAAAACTGCTCTTAGTCAGTATTGGGATCTTCAAAGAAAATGAGGTGGGGATATTGTGCTGGCCTTAGAGTGCTCTTGTTCCATATCATACAGTGGCTGTTTTCACATATCTTCAAATAAAAGTATATGCTATTTTTCAAAGGATGGTCAAGTTTTTACATATTTCCTTTATGGTTGATAGGGTTCTTCTACTGGCTCTCCTCAGGGGTGTGTGTTGTCACCACTACTCTTCATCCTGTACACAAACATGTGTCGGAGCAGACATGACAACAGACAGATACATTATAAAGTATGCTGATGATTCAGTTGTTGTCAGTCTCCTCCAAGATGGTGAGAGTGGCCACAGCCCAGTAGTTGATGATTTTGTTCACTGGTGTGAGGATTCCTACCTGCAGCTGAATACAACAAAAACTAAAGACATGATTATTGACTTTAGGAGGAAAACTCCCAGGCACGAAGTCACCGTACTAAAAGGTCAGACCACTGAATGTGTACAATCCTACAAATATCTTGGGACGATTATTGATAGTAATTTAAACTTTGAAGAGAACTGTGAAAGGGTGTGCAAAAAGGGTCAGCAATATTTGCATTGTTTAAGGAAACTTGCACGCTTCCATATTGACCGAACCATAATGACAATGTTTTATCGGGCTTTTATTGAATCAGTTTTATCCTTTTCTTTAGTGTCATGGTTTGGTCAGATAAAACTGAAACAGAGGAAATCCTTGGATCAGGTAGTTAGATGGTCCAGTCGTTTGCTTGGTGAGTCACAGCTGAGCCTGACATCCCTGTACACCAGACAGGTACAGAGGATTGCTACCTCCATTTTAAATGATGACTCCCACCCTTTGCACTGCAACTTTCAGCTTCTTCCCTCCAGACGGAGGTTTGCTGTCCCAAAATGTAAAACCCAGCGCTACAAAAACAGCTTTGTTCCTGCTGCTGTCAAAGAGTTGAACAAGTTGTAGTAATATATTGCACATAATTTAGTGATCTATTTAATAATTTTATTTTATATTTATTTATTTTTGTAGGTTTTTTATTTGGGTTATAAATCTTTTTGGGGGGTTTTAGACTTTTATTGAGTTTTTAATCTCTTTGATTTAGCTTGTAACTTTTTTGCTATGACCCTTCTCTCTTATCTCTTTTTTTGTCCTATGTCCTGATTGGTGGAGCCTTGAGTACTTTCATCATGTTTCTAGTCAGCTTCATGTGTGCCTGTGTTTGTGTTCATGTTGAATGTAGTTGTGTAGTTGTGTCTAAAAGGATGTCACCAACTGCAAAACAAATCTACCTACGGGTACAAATAAAGTAACCTGAACCTGAACCTGAACCTGAACCTGAACCTTTATTTCCTTTATTTGAAGTTCATATGTCTACCACCAGGGTAGCGCGGTGGCGCAGTGGTTAGCACTGTGGCAGCACAGCATCTCACTTTGTATTGTTTGTAACAAGGATCACCCTTGGTCAGGCGATCCTTGGTTCGATCCCAGCCCCCGACCAACAGTGATCTGTGTGGAGTTTGCATGTTCTCCCCGTGTCTGCGTGGGTTTACTCCGGGATTTCTCCGGTTTCCTCCCACATGCCAAAAACATGCAAGTTAGGTTAATTGGCATCAAACTGGGGATTCTAAATTGTCCTTAGGTATGACTGTGAGAGTGAATGGTTGTCTGTCTCTCTGTGTTGGCCCTGCGATGGACTGGCGATCTGTCCAGGGTGGACCCTGCCTCTCACCCAAAGATGCTGGGATAGACTCCAGCCCCCCAGCGACCTGAAAAGGATTAAGCAGAAGAAGATGGATGGATGGATGGATGTCTACTACCATATACTGTAGTAGTGACACCACTAATTCTTAATCATTTACAATATTTAAGTAGAACAGAACAGTACCATTACCAGTGTTGCATAAGTTACTAAAAAATTTGCAACTAATTACAGTTATTAGTTACTTCTTTTCAAAAGTAATTCTGTTCCTTTACCAATTACTGCATGATTAAAATAACTAGTTACTATGAAAAGTAACGTTCACGTTACTTTTAAATGCGCACTTAAATCATCTTGCACACATAGTAAGATAATTTAATTAATGGATTACATTTGGGGCTTATTAATGTCAGGCTGAAAACAGACAGAGTTTTTAGAACATGTTCAGGCTGCTTTATCCTGCCTTCAGAGCTCTGATTGTGGGAAAAATCTGAAGAAAAGCAATATGATCTTGCCAGTAATTTCCTCATTTTGGAGTGAGAAATAAGGTTTGTGGAGTGAGAGAGAGGGGAAAAAAAGAGTGAGAATCACTCCAAAAGAGTGAGTTGGCAACACTGCATAAAGCTGTCCATGTTTATCTTACCTTTATATTATGGATTTAATCTGATGTGCAGTGATCCAAAGAAAATGTCCATTATCACCAGTCCAGATGTCTGCTGTGGCAAAGACATGATCCAGTAACTCAAATTCTTTTTGTAGATCAAAATCCATTTGTGAATAATCTTTATCCAGGTAGCAAGTAAATGTGTTTTAACTTCAGTGGATCACAGTCCCGGGAGTCTGATTGAAAGTCACTGTTATCACGTTTTCAGTCTGTAATGACGTATCTGGCAATCAGTCGGTTTAATTCTTGCTGGGTCACAAACTGTCCAGATGCATCCCCATGCTTGAAATCCAGCTGTGGCTGTTGAGACAAGAGTATTTCCAGTTTACATCCAGCCATGGCTGTTCAGAATACAGTAGATCCCCTAACATGGTGTTGTTAGCATAGCTAGCTGTTACATAGCACAAGCTTTGTTGGAGCTTTGGTGTTGTTTTCAGGCACTTCTGAAGATTGCAGTAGGTCTCAACCGGCGCTTAGCTTCCAATCCCCCAATAAGCTTTTGTCCTTAACTGCGACAAAGGAAAAATAATCTGTCTATTTCCACAAAAACAAAGCAGCTTTGTCTTTTCCTCCTCTCAGTAGTGAAGACTCGGCTCTCTGCAACAGGTCACATTGACAGCTATGTCTCAGCTACGGTAGGGTCAGTTTGTATATTAATTTATTTGCACTAAAAATATCTCTCCATATTAACCCTTTGAGTGTGTATGGTGCAGAACTGCAACATACCCCCTAGTGGTCAAGAGTGGTAAATATTTTTTGTCAATAAAATAGTTCAGATTTCCAAGGCTATAACTTGAAAGTGGTAAGAGATAATGGCTTACCTTCAATTAGAAAGATGTAAAATATGATCCAAGGTTTCAGATGGGAATAAATTTATGCATCTAATTTGCATAATGTAGCGGCACCTCTTTAAATTCCATAACTCAGTCAAAACTGGACTTTGGACGTATTTACACAAAAAATGGTTCAGTCTTTTGACACCGTTTGTTGTACAGCGGTACCTCATCATCTTATTTTCAAAGTATGTGAACAAGAACTCAGTACATTTAAAAAAAAAACCTGAAATTTCTCACTTAGACAAAGAGTGAGAAGGCAGGTGCAGTGCCACACTCTGCCACTAGGGACACAAAAATTCTCACACTCAAAGGGTTAATAAAATGAGTAATGAGTAACACATCTGATCAAATCTCAGTAACTGTAATGCATTACTGATTTTTGAACAGTAATTTTGTTACACAGCACGTTACTGCAGAAGTAGTGGCATTACAGTAATGTGTTACAGTAATGAATTACTTTGTAACGTGTTACTCCCAAAACTGACCATTCCACAGTGCACACATAAAAGAAAATCAAATCAATAAATATAAACTTAAATCTTCACAAAGGTCTATTCCTGCTATTGTGCTACTCCTTATTTCTGTCATATATAAGCACATTAAAAGTTGATGCACATATCAGACGTAGATATAACTCATCAGGGTTATGTTCAACTCCTCTTTCTACAGGCTTGATGATAGGTTGGGTCATTTTTAGGGAGATAAATGGCTAATGGTAGCAATCCTCAGGGATCACGGTTAATAGGTGCTGTCTAAATTTTAAGGACAAGAATGACCTGTTTTTGTTGGACCCAGGCACCAGCTTTAGCTGCAGGAAGGATTCATAATGACAGGTAAAGACTGATGAGGGACCTGTCTCACTGCGGTGCTCCAAACGAACAATCCCCATTATGACAGTACTTTCTAATTACATTTATTAAACAAGGCTGTTATGGCTGTTAGTGCAGCCTGTACCTACAGGAAGCTTTCACGTGTCTCAGAGTGCAGAACGTAGAGGACTGCTCTATTTGCCAGTTGCTATATTGTGCTGGAGAGCCTGTCCATTTTCAACCACTTTTTTAAGAGCACCCCTCACTGCTCCATTAGCTGAGTATGCTTGGATATGTGGGGAATGGCAGAGTGGTGGAGGTGGAGGTGGACGAGGTGGGGGGCAATGAATGCAGTGTTCCAGCTTAGGTGCTCGACTACTTTTAGATGCTCTGTCAGAGGCAACAAGAAAGAGGGCAGCAGAGATTAGTCAGAACTCCTACACCAGGATGGAAGGAAGCCCTGTAGGGCTGCCTCCATCTTTGATGATTTTTATTTGCAGCATTTAGTCAAACAGGAGGGCAAACTGCTCAACATGATCCAGCAAGGTTGCCACGCTGTAATACAAACCTGCATCAGTGTTCAATAATGAGCACAGTGCCTTGGTCTGAAATTCAATCAGGAGAAATCTTTATTGCCTTTAAATGCATCTCATATTCATTTAGGAGTGCAGAGTAAGAGCAGGAGTGCCGGCAGAACTGTGTTTACCTCACTTGAATAACTGTATTAAACTTCCATTGAGACCTCAGCTCTCAGTTGTGTAATGAAGGCTGGAATTGATTCACAATAACTGTAATGTGGTGAATTGCAAGCGAAGGCCCCGTCCCTGGTGCCACGTTTAGAAACTGACATTGAGATGGAGGTTAATGGTGCAAAACTTGTGTGCTTCACATGCCAGCGCGCTCCTCCTCTGTTTAGTCAAGCCGTCATTCTCTCATAGAGAACTGGAGGAGACGGGGTGATGATGGGGCACATCGGTATTCACTCCCCCACTGTATGCATGTGGAGATTTCACAGCTCTGGCCCTCAGTAAAAAGCAATCGGTCTTACATTTGATTGAGGATTATATGTGAATTCTGCAGCTTAACCAGTGTGCATGAGAGGAAGAAAGATTTAGCAGTCCCTCTTTTTAAAAATAAATCACGAACATTTTTCTGCCCTAATCTAGAGCTGAAAATATGTTTGGAATCTCTGCAGCCTTAACGTTAGCCTCGGTCATGACCTCTGTAGGTTTGCTTGATTGTTTTATTTTATTTTATTGGTTTATTTAGCAGAGACAGTGCACATTAATTAACAGGTTTGTAATCGTGCCAGAGTTAGCTGAAAGGCTATTTTTCATCTGTGGTCCCTGGACAGATGTTACAAGTCACCGTAGAAGTTTAAAATTACAAGAAATATAGAAGGAAACTAGTAACAGAAATGTTGTCTTCACAGGAAAGCTTATTACAGCATCCTTATATTGTAGACTATTGTCACAAAAATGTGATTAAAACATTTACAATTTAAAACATGCAACCAGCAGTACAAATCATACAAGACGATAAGATGAGGGATGTTGTTGTTAATTAGAATATGAACTAACATGAAACCATATAGAGTAAATAAACAGCATTATTAGAGACAAAAGAAATATGCTAAACACAAACACTAATATGTAAATGACATAAAGAAACAATAAACCTTGCATGCAGGCACACAAAGACAAACCAAGACAGCAGCAGGTGGAAACAAGTCTAACGTGCAACTGAGTTTTAGTGCTGGCAGAGCTGAATGTCACCTCGCCTCTTCCACGGTCGGTGTTTTAGTTCTCATTCACATTTATGCATGTTCACACTGCCTTTGGCTCCATCTTGGATTATGAGAACTTTACTATACAGAACACTGGGCTGCCGTGAAATTGATTGATTTATTGATTTATTTCAATCAACACAACAAAACATTAAATACTGTGATGACTCGCTCTCTGCCATTATCTGCCACAGCTGCGCGCACACCTGTTCCCATTCACTCACGGGCTATATCACCTGCTCTGCCTGCAAGACCGGCATGGAGCCGTCCATCTCCCTGGCTACATGAAGCTCAGTGCTCTCCGTCCAGCCCAACATTCAGCCCTCGTCATCCCTGCCATGTCGGCTTCTACCTGGAAGGATTCTCCTCACTCCAAGTAAGCCTATTATTCTACTGACCTGTTCAGCTTTGTCCCCTGTGCACAGGTGGAACTCCCAGGCGGCGGAATCCTTTCCTCCAGGCGGCGGACTACACCAACCTCTCACCTTCACACCGTCTCTCGTCAGCAGTGTTGGGTGGCAGACGCTGTCCTTCAGGATCGCCTCCAGGCTGACCTTCATTCTCCACCGCAGCTGTAACAGTAAGCCTCAGTTACTCCACCAATACACTCCTGTGTAGAACTGTGCTAACACCGTGCCTCTGCTCTGTTCTTAGGGTTGCCAGATTGCACGGCGTTCTGCTCACTCCCAGCTGTCACGAGTCTACGGATCCACGCACTAACATCCACCTTCACCACACACACACGCATCCACACACAAACACTTACACAAATAAAGATAATTGAACCTACTCTTGAGCTCGTGTCTGTTCCCTGGGTCTGCCAATTATGTCAGTACGGCTCCGCCAGAACGACCCAGCGAACAGCAGGCTAACGTGCCAAATAAACAACTTATAAGCTCGAGTAGATCAAATAGTTTACCAGCAGCAAGTAATTCTTAATCAGCTGGTCCAAATTAACAGCCGACTGGATCGTCTGGCCGGACAGCAGGCATTTCCTCCGGCTTCAAGTAGCGCCTTGGCACCCGTTAGCTCCCCTCCTAGCCAGGCTAGTCAGGTTCCCTTGGCCCGACTCACTCCGGTACCCACTCCCACTCGGTTTAATGGTAAACTCAGGGAGGCTCGGGGTTTTCTTCTCCAGTGTGAGATAGTTTTTCAGCGGGTTCCTGGGGATTTTCCAACAGACCACAGCCGTATTGGCTATGTTGCTAATTTACTGGAGGGACAGGCTCTTGCGTGGGCTTGCACAGTTATGGCTAAACCTAGCTACACTAACCTTACCTACACCCAGTTTGTTAGCGAGTTTAACGAGGTGTTTGACCACTCCGACCGGGATAATGTGCACACCACCCGGCTGCTAAATCTTCGACAGGGGGTTAGGTCCGTAGCGAACTATGCTGTCGATTTCCGGGTGATAGTGGCAGAGGTGGGGTGGGAAGACACCTCGTTATGCAGCATTTTTTCTAGGAGTCTGAGCCCAAGTCTGCGGGATGAACTAACCCGCTTGGAGAAGCAGGAGAGGCTAACAGAGCTAATTTCCTTAGCTATTAATTTAGACAACAGGCTGAGGGAGCGGGCAGCCGAGCGGAAGACGTCTGGACACTCGGGCGCCCAGTTTCGCCACTCTTCCCAGTTCCCCTTACCGGCCTTGCCTTCAGTAGAGTCAGCTGAGGAATCGGAGCCTATGGTATTTGGACAGACTAAACCACCTTTGGCAGAAAGACAGCGCTGTAGAGAGCTTGGCCTGTGTTTGTACTGTGGTAGTGAGGAACATGACATAACGTCCTGCCCCGTTCGGCCAAAAGGGGGAGCCCGTGTGTCGCGGTAGGGGGTCTCACGGGCTCACCTCAGTTAAATCCCCTCACTAAGTGTCTTCTACCCTTTAGGTTCATGCACAATCATACTGAATATTGCACACACGCCTTGGTGGACTCGGGAGCTGAGCAGAGTTTCATCTCGGGGGAACTGGCAACCCGATTGAGGCTTCCCAGCCGTTCTCTGGAGACACCCCTGAGGCTCATTACTAAAACCCCATTGATGGTGGTGTACAAGCAAACTGCCCCTACTCCTGTCATCATCTCCGGGAACCATCAGGAGGACCTGAGCCTTTTAGTCCTGCCGGTTGCTGCCTCCCCAGTTATTCTGGGTTATCCCTGGCTCCGGCTCCATAATCCCTCCATCGATTGGCACACCAGTAAGATAGATACCTGGAGCCCTTTTTGTTTAAGTGCGTGTCTGCAGTCTGCTGCATGTTCACCCTCCAAGCCCTTGGCTACCCCCGTCACCCTCCCTCCCGATCTCACTGGGGTCCCCTCTGAATATCATGATCTGGGGGCAGTGTTCAGTAAATCTAAGGCATTGCCCCCCCCCCCCCCATCGGCCCTATGACTGCGCCATCAATCTCCGGGCTGGAGCTCCACTGCCAGCGAGCCGCCTCTACAGCCTGTCTGCCCCGGAACCGGAGGCCATAGATATGTACATTAAGGAGTCCCTCAGCTCTGGTATCATCCAGCCGTCATCTACGGCAGTGGGGGCGGGGTTTTTTTCGTCGGGAAAAAGGATGGCTCCCTGAGGCCGTGCATCGATTTCTGTGCCCTAAATGACATCACCATCAAGGATAAGTACACCCTCCCTCTCAAGGGCATGGCTTTTGATTCCCTCCAGGGGGCCTCCTACTTCACCAAGCTGGACCTCCGCAATGCATACCATCTGGTGTGGATCAGGGAGGTGGATGAATGGAAGACGGGCTTCCAGACTCCAAGCGGCCACTTTGAGTATCTGGTGATGCCGTTTGGACTGACCAACGCTCCGGCTGTCTTCCAACGCCTGATTAACGACGTGCTACATGATTTCCTGGGGTGTTTCATCTTCATGTACCTCTATGACATCCTGACCTTCTCCCAATCATTAGAGGAGCATCAAGTACACGTGAGGCAGGTTCTGCAACGACTCCTGCAAAATAAACTGTATGTGAAGGCCGAGAAATGTGAGTTTCACACTTCTAAAACATCATTTCTCTGTTTCATCATTTCTCACAACCAGATCATCCCGGATCCCGGCAAGGTGAAGGCGGTGGTGGATTGCCCCCCACCTCTTCTAGGAAATAGCTCCAGACCATAAGAACTTGGAGTACCTGAGGATGGCTAGACACCTTAATGCCGACAGGCCCGCTGGTCGCTGTTCTTCGGGCGCTTTAACTTTACCATCACCTACCGGCCCGGGTCAAAGAACACCAAGCCGGACGCCCTTTCCAGACAGTTCGCTCCGGACACGATGGAGGTGCCGGAGCAGCCCATTCTCCCGTCATCTTGCATCGTGGGCGCTCTCTTGTGGGACGTGAGGGAAAAGGTCTTGAGGGCGCAGGAGGCTGAACCAGACCCGGGCAGGGGACCAGCAGGTAAATTATATGTTCCCTCTTCTGTTCGGGGTGAGATTATTCACTGGGATCATTCCTCCAGGCTTACTTGTCACCTGGGGGTTCCTGCACGATCAGGATTCTTCAGAGGTCATTTTGGTGGCCATCTCTCCGGAAGGACATTGCCAACTACGTCTGCGCCTGCCCTCAGTGTGCTATGGGTAAGACGCCATCCTCTCCTCCCACGGGGTTGCTCCACCCCCTTCCTACTCCCGGCAGACCCTGGTCTCACATTGCACTGGACTTTGTTACTGGTCTTCCTCCATCTAACCATTACACTGTTGTTCTTACTATAGTGGACCGTTTCTCCAAGGCCGCCCACTTTGTCCCCCTGCAGGGGCTGCCCACGGCAAAGGATATGGCGGACCTGCTTATTCATCACGTGGTGAGGCTACACAGGATTCCTCCAACATCGTCTCTGACCGGGGTCCCCAGTTTGTGTCTCGCATATGGAAGTCATTCTGTAATGCTCTGGAAGCCACTGTGAGCCTATCCTCTGGCTACCACCCACAGAGCAATGGACAGTGTGAGAGAGCCAACCAGGAGCTGGAGGCTGCGCTGCGCTGCGTCATCTCCTCCAACCCTGCGTCTTGGAGCACGCACCTCCTGTGGATTGAGTTCGCCCACAACTCCACAGTATCGTCAGCGATCAGCATGTCGCCTTTTGAAGCCTCCTTGGGTTATAATCCCCCGCTTTTTCCCAAGGAGGAGGGGGACATCGCCGTACCATCTGTCCGGGTCCATCTAAGATGCTGTCGACGGATTTGGAGGACTGTCAGGATGGCGCTCCAACGCACGGCGGAGCGCAAGTCCAGGGTGGCTAATCGCCGCAGGAGACCGGCCCCACCCTATCAGGTGGGTCAACAGGTTTGGCTTTCTACACAGCATATCAACCTCAAGGCTGAGAATAGGAAGCTATCTCAGTGTTTCATTGGGCCTTTTCCGATAGAGCGGATTATCAATCCAGAGGCTGTTCTCCTGACTCTCCCCCCTCCCTCCGCATCTGCCCTACGTTCCATGTGTCACAGGTCAAACCTTTTTTCTCCAGCCCTCTCTATCCCCCTCCCAGGTCTCCACCTCCACCAGTGGTGATCGACGGTGACCCGGCGTGGAAGGTCAACTCCATCCTGGATGTCCGCCGCCGGGGTCGCAGCCTGCAGTATCTGGTGGACTGGGAGGGTTATGGGCCTGAGTGGCGCTCCTGGGTGCGTCCATCCTTCGTGTTGGATAGTCAACTCATCAGGGATTTCCATCAGGCGCACCCAGGTAGGTTGGATAGGGTGCCAGGAGGCACCTCTCGGGGGGGTGGAGTACTGTGATGACCCGCTGTCTGCCATTATCTGCCACAGCTGTGCGAACACCTGCTCCCCATCACTCACAGGCTATATAACCTGCTCTGCCTGCAAGACTGGCATGGAGCCGTCTGTCTCCCTGGCTACGTGAAGCTCTGTGCTCTTCATTCCAGCCCAACATTCAGCCCTCGTCATCCCTGCCGTGTCGGCCTCAACCTGGAAGGATTCTCCTCTACGCCAAGTAAGCCTATTATTCTACTGACCTGTTCAGCTTTGTCCCCTGTGCACAGGCGAAACTCCCAGGTGGCGGAATCCTTTCCTCCAGGCGGCAGACTAGGCCAACCTCTCACCTTCACACCGTCTCTTGTCAGCAGTGTTGGGTGGCAGACGCTGTCCTTCAGGATCGCCTCCAGGCCGACCTTCATTCTCCACCGCAGCTATAACAGTGAGCCTCAGTTACTCCACCAATACACTCCTGTGTAGAACTGTGCTAACACCGTGCCTCTGCTCTGTTCTTAGGGTTGCCAGATTGCACGGCGTTCTGCTCACTCCCAGCTGTCACGAGTCTACGGATCCATGCACTCACATCCACATTCACCACACACTCAAGCATCCACACACAAGCATTATCACAATAAAGATTATTGAGCCTTCTCTTGAGCTCGTGTCTGTTCTCTGGCTCTGCCCATTATGTCAGATAGACAGAGTTTAAAAAAGTCCAGTGTTGGAGGAGGGGCAGAATGAATGAACGCTGATCTGCTTCGGCCTCTTCCTTCCACTCAAGGCAGCACAGAAAAGAAAGGAGAAAAAATACATCCTCATTCTAGTCCACGTCAGATATCTTATATATACATTATGTAAGGTATCTTGTATTATATACACTCAACTGACAACATGATATAATAATAATAACAATAACAGTAGTAATAATAAGGATTATAACTATAGGCAGTACAGATATATTTAGGCTATTAAACTATAATCATAATGCTATTTCAGTTACACAACTTTATTATATTGTTCAATTATTTTTTCTTATATTGTGTTTTAAATGTAATAATAATTTTAACTGGTCCAGAATTTAACACAGAGATGCTTTTCTGAGCTGATGTACGTATATCCTTGTCTAAATTTAAACATATTTTGTAACAGCAACAGTAGATGTTTCTTTGTTGCTTTAAAAATAACTGAAGCTCTTCTTAATTTTACTAAATCAAAAAATTTAATATCCCAGATCTCAGAAATAATGGGTGTGCATGCTCCCTAATTTGTGCATGATTTATAATTCAGATAGCTCTTTTTTGCAATGTGCATATCTGTTTTAGTTTGGTTTCATATGAATTTCCCCAGATTTCATCAAAATAAATAAGATATGGTAGAACTGGAGCATGACATGTTGGTAAGGTGTTTTTGTTTTTAAACAATATCTTGTTTGACTTTAACATTAATTATCACAAAAAAGACAACAAAACAAAAGAAAAAAAAGGTGCATCATATTGCAGTTCATATCCAACTATGTGCTAAACCTCTTAAGGAGCTCTGTCAGGGGTTTCCATATTTCCATCCATCCATCCATCTTCTACCACTTAATCCTTTTCGGGTTGTGGGGGGGGGCTGGAGCCTATCCCAGCATCTTTGGGTGAGAGGCAGGGTCCACCCTGGACAGATCACCAGTCCATCACAGGGCAACACAGAGAGACAGACAACCATTCACTCTCACAGTCAGACCTAAGGACAATTTAGAATCCCCAGTTTGATGCCAATTAACCTAACCTGCATGTTTTTGACATGTGGGAGGAAACCGGAGAAATCCTGGAGTAAACCCACGCAGACACGGGGAGAACATGCAAACTACACACAGAAGGGTTACCCATGGTCAAGGGTGGAATCGATCCCACGACCTTCTTGCTGTGCTTCCACTGTGCCACCGTGCTGCCCCGGGTTTCCATATATTCTCAAGTTTTTCTGTTTTCCCTCTGATTATACAAGTAAGTCTCTCCATTGCAATGTGTGAAGACATTTCTTGTATCCATTCAGATATTGGTAATATGTTCATTTTTTTCCATGACAGGGCGATCTTCCTCCTGGCCTGCAGGAGTCCAAAGTCTATTAAAGTTGAGTGGGTTATAAGTTCTTTTGGATATATTCCCAACAGACATATTTTTGGTTCACATGGTACCTGTATACCAACAATATCTGAAATAGCATAGACAACAATTTTCCAATATCTTTGAAGTTTCAGACATTTCCATATACAATAGAGAAAGGTTCCTTTATGTTCTGAACATTTAAAACAGGTATCTGGAATGTCAGGGGACCAGCAGCTCAGTTTCTCTGGAGAAATATAAATTCTCATTAACCACTTATATTGTAGCAGTTTCATTCTTGTATTGACCGACTGTTTCTGAGCTTTTAACAGTTCTTTTCCCAATCCTCCTCTTGGATATCATCTTGTAAATCCCTTCTCCATGCATCTAGTTTATCAAGTGAGGACTCTGTATCAAAAGTGAGTAATGCTGTATAAAATGAAGAGATTTGGTTTTTCTTTTTAAGATTTGTCAGTATAAGATTTTCCAGATGACAGAGTGGGGGTTCAGACATGAAGGATTTATGTTTCAATTGAATAAAATGTCTCAACTGCGCATATTTGAAAAAATGTTTATTGGGAATCTCAAATTTCTGACACAGCTCCTCAAAGGTGATAAAGTTGCCATCTGTATACAAGTCTCCTATTTCCTCTACACCTTTATATTACCATATTTTAAAACCACCATCTGGTCTTCCTGGTTTAAATTATATATTTCCCCATATGGGGGGAAAGCGAGGGGGGGAGGGTGTCCCTCATGTGCCGGTGCACCATATACCAAATGTCAATAGTGTTTTTTAGAAATGGGTTTTGTGTTATTTTTTTAAAGTTTTTTTGGTTCTGCGGAGTATAAATACAATTTCAGTGGAAGATTTGGTACCGCAGTTTGCTCCACCTCCACCCAGGCTGGTGAATTGTCTGTTATAAAGTAATATGTTGCAGCACGCATCTGTGCAGACCAGTAATACCATTTTAAATTTAGTAATTGAAGTCCCCCTCTTTCATAGGGCAGATACAATAGCCTAAGCCTCATTCTAGATTTTTTCTTGTTCCAAATGAAATTAATAAAAATACTATTAAGCATATTGAAAAATGATTGTGATAGTGGAAAAGATAATGATTGAAACATATATAAAAATGTTGGCAATATAATCATTTTTATTACGTTAATATGACCAATTATTGATATGGGCATAGCTGTCCAATGATCAAGGGATTCCTTCACTTCCTGTTCAAGGGGATCATAATTTTTAGCAGAGAAATGTCCAAACATTTCTATTTGTTGTACAAGGTTCGGAATACTGACCTGCAAATTTGATAAAAAAAAAATATTACGTTATCGGCATATAACGATATACGATGTTCTTGTCTTCCAGTTTGTATGCCTAAAAGGTTTGGATGTGTCCTTATTGTCATTGCTAAAGGTTCCATGGCTAATATAAATAACATAGGTGACAACGGGCAGCCTTGACGTGTAGATCATCGTAGGATAACTGGTTTAGAAACTATATGGTTTGTCAAGACGCTTCCTAAAGGTTTTGTATACAAAATCTGTACCCATCTAAGGAAGTTTCTGCCAAATCCAAATTTAGGTAAAACGTTAAATAAGTAAGGCCATTCAATTCTATCAAAGGTTTGTTTCACATCTAATGACAATATTGCTGTATTATTAGTATCAAATTTTCCATGAATTATGTTAAGCACTCTTCTAATATTAAAAAAAAACCTTGATGATTTGGCATAAAGCCATTTTGATCTTTATGAACTAAATGGCATATGTATGGGTTTAGTCTTCTTGTAAGTGCTTTACAAAGTATTTTTGTATCTGAACAGATAAGACTTACTGGCCTATATGAGGAATGCTCCAGTGCTGGTTTCCCTGGTTTCAAAATCATAGTTATCATCGCCAATCTTAAAGATAGAGGAAGGGTTCCTTTCTAATAAGACTCCTCATACATGTTCAAGAGGGGGTTTAAAAGCTTTCTCTTAATGTTTTATAGAATTCAATCTGTAGGCTGTCAGGCCCTGGCGTTTTTCCACTATTCAAATTTTGTATGGCCTGCAAAATCTCTTCAGTTGTTAAATTCCCATCTAACTTTTGTTTGGCCTCATCAGTTATTAATGTTTGAAAATGTAATTGATCAAGATAAGCATCTTGTTCTTTAAAAGTTTTAGGGCATTCAGAGTGATATAAACATTCATAATATCCCCTAAAGCCATCATTGATTTCTAGGATGTCTGTCATATTTCCTGACTTTTTTATTTTATTTATTGCTCTTTCAGATTGTGTCTTCTTGATTCTCCATGCCAACAGTTTCCCTGCCTTTTCTCCTTGATCATAATATGATCGTTTTAGCCACATTAAACTGTTTACTGCTTTGTCTACTGATATTTTATTGTATTTTGTTCTCAAAAGTAACAACTCTTTTTGTTTTACTGAGTCATCAGATTTATTAAATTCAAGCTCAGAAGATTTAATTTGCTTTTCTATGTCTTGCATTTCTAATTTTTTGCGTTTATGTTTAGCACTCATATAACTAATTATCTCCCCACAAATGTAGGCCTTAAAGGCTTCCCATCTTATGCGGGCATCAGTTTGATTAGTGCTTAGTTTAAAATAACTATCAGTTTTAATTTGCACAAATTTTACGAATTCTGAGTCCTGTAACCATTTAGTTTGAAAACGCCAAATAGGTGTTTTTTTCTGCAAATTTGTTAATTTGGATATTAACCCCTTGCACTCCGGTCAATTTTCCCAAAAATGCCAAAAAATAACGTGCCCAAAGTAAATCAAAAGCTGTTCTTCAACCCTTTGCAGCATCTTCATGGGGTTGGTCTCATTTAAAAGAAAACATTTTGAATTTTTTGGCAAAAAAAAAACATGATCTCTCTAAGTGCTCCGGCCACTGAGTTACAGTCATCTAAACATAGTGAACTTGAAGAAAATAAATTTGGCCTGGGTGTTTTTTTTGGATACAAATGCTTGCAAATAACACACAGCTTCTGAACCGGGCTGGAAAATGCAACAGAAATGTAGAACCAAGTGTTATCCAGCTGAGGTCCAAATTTTGTAACAATACCACAAAAAATGAATATATTACACAGCTTTTTCCTCAGGCTGTTCCCAGGCGTTTTGGAACTGTGCCAAATTCTGCCAAATGGCGCAGTTTAGAAAAACGTCTGTAACTTTTGAATAATTCAATGTAGAAGCTTCATTTTGGGCCCAAATGAAAGGTCACATTCAGGGCTGTGTCTCTGTGTGTGTGGGGGGGGTTGTCCCCCCAACCCCCCACTACAGAGGATGGAGATCCGCCCTCGCTACATGACGGATTACACTCGGATAAGGCATGTTTCCACAGCAGCGCTGTCACCGCGGCTCCCCACCCCCACCCCCGCCGCTACAGAATCGTAGACGCGGGGGGGGGGGGGGCGTTCATGGTCCGGAGGCGGCGAAGAACCGTGTAACGCGGCACACGCACTTCGGACATCGTGCGCCGCACAGTTGTAATTTACCAATCGGTCAAAAGTCATTTTTGATTACAATTTTCAGGGATAAAAAATAATTTGGCTTATAACACCTTACCTCTTCACTGCCACATTGTCCTGGCCAACTTCTCTTCCTCATTGTCAGAAGAACGCGATGCTGGTTCTGGTCTCGCGACCCAGTCAAAACATTCCATGATTGCGGTTTTGGCGAATGATTTACGACCTTCGTCGTCGGCCTCCGTCGGTCTATGATGACCATATAAGAGAATCCTAAACACTCTGCTGGAATTTAAAAAAAAAAGCACTGCCTGTGGCTGCTGAAGCAGTCTCTCTTCACCCAGCTTTAGACAAAACAGCTCAGCAAACTTCTGTGCTTCAATTGGCTTGCAGCCGTTGGGAGGCGGGTCCTTCTGGCTAGGTTTTCATTCATTGGTTCTTCAAGGTTTCAGAAACCCAATTCAAAGCTCTTATTAGTCGAATGAGAGGTCAATCAGATGAACTAATCTGTTTGTGGCTGTGTCTGCAGCGCCACACCACCTACATCACCACCATCAGGACCATGCGTCCAAGTCATGCGTCCGGCATCGTGCACTCTCGTGCGCCCTCGTGCACCCTAGGACACAGAGACTTGCCCGTCTGCGGTACAATGGAGCACAAGAGGTTAATAGAAATTGGAGCATGATCACTTCCGACACAGGGTTCGTGGTCTACAATATCTGGTGGACTGGGAGGTATATGGTCCGGAGTGGAGGTCCTGGGTGCGTTCTTCCTTCGTGATGGATCCGCAGCTCATTAGGGAGTTCCACCGGACGCACCCGGGTAGGTTGGATCGGCCGCCGAGAGGCGTCCAGTAGGAGGGGAGTACTGTGGTGATCCGCTCTATGTGCCTGCTCCCCTATTGTCTGTCTGCAATCAAGGACTGGATGTCTAGTAACTTTTTGCAACTTAATGCTGATAAAACTGAAGTCCTTATTGTAGCACCTGATAATCTAATTCCTAAGTTGGTTAATAGCATTGGTTCATTAAGCTCTAACGTACGGTCTAATCTAAAAAATCTTGGTGTCATTTTTGATCAATCGATGAGTTTTGATCAGCATGTCAAATCTCTGACCCGGAGTTGTTTTTTCCACCTTAGGAATATATCCAAAATTAGGTCATTGGTTTCCTACACTCAATTAGAAATCATTATTCATGCCTTTGTTTCTTCACGTTTGGACTACTGTAATGCTCTTTTTACATGTCTTAGTAAATCCTCTTTACACCGCCTACAGTTAGTCCAGAACGCTGCTGCAAGATTACTAACTAGGTCCAGTAGATTCTGTCATATCACTCCTGTTTTGGCCTCCTTGCATTGGCTTCCTGTAAATTATAGAATTGATTTTAAAGTTCTTGTTCTTACTTACAAAGCCATTCATGAAGAGGCACCTTTTTATATTAGTGACCTGCTCTCTCTACATCAGCCCAGCAGGTCTCTCAGGTCTTCTCATCAGAATCTATTGGTAGTTCCTAGTACTAGGCTCAAAACCAAAGGCGATAGAGCCTTTGCTGCTGTTGCTCCCAGACTGTGGAACTCCTTGCCTTTTGAACTTAGATCTGCACCTTCCATTGGTGTTTTTAAGAAGCAACTAAAGACCCACCTTTTTAGCCTGGCTTTTTAACTATGTGCCGATTGTATTTTTATGTGCTTTTATTGTCTACTTTGTTTTACTGTTTTATGTGCCTGTGTTTTTATTTTGTTTTTTACCATGTTAAGCACTTTGTGACTCTGTCTGTGAAAGGTGCTCTATAAATAAACTTCTTCTTATTATTATTATTAATTGTTTCCACAGCTGCACGCACACCTGCTTCCTCAATTAGGCAGCCTAAATGCTGCCTAATTGCTGCCTAATGACAGCACTCCTTCTTAAGGAGTGCTGCCTCTCATTCTGCATGGAGACGTCAACGCTCCTCTTGGATGAATGAACTCTGTGCTAAAGTCTTCTTCTCCTTTTGTAAGGGAGTTTCGCCTCCCTCATCGCTCCTGCAACATTGGATCGTCTGGGAGTCTCGTCTCCCCAACGCAACGATATTCAAGAAATTAATCCTTTCTGCACCTTCCCTCTATCCTTCCTGTGCACAGGTGGATTCCCCTTGACGGACTTCCTCCTCCTGGCGGCGGACCGGGCCCTTCACCTACGCTCTGAGGAAACACTGCATTCCATAAATGAACTATTCTCCTCTACAGCACCTGAATCATCTTCACCAACACGAACACGCGATGGACTGAGGCACAGGCACATGGGGCAGCTTGGATGTTCTTTTGCACCTCAACTTCTCACCTGCACCGTAACACTGTTAAACCACTTCTTTATGCAGTCCATTTACAGAGAGCTCATACTCTTGTCTCTCCTCTCTCCTAGGGTTGCCAGACATGTCCTCGCTCTGCTGGCGCCCCTGCACTCATCCTCATTCACACTCCCACACACGCTCACTCACACATCAAATAAAGATAACTGTGTTTATTCTGAGTCTGTGTCTGCATCTGGGTTTGTCCAAACATGTCAGTACGTCTCCATCAGGGGAACCAACCTGACAGTGGTCTTGTACAAAGGGTTAACATCAATGAGACTCGTTTAGACCAATTGTTGTATCAACAACAGTTCATTTTGACACAGCTGATGCAAATTAACATTCACCTCGATCAGCTCACGCAGATCGAGGTGGGTGTCTCGACCGCCTCGACCGCTCCCCTGGAAGCAGGTGGAAAAGGCTCACGCCTTAAGCTCACGCCATAAGCACTCCTCTACAGTAACTATTATAAGCTGCATATATCACTTGGCCAGGCCCTCTTCTCCTCACTAATTTAACATCAGAAGCTTCCAGATGTATTTCCTGGAGAAAAAATATTTTAGACTTGAACATCTTAATCCTGTTGAAGACCTTTTTTAGTTTTATTAGAGTCCCCTGACATTCCAGCTTGTAACTTTTATATCCAGAGTATTCTGATTATTTTTTCCTTCCATATAATTCGGCAATAAAATGTGTGGATATAATCAAGGCCACAAAATATACACCTAGCTGTACTTAAGAACACACAATACACACAAAAAAACACCAGTAACATTTGCATTAAGTCAATTAAATCGACAATCCCTGCCCCTACTCAGAGCTAGAACAATCAGGCCGCAGCTGATCCACTCCAGAGGAGCAGCGGACTGTGGAGGAGTGTCTAATAGAAACAAACCGCGCTCCCCAACCATATGTCTAAAAAAAAAAAAAAAACAAAGGGGGGGGAACCCTGTTTTAACCCTTTATAAATCATGAACATTACCAATAAACATAAACAACACCGACAATATAATATATGCTTGGATGTTGTCTGAATTTTCAATTTTTTTAGATCCAACTCAAATATGTACAAATATACTCTTAATCATAATAGAAGTAAAAATATGTCTCCAACAATCTGTAACTTAAATAGAAAAGGGTCTTTATTCAAACCAAGATTTTACAAACTAAGTATACCTGTTAATGATTGTCGACAGCGACTCATTATCTCAAACAGATGGTATAAAGTCTATCCATCCATCCATCTTCTACCGGTTTTCCAGAGGTCCGGGTCGTGGAGGCAATAGTTCAAGCAGAGAAGCCCAGACTTCCCTCTCCCCAGCCACCTGCTCCAGCTCTTCAGAGAGGATACCAAGCCGTTCCCAGACCAGCTGGGAGACATAGTCTCTCCAGTGAATCCTGGGTCTGCCCCAGGGTCTCCTCCCAGTGGGACGTGCCCGAAACACCTCAAGTGGGAGGTATCCAGGAGGCATCCTGATCAGATGCCCATACCACCTCAACTGACTCCTTTCAATGTGGAGGAGCAGCGGTTCTACTCTGAGCCTCTCCCAGATGACTGAGCTCCTCACCCTATCTCTGAGGGTGAGTCCAGCAATCCTACGGAGACTTTATACCAGCAATCTCCGTAGGATTGCTGGTATAAAGTCTAATCAGTTATTTTCTGTAGAAACTCCTCTGCCTCTTTTGGTGTGTAAAATAGATGTGTCTTGCTGTTGTGGAGCACTCTCATCTTGCAGGGGTTCAGTTGGAATCCACGGAAAGCTCACTTTTCAATGAATTTCTTCTTAACAGTGTTGAACTCACTGAGCTGTGGCATTGTCTCAGCTGAGAGGTCCTGAATGAAGAAAAGTCTGTTTTCCTCAAGTGTGATGGTATGTTATTTCAGGGCTTGGAAAACGTATTCTCGATCTTGAAACTTCAGAAATCAGATAACCACGGCTCTGTTTTGATTGGGTTTTGGTGGGCCTAGGGTTTGGTGAGCCCTCTCCAAGATGAAGGATCTATCAGTGCCCAGCCAGTATGGTATCATCTCTTGTACAAAATCCAACAGGGGCCTAACAGCTTCAGCACCCTCTTTCAATCTGAAGAGTCGGAGATTGTTCCTTCTACTCCGGTTCTCAAGGTCTTCAGTTTTGATTTCCAGGAAGGCAATATGTTTCTTCACATTAACCAATGTAGTGTTGTTGCTATCCAATAGCTCCTCTGCTAGCATTATCTGGTTTTTGACTTCTTCTATTTGTGCCGTGTGCCCGTCTACCTTTTGTTTCACCTCCATCACGTTGGTTTCTACTGCAGCGATCGAGTTGGTCATCTCACCCAGGTGGTCATTAATGCTATCCATCTTTAGTCCAAATTCAGAGCGACGGGACTTTAGCTCCGTTAGCACTGTTTTAAGGTCCATCATATTATCAACCGCCTCGGCCTGGTCTGCTGCCAGAGTGTCAGATTTCAGCTTTTGGGAAGCGTGCTTACGTGTAAAAATGTTGCATTCCTTAATAGTGGTCAGTTTAGACATAACTTTGTTCGTTTAACAACATCTATTGAAGGCTTTAATCTCAAATTAACATGTGGCTTGGTGGAGCCTCCAAGTTATGCTGCCATCTTGCTTGCTTGCTCCACAGCGCTCCCCCAGTAAGGTTTTTTTTTAAAGTCCAGGTAAATTTAAATTCATTGTTTGTTTGTTTTTCTGATAGGGGTTTATTTCCCCAGTTTCATTTACAAGTAGTGATACCCCGTTTTAATTTTCTTAATTCATCTACACTATATTGAGTTGTGAATTTATTATGGATTTTCTGGTTTTTGGTATGCTAGTTATGCACGAACGATCACGGCTGTAGATTCAATTCAATTCAATTCAATTCAACTTTATTTATATAGCGCCATTTCACAACAACAGTCATCTCATAGCACTAGCAACTGTAGGGGGGACCTCCACAGTTGCAGAAAGACCCCAGCAATCAGGCGATCCCCTGTGAGCAAGCACTTGGCGACGGTGGAGAGGAAAAACTCCCTTTTAACAGGAAGAAACCTCCAGCAGAACCAGGCTCAGGGAGGGGCAGTCATCTGCTGCGACTGGCTGGGGGGTGAGGAGATAGAGAAGAAGAAAAGAACAGACATGTAGAGAGCAAACAGCACGATGGGGACTCAATCTATGGGAGAGAACAAACAAATGTTAATGACCAGAAAAAAAAAAAAAAAATTCATAGAGAGTGAGGAAAGGAGTGAGGCCCAGTGCATTACTGGAGGTCCCCCGGCTGACTAAACCTATTAGCAGCATAACTAAGGGAGGGTTCAGAAACACATGATCCCTCCCTAATTGTAGGCTATATCAAAAAGGTAGGTTTTAGCCCTATTCTTAAAAACAGAGATCGAGTCTGACTCCCGAATCCAGATTGGCAGCTGATTCCACAGGAGAGGAGCTTGATAACTGAAGGCTCTGCCTCCCATTGTACTTTTGGAGATTCTAGGTATTACAAGTAATCCTGCATTTTGGGAGCGTAGTGCTCTGTTAGGATAATACGGTAGTATCAGATATTTTAAATAAAAAGGAGCCTGATTGTTTAGAGCTTTGTAAGTAAGAAGAAGGATTTTAAACTTAATTCTAAACTCTATGGGAAGCCAATGAAGGGAGGCCAGAACCGGAGAGATATGATCTCTCTTTCTAGTACCTGTTAAAACTCTTGCTGCAACATTTTGGATCAGCTGAAGACTTTTTAAAGATGTTTTAGGACAGCCTGATAATAAAGAATTACAATAATCTAATCTCGAGCTAACAAAAGCGTGGATCAGTTTCTCAGCATCACTCTGAGACAAGATGCTCCTAATCTTGGCAATATTACGCAAATGACAGAAGGCAGTCTTAGAAACAAATTTAATATGTGAATTGAAGGACAAATCCTGATCAAAAATAACTCCAAGGTTCCTCACAGAGCTATTAAGAGAAAGAGTAACTGCATCCAAACTGAAAGTTTGATTTGGAAAGGAATTTCTAAGGTTTTTTGGACCAACAAGAATGACTTCAGTCTTATCTGAATTTAATAGCAGGAAATTACAAGTCATCCAAGCTTTGATTTCCTTAAGACAGGCTTCTAACTTGGCTAATTGATTACTATCATCAGGCTTCATTGACAGGTATAATTGTGTGTCATCTGCATAACAATGAAAATGTATACAGTGCTTTCTAATAATGTTGCCTAATGGAAGCATATGTAAACTAAAAAGAGTAGGGCCTAGCACAGATCCCTGTGGAACTCCATGACTAAGCTTTGAGCTGAAAGAAAACTCATCATTTACATGAACAAACTGGAACCTATCAGATAAATAAGATCTAAACCACTGCAACGAAGTTCCATTAAGTCCAACATAGTGTTCTAATCTATCAAGTAGAATATTATGATCAATAGTATCAAAAGCTGCACAAAGATCTAAAAGGACAAGTACAGAAACTAGTCCATTTTCAGATGCAATGAGGAGGTTGTTAGTGACCTTCGCTAAGGCTGTTTCAGTACTATGATGGATTCTAAACCCAGATTGAAACTCTTCAAGTAAACCATTTCCCTGCAGGTGGTCAAATAATTGCGTAGCAACAACTCTTTCTAAGATTTTTGAAATGAAAGGGAGATTAGAGATTGGTCTATAGTTAGCTAAAGCTCCTGGATCTAGCGTTGGCTTTTTGAGTAAGGGTTTAATTACAGCCGTTTTAAAAGCCTGCGGTACATGGCCTAAAGTTAATGAAGAATTGATTATATGAAGAATAAAGCTACCAATAAGTGGGAAGACTTCTTTAAATAACCTGGTAGGAATAGGGTCTAAAAGACAAGTTGAAGGTTTGGATGAGGAAACTATTTTGTCTAACTCACAAAGGTCGATTGGAGTAAACTCATCAAGACAGACATCAATAGAAGGAGTTGTAGTAGTTACAGTATTTAAGTTAACTGTGGGAAGAATCTGATTGATTTTATCTCTGATGGATGAAATTTTATTATTGAAAAAGTTCATAAAGTCCTGACTAGTAAGCTCTAAGGGGATGCTAGGATTGACAGAGTCCTGACTCTTTGTCAACCTGGCTACAGTACTGAAAAGAAACCTGGGATTATTCTTGTTCTCTTCTATTAATGCAGCGTAATAACTCGTTCTAGCTTTTCTAAGAGATTTTTTATAAGTTAAAAGATGATTTCTCCAAGCTAAATAGATTTCATCTAAATTAGTAGAGCGCCATTTTCTTTCTAATTGACGAGTCTTCTGTTTTAAGCTACGAGTTTCTGTGTTGAACCAAGGAGTTAAAAATCTCTGATTAGACTTTTTCTTTTTTAAGGGGGCCACCAAGTCTAGAGCCTGATGCAGAGAAGCTGAAACACTATCCACCATGTTATCAATTACAGAAGGAGCAAGCTGTCTATAGCTTATTTCCGTTGTGTTGACACATGGCATAGAGGAAACAATCCGCATAAATTTGGAAACAGCATCATCCGAGAGGCATCTACAGTGATAATATTTTTCTTTAGGAGCCAAATAGTCAGAAATAGTAAAATCAAAGGTTAACAGACAATGGTCTGACAGTACAGGGTTATGAGGAGACACTACAAGATTTTCTATTTCTATGCCATATGTCAGAACAAGGTCCAATGTATGGTGGAGGTAATGAGTAGAATTTCCTACTTTCTGAGAAAACCCAATCGAGTCTAATATTGAATTAAAAGCCACATTAAGGCAGTCACTATCTACATCCACATGTATATTAAAGTCCCCTACTATAATTATTCTATCAGATTTCAGCACTAAATCAGCTAAGAAATCAGCAAATTTGGATAAAAATTCTGAATAGGTTGATGGGGGACGATAAACTATGGCAAATAAAATTGGGTTTAACCTGAAATTGCTAAAGTGCCCAACACTGAGGACCAGGCCCTCAAAGGAATTATAACATGTTTTTTGCTTTACATTAACTAGTAATTTGGAATGGTAAATTGTTGCTACTCCTCCTCCACGACCAGAACTTCTGGGATTTTGACAGTTTAAATAACCAGAGGGAGTTGATTCATTTAAACCAACATAATCCTCTTGCCCTAACCAAGTCTCTGTAAGGGAAATTAAATCAATCTGATGATCAATTAACAGATCATGGACTAACAGAGACTTGGGAGTTAGAGACCTAATATTTAATAAACCACATTTAATTTTTAAATTATGAGGAGGAACAGAGGCCAAAATCATTCAATTTAGAGGCTTTACGTTTAATTTGAGTTTTACCAATATTTTGCTTTATCACTTTGGGACGCTTATACATTATATTTTTATTTACTTTGGAGGGAGCAGACAATGATTCTCTGATGGGGAAGACAGGGGCTAAGCTGAGGGGTGGCAGATGAAGAGGAGCTGCAGAGAGGCGTGTAAGACTGCGACTCTGCTTCCTGGTCCCAACTCTGAGTAGTCACGGTTTTGGAAATTTGGATAAAAAAGATGCCAGATTGTTAGATAAATGAGAAGCACCATCCAAAGTGGGATGAATGCTGTCTCGTTTCATAAGACCAGGTTTTCCCCAAAAAGAGCTCCAATTGTCAATGTAGCCCACGTCATTTTTAGGACACCACACAGACAGCCAGCGGTTCAAGGATGACGAGCGGCTAAACGTGTCATCACTGGTCAGATTGGGGAGGGGCCCAGAGAATACTACAGTGGCAGACATCGTCTTTGCAAACTCACACACCGATTCTATATTAAGTTTCGTGACTTCCGACTGCCGGAGATGGATGTCATTAATGCCGGCGTGAATAACAGTTGTGGAATATTTACAGTTACTTTTAGCCAGCATTTTCAAATTTGACTCGATGTCTCCTGCTCTGGCCCCAGGAATGCATTTGACTATGGCCGCTGGAGTCTCTAGGTTCACGTTTCTGACTACAGAGTCGCCAATGATCAGAGTTTTTTCCTCAGCGGGTGTGTCGCTGAGCGGGGAAAAACGATTAGAAACGTGAACAGGTTGGTGGTGAACCGGGGCTTTGCGACTAGGCTTCCTTCTCACCGTCACCCACCCAGTCTCCTCGCTGCTGAGGAGAGCCGGGGAACCGCTGACAGTGGGACCTAAGCTAGCTAGCTCCGCTGCAGCTAATGGGCGTCCGTCAAGATTAACTGGCGCAGATGGTGTTTCAATGCAGCGGAGCCGGGATTCCAAATCAGACAACCTCGCCTCGAGCGCCTCAAAAAGACAACATTTATTTACATTTACCGTTATCACTAAAAGAGGCAGAGGTGTAGCTAAACATCTGACAGAGAGAGCACACCAGAGGAGGAGAGGAAAGAGAGCTAGTAGCCATAGCTAGTGGCTAGCTAGTGGCTGGCGAGCTGGAGAGCAAACCACACAGGCAGACAGCAAAACAGGAAGTGACGATACGTTACCACAAGGAAGTGACGATCTCCTGCAGAGCAGAGAGATGATGGGCCTATAATGTACTGATACTCTTGTTGGACTGAACTGCAGCAAAATCACAAAACATATTTGTATGTACAGTATTGCATATTGTTTTTAGAAATGTTCTCAATATTACAGGACAAAAAAAATGTTCAAAACATTTATTTCATATAACTCAAGTCAAACATAGAAGCAGAACACTGTAAAGACATCTAGCTGCTTCAAGTGGAAAAAGTTAGTGTCATGAACTTTTATGCTGACTGAACTTGGATATATTCAGCCATGATTTGCTGACTCATGGCTGGATTTTGCCGCTTGACCAGTTTGATTTATGCTAACTCATAGCTGAATTGTGCTGTTTCGCTGGTTTGATATGTGCTGACTCATGGCTGAATTATGCTGTTTCACTGGTTTGATAATAATAATAATAATAATGCAACAGATTTATATAGCGCTTTATCATAGACACTCAAAGACGCTTTACAAGTAGGTACATTATTCATTCACTCCAGACAGACAGTGGCAGTGGCGAGCTACTTCTGCAGCCACAGCTGCCCTGGGGCAAGCTGACGGAAACAAGGCAGCCAGTCTGCGCCAACGGCCTCTTCGGCCACCACCGAATATTTATACACATTCATACCCAGTGTTATGGGCACTGGAAGCAATGCGAGTGAAGTGCCTTGCCCAGGGACACAACGGCAGGATATCTAGGGAGAGCGGGATTCGAACCGCCAACCATTGGGTTAGTAGACGACCTACTCTACCTCCTGAGCCACTGCCACCCCCAATACTGCTGCCCCCAATTGATATATGCTGACTCATGGCTGAATTATGCCCCTTTACAGGTTTAATTTATGCTGACTCATGGCTGAATTATGCCGCTTGACCAGTTTGATTCCCATTTCATGGAAACTTCAGCAGCATCTGTAATGTACAATTCATCTGCACTTGTCCCAGCATTACTTTTCTTGTCATGACTCCAAGATGTATTGATGACAACTTTACTTAAAAAAAATATTTTTTTTGCAATAAATGATTTCTTGTTTTTAAATCTAGAAGTGCAACTAAGAATCCAAATCAAACAGTTCTCCAGAAGTTTACATGTGCTGTAACAAAAAGGCACAACCTTTTTGACTCACTGTCTAACATTAAATCATTAGAAATAAGTGGGCTTTAACAGGAACAGTTTAGTCTGATTTCATGTCAGACAGTGAGAAAAAGGCTGTGTCTTTTTCTACAGTGCCTGGTTTCAGCTGAATACTCTGATGTTTTTATGTGGTCAGAAGCTGAATTCACACGTCTGACTTGAAATTCCTGAGGGAGAGGAGCGCTCTTGTAAAGCCATGAAGAGGGCAACTAAAAATGCAGCATCTCACTCTCAGGGTCGATTCTGAATGCAGAACAGCAAAAAATGTGAGGCAGTTTTCAAAAAATCAGAAATAAAACCCCGTTCTACAGACACACCAAGTGTAGCGTGCAAAGCCAGGCACTACATTTAAGCTGATTTGGTTTCTTTACTTTTAGCTTCAGAGCATTCAGGTTTGTTAAATATTAGGTCTCTAACTCTCAAGTCTCTGTTAATCCATGATCTGTTAATTGATCATCAGATTGATTTAATTTCCCTTACAGAGACTTGGTTAGGGCAAGAGGATTATGTTGGTTTAAATGAATCAACTCCCTCTGGTTATTTAAACTGTCAAAATCACAGAAGTTCTGGTCGTGGAGGAGGAGTAGCAACAATATACCATTCCAAATTACTAGTTAATGTAAAGAAAAAAACATGTTATAATTCCTTTGAGGGTCTGGTCCTCAGTATTGGGCATCTCAGCAATTTTAGGTTAAACCCAATTTTATTTGCAAAAGTTTATTGTCCTCCATCAACCTACTCAGAGTTTTTATCCGAATTTGCCAAATTCATAGCTGATTTAGTGCTGAAATCAGATAGAATAATTATAGTAGGGGACTTTAATATACATGTAGATGTAGATAGTGATTGTCTTAATATGGCAATTAATTCAATTTTAGACTCGATGGGGTTTTCTCAGAAAGTAGGAAATTCTACTCATTATCTCCACCACACGTTGGACCTTGTTCTGACATATGGCATAGAAACAGAAAATCTTGTAGTGTCTCCTCATAACCCTGTACTGTCAGACCATTGTCTGTTAACCTTTGATTTTACTATTTCTGACTATTTGGCTCCTAAAGAAAAATATTACTACAGCAGATGCCTCTCAGATGATGTTGTTACCAAAATTATGCAGATTCTTTCCTCTATGCCAGGGGTGTCCAACCATGTGCCATGGAGAGCCAAGACCCTGCAGGTTTTCTCTTCTACCCAGTCTCTTCAGCAGGTGTTTTCACTTATCAGCAATCAGTGGGAAGAAGTTCACAGAAATCTGCTGTTGAAGACACTGGTTGGAGGTAAAACCTGCAGGGTCTTGGCTCTCCATGGCACATGGTTGGACACCCCTGCTCTATGCCATGTGTCAACACAACAGAGATAAGCTATAGGCAGCTTGCTCCTTCTGTAATTGATAGCATGGTAGATAGTGTTACAGCGTCTCTGCATCAGACTCTAGACATGGTGGCCCCTTTGAAAAAGAAAAAGTCTAATCAGAGATTTCTAACTCCTTGGTTCAACACAGAAACTCGTAGCTTAAAACAGAAGACTCGTCAATTAGAAAGACAATAGCACTCCACTAATTTAGATGAAATCTCTTTAGCTTGGAGAAAATCATCTTTTAATTTACAAAACATCTCTCAGAAAAGCTAGAACGAGTTATTAAAATTAAATTTAATCACCCTTATTGTCATTCAACTGTACAACCAATCATGTACAGTATAACGAGATTGTGTTTTACCTATCTACTGTGTTAATCACACACACACCCCAAGTGCAGAATCAGAGGGCCGCTGCCATGCAAGGTGCCGCCACAAATTTCCCTCCTCCATTCCATTATTGCTGAGCACCAAGCTGGACAGCAGGAAGTTCCACTGTTATATGGTCTTCGGCATGACCCGGCCGGGATTTGAACCCCTGCCTCCCGGGTGTGGGGCGGATTCTCTACCAACTGAGCCATCACTCCGGTGTTATTCTGCATTAATAGAAGAGAACAAGAATAACCCCAGGTTTCTTTTCAGCACTGTAGCCAGGCTGACAAAGAGTCAGGACTCTGTCAATCCTAGCATTCCCTTAGAGCTTACTAGTCAGGACTTTATGAACTTTTTCGATAATAAAATTTCATCTATCAGAGAACAAATCAGTCATATTCTCCCCACCATTAACTTAAATACAATAACTGCCACAACTCCTTCAATTGATATCTGTTTGGATGAGTTTACTCCAATTGACCTTTTAGAGTTAGATAAAATAATTTCCTCATCCAAGCCTTCAACTTGTCATTTAGACTCTATTCCTACCAGGTTATTTAAAGAAGTCTTCCCATTTATCGGTAGCCCTTTTCTTCAAATAATCAATTCTTCAATAACACTAGGCCATGTACCGCAGGCTTTTAAAACTGCTGTAATTAAACCCTTACTCAAAAAGCCAACACTGGATCCAAGAGTTTTAGCTACAGTAATTATAGACCAATCTCTAATTTCTCATTCATTTCAAAAATCTTAGAAAGAGTTGTTGCTACACAATTATTTGACCACTTGCAGGAAAATGGTTAATTTGAAGAGTTTCAATCTGGCTTTAGAATCCATCATAGTCCAAAAACAGCCTTGGTGAAGGTCACTAATGACCTTATTATCACATCTGATAATGGACTTGTTTCTTTACTTGTTCTTTTAGACCTTAGTGCAGCTTTTGATACTATCGATCATAATATTCTACTTGATAGATTAGAATACTATGTTGAGCTTAATGGAACTTCATTGTAGTGGTAAAGATCTTATTTATCTGATAAGTTCCAATTTGTTCATGTCAATAATGAGTTTTCTTCCAACTAAAAGATCAATCATGGAGTTCTCATCATGGAGTGGATCATGGAGTGGATCATGGAGTGGATCTGTGCCAGGCCCTACTCTTTTTAGTTTATATATGCTTCGGTTAGGCAACATTATTAGAACTGTACTGTAGAATTGTACTGTATACATTTTCATTGATATGCAGATGACACACAATTATACCTGTCAATGAAGTCAGATGATAGTAATCAATTAGCCAAGCTAGAAGCCTGTCTTAAGGAAATCAAAGCTTGGATGACTTGTAATTTCCTGCTATTAAATTCAGATAAGACTGAAGTCATTCTTGTTGGTCCAAAAAACCTTAGAAATACCTTTCCAAATCAAACTCTTAGTTTGGATGCAGTTACTCTTTCTCTGAATAGTTCTGTGAGAAACCTTGGAGTTATTTTTGATCAAGATCTGTCTTTCAATTCACATATTAAATTCGTTTCTAAGACTGCCTTCTATCATTTGCGTAACATTGCCAAGATTAGGAGCATCTTGTCTCAGAGTGATGCTGACAAACTGATCCACGCTTTTGTTAGCTCTAGATTAGATTATTGTAATTCTTTATTATCAGATTGTCCTAAAACATCTTTAAAAAGTTTTCAGTTGATCCAAAATTCTGCAGCAAGAGTTTTAACAGGTACTAGAAGGAGAGATAATATCTCTCCGGTTCTGGCCTCCCTTCAGTGGCTTCCCATAGAGTTTAGAATTACGTTTTAAATCCTTCTTCTCACTTACAAAGCTCTTAACAATCAGGCCCCTTTTTATTTAAAAGATCTGATACTACCCTATTATCCTAACAGAGCACTATTCTCCCAAAATGCAGGATTACTTGTAATACCTAGAATCTCCAAAAATACAATGGGAGGCAGAGCCTTCAGTTATCAAGCTCATCTCCTGTGGAACCAGCTGCCAATCTGGATTCAGGAGTCAGACTCGATCTCTGTTTTTCAGAATAGGGTTAAAACTTTCCTTTTTGATATACCCTACAATTAGGGGGGGATCATGTGCCCCTGAACCCTCCGTTAGTTATGCTGTTAATAGGTTTAGACAGCCGGCGGATCTCCAACAATGCACTGGGCTTCACTCACATTCACACACGTTCACACACTGATGCCACCATCAGTGTGTGAATGTGTGTGTGAATGGGTGGATAGCAGGATCTGTAAAGCACTTTGGTCATCTAGAGATGAGAATAAAAGCGCTATATAAGTGAATGCCATTTACCATCTACCATTTACTACTTTCTTCACTCTCAATGAAAATTTTTGCTGGTCATTAACATCTGTTTGTTCTCTCCCATAGATTGAGTCCCCATTGTGCTGTTTGTTCTCTACATGTCTGTTCTTTTCATCTTCTCTATCCCCTCACCCCCCAGCCAGTCACAGCAGACGACTGTCCCTCCCTGAGCCTGGTTCTGCTGGAGGTTTCTTCCTGTTAAAAGGGAGTTTTTCCTCTCTACCGTCACCAAGTGCTTCCTCACAGGGGATCGCCTGATTGCTGGGGTCTTTCTGCAACTGTGGGGGTTTCCCCTAAAGTTGAAAGTGCTATGAGATGACTGTTGTTGTGAAATGGTGCTATATATAAAAAGTTGAATTGAATCGAATAGAATATATAATGTAATGTAATGTAATGTACTTTATTTATATAGCCCTTTAAAACAACCCGTAGGTGACCAAAGTGCTTTACAAAAAATAAACAGCATTAAAAACACACAAAGCATTAAAAACAAATAACATAAACAAAAACAACCTAAAAATAAAATAAAAACAAATGCCAAGACAAATATCACCACTACTGGGTATTAAAAGCCATCCTAAACAAATATGTCTTAAGTTCAGATTTAAAAAGGGTCAGGTCAGAGATAGCAATATAGCATATATAGCATATATTAGAGCAAAGAATGCAGGTTAATGAAAAAAGGAAGATTTTAAAGCAATAGCACCACTCAGAGTACATTATATGCCTTTAGATCTTGTGGCGCACAGGCCTACAGTTCATCCAGGGCAGATCTGAAGAGGGGCATCAAGAAGGCCAAGCACAGCTACAAGCTGAAGGTGGAGGAACATTTTGGGGACTCTAACCCCCGACGCATGTGGCAGGGCATTCAAGCTATCTCTGATTATAAGCCCAGCAACTCCATACCTATAGCCATGACTGTGCCCTTTCTCAATGAGCTAAATGACTTCTATGCTCGTTTTGACAAGGACAATAACGA
This sequence comes from Pholidichthys leucotaenia, assembly GCA_020510985.1. NCBI lineage: Eukaryota > Metazoa > Chordata > Actinopteri > Cichliformes > Pholidichthyidae > Pholidichthys > Pholidichthys leucotaenia. The sequence continues at coordinate 3,932,049 of CM035843.1, read as the reverse complement.
AAAGAACATCAATTTACCACCCTCTGATGACCCCCACCACCTCACACTCACCCACACCGACGTCAGTAACGCACTGAGTCATGTCAACGTACGCAAGGCTGCTGGCCCTGACGGCATTCCTGGGCGTGTGCTGAGGGCATGTGCTGAGCAGCTGGCAGGGGTCTTCACGGACATCTTCAATCTGTCCCTGGCCCAGGCCATGGTACCAGCGTGCTTCAAGACCACTTCTATAGTACCAGTGCCGAAACATTCAACACCATCGTGCATAAATGACTATCGCCCTGTGGCACTGACGCCCATAGTCATGAAGTGCTTTGAGCGACTGGTCTTGGCACAGCTCAAAAAATGCCTGCCCCCTACACTGGAACCTCACCAGTTTGCCTACCGGAGCAACAGGAGTACAGAGGATGCGGTTTCTACAGCGCTGCACTGTGTACTCTCACATCTGGATGACAAGAACACCTATGCAAGAATGCTGTTTGTTGACTTCAGCTCAGCATTCAACACAGTTATCCCCTCCAAGTTGATCACTAAACTTGGGGACCTGGGAATCAGTACCTCCACCTGCAACTGGATCATGGATTTTCTGACCAACAGACCCCAGCATGTTAGGTCAGGCCCCAACCGTTCTTCTGTCATCACACTCAACACTGGTGTACCACAGGGCTGTGTGCTCAGCCCATTCCTCTACTCCCTCTTCACCCATGACTGCAGGCCTATGTATGGATCCAATTCCATCATAAAGTTCGCAGATGACACCACGGTGATCGGACTCATCAGGGACAACGATGAGTCAGATTACAGGGCAGAGGTTGAGCACTTGGCTACTTGGTGCGCTGACAATAACCTGCTCCTTAACACCAGCAAAACCAAGGAGCTCATAGTGGACTACAGGAAGGAGAGGGGAGAGACACATGACCCCATCCATATCAATGGCATAGCTGTTGAACGTGTCCCCAGCTTCAAATTCCAGGGGACCCACATCTCGGAGGACCTGTCCTGGTCAGTTAACACCACCAGCCTGATCAAGAAGGCCCATCAGTGCCTCTTCTTCTTGAGGACACTGAAGAAGAACCATCTGTCAACTGACATCCTGGGCAACTTCTACCGCTGCGTGATAGAGAGCACCCTGACCAACTGTGTCACAGTCTGGTATAGGAGCTGCTCTGTCGCTGACCGTAAGGCGCTGCAGCGGGTGGTGAAAACCGCCCAACGCATCACAGGGACTCCACTTCCAGTTATAGAGGACGTCTACAGGAAAAAGATGTCTGCGCCGGGCACGCAGCATTCTTAGGGACTCCAACCATCCTGCTCATGGACTGTACCAGCTTCTCCCCTCCGGAAGGCGTTTCAGAAGCCTTCGGACTAGAACCAGCAGGTTTAGGAACAGTTTCTTTCCAACAGCTGTCACGTTATTGAACTTAGTTCCCCGCTGACTCTCTTACCATCATCTCTTACCATCCTCACCTGTACTATGGAGGCATTTAAATAACTTAACTAATAAAAAAAACGATCAGAAGGGGGTAAAGGAACTTAGAATCAATGGCAAGACCGTCAGTGACAAGGCTACTTTGGCAAATGAATTTAATTCACACTTTGTGGGCTCTGTGGAAGACTTAACAAAAATTTTTGTGCTGCCAAATGTGCTCAACAACACAAATTCCATACTTCCAACAGATACTTTTCACATCGATGAGGTAAATGAGAAGTTAATTGCTGGTATTGTTAAAACACTGTCAAACTCAAAAACTAATGATATCTACAATATGAGCACCTCCTTTCTCAAAATGCACAGCAAAATATTAATCAAACCACTGACTCATCTCATTAATCTCTCCATTAGGTCTAGTACATTTCCATCTGGCTGGAAAAAAGCTGTCGTCATACCAGTTCATAAATCAGGCAGTAAAGACGATATATGCAATTACCGCCCAATCTCTATCTTACCAGTCCTATCTAAGGTTCTTGAAAAAGTTGTAGCTACACAGCTGATAGACTACTTACAAGACAGTCAACTTCTTCATCCACATCAATTTGGTTTTAGACCAGGATACTCAACAGAAACAGCAAATTGTTGCCTTATTGAAAACGTCAAACAGTCCTTGGACAGGGGTAATGTGGTAGGAGCTGTTTTTCTAGATCTCAAAAAGGCTTTCGATACTGTAAACCACAGTTTGCTTTTATCCAAAATGGTATCTTTTAACTTCTCCCCAAATACATTAGAATGGTTTGCATCTTATCTCCAGAATAGAGAACAGTGTGTAAAAGTTCACCAGGATAAATCCTCATTTTTAAACAACCGCATGGGTATCCCACAAGGGTCCATTCTTGGTCCTTTACTTTTCAGCATTTTTATTAATGACTTGCCGTTACACTGCTCAGCTGCAACATGCCAACTTTATGCAGATGATGCAGTTATTTACACAGCTGCCAAGACTCCAGCACAGGCTGCAGATGTACTGTCTACAAGTATGGTTGATGTCCAAGAGTGGCTCCTCAAGAACCATCTATTGCTGAACCTTCAGAAAACAGTCTCAATGTGCTTTTCAATCAAAAAATGTAACCTGCAACATTTTAAAGTTAATATACATGATCATGACATCAGTTTAGCTACAGAATTCAAATACCTTGGCATTGTACTAGATCCTCAACTCAAATTTAATCTTCATATAAAGAAAATTTCAAAAACAGTAAAAAAAAAATCTGAACTGCTTTAAATTAATTAGATATTACATACCTTACGAAGCAGCTGCACTGTATATGCATTCTATGGTTTTTTCTCATATATCATACTGTTTGACAGTCTGGGCTCAAACAGCCCCTTCCACAATAAGACATATAGGTTCATTATATAATCAAACCCTAAAAATCTTGGACAAAAAGCCCATTAGGTGGCATCACTGTAATGTTTTAAAAAAATACAACCTATTGAGTTTTGAGAGCTTCATTGACCTCTGTCTTCTGAAATTAACGTTCAAATGTTTCCATAAATCAGCACCCGAGCCACTTGCTGGTTTCGTCCAAAGACAGGACAGCAGCAGAGCCACCAGGAGTTCTGTTAACAATAACTGTAAAATATTCCACCGCAGAACCACATTTGGACAAACAGCTTTCTCTATAAAGGGCAGTCACATCTGGAACACAATGCCAAATGAAATTAAAATAATAACGGACTTTAAAACATTCACTGAAAAGGTTAAAAACTGGCTGAAAAATAAACAAGAATGTACTCATGTATGAATTGATTGTCTGCAAAGTGAGAGTGAATGAAGGGAAGGAATAAATGTGTTTGTTTATAGTGAGTGACGAAGGGAGGGAGGCCTGAAATAGGCAAATGTGAGTTATGTTATATGTGTTAAAGGTGAGTCAGGCTGTTATATTTGTGTATTTATAATATTTATAATATTTATGTTAAATGTGAGTCAGGCTGTTATATTTGTGTATTTATAATATTTATAATATTTATAATTGTGTATTTATAATTTTTCTGCATTGATGTATGTGGTTATTGTGTATATTTTTTATCTTGATTCTTTTTTCTAAAGTCCATCCAGGGACAAGAGTTGCAAATTAGCTAATAGCTATACACTCTATGTGCAACACATCAGATTGATTGTCTTTGATTAATTGTCTATGTTTATTGCACTGTCCCTGTCAAATAAACTAATCTACTACTACTACATAACTGCCCATCTAACTTATTGTACATTATTTGCACATAACAGTACTCTTAACTTTCTGCACTGCTGCATATATTTGCATATATTTGCTTAAATTGCACATACTGTCAGTTACTGTATATACTGCACTGCTGTCCTTTGCACGTCTGATTGGATGCTAAACTGTGTTTCGTTACCTTGTATTCATACATGTGTAATGACAATAAAGTTGAATCTAATCCAATCTAATCTATATTCCCATACACAGCCATAATTAATAGTGCATAGCTAGTACACCAACAACCAGAAAATTCATTGTAGGTCATGATTTAATATTGTGTAGATCTGTAATAAAAATAATAACCAGTAGGACTTTTAGCAAAGCCAACAATCTACAATTCAGAGTAGAACAAATTATTTGGAAACTTCAGAAAACATTTGCACATCTTCAATATATGTACAAACACTGTGTGAAATAAAAAGTCCTAGCTTGAAAACTATAGGAGTTCACCAGTCGTAAGGATGGACAGACAGATGGACATCATCATACCATAATACATCCCATCTTTACAGCTGGGCGAATAATAATGATTTAAACTAGAGGGCACTCAGAGACCGCATACCTCCACCAAGGCTCCATCTGTCTGTCCATCCATGAGTCCGTCCCTTCCTCCCTTAATCCTGCTCTTAATCTCTTTGTCTATCCATACCGCAGTCCCTCCATACAGTGTGAGATAGGACCTTGGCAGAGGTATTTGCTCACGGATCACCTCCAAAATGTAATGGGTTCATCCAGAGCTGAAGAGCCACCTCTGGTGAAAGTGTCATCAAGATCTGTCCTGTGGTTTTTGTGTAATCCTGATAACACATTGTCAGAAGAATATAGGACCTTGGCAGAAGTGCAATCCTGCTAAGGGTGTGTTCACACTACCACATTTGGACCAAAGTTTACTGACATTGTGAAAAATCAGAGAAATTAGTCCAGCGCACACAAACTTTTACAAATGTTTGCAGGCATGTGCTAGCATTTGGCAGTGTTGCATTCATTTTTCTATTAGTAGCACCAAACTTTTGCCAACATAGGCTAGCGTATGTGCAGCGGTTGCCAACTTAGGTCAATTTAAGCAAATGAATACTCCAGCGTAGGTCAGCTGAGGTCAGCATCAACACTCATGTAAAGGTCAGCGTTTGTGGAGGCTTCCTGGCATTCTGGACCTGCGTTTTGACTGTACACATCTCCCTGTCTCCCTTCTTGGGCATACACTTTATCAGTTTCATTTGAAGTTTATTATTCCTGCTTGGACTGAAGTTGAGACTGCTTTAACTTTTTTTATTTGAGAGAGAGACTGAACAGCCTACATGTAATAGTATCTGGGCATGGTTCTCAGACCATGTCCACACTTTATGTTCATTTTTATCCTCTGTTTTCCCCTGTTTTGGTTTATGATGATTATTTGCTTTATTTGCCTTCTGTGTTCCCCTGGGTCCTTTGTTATTGTCTTCTGTGTTTCCCCGGTATGTTCTTGTCATTCCCTGTTTGCCTTTATTGCCATTATTGTGGTCTTTGAGTTTCCCTGCCCTTGTTTTTGTCCTTTGTGTGGTTCTGGATCTTGTGTGTTTATTTGTTTACCTATTGTTCCCAGCTCCTCATGTTTTCCATACCTGTAGACACTTTCCGTCATGTGTGTTACCGTTTAGCCATTGATTGTTCTCCCAGCTGTCTTAAGATAAGATAAGCCTTTATTAGTCCCACAATGGGGAAATTCCAGGATTGCAGCAGCACAGGGATAGCAATACTCAGAGCAATAATTCAGAAGATAAGATAATAAGAGCAGTGAATATACGTACATATATACACAGAAATATACACAGTGCGTAGCATTGTAGCTAGATGGAATAAACAGCATAATGGTCTGTTCAGTTACCCCACCTAATATGTGTGTTGATTATCTACATGTGGTATCCACATATGACCATGTGTTAGTTATCTGTTCCCCCTATTTATGTTGGTCTGAGTTTGTGTTCTGGTGTGGCATCATTGTCTGTGTTCTCTGCTAATACCCTCTGTCCTAGTGTGTGTTTTATCAAGTGTGTCAGTAGTTGTTTCAGTCCTCATGCTGTGTTTTTTTTCTTTGAGTTTCTTTGGTGAATAAACCATCTTACGCTGTAGTTTTGCCTGCTTCTTGAGTCCATCACCCATGCCTACCAGAGGTAGTTATGACAGTATGATGCCACCAAACACAGACTATGCAGGCACAAATTTTGCAGCTCTCAGATTGGATGAGGAGGAGTGCTGGTCAGCTCAGCTCATTAACGGTCTGATTTCTGATGCCCTGACTAGCCACACACCGGAGAGGGCTACAGGGTTTCTGGACATTGCGGCCAGAGTAATTGAGGACTGTCCCAGACTACGGAGCTACCTACCATGGTCTTGTCAGACTTTTAATCTCAGTGCTAAATCTGCAACATTCGCTCCGTGGACTGGTGAAAACCCAGGAGCCTGTGCCAACGGTAAAACGTCTACTGGCTCCGTCAACCACCTTACGCCGTCCTCCAGCCCCAGCATCATAGAAGTGTGACACTCACTCACTCATGCCAGTTATGCTTCCTGGCATGTAGGGCGGCAACAAAATACCTCCATTCCTTCTTGTTCTGGGCTAGGCGGTGCACTGTCCCCCAGGTGAGGTTCAGAGTCATGAGCTCATTCTCGCCTTTTTTTTCTTGTCCCTTCGGGCATCTAGTGTAGGGCTATTCGGGTGATGCTTCCCTTCTCTCTTCTTATGACGTGACTGAACAATCTCATTTCCTCCTTATCATGATGTTGTCCATGCTCTCCTGGTTACACCTTTCAAGCAGATGTTTGTTGGAGATGGTATTTGGCCACTGAATGCGTAGAATTTGTTTAAGGTTCTTTGTGTGGAATGTGGATAATTTGTTGACATTGCACTCTATCATCCTCCAGCATTCTGAGCGGTAGAGTGGACAACACACAACTCTGGTACAGTCTTAGCTTGGTCTTGGTGCTATACTGGGATGACTTCCACACAGTGTTCAGCATTCTAAAGGTGTTTCTAGCCTTTCCGAGATGGGATTTGATATCACTGCCTGCTCCTCCATCATATCTGACAATGCTGCCAAGGTAGGTGAATTCTTCTGTGGTTGGTAAGTTCTCTCCATTGACTTGGATTGGCTCAGGGTTAGAAATGTTCAGTGTCATTACTTTGGTTTTCTTCTGGCTAATCTTCAAGCCCGCTTGCTATGCAATCTTGCTGAGTCAAGATGTTTTCTCTTGCATATGACAATGTGTATGTGAGACCAAGGCTAGATCATCTGCAAAGTCAAGATCTTCTAAGTTTGACAAGAGTGTCCATCTGATGCCCCTTGCCTGATCTTCCGTAGTTCTTCTCAACACCCAATCAATGGTGATGTTGAGGAGTAGTGCCGACAACACATCCTTGTCTCACACCGATCTTCACTTCCAAGCTGGTGCTGCTGTGCCCCACTCTGCAGATGAAGTTATCATAGAAGCTCCTGATGACACTGAAAAGCTGTTCTGGTATTCCATAAACGTGAAGTATTCACCAAAGACTGTCACAATGGATGCTATCAAAGGCTTTCTCAAAGTCCACAAAGTTGATGTAAATTTGCCTCTGCTATTCTGTACACTGCTCGATGATGTTCCACAAGGTGAAGATCTGGTCAATGCATCCCCTTCCTTTCCTAAAGCCTGCATGATCTTTTCTGAGCTGTTGATCCGCTGCCTCAGAAATTCTCTGCAAGACGATCTTGGACAGGATCTTACTAGGGATAGACAGAAGGGTGATGCCACGCCAGTAGTTGCAGTTACTCGGGACACCTTTTTTGGAGATCTTGATGATGATACTTTCTGTCCAGTCATCTGGCAGTTTCTTTCCTTCTCAAATTTTAGTCAAGAGTGGTTGAAGTATCTCAGTTGCAAGCTCTGGGTCTGCTTTGAAATGCTCTGCGTTGAGGTTGTGCTGTCCGGGAGGTTTTCCATTCTTCAGGGATCTGATGGCAGCTATGATTTCTTTCTTCTCCACTGGCGCCGTGTTGACTTCCAGGTCAGTCTCTGCTGCCTGAATATCTGCCTCTAATTCCGGTGCTGGTCTGTTCAGAACCTCATTGAAGCGCTCAGCCCATCCTACTTCTTACTCTACTTCTGATGTGAGTCAACGGCCTTGTTTGTCCATAATAGGATTGTCATATGTTCCTCTGTACTTGCCAGCCATGAGCTTGGTGATCTTATACACCTTTCCCTGCTCACCTCTATTGGCTGCCTTTTCTGCCTCTCTGGCAAGGTCTTCCAGAAAGGCCCACTTGTCTGCTCTGGTCATTCGCTTGACTGTCTTGTTAGTTTCTTTGCATTGCTCTCTTAATCTCACTTTCAGCCTTTCTGACCTGGTCGCCATAATTTTTTTTCTTCATGACTCGTCTGTTTTCAATTGTTTGCCAAGTTTCATCTTTGATCCAATCCTTCTTCTTCTTCTGCTTGCTTCCCAGGCATATTTCACTGGTCTTAAGATATGCATTTCAGACTTCCTCATCACGTTGATTTCATTGTCTGGCTGCGTGTTGGTTTCTGTCACGAACCGAGCCCGTGTTTCCTGTAGGCTCAGTTCCTGTGACCATTCTTGGTGGCTCAGGCATTGGGTTTATTATGTTTTGTTATCTTTTGATTTCTCGTTGCTTTCATGTCTGTGTGCTGTTTCTTTTCCGTGCCTGTAGCCACCACTCTGGCCGGCGGTTGTTGGGCAGCAGTTTGACTCACTTCTGGTGGGCGCTGTCTAACATTTGCCAGTCCGACCATGCCCCCTCTCTCTCTGACAGTCAGCTGTTCGCCCCGGAAATTATCTGTCCCGCACCTCGCCCAGGTGTTTCCAGTTTGTCACGCTAGCGGTGTTTGTACTTAGGCAGTGCTTTGCCAGGCAAACACAGCTGGACTATTGTACGAGTTCACTCGGTCGTTATTCGCCATGTGACAGTCACGTCGGTGAAGGATTATTTGTGTGTGTGCTCGCCGGCAGACTTGGATGACTCGGACTGTTCCTGCACGGTGAGTAGAGCTGTTAGTGTTTCTGTTTGCATTTGTGCTGCTACTCTTGTTGGTAGCATTTTCCCTTGCAGCACAACTGCTACGCTTAGGCACTGTTGCCCAGCTTCTTCTTCCATGCCAGTCAAGCGTCCTGGAGGACTTTAGGTTTTACCCGAGCAGTCTATGATATTTTGGTCTGTCTATTTTTGTGTCAATAAATGTGTGTTTGGTGTGACCTGCGAGTAAGTCCATTCTTCCTTCTCCTCCTCCGTGCACTGTGGAAGAGCACACAGGAAGGTTCATGACAGGTTTCAGTGTTCTGTAGTGCTTGAAATTGGTTCTTCAGCTGAAGGGAGAAAGTGTTCTTTGTTCTGAAGTCACAAAGCTTTTCCACATCAAGATGCAGTCTTCATGTTGTTTTCTTACCTCCTCTTCTTAGTTTCAGTTTCACTGCTGCTGTTACCAGGTGATGGTTGCTGCCGACATCGGCACCTCTCTTCACTCTGACGTCCAACAGCCATCTTTTCTAGGTCCCGTTGATCATCAGGTGGTTTATCTGGTTCTTGTCTCTTCCATTGGGGGAACACCAGGTCAGCTTGTGAAACTCCCGATGTGGGAAGAGGGTCCCCACAATAACAAGGTCATTGGTGGTGCACAGTTCTAGTAGCTTCTTGCCGTTATTATTCATGTTGCCATTACCTTCTGTTCCCTTGGCTCTTTCGAAATTTGTATTGTCTTTCCCAACTTTGGCATTTAGATCTCCCATCACAATCTTCATCTTATTCCACGGTGTATTCTCTAGTTCCGTTTGAAGTTGATCGTAGAATGTGTCCTTGATTTCCTCATCACTGTCATTAGTTGAGGGCGTAGCACTGAATGAAAGTAGTGTTGAGGTGTCTCCCCCTTAGTCTGATCGTCATGAGCCTGCTGTTAATTGGCTTCCCTTACATCAGACACTTCTCAAAACCCTTCTTTAGAATAAAGGCTAATCCCTCATGATGCTGATCATCTTCTCTGCCTGAGTAGAGAACAGTTTCTCCAGTGCTGGTCTTGTACCTGCCTGATCCTATCCACCTGCTCTCACTGACTCCCAAGATATGCACGTTATAATGCCTCATTTCTGCTGTCACTTGTGTGAGCTCTCCTGTCTCATACATTGTATGCACGTTCCAGAATCCTATTATGGTCTTATTTTTGGTGTTCATCCATCTTCCTGTCAGTAGCTTCCTTTCGGCTTTCATCACTGCCATTCATATGAGCACCTTCCGATGACTCAGGAAGCCCATCGTGCCCAGTTGTGTAGATTTATTTCATTGCCGTTTCCATAACAAACTGTTTTTTACAAGACAGGGTTAGTAGCCCTGTGCTCAACCCCCAACTTAGAGGACCAGTTGATCGCATTTCGTCCGGCATCTACCCTTCGACCTGGGTGACTCTGCCAGGAACTTTTGCTCCTGCCGGCATAGCTCTAACGGTCACTGAGACACACAAACCCCCGGACCACGGAGATGGAAGTGTGAGCCGACAGTAAAACGTCCCCCGGCTCTGTTACCCACATCTCCTCCCTCCACTCTTTCCTCAGCTCCTTACCACTTATCAGCCCCAGCATTGCGGAAGCCTAAGCCGATAGTGAAATGTCCCTTGGCTTCCTCAACCCCCACTGCCTGTCCTCATCACTCATCTGCTCCAGTACCAGCTCTCAGTTCCCCAACTAAAGCTGTAGCTCCACGCCTTGTGCCAGCTGCCTCATCATCATCCGGGGCTCCATCTGCTGCTTCACCTGCTGCACTCCAAGTCTGCTGCTGTGTCCCGGACCATCTCATCTGCTCCTGTATCTCAGATTGCCTCACCCGCTGTTCCGCCAGCATCCCGGGGTGTGGGTTGTTCCAGCAGTTTCTCCAGAAGCAGGGGCCGTCCCATCAGCATCTTCAAGGATTGTCATCGCCTCTCCAGCAGCAGAGTCACCAGGGTCCTCACCAGCAGTGAAGCGGGAGTTAAGGCAAGTACTTTATTTAGCATTTTTAAAATCTGTACTTAAAAAGTCTTGCCTTACTTCTGGCGGGTGAACCCAATTGCAGCTTTCATTTGCTGCTGGCCTCCCTTTGCCGGGCTCCACTGCTGGCTTCTGTTCAAACCCCATACCAATCTGTGTTCTCCTTCCTCCTTCCCTGTCTGAGGTGCCTGCACCAGGGATGGTGTTGCACGCTTCATCTCCAGCCATCTCCGAGGTGCACACCACAGCTCCAGCTGTCTCTGAGGTGCATGCCTCAACTCATCTGTCTCCAAGGTGCATGCCATAGCTCCAGCTGTCTCCGAGGCACACCCTTCTGGTTCATCTGAGCAGTCTGGTCCCCCTGGTTCATTGGAGCAGTCTGCTTCCCCTGGTTTGCTGGAGCACTCCACTCCCCTGGTTCATCTGAGCAATCTGCTCCACCATGTCCATCTGAGCAGTCTGCTCCCCCTAGGTAATCTGAGTAGTATATTACATGGTTGCTGTCAGAGCAGTCTGCTCCACCTTCACCACCTGAAGTTGCTACTCTTCACCTGCTGCCACCTTCTAAGTTAAAAGCTCCTCTGCTGTTGTCATCCGAGTTTGGTGCTCTTGCCACACCTGATGTGCACATTTCTGCGGTGTCTGGTCTCCTGGCTGTGCACACCTCTAAGCCTACGTTGCTGGGTAAGCCATGCTCCTCCATCTGGTGGCTCATGGACTTTGTCCGGCACCCTGATGTGCCATGTTCCTCCATCTGGCGGCCCGTGGACTTTGGCAGGCCACCAGACACATTATGTTCCTCCATCTGGTGGCCCATGGACTCTGGTAGGCCACCTGGTGCACCATGTTCATCCATCTGGTGGCCCATGGACTTTGGTAGGCCACCCAACGCACCATGCTCCTCCGTCTAGTGGCCTATGGACTTTGGCTGGCTACCTGATGCGCCACGTTTCTCCGTCTGGTGGCTCATTGGCTTTGGAAGGCCACCCGACACACCATGTTCCTCCATCTGGTGGCCCATTGACTATTTTAGGCAACCTGATGCACCGTGTCCATTAGTCTGGTGGTCCAGGAACTTTTGCCAACTACCCGATGAACATTTTTTTCTTTGTTTGTGTTCTTGTTTTGTTCCACCCTGCCTATGTACCCCTCCTCCTGCCTGATTGGGGTGTTCTTTGTTTTGTTTGGAGGACATATGGAAGCTGCCCATGGGGGAGGGGGTATGATCTGGGCATGGTTCTAGGACCATGCGGATGCTTTATGTTCATTTTTGTTCTCATTGTTTTCCCCTGTTTTGGTTTATGATAATTAGTTGCATTATTTGCCTTCTGTGTTCCCCTGGGTCCTTTGTTATTGTCTTCTGTGTTTCCCTGGTCTGTTGCGTCATTCCCTGTTTGCCTTTGTTGTCATTATTGTGGCCTTTGTGTTTCCCTGCCCTTGTTTTTGTCTTTTGTGTGGTTCTGGGTCTTGTGTGTATGTTGGTTTACCTATTGTTCCCAGCTCATCATGCTTCCCATACCTGTAGACACTTTCCCTCATGTGTTACCATTTAGACCTTGATTGTTCTCCCAGCTGTAACACGTACAGCATTCATGTGGGCATTCACAGAGTGAATGGCTGCTGACACATATCTCTGCCAGATACCAGAAGTTCTTCTTCTTCTTCTTCACCATCTTCTTCCAGTGTAAGAGGCACATTACCGCTAGCAAGTTGTTGATGGAGGTAATGTGCCGGAAGTTGTTAGTGAACTCAGATTTTGTTCGAAAACTGGTGTATTTTTCATTCAAAAAATATGTTTGTGAACTGATCTGTACATAAAGAGAGCCATTCGAAAATCAAGATTCCACTGTATATATACAGCAGGGAAAACAAGTATTGAACAAGTGAACATTTTTCTCACTAAACATATTTCTGATGGAGCCATTGACCTGAGATTTTCTCAAGATATCAGTAACAACTCAAGTAATCCATACATACAAAGAAATCACGACAACTGTGTTCAGAAAACAAGTTATATTTAATAGCATGGAATGACACAGAATCAGAATCAGAATCAGAAAAAGCTTTATTGCCAAGCATGTTAGAAACACACGAGGAATTTGACTTGACATTGGCGCGCTATGTAAGCGCATCACAACGACACAGCAGCCATAACAAGGCGCCTCATCAAAACAGTGGGTGATAGGGGGGGTAAGAGGGAGGGGAAGGAATGGCACAATAGGCAGAGAGAAAAAAACTTCGTTATCAAAATACAGCTTATAATTATGTAAGCAGAATTATGATTACAATGAGAAAAACCTGTCTATGGCACAGAGCAGACAGTCAAACCTCACAAAAACAAAGACAGCAGAGAGAGGCAGTGTGTGTATTGTACATCAGTGTAAATGAATCAGTCTTGTGATGTTGAATGCAGTGTGTGTGTCAGATATCAGTTACTGGTGGACAGCAAAAATCCTCTCTCAGCAGATGTTATGTCTTAGTGTCTGTAACTTAGAAAGCATGTCCTTGTGAGATCAACTCTCAGTGCATGGCCGATGGAAATTTCTGAGCCAGTCACATGGCGCTGTCCTTGAGAGTTCAGATTACTGTACGCCAGGTGTTTGTGTAGGAGAGAAATCAGCCAAAACATTCCACAGCTTATCTTCATCCAGGAGGAGTGAGAGCTGAGGGGCGCCCAAAACAAGGTCGAATAAGCACAGTCACTCAGAGGAGGAATTTTCATCTCTTATGCGATTCAGCGCTTCATAATTTCCAAATACATTTCCAGGCTTTAAAATAATTTCCTGAAGAGCTCCCAGCGACATCGAGATGTTACCAATCTTCCTGTTCAGTTCGCCATTAGCCGCTATCAGAGCCCTCCCCAGCTGGTCAAATTGATGAAAGAGCTTCGTTGGGTCAACATTTTGATAAGCTCTGTCCATCTTCTTCAATTTTCGATACACCAGGACTATCCCAAAGCCGATCAGTAGAAGTCCTGAGACTGTGAAGCCGAATAGGTAGATGTCTTCCGCATCTTCAATCAAAAGGTCACACAGACACATAAGTTTCCAATTGTATGTGTCTCTCACATAACCCGCAGCAGCAGTACCTGCAGGACAGATGGCCTCCCCCGGGCCCGATTTCCTAGGGAATAACTAACTAACTAACCTGCACTTATATAGCGCTTTTCTAGTCACAAAGACCACTCAAAGCGCTTTCATTAATACTAACCCTCTATTCTAAGGGCCTATAGGAAACAAATATCTAGGGACAATTTAGAACAGCCAATTAACCTAACATGCATGTTTTTGGCATGTGGGAGGAAACCGGAGAAATCCCGGAGTAAACCCACGCAACACGGGGAGAACATGCAAACTCCACACAGATCACTGTTGGTCGGGGGCTGGGATCGAACCCACGATCCCACGATCCCCACAATCCCCCGGCCAAGGGTAAACTGTGCTGCCGCAGTGCTAACCACTGCGCCACCGTGCAAGTATTGAACTTGCTTGGTGAAATGCATTTAATATTTAGTAGAAAAGCCTTTGTTGGTAATAACAGCTTCCAGATGCCTCCTGTATGGAGAAACTAGGTGCCGGCATTGCTCAGGAGTGATTTTAGCTCATTCTTCCACACAAACTGTCAAATCTTGAAGGTTCCGTGCGTGTCTTCTATGAACTCTGATCTTCGGGTTGTTCCATAGATTCTCAGTTGGATTCAGGTCAGGTGACTGACTGGGTCTTTCTAGCAGCTTTATTTTCCTTCTCTGGAGCCAGTTGAGAGTTTCCTTGACTGTGTGTTTGGGATCATTGCCTTGCTGAATTGTCCACCCTTATTTCAGCTTCAGCTTCTTGGCAGATGAAAACAGGTTCTTATCAAGGATGTCTCTGTACATTTGTCCATTCAGCTTTCCTTCAATTATATGAAGTCTGCCTGTACCATATGCTGAAAAACACCCCCATACCCTGAAGGAATGTGCAGTGCCATTTCTCCTCCAAACATGCTATGTGTTGTGGCATCCAAAAAGTTCAATTTTAGCCTCATCTGACCAGACTATATTCTCCCAGTATTTTAGTGGCCTGCCCAAATGTTGTGCAGCAAACATTAAATGAGCTTCAACATGTTTTTTCTTCAGCAATAGAGTCTTGCGAGGTGAGAGGGCATAGAGCCCATGTCGGTTGAGTGCATTACTTATTGTTTTCTTTGAAACAGCAGTACCTGTTAACTCCAGGTCTTTCTGGAGCTCTCTGCGAGTGGTCTTTAGCTCTTGGATAACTCATCTTAAAATTCTTTTGATTCTTATGTCAGAAATCTTGTGAGAAGCTCCTGGTCGTGGCCGGTTTATGGTAAAATGGTGTTCTTTTCACTTGGCTCCAACAGTGCTCACTGGAGCATTCGGCAGTTTAGAAATGTGCCTGTAAACATTGCCATTATTATGTTTTGCAACTATAAGGTAGCAAAGGTCTAGAGAGAGCTCTTTGCTTCTACCCATCATGAATTCTTTGTGGTGTGACAATATGATATTCACAGATCTTTTAAAAGGCTATCAGTAAGGACTTAACCAGCTGAAATTAATTTGCACTGATAGGGGATCGGATGGCTTCCTAAATTCTGGTGGATTTCAGCTGGTTTCTTGGCTTTCTATACCTTTTTGCACCTTTTTTCTTCATGTGTTCAATACTTATTCCCTGTGTCATTCCACTTTATTAAATATAACTTGTTTTGTAAACACAGTTGCCTTAATTTCTTTGTATGTATGGATTACTTGGGCTGTTACTGATATCTGGTGAAAATCTCAGGTCAGTGGCTCCATCAGAAATATGTTGAATGAGAAAAATGTTGACGTGTTCAATACTTATTTTCACCACTATATATATATATATATATATATGTATATATATATATAGCTCCCCGTCAGAGCTCCCCAACTCTGACTAAACTCCGGACAGCAGACCTCCCGCACACAGAAGCCCTGCAAGCACACCGCAGGATTACGAGGACAGTGCAACTGCCAGCTATGTGGTCACTGCGCCAGGCGCGCGCCACGCACCAGGGACAAACCGGCTCCACAGACTTATACATCGTCCTCCGCCACTGCACATGCCCGAGGAACGCGGCCGATCGCCATCCTTGGAACCTTCAGGGCTGCTCTCACACCTGAAGCATACGTGCAGCCCGCACACAGGACTTTGTATGGGTTTCTCAGCCACGGCACACAAGGGGAATTTAGCTGATTGCTGTCCCCGATGGCTTTAGGGCTGCTCCCGCACCTAAAGCCAAACCGCCTCACACCCTCACACAGCTGCAGTTGTTTCACAGCCGCTACGCATCCTTGGGGAATTTGGCCGCTCGCCTTCCCCACATCCTCGCTGGATAAAGCGGCGAAAGAGTCAGAGATACATTTTTTTTTTCACAGCCACTGTGGATCATCGCCAGGTTTAACGGGAAAGTCCCTCACCATCGCGGATCCACACGCAATTTTTGTGCGGCCCAGACACCTTTGACGTCCCAGGCCGGCACTCGCTTACTCCCACCCCCTCCCCCTCCTCCTGCACAGAGCTTTTCCCGCACCTCACTCCCTAAAGCCAGCCGATCGCCGTCTGGTTCCATTACGTATGACTGCACACCAGCTGTGCGCCCACGATCCATGGCCGTTCAACGTGCTGAACTCGGAGTGGAGCACACTGCCCTTTCCACCCCTCCCCCGTCCTCCCCACGGACTGACATGCCCTCCGACAGTTCTACCGGAGCTGGAACCAAACGACGGGGGTGGGGGTGGGGGTGGGGGGTGTCACAGCCCCTTCCGAGCGTTCTGGGGGGGAGCCGCGTGGGCACCCAGCATAATGCAGACTGATACTATAAGCTTTGGCTTCTTCCCACTCCTTTTGAACATTTTATTTTTGGTTTGGGTTTTTTGGGGTTTTGAACTCTCTTTTTTCTTTCTTTAACAATGTTCAAATAAAAATCAATCAATCAATACTATTTATGCTCAGCAGGGATTGCATATGGACAGAGAGCCCCTGGGGGGACAACCAGAACAATGGACTATTGTTATACATCCCTGGATTAAGGAGAGGAAGTCTGGACGCCAGTTGGTCACGCGATTGATATGTATTGACTGATATGTATACCAATATGCAAATGTGCCATGCATTCTCTCTGTCTGTATAAAAGAGCTTACAATGCATGCCTCAGAGCACACACAGGATGCACACACACACAGCACAACACAGCGCACAGCGCTACAGTGTGTCTCATGTTGATGGAGGAAATGAAACTCTGAAACCTTCCAGCTCGTCGCACCTCGCCTGAACTTATTCGTTCCTCCACAAGGTGTGACTTTTCTGAATTGGAGGTCGGATGACTTTGAGGCAAGATGGCGGCCTTCCTGTTGGCGGTGGGTATGGACCACAATTATGTTTTTTGCATGTCTTGAGGTGATGCACACGTCACCCAAATTTTATGTCTCTACGGCAAAGTTTACAGTCTCCAGTCTCCATAGACCTTGTACGTTTGGCCCCACCCACAAAATTAGGGGTGGTGAGGTACATATGTTTTCCGGTTTATCAAATTTTTTGCGGGTCTGAGGAGTTTGCCAAAAAAAATTGTGTTTTGGTTAACGTTCAGAGGGTGAAAAATGTGATTGAAAAGAAGAAGAAGAAACAGAGCAATTAGAATAGGGCTTTCGTCCTAGTCGCACTGACGTTGTCAGTGTCTCAGGTCTAATAAAGTGAGAGCATGAGCCCTGTGGAACACCGCGCTCAGCCTCATGACAGGGATTGCAATCAACATTAACAACGTTTGATGACAACATGTCTGCACTGAATCTGCAGTGTGTTCATTGATAACTTATGAGGAGAATTGCTGTTTTGTTTTGTTTTTTAATTTTATGACAAATTGTTTTTACACCTTTTTATATGTCTTGTTGGTGGCAAATTGATGGGGGCGTCTTTAGGCTTTCATACATGGCTTCATTAAAAATGAAAGAGTGGAATTTCAGTATTTTTCAGTGAAAGCGGCTGTGGGGTGCTTTGACACGTAGCCCATTGGTTCTGAGGAAACATTTAAAAATATCACGTAAATATTCAGTTTATGTCACACTGTGGTTAAAGTCTCTCTAATGGGAAGATGTAATGAAGCCATTAAATCAAAGAATGCTCCGTCTCAACCTTAAACCTTCATGAGCCAGCCTTAATGGTTTTCAACTGCCAATCAGTGCTCTGGCATATTCTACCACCCTGTGTAAATGAATTCAAATCCTTCCTCCTCATACTCTGAGAAGCACCCGATGACACGCAGCCTGCCTGGAAATGGATGTCCTCTGGAGAGGCGCTGAAGTGACTCCTGCGGGTTATTTAAAAGGAAAAGTTGGGACTGTCAGATCACAGCCATAAAGAGGGTGTTTAAGGGTTTAGCCCACTAGGGCTCATGAATTACATGGTAAGAGTTTGGTCTCTTAATGCACTTAGCATGGAGAGACAGAGAATGAGACAAGGCACTCGAGGAGAGACACACTGGCAAAAGACACAATGAATTGACATTTCAGGCAGCTGCATTGTAATTGGTGGGACAGAGTATGTGCAAATGACATTAAGTCAGGCGTATTTCCAAGCTGGGATGCAGGCTTCATTTCAATTCACTTTCTAGTCAAGTCAAGCCAGCTTTATTTATGGTGCCAAGAATCACAGATTTGTTTTAAAGCTTTTACAGGATGAACACGAGGGACTCTCTGCATACACAGAAAATGGTAAAAACCCATGAAAGAGAAGCATTTCTCCTCCAGAATCTACAGTAGATGATGCATAAAGAGCAGAGTTAGACATGTGAATTATTCCTGTTTCCACATTTTATATCTTTGTACTTATAGGCAGTGTGACAGCCGGGGGGACAAAGCAAAGGCCTGGGAGGAAAACTAGCTGGCTGTGCTCCTGCCTTTGTTTACCATCATGATTTCAATGCATGCCTTTCCAGCGTCCATCGTTCTGTTCTTATGTCCATCGCTCTGTTCCAACGTCCATCATTCTGTTCCAATGTCCATCACCCTGATTGCTTTGTTCAAGTGGCCTGCTAACTAGCTAACTAGCTACCCGCATTAACTGCATTCAGGATTCCTCGATGAAGCCACTTTTCAGATAATGTCATCATGCAGTGTGTCTGACAGGTGGATCAGGAATATAAGTCCAATCCATCTGGTCCACCTGGTTGGTGATGGAGGTATCTAGAACAAAAATACAAGAACCTCTGTGCTGAAGAACTCTCAGTGTCTCTGCTCTCATTTACAGTCTCTTCTTTGTCTTCTTATTCACATTTTCATCTGAAGAGTCATAAGCATTGTGATTATTGTAATATGCTGTGAAACTTTAAACTTTCTGCTCACTGATTTAAAAATTAAAACAACAGCGAGCCGGGCCAACTATTCAGCCTTGCACCTGTGCCACTAGGTTTTGTGGGTCACGTGCAGGGCTTAACATTAACAGTTTTACTCACTGACCACTGCGGCTAGTGATTTTTCCGAAGTCACTAGCCACTCAGCCTTTTCTCTAGACACAATTTTGTTGTTGGAAAATTATCTTTAATATGTGACCCGTGCTGGCAAAATGAGTCACTTTGAGGACATTTTCAAAACTGATGTAACGTTATTTCCATATTCTGTATTGAAAGACCTTCAAAATGATATTTAATTTGTAGGTAGTGGACAAAAACGGACCCGGAAAAAGACAATTTGTTTATATTTTGTCTAGGTTGAAAACTCACATTTGATCGGTTGGGAGTTACGTCTTCCACCAAAACATGTATATTTTTTTTTTAGAAAGTATGATTTCTAAGCTTTCCAATAATACCAGGCACTCACTGTGGTTTTCCCGGGACTTGCTGCTAGCAAACAAAGACTCATGATTTATGACTTCTCCTGCTCGTAATGACGCGGTACGCATTACAACTCATTTTTCCACATATGATCAAATTTGACTATTGCATGCTAAAATTAACTTGAACTAAATTTACAACCTTTTTAATTGCACATGACCCTGATACATACATAAAATAGCAAGAGAAACACTGTTTAATTATTAATGACATAACGCACGGCTCAGGAGACACGCACACACAGGCTTAGAGTAGTTCAAAGAGTTTATTAACAGCAGGAGTGTATGAGTGTGTGTCTGCGGGATGCAGATGTGTTGGTGGTGGCGTCTGCTTCAGGCACAGAGGCAGATGACCGTTCGGCCGAGCAACCCTATGGAGAGAACACAGGGAGAGGGTGACGGGCATACACCAACACAGGATGAATTATGGCAAGAGAAGATCTTACTTGAGTTGTCAGGATAGCTGGCACAGCAAGGGGAACGTAGCCCGGGAGACAGCCACCTGGAGAGCTCCGTGCAGCAGCGAAGGATGGGCGATGGAACGGAGACGTCCGCCGCCGGGGAATCCACCTGTGCACAGGGGAGCAGACTGGAAAAGGAGGTAAGGGTTCTTACCCAGAATAGCGATGCTGAAGAAAGGAATGCTCACGGCGGTGAGGGAACGAAGTCTGACGGCTTCAGGCCGAGCCTCCGGGCGAGGCGGCTTTTATCCCTCGCGGCTGATGAGGATCAGGTGTGTGAGCAGGTGGCGCCGCTGATGAACGGCGCGGCGTGACAGTACTCCCCCCTCTAGCAGCGCCTCCTGGCGATGGCTTATCCGGGTGCGCTCGGTGGAAGTCCGCGATGAGCGATGGGTCCAACACAAACGACGGGGGCACCCATTGTCGATGCTCGGGCCCATAGCCCTCCCAGTCCACCAAGTATTGCAACCCACGACCCCGGCGCCGGGAGTCCAAGATGGAGGAGACGGACCAGGCCGGGTGGCCACCAATCATCCGGGGCGCGGGTTGCGCTGCAGGAGGAGGGCAAAGGGGGTCGGTGACTGCCAGCTTCACCTTTGATACGTGGAAGGTGGGATGGATGCGGAGGGAGGGGGGAATAGCCACACGCACAGCCACCGGGTTGATGATCCGGGTGATGGGGAAGGGACCCATGAAGCGCTGTGCCAGCTTCCTCCTCTCGCCTTTTAGGGTGACGTCCTGGGTGGAAACGTAGACAAGTTGCCCAACTCTGTACGCCGGGGCAGGTCTTCTACGCCGGTCCACCACGGTCTTGTTGCGCTCCGCTGTGTGTAAAAGCGCATGACGCGCGGCGGCCCAGGTGGAGCGGAACTGCCTCACGTGCGCCCTAACTGACGGAACAGTTACCTCGCTCTCCTGCGCTGGAAGCAGCGGGGGGTCGTAACCCAGGGACGCCTTGAAGGGGGACATCCCCGTTGCAGAAGAGCGGGTGGTGTTGTGGGCGTACTCCACCCAGGCGAGATGGTTGCTCCATGATGTCGGCTTGGATCTTGCAACACAGCGGAGCGCAGCCTCCAGCTCCTGATTGGTCCTCTCACACTGCCCGTTAGACTGGGGGTGATGGCCGGAGGAGAGGCTCACCTTGGCTCCGATGGTGTTGCAAAAGGATTTCCAAACCTCGGATGAAAATTGGGGGCCCCGGTCCGAGACCATGTCCACCGGGATCCCATGCAGCCTGACCACGTGTTGGACGAGGAAGCCCGCCGTCTCCAGGGCGGTAGGGAGACCTCGCAGGGGGACGAAGTGTGCCGCCTTGGAGAAACGGTCCACGACGGTCAGGATGGTGTCGAATGAGTTGGAAACTGGGAGCCCGGTGACGAAATCCAGTGCGATGTGCGACCATGGCCTGCCAGGGACGGGCAGAGGCTGGAGCAGACCCGCTGGAGGGGCGTTTCCCGATTTGCTGGTGGCACAAATTGGACAAGCCCGGGCGTAGCGGGCTGCATCCCTCCGCAGGCCCGGCCACCAAAAGGACCGTTGGAGGAGGCTGATTATCCGAGAGGTGCCGGGATGACAGGTGAGCCGGGAGGTGTGGAGCCAGTGGATGACCTCTCCTCGGACCGCAGACGGAACGAACAGTCTTCCCTCTGGTCCGCCGCCAGGATCAGGTTCCACCTCCTGTGCCTTCCGGATCTTGTCCACAATGTCCCAAGAGATAGCTCCCACGACGCACGACCTGGGCAGGATAGTGTGGGGCGTCTCCTCAGCCCCCACGGGGGTGAACTGTCTAGAGAGGGCGTCAGGCAGGCCGTTCTTGGAGCCTGGCCTGAAGGTGATAGAGAACCGGAACCTGGCGAAGAACAGAGACCAGCGCGCCTGGCGGGCATTCAGGCGCTTGGCAGATCGTAGGTACTCTAAATTCTTATGGTCCGTCAGGACCACAAACGGCAGGTCCGCCCCCTCTAGCCAGTGGCGCCACTCCTGTAGGGCGAGTTTAATGGCCAGGAGCTCTCTGTCCCCCACATCATAGTTCCTCTCCGCCGGGGACAGGCGCCGGGAGAAGAAGGTGCACGGTCGCTTGGCGCCATCGTCCGGTGATTGCTGGGATAACACTGCTCCCACTCCCGTGTCCGATGCGTCCACCTCCCCAATGCACTGCAGCGCGGGGTCGACCTGCCGAAGGACCCGGGGGGAGGAGAACTCCGCCTTCAGTGCCTTAAAGGCAGCATCGACCTCTTCGGTCCACCGGAACGGGACCTTCGGGGACGTGAGGCGGGTCAGTGGTCCGACGATCCAGCTGAAATTCGGGACAAAACGGCGGTAAAAATTGGCGAAGCCAACAAACTGTTGCACCTGCTTCCGAGATGCGGGAGTAGGCCACTCCACCACCGCCTTCACCTTCTCTGGGTCCGGGAGCACCTGGTCTTGGGCGATGATGAATCCCAGGAAGGATGTGGTCCTAGCGTAAAACTCGCACTTCTCAGCCTTCACGTACAGACGATTCTCCAGCAGTCTTTGAAGGACCCGCCTCACATGGACCCGGTGCTCGTCTCTGGACTGAGAGAAGATCAGAATGTCGTCCAGGTAGATGAACACGAAGAGGCCGATGAAATCCCGGAGGACGTCATTGATGAGGCGCTGAAAGACGGCAGGAGCGTTGGTCAGCCCGAACGGCATGACGAGATACTCAAAGTGGCCGTTCGGGGTACGGAAGGCTGTTTTCCATTCATCTCCCTCCCGGATCCGGACGAGGTGGTAAGCGCTGCGGAGATCCAGCTTGGTAAACCAGGTCGCCCCCTGGAGGGAGTGGAAGGCAGTGTCCATGAGGGGCAGGGTGTAACGGTCCCTCTCAGTGATGTCATTAAGTGCTCGGTAGTCAATACAGGGACGGAGGGAACCGTCCTTCTTCCCTACAAAGAAAAACCCCGCCCCCACGGGTGATGACGATGGGCGGATAATCCCAGCGCTCAGTGATTCCTTCAGGTACGTATTCATAGTCTCCTTCTCCGGCGCCGACAGGCTGTAGAGCCGACCAGATGGCAGGGGGGCCCCCTGGCGGAGATTGATGGCACAGTCATATGGTCGATGCGGGGGAAGAGACATAGCTTTCGACTTGCTGAATACCATACCCAGGTCGTGAAAATCTGGGGGCACCAGTGACAGGTCCGGGGGTGCTGTATCCGCCACAGGAGGAGCCGCGG
Organism: Pholidichthys leucotaenia; assembly: GCA_020510985.1. Taxonomy (NCBI): domain Eukaryota; kingdom Metazoa; phylum Chordata; class Actinopteri; order Cichliformes; family Pholidichthyidae; genus Pholidichthys; species Pholidichthys leucotaenia. The sequence goes on along the minus strand of CM035843.1, from coordinate 3,908,840 downwards.
ACGGGGAGCAGGCAGCGGACTGAAGGCAGGTGCCCATGCAGAAGGTACTCCACGCCGACACCCCAGCTGACCTCCAGTCCAGGACAGGATTGTGGAGGCGTAGCCAGGGATACCCCAGGATGACGGGCGACACAGAGTTGGGCAGGACGTAGAAAACCATTTCCTCCCGGTGGTTCCCTGAGATGATGACTGGGACAGGAATGGTTTGATGGGTAACTCTCCCAAGGGAGGCACGGGAGAGATGGACCAGGGAGATGGGGTGTTTGAGCGCCTGACAGCGGATGCCCAATCGGGTTGCCAGGCCTTGTGAAATGAAGCTGCCCTCTGCGCCCGAATCCACCAGTGCGTGGGTGAGGTGCCCAGTGGGATTGTGGCAAAAACGGATGGGCAGCTTTAATTGAGTGAGGGGACTTTGCCGATTGACGTCCGCGAGGCCCCCTACAGTGACTCGCGGACCCCACCGTTTGGCTTTTGTGGGCAAAGCTCTACCGTGTGTTGATTGTCTCCGCAATACATGCAGAGACCCAACTCACGGCGGCGCTGTCTCTCTGCCAAGGAGAGCTTTGCCCAGCCCGTCACCATCGGCTCCGACTCCTCGGGGCACGATGGTGGCGGCGTCGCCAGGGGGCGAGCTTGGGGCAGGCGTAGCGGGACTCCTCGAGGGCGAGAAGCAGATGGCTTCCGTCCTGAGGAGCGCTCGCACAGCCTGTTGTCCAAGCTGATTGCCAATGAGGTTAGCTCCGCTAACGTTCCGGGGATATCCCGTCCAGCCAGTTCATCCCTCAGATCACTATTGAGGCTGCGGAGAAACAGGCCGCAGAGGGAGCGCTCCTCCCAGCCCAGTTCCTCCGCCGCTACCCGGTATTCGATGGCATAATCCGCGGCCGACCGGTTTCCCTGCTGGAGAGCGAGAAGCCGATCGACCTGGACCGCCTCGGAACGGGAGTGATCAAACACCTCCAGGAAGCGCCTCACGAACTCGGCATAGGTGAGGGTGGCATAACTGGGTCTCGCCATAATAGCGTAGGCCCAAGTTAAAGCACGCCCCTCCAGGAGGTTCCCTATGTAGCCGATCCGGCTGTGATCTGAGGGAAAGTCTCCGGGCACACGGTCAAACACGGACTCGCACTGCATCACAAACCCCCGCGCTCCGCCGAGCTTTCCGCTAAAGCGGGCGGGGGTCGGAATTGGTGTGAGTCGGGCCGGTGCCACTGGAGCTGGCTGGACGGCCACCGGAACAGCAGGAGCTGCGCCACCCTGAGGAGCCGGGGGGAACGGCTGCTGGGGGTCCAGGCGGTCCAATCGGCCAGTGATAGTTATCAATTGATTCAGGATAACCTGCTGTTGATAAGCTATTTGATCCACTCTAGCCTCGAGAGTGGTAAGCCGGTGTGCGAGCCCGCCGTCCGCCGAGCCGCTCTGCTGAAGCCGTACTGACATAACGCACGGCTCAGGAGACACGCACACACAGGCTTAGAGTAGTTCAAAGAGTTTATTTACAGCAGGAGTGTATGAGTGTGTGTCTGCGGGATGCAGATGTGTTGGTGGTGGCGTCTGCTTCAGGCACAGAGGCAGATGACCGTTCGGCCGAGCAACCCTATGGAGAGAACACAGGGAGAGGGTGACGGGCATACACCAACACAGGATGAATTATGGCAAGAGAAGATCTTACTTGAGTTGTCAGGATAGCTGGCACAGCAAGGGGAACGTAGCCCGGGAGACAGCCACCTGGAGAGCTCCGTGCAGCAGCGAAGGATGGGCGATGGAACGGAGACGTCCGCCGCCAGGGAATCCACCTGTGCACAGGGGAGCAGACTGGAAAAGGAGGTAAGGGTTCTTACCCAGAATAGCGATGCTGAAGAAAGGAATGCTCACGGCGGTGAGGGAACGAAGTCTGACGGCTTCAGGCCGAGCCTCCGGGCGAGGCGGCTTTTATCCCTCGCCGCTGATGAGGATCAGGTGTGTGAGCAGGTGGCGCCACTGATGAACGGCGCGGCGTGACAATTAACAGCAGTAAATACTGTAAAACAGTCGAGAACAATACTTGCAATATAAGAGTGAAGTACAGGTAGATTTGGGTTTAACGGGTACAAATGAGAGTTGGTCTTTGGGGAGGCAAAGGTTGCTGATGGATTTAATCTAAATCTACACTACCTGTTTTCACCAGAACAAAGAAGACAAAAAAACAACAAGAAAAAAGTCTCATCTTAAGGAGAGAAATGTCTCAAATTTACACGAACAATTCTAATCAGTAGAAAGAGTCTGAAATTTACCAGAAAGAAAGCTGTGAATTCAGAGAAAAACTTGGACCCCCTGGTGGGCCATTTTTGGCCCACAGGCCACATGTTTGACACCCCTGGACCAGCACGTTAAAAATATGTAAATAGAGGTTTTACTTCCATGAAGTAGCTGCATATCACAGACATTATAGATAATCACAGATAAACAAAAGTTCACCTCAGAAGAAGCTTCATTTGTTCTTTACAGCAACATAAAGTTTAGTCACATTTTCTCTTTGTCATATGAAAACTTAAATTTGCACAACTGTGGACAGTAAACGGGAGTTTCATGCTCTAAAAATATTCATATTTAACCACAGAGGTAGGAGCTGATGTTGGGGGGAGCAAAGGTTATTCTCACCGCTGGGACAACGGGGATCAGGGCCAGTTGTCCCTGTGATCTGATCTCTGAGAGCGGCTGCTCTGTTCATTGCAGTTTCTGCAGACTAGAAATAAAATAAACCCACCTGCGGAGCCGGACGCCGTCTGTGTCTTCTCCTGTGTACTGGGCTGCAGCTGGTAACAGTGGACCAATGAGAATACACTGTGTGTGCACAGGTAGTGCTTATGGGAATTGTAGTTTTGAAGTCTCACTTTGCAATAGGTTTATTATTTAGATGTCGCCTGAGAAAACTAAAAACCTGCCAACGTGGCTAGTGGGAATGGCTGTCTTACCCGCCACAGCCAAAATTTACTCACCAGTGGTGGGTGGGTAGGTGTTAATGTCAAACCCTGGTCACATGGCTCTCCCAGTTTTGTATTTTGTATACTTTATTGATCCCCAGAGGGGAAATTGAGGGCATCCACCTGGATGGATGAAGCAGCCACGGTACGGCGCTATCCCTTTACCATTCACACATACAGTCACACCTAGGGCCACTTTAGAGTCTCCAATTAACCTAACCTGCATGTTTTTTTTGGCCTGTGGGAGGAAACCGGAGAAATCCCAGAGTAAACCCACGCATACACAGGGAGAACATGCAAACTCCACACAGATCACTGTTGGTCAGGGGCTGGGATCGAACCGGGGATCCCGTGGCCAAGGGTGAGTTGCTGTAAAGTATCCACCATGGTATTACGATTCTCACGTATTATAAGAAGCCACTGATATTATCTATACTATATGCTGCACTTTGGCGCAGTGGTTAGCACTGCGGCAGCACAGTTTACCCTTGGCCGGGGGATTGTGGGGATCGTGGGATCGTGGGTTCGATCCCAGCCCCCGACCAACAGTGATCTGTGTGGAGTTTGCATGTTCTCCCCGTGTTGCGTGGGTTTACTCCGGGATTTCTCCGGTTTCCTCCCACATGCCAAAAACATGCATGTTAGGTTAATTGGCTGTTCTAAATTGTCCCTAGATATCTGTTTCCTATAGGCCCTTAGAATAGAGGGTTAGTATTAATGAAAGCGCTTTGAGTGGTCTTTGTGACTAGAAAAGCGCTATATAAGTGCAGGTTAGTTAGTTAGTTAGTTAGTATACTTTAAAGATTATTAGAACACTGCTGAAGCGGAATGATACATATGAGGTGAAATATAGAAATGAGATGTGTCATGAATCCAGGTTTGGGGGCCACCACGGCAGAGCCATCCCCCGGATCGGACCTTCAGCCGATCGAACCCCAAACATCATCGTCGAAGTCCTGGACAGCGGTAGAACTCAAGCACAGGCAGGTAATCTCTCCTGTAGTTCACCTGTCATGTGTTGAGAGTTCTTGCCTGGCTCTTGAGGAGGAGAATTGGGTGCAGCCCCCAGCTGCATCTGAACTTTCCTCACCGGGCTCTGCCGCTGCCAGCAACCCTAACAGTCTCCATTGAGCTCCTTCCTAGGGTCACCGGAGAGGATCCGCCGCAAATGGGGTTGCCCATGGATGAGAAGGATGGTCCAGTTGTCCCGATGGAGGTTGACAGGGATGCAGCACTCGACAGACTGGAGAGACCTACGCACCCTAAATCACCGGAGTCCTGGACGGTGGTGGAGCCAGAAGTCAGGCAAGTGCACTCCATTATGTCAGGAGAGTCAGTAGTAATGTTACACTGCCCGACTTATGGTGAGGTGGACCCTGGGCAGCTCACAGTAGCCCATGGGACTGCCACACCGGGCTCTGCCACTGCCAGAGACCCTGACCCGGTTTCTCTTTCTCTCTCTTTGGGTTCGGAACCTCCAGCCAGGGTCGCCGGAGAGCTACTGGAGGCAACCGAGGATCGGGGTCCAACGCCGGAAGACGTGACGAGCATCACCTACCTCGCTGGGGAGGCCACTGAGGGAGCAATGAGGCCCCTGATGGGGGTCACCGCGGGTCCAATGGTGCTCCAGCTGGAGTCCACCGCGGGTGCAGCAGGGCATGAGCCAGGGTCCACCGCGGGTGCAGCCACATCCCAGACCGGGACCGTCACAAGTGCTATGGTCCCCCTGCCCCAAGCCTCGAATGGCAGGGGGGGCTCCCGTTCCTTGGCTTCGCCGCTGAGGTTCCCGAGTTTGGAGGCTGCCTCTCCGTCCTGCTCTCAGGTCCTGGTGGCTCCACCACGCTAGTCGGTCACCTGAAGGACTTGGCTTATGGGTCAGGCAGCCCATCAGTCCGTGCAGGCCGCCGGACACTATCCCATGGGCCACCTGCTGGACTTGGGACTTGGGCAGGCCACCCGATCTACCACTCCTCACCATACTGGGGGCCTTGGACTCTGGTCAACCACCCCAAAGTTTAGACTTCTGGGGAGGCGGGCTAGTGCTCCAGGTTGGGGTCGTTAGGAGGGGTTTGCTCTTTATGCAGTGTTTGTTCTAATTGTGTTTTCACAGGTTGCTTCCCTCCTAACCAGTTTTCCCCCACCTCCCACCCTGGGTTAGTGTTTGTTGCCGTTGGGAGGGGTTCCCTTGTGGGGTGCTGTTCCTTTCTTTTTTTTTTTTTGCTGGTGGTACTGGGGTGTCTGGTATCCACACCTGGGGTGGAGGCCTGTCAGAAATCCGGGTTTGGAGGTCAAACCCAATTCTGACTCATCGTTGTGCTTTGACCTAGTTTCCTCCTGACAGCTCGGGCACGCCCCCTCCTCCTGTCAAGCTCCGTCAGCTGCACTGTCTGGTGCTCACACACATGCGCACACACATACGCTCCATTCCCTCTCATTTCACACACTCTCACACCTGGTGTGAATCAGTCCTGCCCACGCATTTTTCACACCGGCAATCTCTTTCCTCATTAGCTTCTGGAGTATTTGTTTGCTCCGCCAGAGGAAAGAGATTGTCGGGGCATTCACACTCATTCATGGCAGCTAGCTCTCCATGAATGACGTGTCACTCTCTTCACATTCTCAGCCTGATATCTTCAGATGATCAATCCCTGGGTGTTCGGGGCTGCCCCTGCTTCCTATCCTCATCCACCAGACTTCTCGGACAGCTCTGAATTGTTCCAGCCGTAAGTGTTCTTTTGCCTTTCCTTTTGTGCTATCACTGCGTCGGCACTAGGCTGTCACCTTTCCCTTTTGTGCATTTAGCAGTTCGGTAACACTGGGCATTCTTGTCCCCAGCTGTAAAACATCTGAGTAGCCCCCCTTTTTGTCTGGTGGCCCTCATCTCTGCATATTCATCTCTCTGTTGTGAACATTATTGGACTTGTTGTTTTCTTCGTGTTTGTTAATAACGTGCACCATGTACTCTCAGTTTTGGGTTTATTCTTTCGCTCTCTCGTGCACCGAGCCATGGTGCACGGAGGTTTATGACAAGGTGAGTCAACTGGTCCAGTGGTGTAAAGACAATAATCTCTTCTTGAACATGGGAAAAACCAAAGAGATTGTGGTGACTTCAGGAGAGGACACACACAGCATCCCCCTCTGATCATCGATGGAGCAGCTGTGGAGAGGGTGAGCAGCACCAAGTTCCTGGGGGTGCACATCTCTGAGGACGTCTCCTGGTCCAACAACACCACATCACTGGCCAAGAAGGCTCAAACTTGCCTCCATGTCCTCCGCAAACTGAGGACAGCACGAGTCCCACCCCCAATCAACTGTTCTTTTACTGGGGCACCATTGAGAGCATCCTCACCAGCTGCATCACGGTGTGGTATGGAAGCTGCGCTGCCTCCTGCCAGAACACACTACAACACACAGTGAAAGCAGCCAGTATGGTCATTGGTGCCCCTCTACCCCCCGTCTCAGACATCTGCCTCACCCACCTCACCCACAGAGCCATCAACATCGCAGGCGACAACTCCCACCCCTCACACTCCCTCTTCAGCCCCCTGTCCTCAGGAAAAAGGTACCAGAGCCTCCGGACCCGCCCCCCAAGACTGCTAAACAGCTTCGTTCATCAGGCCATCAGGACTCTGAACTCTGTCCACTCCTCCCTCCTTCCCCAGACCGTAATGCAATCACCCACACAATAACTTCCTCAGCTGTTGGCACAGACAGACTGGCACACCAACAGTAATTCATCTGCTGCTGTATGTCTCTGCACTTTAACTACAACCATTTGCACAATTGTCATATCTGCTGCTGTCTGTCTGTCATTGCAATATTGATCGTGTGCAGTCCAATCTGCTACTATCTACACCTGCACTACCGCATTGAACTGCAATTATGGGTATTACATCTCTAGTTGTCTATATATAGGATTGCTGGGTTTTATCATCGTTAATCGTTTATCTCTATTTGCACTATGGGAGGTCTGGGTCTATCTTTTGTCACCATTTGCACTACAAGTTGCATTACTGTACATAGACTGCTGTTGTTGTTTTTGCCAGCCTTATTCCTTTTTCTTTTTTATATTATGCACACCACTGAAGAGAGAGAGAAACACTATTTCACTTCCCCTGTATGTCCTGTATGGATAGTATCCATCCATCCATCCATCTTCTACCGCTTTTCCGGAGGTCCGGGTCGCGGAGGCAGCAGTTCAAGCAGAGAAGCCCAGACTTCCCTCTCCCCAGCCACCTGCTCCAGCTCTTCAGAGGGGATACCAAGGCGTTCCCAGACCAGCTGGGAGACATAGTCTCTCCACCGAGTCCTGGGTCTGCCCCGGGGTCTCCTCCCAGTGGGACGTACCTGAAACACCTCAAGTGGGAGGCGTCCAGGAGGCATCCTAATCAGATGCCCATACCACCTCAACTGACTCCTTTCAATGTGGAGGAGCAGTGGTTCTACTCTGATCCTCTCCCGGATGACTGAGCTCCTCACCCTATCTCTGAGGGTGAGTCCAGCAATCCTACGGAGAAAGCTCATTTCAGCCGCTTGTATCCGCGATCTCGTTCTTTCGGTCATTACCCAAAGCTCGTGACCATAGGTGAGAGTAGGAACGTAGATTGACTGGTAAATCGACAGCTTTGCCTTAGAACTAAGCTCCCCTAGTAGTATTGACAAATAAATTGTTGAATCTTTGAATCTTTGTAGTAAATACTGGAATCTTTATCTGTTCATTTCCTGATTCATTAATTGAAAGTAGTACTATATCTACATTTATCTTGTGGTTTGCCTTGGTTCATTATAAGACAAGACAAGATAAGTTAAGATAAGATAAGCCTTAATTAGTCCCACAATGGGGAAATTCTAGGATTACAGCAGGAAAGGGATAGCAGCGAGTCCATTATGTGTCTGAAATGAGCACTCTTATCCTCAGCTCACTCTTCATTTAAGCTAACTTTTATTCAGTTGGTTGCCACTTACAAATAAAGGTTTGAGCATCTGTGTTGAAAGGCTGGGTTGTTCACTTCTGGTTAGCAGTTTGTACCAGAATGAAGGGTTGGAAGCCACTGCCTTGGAGGACAACAGAGAGGACATCTACCCTGTATGCAAAAATAGATTCAGGGCAGTTTCAAGGTGAAAGAAAAACCCACAATGGTCGCAGAAATAACTTGAATCTGACAAAAGTGGTAATAAATAAAAATTCTATGAAAATTAACCAATGAAAATCAGACAATGTTTTTGAATTGTGGTTCAATAGAATTATTTTAAAAAACAAACTCATGAAACAAGTCTGGACAAAAATGATGGTACCCCTAGAAAAGATTGAAAATAATGTGACCATAGGGACATGTTCAACCAAGATGTGTCCTCTAATTAACATCACAGGTGTCTACAAACTTGTAATCAGTCAGTCGGCCTATTTAAAGGGTGACAAGTAGTCACTGGGCTGTTTGGTGACATGGTGTGTACCACACTAAACATGGCCCAGAGGAAGCAAAGGAGAGAGTTGTCTCAGGAGATTAGAAAGAAAATTATAGACAAGCATGTTAAAGGTAAAGGCTATAAGACCATCTCCAAGCAGCTTGATGTTCCTGTGACTACAGTTGCACATATTATTCAGAAATTTAAAATCCATGGGACTGTAGCCAACCTCCCTGGACGTGGCCACAGGAGGAGACAGATAATACGAATGGTAACAAAAGAGCCCAGAACAACCTCTAAACACATTCATGGTGAACTCCAAGGTCAAGGTACATCAGTGTCAGATCACACCATTCGTCGTTGTTTGAGCCAAAGTGGACTTCATGGGAGACGACCAAGGAGGACACCACTGTTGAAAACAAATCATAAAAAAGCCAGACTGGAATTTGCCAAACTGCATGTTGACAAGCCACAAAGCTTCTGGGAGAATGTCCTATGGACAGACGAGACAAAACTGGAACTTTTTGGCAAAGCACATCAGCTCTATGTTCACAGACACAAAAATGAAGCAAACCAAGAAAAGAACACTGTCCCTACTGTGAAACATGGAGGAGGTTCTGTTATGTTCTGGGGCTGCTTTGCTGCATCTGGCACAGGGTGTCTTGAACCTGTGCAGGGTACAATGAAATCTCAAGACTATCAAGGTATTGTAGAGAGAAATGTGCTGCCCAGTGTCAGACAGCTTGGTCTCAGTCGCAGGTCATGGGTCTTGCAACAGGATAATGACCCAAAACACACAGCTAAAAACACCCAAGAACGGCTAAGAGCCAAACATTGGACTATTCTAAAGTGGCCTTCTATGATCCCTGATCTAAATCTATTGAACATCTGTGGAAGGAGCTGAAACATGCCGTCTGGAGAAGGCACCCTTCAAACCTGAGACAACTGGAGCAGTTTGCTCATGAGGAGTGGACCAAAATACCTGCTGAGAGGTGCAGAAGTCTCACTGACAGTTACAGAAATCGTTTGATTGCAGTGATTGCCTCAAAAGGTTGTGCAACAAAATATTAAGTTAAGGGTACCATCATATTTGTCCAGGCCTGTTTCATGAGTTTGTTTTTTAAAATAATTCTGTTGAACCACAGTTCAAAAGCATCGTCTGATTTTCATTGGTTAATTTTCATAGAATTTTTATTTATTACCACTTTTGTCAGATCCAAGTTATTTCTGTGGCCATTGTTGGTTTTTCTTTCATTAACAGAGGGGTACCAACAATTTTGTCCACGGCTGTGCATGTTTTACTGTGTTTAAACTAAGCATTGCAACTGTAATGCAAAGCTCACTTTAGCAATGCTAAACTACTTTTTTTTTGTGAAGTGGAAAAAAAGGTTCTGGTTTGTCAATGAGCCTCATATCTAGTAGCAGGATATTGCCAAAGTTGAGCATTTGTTAAGATCAATTTCCCCTCACCATCAGGGTGAATAAAGCTGCATTAAGTCCTCCAAAAATTAGCTCTTGTACCACTCAAATGGCACAATAGATCTTTTTATCTGGTTTGAAGCCAGTGGGCTGCTGCTCTGTCTCAGCTTGTCAACAGCAGTGCCAAGTTCCCACTTGGGATTTGCCAAAGTCAGTCCTGTTACCTTTACTGAATTCAGTGCAAGATTTAACAAGAGAAACGCTCCATCAATCAAGTAGCGGATACAGAGACAGGAATTGGAGGTGGGTTTAGGAGCTGTGAAATAAACCATTGGAAGCTCTGCCAACATCCATTTCCTGGGTGAGATGATGAGAAAACTGGCTCCTGCTCTCCAGGGATATCATGTGAGCTCACCGCCGTCCTCCAGAGCCTGAAGTTTTACAGCGGAACCCAAGGACTTGGTCAGGGCATTTTGAGCATTTCTGAAGTGAAATCCTCCTTTGCCTGTGCTCCATCAGATAAAGACTGCCAGTGGAGGATTAAGCGTGTCAATGAACCCAGGTGGGGGTGGGGAGTCAAAGATAAGCGCAGCTTACCTCCTCAGCTCTTCCGCACTAGCCAAATAGAGATTAAACAGTTCAACCTAATAGCACACGTCAGTCAAAAGTCGCACTTGAATACTTGAACCCCATCTCCTGTGAATCCCCCACCCAGTCTTTTCCACGTCCCATTATCTAATCACAGCAGCTGAGAAGATGCTGCAGTTTACTAAAATGCAAAGCTGCTGTCAGAGCTAACAGAAAAGAGTGCTGAAGCAAGGACCTGTAACGGTCCACCAGTTCTCTGAATCCTCAACCGAGTCTCACTCTGAAGGTTAACATTTGTGTTTCAATCAAAACCACACAGACATACACATCATGCACACTGACACGCACAAACAGCCAGATCAAAGGCCACGAGGTCATAAAGTGCAGCTTCTGTAGGCAGCACTCATTTGCTGCTTTAATCACTGTTGTGGACATGGCAGAATTGTCCACTGTTGCAGGGAATTACTCCACTGAAGCCACCACTGCGGCTTTGATTTGCTGTTCAGATGCGGGAACACCCTGTGGTCCATAAATGAGACCTTGTGTTGTTCTGCCAGCGTTCCTTATTTAGACATCACAGCACTCATTAGTGGCTCGAGCTGATATCAAAGACAGCACACAAGACGTGCATGTCTTTGAGAAGGCCTCCTTAATGACACGTCTGCCGCCTGCTCCATTCTCACTTTCCTACTGACTCGTCTGTTGACCTCTTCTGCCACGTGATTTCCTCAGCTTGAATACTTCCATCACCGTCTTCTTCTTCCTGGATGTTTGGACAGAATAAATGCACTCTTTAAAAGGAGTGTTAGAAATGGATGTCACTGTGAGGGGAAAGCTGAACTGTGGGGATTTCAGGGATCTGCATACACAGCCAGGCTCATATTTATGATGCACTCTGAGAGTGTTATTACCCCCCCCCCCCCGTCCCCCAGTTCACACAAGCAGACAAAACTGGTTTCTCTTGATTTTTTAACTCCTTTAATTTAGTGCCGACTCTAAACAATTCCTTCTGATCTAAAAAAGGAACGATAACTGAATTAAGAGTAGATGGATTTATTTTTTGCTTTTGATATGTTTAAGTTTTGAAATGACCTTTAAAAATAACAACTGACAAAAATGTCTTCTGTGTTTATACTGAAGGGAACAAATTCCCGACAACTGCACATTGTCCCAGACGGACCCTGGACTTCAGCAGCGCTGCACCTGCGTCACCTTCAGTCCTGTTTCATGTGTGTTCCCACGCCGCTGCAGAGTGCAGGGGGGCAGCATCTTTGGCCCAGTGCTGGGCCACACCGGGCCACGTCACCATCCCCGACGGACCAACCGCACGGACAGACGCACAGTCAGCATGTCCATGTGGGTCCCACCACAGCTGACAGCTGGACTGTCATGTGGCTTCTCTCTTGGCCCACATGGACTTCGCATATTTTCAACTTATTTTCTCATAAATTTGTCTGGTTGCTAAATTGTGAATTCTTCTGTAAATTTGTTACCTTTTTCTTGGACTTTTGGAACTTTCTCATAAATTTGCTTTTTTTTACTGTAAACTTGCATTTTTTTCATTAAATTTTTAACTTTTTTCTTGCAGATTTTCAATTTATTTGCTCATTGACCTCTTTTTGCATCATTTTCTAATTTTCTTTCTCATAAATTTGTGACTTTTTTTCTTGAAAATTTGGTCGGGTTTTTTTTGTAACTTTGTAACTTTTTGAAGTAATTTTACTGTTTTGTTTTGGGGGGTTTTTGGTAAATTTGAAAATTTTTAACTCCAAAATTTTCACTTTTTTTTCTTCATAAATTTTTTACTTTTTCCTCATCCCCAATCTGACCCTCACTAAGACCCCGGTGAGGGCGGAGCTGAGGAAGATCGAGGCGAGGAAGGCCTCAGGTCTGGACCGCATCAGCTCAAGGCTCCTCAAGTCCTACACAGACCAGCTGTACGGGATCGTAGAGCACATCTTCAGCCTGAAGCTTGGGAGGGTACCACAGCTGTGGAGAACATCCTGTGTGGCACCCGTACCAAAGACCCGTCACCCCAGGGACCTGAACAGCTACAGACCAGTGGCCCTCACATCACAACTGATGAAGACCCTGGAGAGGCTGCTCCTCACCCACATTCGCCCCCTGGTGGGACCAGTGATGGATCCACTCCATTTCACCTACCAGCATGGCATCAGGGTGGAGGATGCAGTGATCTTCCTCCTACATCATTCTCTGTCCCGCCTGGAGAAGCCTGGGTCATCTGTGAGGATCATGTTCTTTGATTTCTCCAGCGCTTTTAACATCATCCAACTAGTGATCCTGAGGGATAAGCTGCTGTGCCCAGGGGTGGTCCAGCACCTGTCATTGTGGATCCCGGACTACCTCACAGACCAACCACAGTTTGTGAGAACCTAGGGCTGTGTGTCTGACACTATCATCCGCAGTACGGGGCCCCCTCAAGGAACAGTTCTGGCTCCCTTCCTGTTCACCCACTACACTGCAGACTTCTCACACAATACACCACACTGCCATCTACAGAAGTTCTTTGATGACTCTGCGATTGTCAGCCTCATCTCTGATGGAGATGATGCGGAGTACAGAGGACTTACCCAGGACTTTGTGGACTGGTGCCAATGGATCTGCCTCCAGATCAATGCGAGGAAAACTAAGGAACTGGTGGTGGACTGCCGCAGGAGAGGACAACCCACCACAGCACCAGTAAACATCCAGGGAACAGACATTGAGATGGTGACATCCTACAAGTACCTGGGTGTTCATCTGAACAATAAACTAGACTGGTCACACAATACTGACGCACTCTACAAGAAGGGGCAGTGCAGGCTGTTCCTCCTGAGGATACTCGGATCTTTTGGGGTGCAAGGGGCACCTTGCACTCCTTCTACCTTTCAAAACCTTCTACGATTCGGTTGGTGGCATCAACTATCACATTTGGAGTCATCTGCTGGGGCAGTGGTATCACAGCAGCTGACAGAAAGAGACTGAACAGGCTAATCCAAAAAGCTAGCTCTGTTCTGGGGTGACGCCTCGACCCAGTGGAGGAGATAGGAGAGAGGAGGATGGTGGCTAAGCTGTCATCTCTGCTGGAGTCCGAGTCTCACCCCATGCAGGACACGCTGAATGCACTGAGGAACTCATTCAGCGGTAGGCTGTGCCATCCTAAATGCATGACAGAGAGGTCATAACCGAGGTCAGAGTTATAACCTAACCAGGGCTGCTCGTAGAGGTCATATTGAATGTACTAAATGTAACAGCCTTGCACAGTAATTGTCCCCTCCATTATACAACTAGACAACATCAATCATTACTGAGGGTGACAACACAGCTGATTCAAAGATGAAATATACTGTTGGGGAACATATTCATATTCTGCGGGGTAACTTAATAGACTGTTATGCTGTCTATTCCATCTAGCAGCAATGCTCCCACTCTGTGTATACATCTGTGTACATATGTACACTACCGTTCAAAAGTTTGGGGTCACTTAGAAATTTCCTTATTTTTGACAGAAAAGCACTTTTTTTCAATGAAGATAACTTTAAACTAATCAGAAATACACTCTATACATTGCTAATGTGGTAAATGACTGTTCTAGCTGCAAATGTCTGGTTTTTGGTGCAATATCTACATAGGTGTATAGAGGCCCATTTCCAGCAACTATCACTCCAGTGTTCTAATGGTACAATGTGTTTGCTCATTGCATCAGAAGGCTAATGGATGATTAGAAAACCCTTGTGCAATCATGTTAGGTCTGCAATGCTGTAATTGCTGCAAATGGAGGATTCTTTGACGAAAGCAAAGTTTGAAGGAAAAAATTATTATTTCCAATACAAATCATTATTTCTAACCTTGTCAATGTCTTGACTATATTTTCTATTCATTTTACAACTCATGGTGGTAAATAAGTGTGACTTTTCATGGAAAACACAAAATAATTGTCTGGGTGACCCCAAACTTTTGAACGGTAGTGTGTATTCATTTGTCTTATCTTATTATCTTATTGGCTATTTGTAATGGTCTCCGGCTGCCTATTCTCCTCAGCTGCACGCACACCTGCTCCTCATCACGGCCAGGGCAATTGAAGCCACGCTGCCCTGGGATCAGTGTGGAGGGTTACCGGAGTGGTGGCTCAGTTGGTAGAACATCCGCCCCACACCCGGGAGGCAGGGGTTCAAATCCCAGCCGGGTCATGCCAAAGACCATATAAAAGTGGAACTTCCTGCCATCCAGCTTGGTGCTCAGCAATAACGGAATGGAGGAGGGAAATCTGTGGCGGTGCCTTACATGGCAGTGGCCCTCTGATTCTGCACTGGGGTGTATGTGATTGACACTGTAGATAGGTAAAACACAATCTCGTTCTACTGTACATGATTGGTTGTACGGTTGAATGACAATAAGGGTGATTTAATTTTAATTTTTTTTAATTTAATGAGTCATCTGTCAACTTTCCATGAGACCTTCTCTCGCCTTCGTCATTGTTCCTGAGTTTCCTAGTCTCAGTCTACCCTTGTCCTTGCATCCAGCCTCCTGCCAGCCGGCGCCAGGAAGAATACCTCCACAGCCCAAGTAAGCCCTCGTTCATTCTCCCTAAATCCTCTCTCAGTCCCCTGTGCACAGGCGGAGTTCCATGGTGGTGGACCTCCCTCCTTCCTGGCAGTGGACTGAGCTACACTGCTCCACCTCTTTGCATCCACCTCCTTCAGCAGCAGCCGGATCGGCGGACACTGTCCTCCTGGCCGTAGCAGCAGAGCTGAGCCTGAGCCACTCAACATCTCTACAAACAGTAAGCCCTGGACTAAAACTGCACGTCTCCACCTGTGTTTGCCACTAACTGTCCCTGCCTCCATCTGTCCCTAGGGTTGCCAGGTTGTATGGTGTTCTGCTCTCCCCCAGCTGCTACAAGACCACACACCCACACACTCACACGCATTCTTTGTTGTTCAATAAAATATAATTGTATCTAACTCTGAGTGCGAGTCTGCTCACTGGCTCTATTAACCATGTCACTATTGCTCTGAGTGCCACTATCCCCGTGCTGCTGCAATCCTGGAATTTCCCCATTGACCTGCTGGCCTGTGCCACATGTAAAGACTATGTGGGCAAACACAGATGGGGCCAGTATGGAACCTGCAGGCAAACCTGCATGGGACAGCCCACATTTCAGCTTAGTGGGGCCCACATGGACCTGCTGGCTGGATTGGGTTGCTGGTTAATGGCAGTTACCTTCAGCTGTGGGAGGAAACCCGGTGACAGCCCCCACAGACCGGGGAGAACATGCAGTCCTCAGCTGGCCGGCTCGTGTGTTCAAACCCAGAACCTTCTTGCTGTGAGGCAACAGTGCTAACCACATTTCTTTGTCAAATCATAAAAATCTGATGGATTCCTGCATGAATATCAGCAGAACATTTTCACTTTACTTTTTGTCTGAAGGATTCAATGTGAGTGAGAGTGAAAAAAGCTTTTTTCCCTGCTCACTAAATCCATCATGGCAGCCAGAATATTTTTAGTTATGATACAGATTTGGTCTTGAATCTACTCTAATTTAAGGTCAACCCTATAAACTCTTTAAGCTTGTTTCTACCTTTACAAGCTCTTTGGGAATAATACGTTGTCTAAAATAGTTAGTGCATTAAAATATAAAAAACATTTGTCTTCTAAAAGTGAATTTTAATAACACTAAAGGCTAAACAAAAGCAGTTTATTACAGGAATTCCTGAAACATAACCAACTATTATGGGCGGCAGTGGCTCAGGAGGTAGAGCAGGTCGTCTAATAACCCGATGGTTGGCGGTTCGAATCCCGCTCTCCCCAGATATCCTGCCATTGTGTCCCTGGGCAAGACACTTCACCCGCATTGCCTCCAGTGCCCATAACACTGGGTATGAATGTGTATAAATGTATAAATGTTCGGTGGTGGCCGGAGAGGCCGTTGGCACGGATTGGCTACCACGTTTCCGTCAGCCTGCCCCAGGGCAGCTGTGGCTACAGTAGTAGCTTCCACTACCACTGTCTGTCTGGAGTGAATGAATAATGTATCTACTTGTAAAGCGTCTTTGAGTGTCTATGATAAAGCGCTATATAAATCTGATGCATTATTATAATGTCCATTATAATAAAAATAGGGGCTTTAAAACATAGATGGA
The DNA here is from genome assembly GCA_020510985.1 of Pholidichthys leucotaenia. Classification (NCBI taxonomy): domain Eukaryota; kingdom Metazoa; phylum Chordata; class Actinopteri; order Cichliformes; family Pholidichthyidae; genus Pholidichthys; species Pholidichthys leucotaenia. Next base: position 3,892,321 of record CM035843.1, on the reverse strand, counting down.
ATCACGTTGTTTTGATGAAAATGTTTAACTAGTTGTTAAAATCATAAATTTGTCAGAAAAGTGTTTGCTGATGTCATAAATCACATGAGAAATTTCTTTCTCGCTGAAGTCAAAATCGACTCGTTTGTTGCAGCTGGATGAGTTACTCTAACATCGCCAGTAGAAATTCAGGACTGGGGCATTTTTTGCAACCGACTACAATAATTTCTATGCATTAATTTTTTTTTTTAATGTATTGCATTGTGGAGTAGTTTCTCTTTGTTAGCAGCTAATGAAGAAACAGTATAATAGAAAGCCTTGCATTCAGCTGCTCATACATGCAGATAAATGTGCAGCTGTCATTCTTGGCAGTTGTGCCTCTGATCGCATCGTCCCCATCAGTGGAAGCCATAGCGAAGGTTCAGCTAAACGTGTTTCCACAGCGAGGTGCAGCTGAAATGAGACGTTCATCAGCAGCTGTGTATCTGGAGGATTTTGGCAGAAGTGCAGCTTCATTTATGTGTATCAGGGACTGTGGCTTTCAGACTCAGAGGGGACAACAGTTAAAGATCTTCCATGCATATTTCTGTGCAGTGCAGCAGATGCATGTGTCCCCGCTCAGATGACTCCCCTGACAGGTGCTAGGGTGATAGCTTCTTTAAAGCAGCCTCTCTCTTATTGTCTTTTAGTTTTCTCTTGAAGCCAGATTAAACATTCTTTGATGCCATTTGATATGCCGCTGCGATCACTGAGCAGCACTGTGCAGCGTTTCTATGGTGGCTGCAGGAAACTGATTCAAATGAAGCTTGTCAAAGACTGTGAGGGACTGAGGGAGTTTGGTGAAAGTAATGACCAACTTGTCCAGGCAGAGACTGGCCTTGTTTTGTTCTTTTATTTTTGTCCTGCATCTCTGCCATCATTCGAATGCACGACTCGTCTGAACGTGTCACAGGCAGCATGTGGACTTTGTCATGTTTGTGATGATCCTCATGATACAAATCTATTCTCTCGCAGGTTTACACCAGATATGGAAAATGCTACACTTTTAATGGCAACAAGACTGCATCCAGGAAAACCAAGCAGGGCGGAATGGGGAACGGCCTGGAGATGATGTTGGATATCCAGCAGGATGAATATCTGCCCATCTGGAGAGAGACAAGTAAGATTCCAAACTGTCTGTCTGCTGTAATCCCATCATAGCCTACAGCTGCAGTTTAGATCAAAAACAACCTCCAGCAGCAATTTCTCTGGGTCACATACTGTAAATAATTCAATTTCTGATTGCTTTGCTGCACCTGAAAATGTGATTTGTAAAAGGGAATTCCTGAACACACCAGAGTTCCTCACATCTGTGCTTGTATTGTCGTCACATTAATCTCCACTGTCACACTGTTCAAACATGACTGAGAAAGAATTTGCAGTTAGCATCAAGCTGAGTTCTAGCTGTCAGGCAGAGCAGCCGTCTGAAACCCCCTGTACTCTCCCTGCACTCTTCTGTGTTCGTGCTCCGTTTCATCCTGACGAGAAGACGAGACGTCTCTGGAGGCCGGCATCCGTGTTCAGATCCACAGTCAGGACGAGCCTCCTTACATCCACCAGCTGGGCTTTGGCGTCTCTCCGGGCTTCCAGACCTTTGTTTCCTGTCAGGAGCAGAGGGTAGGTCTTCCACCCTCCCTGCCCCTCTGACTCCCACCATGTCACATTACTGTTCTCCCCACAACCCTGCCTGGGCTCTAATAAATCTTTGTGTGCTTAGCTGACCTACCTGCCCCAGCCCTGGGGAAACTGCCGCGCCACCAGCAAGGAGAAGTTCCCAGGATACGACGCATACAGCATCAGCGCCTGTCGTTTGCTCTGCGAGACCAACGAGGTGCTGAGGGTGTGCAAGTGCAGGATGGTGCACATGCCCGGTAAGCCCCCCCCCCCCCGTTCCTACATAGAGAACAGCAGGTGTTATAAGGAAAAATTATTTCTGTGTATGAATTACATTGGACGAAGATGCATAAATATGAATAATTCTACTATACAAAGAGCAGAGTGTGACTCTAGGAAAACTTGCATTATTAATGACATCCACTACATGTAAACAGACTAGCATCAGTGTCTTTCTCTTGCATTTATGTGTGAAGTCTTCAATCTAAATGTGGATGTGATGAAACCAGAGCCGTCCCTCACACCAGTTCTGGGAATCCATCAACGTCTTAGCACACACTTGGAGCTTTTCTTAAAAGAGTTTACATTTTTAATGTAAATTTGTATATTTTTCCTCTCAAAAAGATTTTTTCATCAAATTTTCAATGTTTATGTATTTTTAAGTTTTTTTGTATATTTGCAAATGTATTAATGTGTGTGGCATTTTAAATCATTGTTACTTATTCTTGTGAATTTGTTGTTTTTTCTTGTAAATTTTGGAGATTTTTGTTCAGATTTTGGCATTTTTAAATTACCTTGATTGAAATATGGTCAGTAAGAAAAAAGCTGAATCCAATAATATCAAGCTTGAGAACCAAACACTACTTCTCCTTCCAGCTGCTCCCTTCAGGGGTCTCTACAGCCGATCATCTGCCTCCATCTCACCCTATCCCTGCATCTTCCTCTGGAACACCAACCTTCTCCATGTCCTCCTTCACTACATCCATCAGTCTTCTCTGTGGTCTTCCTCTTCTCCTGCCTGGCAGCTCCATCTTCAACATCTTTCTCCAGTATCTCCACTATCCCTCCACTGCACATGTCCAAACCATCTCAGCCTTGTTTCTCTTAGGGCTGTATCTCACTGAGTGGCAAATGCTGAGCAACATTCAGAAACCTTGCAATTGTTAGTGTTTCCTCAGAGTTCATAAAACTAACTAACTAACTACTAACTAACCTGCACTTATATAGCGCTTTTCTAGTCACAAAGACCACTCAAAGCGCTTTCTTTAATACTAACCCTCTATTCTAAGGGCCTATAGGAAACAGATATCTAGGGACAATTTAGAACAGCCAATTAACCTAACATGCATGTTTTTTGGCATGTGGGAGGAAACCGGAGAAATCCCGGAGTAAACCCACGCAACACGGGGAGAACATGCAAACTCCACACAGATCACCTGTTGGTCGGGGGCTGGGATCGAACCCACGATCCCACGATCCCCACAATCCCCTGGCCAAGGGTAAACTGTGCTGCCGCAGTGCTAACCACTGCGCCACCGTGCAGCCAAAGGTTGCACAACAGTACTAATCGTTTTTCCCCACTCAGCGACACACCCGCTGAGGAAAAAACTCTGATCATTGGCAACTCTGTAGTCAGAAACGTGAACCTACAGACTCCAGCGGCCATAGTCAAATGCATTCCTGGGGCCAGAGCAGGCGACATCGAGTCAAATTTGAAAATGCTGGCTAAAAGTAACTGTAAATACTCCACAATTGTTATTCACGCCGGCATTAATGACATCCGTCTCCGTCAGTCGGAAGTCACGAAACTTATTGTAGAATCGGTGTGTGACTTTGCAAAAACGATGTCTGCCACTGTAGTATTCTCTGGGCCCCTCCCCAATCTGACCAGTGATGACATGTTTAGCCGCTCGTCATCCTAGAACCGCTGGCTGTCTGTGTGGTGTCCTGCAAATGACGTGGGCTACATTGACAATTGGAACTCATTTTGGGGAAAATCTGGTCTTATGAGACGAGACAGCGTCAATCAAACCTTGGATGGTGCTTCTCATTTATCTAACAATCTGGCATCTTTTTTATCCAAATTTCCAAAACCTTAACTACTCAGAGTTGGGACCAGGAAGCAGAGTCGCAGTCTTACACGCCTCTCTGCAGCTCCTCTTCATCTGCCACCCCTCAGCTTAGCCCCTGTCTTCCCCATCAGAGAATCATTGTCTGCTCCCTCCAAAGTAAATAAAAATATAATATTTAAGCATCCCAAAGTGATTAAGCAAAATATTGGTAAAACTCAAATTAAACATAAAGCCTCTAAACTGAATGATTTGGCCTTGTTCCTCCTCATAATTTAAAAATTAAATGTGGTTTATTAAATATTAGGTCTCTAACTCCCAAGTCTCTGTTAGTCCATGATCTGTTAATTGATCATCAGATTGATTTAATTTCCCTTACAGAGACTTGGTTAGGGCAAGAGGATTATGTTGGTTTAAATGAATCAACTCCCTCTGGTTATTTAAACTGTCAAAATCACAGAAGTTCTGGTCATGGAGGAGGAGTAGCAACAATTTACCATTCCAAATTACTAGTTAATGTAAAACAAAAAACATGTTATAATTCCTTTGAGGGCCTGGTCCTCGATATTGGACACTTAAGCAATTTTAGATTAAACCTAATTTTATTTGCCATATTTTATCGTCCCCCATCAACCTACTCAGAATTTTTATCCGAATTTGCTGATTTCTTAGCTGATTTAGTTCTGAAATCTGATAGAACAATTATAGTAGGGGACTTTAATATACATGTGGATGTAGATAGTGACTGCCTTAATGTGGCATTTAATCCAATATTAGACTCGATGGGGTTTTCTCAGAAAGTAGGAAATTCTACTCATTACCTCCACCATACATTGGACCTTGTTCTGACATATGGCATAGAAATAGAAAATCTTGTAGTGTCTCCTCATAACCCTGTACTGTCAGACCATTGTCTGTTAACCTTTGATATTACTATTTCTGACTATTTGGCTCCTAAAGAAAAATATTATCACAGTAGATGCCTCTCAGATGATGCTGTTACCAAATTTATGCAGATTGTTTCCTCTATGCCATGTGTCAACACAACGGAAATAAGCTATAGACAGCTTGCTCCTTCTGTAATTGATAACATGGTGGATAGTGTTTCAGCTTCTCTGCATCAGACTCTAGACTTGGTGGCCCCCTTAAAAAAGCAAAAGTCTAATCAGAGATTTCTAACTCCTTGGTTCAACACAGAAACTCGTAGCTTAAAACAGAAGACTCGTCAATTAGAAAGAAAATGGTGCTCCACTAATTTAGATGAAATCTATTTAGCTTGGAGAAATCATCTTTTAATTTATAAAAAATCTCTTAGAAAAGCTAGAACGAGTTATTATTCTGCATTAATAGAAGAGAACAAGAATAATCCCAGGTTTCTTTTCAGCACTGTAGCCAGGTTGACAAAGAGTCAGGATTCTGTCAATCCCAGCATTCCCTTAGAGCTTACTAGTCAGGACTTTATGAACTTTTTCAATAATAAAATTTCATCCATCAGAGATAAAATCAATCAGATTCTTCCCACAGTTAACTTAAATACTGTAACTACTACAACTCCTTCAATTGATGTCTGTCTTGATGAGTTTACCCCAATCGTCCTTTGTGAGTTAGACAAAATAGTTTCCTCATCCAAACCTTCAACTTGTCTTTTAGACCATATTCCTACCAGGTTATTTAAAGAAGTCTTCCCACTTATTGGTAGCTTTATTCTTCATATAATCAATTCTTCATTAACTTTTGGCCATGTACCGCAGGCTTTTAAAACGGCTGTAATTAAACCCTAACTCAAAAAGCCAACGCTAGATCCAGGAGCTTTAGCTAACTATAGACCAATCTCTAATCTCCCTTTCATTTCAAAAATCTTAGAAAGAGTTGTTGCTACGCAATTATTTGACCACCTGCAGGGAAATGGTTTACTTGAAGAGTTTCAATCTGGGTTTAGAATCCATCATAGTACTGAAACAGCCTTAGCGAAGGTCACTAACGACCTCCTCATCGCATCTGATAATTCAATTCAATTCAACTTTATTTATATAGCGCCATTTCACAACAACAGTCATCTCATAGCACTATCAACTGTAGGGGGAACCCCCACAGTTGCAGAAAGACCCCAGCAATCAGACGATCCCCTGTGAGCAAGCACTTGGTGACGGTGGAGAGGAAAAACTCCCTTTTAACAGGAAGAAACCTCCAGCAGAACCAGGCTCAGGGAGGGGCAGTCATTTGCTGCGACTGGCTGGGGGGTGAGGGGATAGAGAAGAGGAAAAGAACAGACATGTAGAGAGCAAACAGCACAATGGGGACTCAATCTATGGGAGAGAACAAACAAATGTTAATGACCAGCAAAAAAAAAATATTTGCTGAGAAACTGATCCACGCTTTTGTTAGCTCGAGATTAGATTATTGTAATTCTTTATTATCAGGCTGTCCTAAAACATCTTTAAAAAGTCTTCAGCTGATCCAAAATGCTGCAGCAAGAGTTTTAACAGGTACTAGAAAGAGAGATCATATCTCTCCGGTTCTGGCCTCCATTCATTGGCTTCCCATAGAGTTTAGAATTAAGTTTAAAATCCTTCTTCTTACTTAAAAAGCTCTAAACAATCAGGCTCCTTTTTATTTAAAAGATCTGATACTACCGTATCATCCTAACAGAGCACTACGCTCCCAAAATGCAGGATTACTTGTAATACCTAGAATCTCCAAAAGTACAATGGGAGGCAGAGCCTTCAGTTATCAAGCTCCTCTCCTGTGGAACCAGCTGCCAATCTGGATTCAGGAGTCAGACTCGATCTCTGTTTTTAAGAATAGGGCTAAAACCTACCTTTTTGATATAGCCTACAATTAGGGAGGGATCATGTGTTTCTGAACCCTCCCTTAGTTATGCTGCTAATAGGTTTAGTCAGCTGAGGGACCTCCAGTAATGCACTGGGCCTCACTCCTTTCCTCACTCTCAATGAAATATTTTTTTTGCTGGTCATTAACATTTGTTTGTTCTCTCCCATAGATTGAGTCCCCATCGTGCTGTTTGCTCTCTACATGTCTGTTCTTTTCTTCTTCTCTATCCCCTCACCCCCCAGCCAGTCGCAGCAGATGACTGCCCCTCCCTGAGCCTGGTTCACAGGGGATCGCCTGATTGCTGGGGTGTTTCTGCAACTGTGGGGTTTCCCCCTACAGTTGATAGTGCTATGAGATGAATGTTGTTGTGAAATGGCGCTATATAAATAAAGTTGAATTGAATTGAATTGCATTGAATTAATTTCAACATTGCGATGCTGGTAGCATTGACTAAGATGCAAGCATTTGTACTTAACTTAGATGTTCAGCTGTCCCTTTGATGTCGATGGGGGGAGAGCACGGACGGTGACGAGACTGGGTCTCAGAGGCTGGTTTTGTTTTGGCAGGGGGAAGGAGAATGTCAGTCCTGCTTCCTTTTTCCCTGTAAAGTGCACTGTTATGCTTCAGTCAAAGAAAAAAAGAAAAGTCAGTGATACGTCAAAAAATTGTATAAAAATAGCTCAATGTTTTTCATTTTCCAAAGGAAAAAAAACTGGAGGGAATGAAAATATTGGCTTTAAAAATATGTAAATAGTTCATCACGTATGCAACATTAGAGTGAAAACCCACAAAGTTAGACTGAAAGAAAAAGTAAAGCCCCAAAACTTTGCAGAAATACTATAGGAGGAAATAGGGAGTATTAATAAATATGATCAGGTATGAATTATTTAATTTCTATTGATGTATTGGAATCTGAGATCAAATCTCATTTCATATACACCAGAAAAGTTAATAACACTCGTAAGGGGCACCAGCTTCTATCTTTAAGAAGCAATTTAATCTTTAATTTCACTTTATACCTGTTTAATCACTCAATAAATTAATCAATAATCAGTTTCAAAAATTTTCCATGAATTCGATACCTGTACTTGAACAGACTCAGAATGAAATAAATTCTCAACAACTTCTCTCATTTTTAAATATTTATTAAACGAAATGATTAACAGACATTGCAGTAATTTCATTAATCATAGAATCAATCTTGTAAATGATAGATTAACAATGTCAATATTTTCGGAACCAGGGTTAAACTGAGAAACCAATTTCTATCAGTTTGAGTTAACAGATTATTGAAACAACGCAAATTTATGGAGAAAGTTTACTAATTATGTGAAAAAGTCCTTGATTGATCTTAAGAAAATAAAAACGGAATTTTAATGAAAAGAAGAGTTATGTTAAGGGCTTCTTAATTTGCATCTGATTAGATACACAAATTATTACCGAACCTCAGACGTTTAATTCAGCAGATGAATTAAAGTTTTGCAGCTCCCGTGATCCTCGGTGATGATGGTTCTGGCGTCGTCCTCATGAAGTTTTGAAGTGTTGTTCAGGGGCAAAACCCAGAATATTTGTCCCGCAAATATTCTCTTGACGATTAATGATATTCATGAGATCGTAAGTTGGATCTCGATGGTTGAGATGCTGCAGAAGCGCGCTGATTCCTCAGCCTGCGTGTGATGTAGAGAGCTGCGTCTTTTCTTCCTGGTAGACAAGCGCTGCAGGTCTTCGGGAATAATTAAAGATATCTGATCAGATTTCAAATTAGAAGAGAAAAAAAAAACTTTCTCACTTTAGATAAAATAATAGCTTCTGGTGGGTGCTTGGTCAAGAAAAATATAAAAATAAAGTCAAGATTAAAGTTTACATTAAAATTAAACAAACTGTGGTTTTACAGAAAGTTTAACAAAGAAAAAGAGATAAGTAAAAATTGGAGTTTAACTCCGATTAAGAATTGAGCTCAAAGAAATAGGAATTCCTAGGTATTTAAGAGAAAAAGAAAAAGGCATTAAAAATACAGAGTTACATAAACGAATTACGAGTTATCTGCTCTGTTTTCAGAAAAGCGACACGTGGTCGAGTCTTTGTTCAGACGGTCCTTTGTTCTTCCTTGCTGTGTGTAGACAATAGAGAGACGATCAGTGAAAAGGGGAGCCGGAAAGAGAGAAGACGATCCGGGAAAAGAGCCAAAGGGGAAGAGAGCAGCTGAAAAGAGAAGAGAGCCTGAAGCAGGGGTCTCTCTGTTATTTATAAGTTCTGTTGAGATTTGCGGGCTTCCGGGATCTCAGCCAATGAGCGTCCTTCATGGGCGGGCTTGATGAACTTTTAGTCCAATGAACAAACAGTCTATTGTTTGGAGTTCTTTGGGATGAAGAGTTGTCATGCAGAGGTTGGCTGCTGGAGTCACATGGTTTTAGAGGCAAAACTTTGACACATACTGGAAGTTAATATTTCCCTTTATGTATTAAACTAAGATAACTTTAGTGATTAGTATAATTTATAAGCAGTGCTTCTAAATCAACATGCAGGAATAAACATTCATTTAAACATTAACATGCATATATATAAAATCACAGATTAATGCATTTCACACATATTATTGATTTTCCACATTAAAGCATCAGAGTCCATTGGCTTTTCATAGTTCTGAAAAGAAGAAGGTTTAGAATTGAGTTTGTAATAATGTACTTTAAAATTCACTGGTTAAATCCAGCATGTCCCAGGGTTTAATGAAATTTTATTGAGCTGTGGATCCACGTTTGGCCAGGTCTGTTGTATGTTTATGGGGGCAATAAAAGCAAAGCCGGACATTGGGGAAATTCCTTAGGCTGGTTTTAACAAAAGAAAGGGGATTTCAGCTGTGGCCTGGGGGGATAAAATCAATTTCTTTGTGTTACTCCTGGATGAAACAAAATGTCTTTAAGCAGAAGAATAATTGTTGCTGAGCCAAAGTGAGATGATGCTACAATACCCATATATAGATTTTTTTTCTTTCTCTTCCCTTTTACCAAGTTTTTACACACAAATCAGTAGCTACATAGCCTTTTCTATTTTTTCCCAAGTTCTCTCTCTCTCTCTCTCTCTCTCTCTCTCTCTCTCTCTCTCTCTCTCTCTCTCTCTCTCTCGTGCGCATGCGTGAGCGTTTGTGGGAGCAGGGGTGTGGAGTGGTGTCGAGTGAATACTTTAAACTTTGTTTTTTCTAACTTTTCTCTATCGTGTGTGTTTGAGGTGTGTGTGTTTAATCTAGTGGTTTGAGTGTGTGTGTGCTGGGGTGTGAGTGTTGGAGTGAGTGTGTCGGGGAATGGTAGCTTCTGCTGCCTGTTTTTCCCGGCCGGCATCATGCCGGTGTTTGATGGTGGTGTGGAGTTTGAGCGCTTGACTCGGCGGCATGGCGTGAGAATCCTCCCGACAGTTCCCTGTTCTGTGGAGGAGGCCGGCCTCGCTGTAGGACAGGTGGTTGTGCATGACAGTATAAAATCAGCTTCGAGGATGAACAGCGCAATTGTCATCTTTCTGGATTCAACTGAAAAAGCTGATCAGGTGGTGGAACAGGGAGTTGTCATAAATGACACTTTTACTCCCATTTTACGGCTGGTAAACCCGTCTAGGAGGATCACCATCTCAAACGCTCCTCCTTTCATTAAAAATGATCAGCTGATAAGAGAGTTGTCCCGTTTTGGCCAAGTTGTTCCCCCTATCAGAATGGTCTCTCTGGGTAGTAAATCCCCCCTGCTGAAGCATGTTGTGTGTCACAGGAGGCAGTGTTTCATGGTGTTAAATGACAGCACTGATGAACTGAACGCGTCTTTTAACTTCAGGATTGACGGCTTTAGCTACTTGGTGTTTGCAACATCTGAAACCATGAAGTGTTTTGCGTGTGGTGCAGAAGGCCATCTCATTAGATCATGTCCTGAAAAGGCGAACACAAAGAACACTGGCAGTAAGAAAGTGTTATTTTCTTACTGCCGCTGTTTCTGGTGGTCCGGAGGGTAGCGCTACATGTGGTGCGGCGGATGCCGCTGCGGCGTTCGCTTCCGCTGGGGCGGCCGCGTCCGCTTCTGCTGGGGCGGCCGCGGCGGGCACAGTAGTTGCCCCTTCAAACAGTGATGGTGGGGAGTTTCTGTCTGGCGGCAGCTCTGATCATTGTGACGAGCCTGTCACCTGGATTAAAGAGGTGGAGTGTGAAATGAGTGCAGTTAAACGAAGGAACGTGAATGAACAGACTTTGCAGGCGGGGGAGGAGCGGATTGAGGCTGTAGCGGACACACAGAGTAAACACTGCATGACAAACGTTGCAGTTCACGAAGAAATGCAGGAATGTAGTTTTGTTGAAGAGGATCCTTTTAAAGCTGCACAAAAAAGAAAAAGTGCTGAAAACTTGCAGAGCTCTGCTAAATCTAGTAGGGTTGGGAATTTGGAAATACTGGATTAGAGCGCTTCTGAGGAAAGTGGAACTGAGTCTGAACTGATGCAGACACAGGAGGAGCAAAGCTCCTATTGTTTTACCAAGATTAGGAAATTTCTTCAAGTGACTAAGGGGAGTAGAGCTGTGAAAGTGGAAAATTACTTTCCAGATCTGGAGTTATTTGTGGCTTCAGCTCGCAAGTTTATGAAACTGAATGATGGGAATGAGACTTTCACTGATCAGGAAATATATCGTTTAAAGAAACTGGTTCTTAAACTGAAATCACAAATTACTAACAGTCATGTTGACTCTTAGTTTGTTTCTTCCCTTTTATGCTATGTGTGTGTTTTTTTACTGTACCTTATTTTTATCCTTTTTAATGCCCCACCTTAGAATTGGCACTCTCAATATAAACGGGGCCAGGGATGATGTAAAAAGGGCCTCTTTATACAGGCTTTTTAATTTAAAGAAACTTGACTTGCTGATGCTCCAGGAGACTCACAGCACTGTAGACATTGAGAGCAAGTGGAGAAAAGAGTGGGATGGCTGCATTTTTTTTAGCCACAAATCCAATAGCAGTGGGGGGGTGGCTGTACTTTTCTCTCGGGGTTGTGTGCCTGTCTCTTATGAGGTAGAAGAGGTCGTGAAAGGACATGTACTCGTATTAAAGGTACAGTTTGAAAACGTGAACTTGGTTTTTATAAACGTGTATGTGCCAGCACAGAGAGCAGAGATGATCAGGGTCTTTGACGTGCTATCGGATACAGTTAGGTGATGTGATCCAAATAGTTTTTTTTATTTCTGGGGGGTGATTTTAACTGTACATTAAACCACAGACTAGACAGGAACCATCAGGAGCCTCACCCTGCTTCTGCCAATAGGCTGAGGGAGCTGGTGAAGACACAGGAAATGGCCGATGTGTGGAGATCACATCATGGGGACCAGAGGCAGTACACCTGGAGCCATGTTAAAGATAACCTTTTATCTATGGCTAGGTTAGACCATTTCTATGGTTTTAAACATCAAATGAGTGTTTTTAAAAATAGTTTTATCTGTCCTGTTGGTTTCACTGATCACTGCCTGCTGTTTTGTTCTGTGTTTATTGAAAATGTAAAGTGTAAGAGTGCTTTTTGGCATTTTAATAATACACTTTTAAATGATGTGTTTTTTAACCTCTTGCACTCTGGGCAATTTTCCTAAAAATGCCAAAAAATAACATGCCCAAAGTAAATCAAAAGCTGTTCTTCAACCCTTTGCAGCATCTTCATGGGGTTCATCTCATTTAAAAGAAAACACTTTGAATTTTTTGGCAAAAAAAACATAATCTCTCTACATGCTCCGGCCACTGAGTTACAGTCATCTAAACATACTGAACTTGAAGAAAAAAAATTTGGACACAGTGTTTTTTTGGATACAAATGCTTGCAAATAACACACAGCTGTCCGATCCGGCTGGAAAATGCAACAGAAATGTAGAACCAAGTGTTATCCAGCTGAGATCCAAATTTGGTAACAATACCACAAAAAATGAATATTTTACACAGCTTTGTTCTCAGGCTGTTCCCAGGCGTTTTGGAACTGTGCCAAATTGTGCCAAATGGCACAGTTTTGAAAAACGTCTGTAACTTTTGAATAATTCAATGTAGAAGCTTCATTTTGGGCTCAAAGGAAAGGTCACACTCAGGGCTGTGTCTGTGTGTGTGTGTGGGGGGGGGGGGTCGTCCCCCCCCCTCGCTACCAAGGACAGAGTTCGGCCCTCGCTACATGACGGATTACACTCGTTGCATGTTTCCACAGCAACGCTGTCACAGCGGCTTCCCCCCCCCTCGCTACTGTTTGTGTGTGGGGGGGTTGTCCCCCCCCCCCGCTCGCTACAGAGGATGGACTTCGGCCATCGCTACACAACGGATTAGCCTTATGTGGTGATGTAGGACAGCAGTGCAATCACCGAGGCTCCCCCCCCCTCGCTGCAGAACAATAGCGGGGGTGGGGGGGCGTTCACAGCCTGTACACTGCGAGCAACCCCTTGTACCGCGGCGCACAAACTTCAGACTTCGTGAACCGCACAGCTGTAATTTACTGATCGGTCAAAAGTCATTTTGGATTACAATTTTCAGGGATAGAGAATAATTTAGCTTATAACACCTTACCTCTTCACAGCGGAGTCTTGGCGAACTTGTCTTCCTCACTGTCAGACGAACGCGGCGCTGGTCCGCTCTGGTTCTGGTCTCGCGACTCGATCAAAACATAATTCCATTATTGCGGTTTGGTGCTTCCATGATTGCGGTTTTTGGCGAACAATTTTTCAAAACAAATAACAGTAGTAATTAAAAAAAGACTGGCGAAGGCGTGTGTGTCACTCAGCCTTCGTCGTCAGCCTCCGTCGGTCTATGGTGACCATGGAAGAAATCATAACATCTACTCTGCTGGAACCAATACAAAATAAGCACCACCTGTGGCCGAACATGCCGATCCACGAATGGCACTCCCTGTCACACAGGTTGCATTTGTGGATGGTCTCCATGCTGCTGGGTCTGTGTGGCTCTTCCTGTGTCCTTTTTTGATCCGCTCCAGCAGCCAGTCTTCACCCAGCCTTAAAAAAAAACAGCTCACGAACTTCTCTGCTTCAATTGGCTCACTGCATTCAAAGCGTTGGGAGGCGGGTCCTCCTTCCTAGGTTTTCATTCATTGTCTCTTCAAGGTTTCAGAAACCCAATTCAAGGCTCTTATTAGTCGAATGAGCGGTCAATCAGATGAACTAATCTGTTCGCGGCTGTGTTTGCAGCTTTTTTTTTCAGTGGCGCTTGGAGGCCACACCACCTACACCATCACCATCAATATCCTTATCATGCGTCATGCGCACGAGGGCGCACGAGGGCGCACGAGTGCGCTCTCGTGCGCCCTAGGACGCAGAGACTTGCCCGCCCGCGGAACAACGGAGTGCAAGAGGTTAAACGAGTTTTTCATGATGTATGGAAGTCACACAGGGAACAAAAACCCTCTTTTAGTTCTCTCAAAATGTGGTGGGATTTTGGTAAGGCACAGATAAAACAACTCTGCCAACAGTACACTCAAAATGTCACTCGTAGCTTGACCCAATCCTTGAAAGTTCTGGAGACTGAGGTGGTAGAGCTAGAGGAGTTGCTCAGTTCTACAGGAAAACAAGAGCACTTAGAGACTCTCAAGTCAAAAAGGTCAGCCTTGGCTAGCTTGCTAGGGGTCACCGCACAGGGTGCTCTGGTCCGCTCATGCTACATGGATGTAGCTCTGATGGACTCGCACTCCCAGTACTTTTTTGGACTGGAGGGGAAAAATGGACAGAGAAAACTAATTCACTCCTTGTTGGACGATGACTGGAGAACAATCTCCACAGCAGCAGAGATCAGGAAATACGCTGCTAGCTTTTACAGTGACTTGTTTAGAGCAGAGTGGAGGGAGGACACGTCACTGGGCCAGGTTTTCCTTGATGGTCTTCCAGTGCTCTCAGAGGACCTTGTTGCCGGCTTGGATGCTCCACTGTCTCTGTCTGAGCTGCATACGGCGCTAATGAGCCTCCAGAATGGAAAATCACCAGGCATAGATGGTCTCTCTGTGGACTTTTTTAAGGAATTCTGGCCCCTGCTTGGTCCAGACCTGCTGGAGGTTCTCCAAGATAGCTTGAAAAGGGGGACCCTACCCACGACCTGCAGGAGGGCCATCATCACACTGTTGCCGAAAAAAGGGGACCTCCAGAACCTAAAGAACTGGAGGCCAGTCTCTCTGCTCTGCACAGACTATAAGACTCTTTCAAAAGCTCTGTCCCGAAGACTGAGAAAGGTGATGAGCGAGCTCATTCATGTAGACCAGACTTACTGTGTGCCTGGCAGGCTGATTAGTGACAACGTCACTTTAATTCGGGATGTTTTGGAGGTCTCTGGTTCATTGGCGGTGGAAACTGGTTTGATTTCAATTGACCAGGAAAAGGCGTTTTACCGGGTTGAACACCAATATTTATGGACAGTTTTAGCAGCTTTTGGGTTCAGCCCAGGCTTCATAGCTAGGATACGGGTCTTGTACAGTGACATTGAGAGTGTGCTGAAGATAAATGGGGGCCTGTCTGCCCCTTTAAAAGTCCAGAGGGGGGTTCAGCAGGGCTGCCCTCTCTCAGGGATGCTGTACTCCCTCGCCATAGAGCCTTTGCTTCATTACTTGAGAAGGAACCTATCAGGAGTTACTTTTCCTGGCTGTGACACTACGTTCAAGCTGTCGGCCTATGCAGATGATGTAGTCATTCTGCTAAACAAGCAGAGTGACATTGACGTTTTGGTTAGGAGTGTCAATCTTTTTGGCCAACTTTCCTCTGCAAAAATAAACTGGGGAAAAAGCAAGGCTCTGATGGTGGGGGAGAACCTAGAAAATCAGCTTACGCTGCCTGGTGGGCTGATTTGGAAAAAAGGAAGGTTTATGTGTCTTGGTGTCTTTATTGGAAATCAACAGTTTGGGCAAAAAAATTGGGATGGCGTCATAGAGAAAATCAAGGGGAGACTAAACAAGTGGAAGTGGCTAATGCCAAGAATATCTTTTAGAGGAAGAGTGCTCATTTTAAATAATCTTGTTTCCTCATCCCTGTGGCACCGCCTCATGTGCATGGACCCCCCTGCTGGTTTGTTGTCAAAAATTCAGTCTGTTATGGTAGACTTTTTGGGGGGGGGTGGACTCCACTGGGTCCGTCAAGCCCTGTTATTTCTTCCCAAAGAGGAAGGGGGGCAAGGAGTGGTTCATTTAGCTAGTAGAGGTGCTGCTTTTAGACTGACTTTCATACAGAGACTGCTGACGGGCCCCCAGGACCTGGTATGGAGGCCTTTGGCCTATGTTATTTTACAGAGAGTCCTTGGGCTTGGGCTAGACCTCTCTGTGTTTTTAATGGATTTTAAGAACTCTAGTGCACTGTCTTTGCCCAGTTTTTACCGCAGTCTTTTTTCAGTATGGACTCTTTTTAAAAAACAAAGAGGGCCATGCGATTCCCTCCACTGGTTGTTGAGGGAGCCGCTGGTTTTTGGTGGTCGCCTTGGTGTCCTGCCGGGAGTTGGAAGGACCTTCCTTGATAGGCTGTGTTCCAGGAACATTCTCACTCTGAAGCAAGTGGTGGAACTGGCTGGTCCTGGCCTCAACAACGCCTCAGCTTTAGCAGCTCATCTTGGTGTCAGATCAAATCGTTTTATCAATGGCCTTCTTGCACACTGGAAACAGAAGCTTCATGGACTTGAGCGCTCCCTACTCATGAACTTTGGCAATGGCACGCTGCAGCCAGAAAGCACGGACCCTTTTCCCTCTCTCACACTTTGTATGGACTTGGACGTCTCTCCTTGCTCCTTACTGGCATTCTGTGCTCCCACTGGTGTGGACTTTGGAGGAGCCAGTGGTAAGGCACTCTACAGACTGATGGTGATGGCACTCAACAAAGACAGAGTGAACACCTGTGTGGACACTCCATGGAGAGCCTATTTTAGACTAGGAAAAGGGCATCGGCCTGCCTGGAGGGCTCTTTACAAAGCCCCTCTCCCTAAGAGGCATGGAGACTTACAGTGGAGGGTCCTGCATGGCATTATAGCTGTCAATGCTTTTGTTTCTGTGATTAACAGCAGTGTCAGTGATCAGTGTGTTTTTTGTTCCTCTAGGGAGACTGTTTTTCATTGTTTTATTGAATGTCAGCGCCTGAGTGGTCTCTTTAAACTTCTCACAGAACTTTTTCACATTTTTAAGGAAGTTTTCTCTAAGCAGGTTTTCATTTGTGGTTTTATGTACAGTTGTCGTTTTAAGCAGAAGTGTCAACTACTGAACTTTGTTTTAGGGCAGGCAAAGTTGGCTATTTATGTAAGCCGGAGAAGAAAACTTGAGAATGTTGAGAATGATGTTGATGTCAAAATTTTATTTGTGAGGCTACTTAAAGCCAGAATCAGGTTGGACTTTCAGTTTTTTATGGGGAATGGGGATGTGGAAGGTTTCAGGACCCTCTGGTCCCTGGAGAATGTCCTCTGCTCAGTTCGTGATGGGCAGCTTTTGTTTGGGCGTTTTTTGGGGGAATAATTTTCTGTGTAATATAGCATGACATAGAAATTGTATTGAATGATGGACAAGTGTGTTTATTAAAGATCTTTTAAAAATCAAAAATCTCTCTCTCTCTCTCTCTCTCGCTCGCTCTCTCTCTCTCTCTCGTGCGCATGCGTGAGCGTGTGTGGGAGCAGGGGTGTGGAGTGGTGTCGAGTGAATACTTTAAACTTTGTTTTTTCTAACTTTTCTCTATCGTGTGTGTTGAGGTGTGTGTGTGTTTATTATATAGCGGTTTGAGTGTGTGTGTACTGGGGTGTGAGCGTTGGAGTGAGTGTGTCAGGGAACGGTAGCTTCTGCTGCCCATTTTTCCCGGCTGGCATCATGCCAGTGTTTGACGGTGGTGTGGAGTTTGAGCGCTTGACCCGGCGGCGTAGCGTGAGAATCCTCCCGACAGTTTCCTGTTCTGTGGAGGAGGCCAGCTTCGCTGTAGGACAGGTGGTTGGGCATGACAGCATAAAATCAACATCGAGGATGAACAGTGCAATTGTCATCTTTCTGGATTCCACTGAAAAAGCTGATCAGGTGGTGGAATGGAGTTGTCATAAATGACACTTTTACTCCTGTTTTACCGCTGGTGAACCCGTCTAGGAGGATCACCATCTCTAACGCTCCTCGTTTCATTAAAAATGATCAGCTGAAAAGAGAGTTGTCCCGTTTTGGCCAAGTTGTTTCCCCCATCAGAATGGTCTCTCTGGGTAGTAAATCACCCCTGCTGAAGCATGTCGTGTGTCACAGGAGGCAGTGTTTCATGGTGTTAAAAGACAGCTCTGCTGAACTGAACGTGTCTTTTAACTTCAGGATTGAGGGCTTTAGCTACTTAGTCTTTGCAACATCTGAAACCACGAAGTGTTTTGCGTGTGGTGCAGAGGGCCATCTCATTAGATCATGTCCTGAAAAGGTGAACACAAAGAACACTGGCAGTGAGAAAGGTGACGCCACTGTTTCTGGTGGTCTGGAGGGTAGCGTTACATGTGGTAATGTAACGTACATGTGGTAATGTAACGCTACATGAGGGTAGCGTTACATCCGCCTTCGCTGGGGTGGCCGCGGCCGCGTCCACTTCTGCTGGGGCGTCCGTGGCTGTGGCTGTGTCCGCTTCTGCTGGGGCGGCCGCGGCGGGCACGGTAGTTGCCCCTCCAAACAGCGATGGTGGGGAATTTCTGTCTGGCGGCAGCTCTGATCACTGTGATGAGCCTGTCACCCGGAGTAAAGAGGAAATGAGTGCAGTTAAACGAAATAACGTGAATGGACAGACTTTGCAGACGGGGGAGGAGTGGACTGAGGCTGTGGCGGACACACAGAGTAAACACTGCATGACAAACGTTGCAGTTGATGAAGAAATGCAGGAATGTAGTTTTGTTGAGGAGGATCCTTTTAAAGCTACACAAAAAAGAAAAAGTGATGAAAACTTGCAGAGCTCTGCTAAATCTAGTAGGGTTGGGAATTTGGAAATACTGGATGAGAGCGCTTCTGAGGAAAGTGGAACTGAGTCTGAACTGATGCAGACACAGGAGGAGCAAAGCTCCTATTGTTTTACCAAGATTAGGAAATTTCTTCAGGTGACTAAGGGGAGCAGAGCTGTGAAAGTGGAAAATTACTTTCCAGATTTGGAGTTATTTGTGGCATCAGCTCGCAAGTTTATGAAACTGAATGATGGGAATGAGACTTTCACTGATCAGGAAATATATCATTTAAAGAAACTGGTTCTTAAACTGAAATCACAAATTACTAACAGTCATGTTGACTCTTAGTTTGTTTCTTCCCTTTTATTCTATGTGTGTGTTTCTTTTTACTGTACCTTATTTTTATCCTTTTTAATGCCTCACCTTAGAATTGGCATCTTAATATAAATGGGGCCAGGGATGTTGTAAAAAGGGCCTCTTTATACAAGCTTTTTAATTTAAAGAAACTTGACATGCTGATGCTCCAGGAGACTCACAGCACTGTAGACATTGAGAGCCAGTGGAGAAAAGAGTGGGATGGCTGCAGTTTTTTAGCCACAAATCCAATAGCAGTGGGGGGGGGGGGGTACTTTTCTCTAGGGGTTGTGTGCCTGTCTCTTATGAGGTAGAAGAGGTGGTGAAAGGACATGTACTCTTGCTAAAGGTACAGTTTGAAAACGTGAACTTGGTTTTTATAAACGTGTATGTGCCAACACAGAGAGCAGAGAGGATCAGGGTCTTTAATGTGCTATCAGATACGGTTAGATCCTGTAATCCAAATAGTTTTTTATTTCTGGGGGGTGATTTTAACTGTACATTAAACCACAGACTAGACAGGAACCATCAGGAGCCTCACCCTTCTTTTGCCAATAGGCTGAGGCAACTGGTGAAGACACAGGAAATGGCCGATGTGTGGAGATCACATCAAGGGGACCAGAGGCAGTACACCTGGAGCCATGTCAAAGATAACCTTTTATCTATGGCTAGGTTAGACCATTTCTATGGTTTTAAACATCAAATGAGTGTTTTTAAAAATAGTTGTATCTGTCCTGTTGGTTTCACTGATCACTGCCTGCTGTTTTGTTCTGTGTTTATTGAAAATGTAAAGTGTAAGAGTGCTTTTTGGCATTTTAATAATACACTTTTAAATGATGTGTTTTTTAAAGGAGTTTTTCATGATGTATGGAAGTCACACAAGGAACAAAAACCCTCTTTTAGTTCTCTCCAAATGTGGTGGGATTTTGGTAAGGCACAGATAAAACCACTCTGCCAACAGTACACTCAAAATGTCACTCGTAGCTTGACCCAATCTGTGAAAGTTCTGGAGACTGAGGTGGTAGAGCTAGAGGAGTTGCTCAGTTCTACAGGAAAACAAGAGCACTTAGAGGCTCTTAAGTCAAAAAGGTCAGCCTTGGCTAGCCTGCTAGGGGTCACCGCACAAGGTGCTCTGGTCCGCTTTTCCCTCTCTCACGCTTTATATGGACTTGGACGTCTCTCCTTGCTCCTTACTGGCATTCTGTGCTCCCATTGGTGTGGACTTTGGAGGAGCCAGTGGTAAGACTCTCTACAGACTGGTGGTGATGGCACTCAACAAGGACAGAGTGAACACCTGTGTGGACACTCAATGGAGAGCCTATTTTAGACTGGAAAAAGGGCATCGGCCTGCCTGGAGGGCTCCTTATAAAGCCCCTCTCCCTAAGAGGCATGGAGGCTTACAGTGGAGGGTCCTGCATGGCATTATAGCTGTCAATGCTTTTGTTTCTGTGATTAACAGCAGTGTCAGTGATCAGTGTGTTTTTTGTTCCTCTAGGGAGACAGTTTTTCATTATTTTACTGAATGTCAGCGCCTGAGTGGCCTCTTTGAACTTCTCACAGAACTTTTTCACATTTTTAAGGAAGTTTTTTCTAAGCAGGTTTTCATTTGTGGTTTTATGTATAATCGTCGTTTTAAGCAGAAGTGTCAACTACTGAACTTTGTTTTAGGGCAGGCAAAGTTGGCTATTTATGTAAGCCGGAGACGAAAACTTGAGAATGTTGAGAATGATGTTGATGTCAAAATTTTATTTGTGTGGCTACTTAAAGCCAGAATCAGGCTGGACTTTCAGTTTTTTATGGGGAATGGGGATGTGGAAGGTTTCAGGACCCTCTGGTCCCTGGAGAATGTCCTCTGTTCAGTTCGTGATGGGCAGCTTTTGTTTGGGCGTTTTTTGGGGGAATATTTTTCTTTGTAATATAGCATGACATAGTAATTGTACTGAATGATGGACAAGTGTGTTTATTAAAGATCTTTTAAAAATCAAAATTTCTCTCTCTTCCCTCTCTCTCTCTCTCTCTCTCTCTCTCTCTCTCTCTCTCTCTCGTGCGCATGCGTGAGCGTTTGTGGGAGCAGGGGTGTGGAGTGGTGTCGAGTGAATACTTTAAACTTTGTTTTTTCTAACTTTTCTCTATCGTGTGTGTTTGAGGTGTGTGTGTTTAATATAGTGGGTTGAGTGTGTGTGTGCTGGGGTGTGAGTGTTGGTGTGTGTGTGTCGGGGAACGGTAGCTTCTGCTGCCTGTTTTTCCCGGCCGGCCATCATGCCGGTGATTGATGGTGGTGTGGAGTTTGAGCGCTTAACCCGGCGTCATGGCGTGAGAATCCTCCCGACAGTTCCCTGTTCTGTGGAGGAGGCCAGCCTCGCTGTAGGACAGGTGGTTGGGCATGACGGTATAAAATCAGCATCGAGGATGAACAGCGCAATTGTGATCTTTCTGGATTCAACTGAAAAAGCTGATCAGGTGGTGGCACAGGGAGTGGTCATAAGTGACACTTTTACTCCCGTTTTACCGCTGGCGAACCCGTCTAGGAGGATCACCATCTCAAACGCTCCTCCTTTCGTTAAAAATGATCAGCTGATAAGAGAGTTGTCCCGTTTTGGCCAGGTTGTTTCCCCTATCAGAATGGTCTCTCTGGGTAGCAAGTCCCCCCTGCTGAAGCATGTTATATGTCACAGGAGGCAGTGTTTCATGGTGTTGAAAGACAGCTCTGCTGAACTGAACGCGTCTTTTAATTTCAGGATTGACGGCTTTAGCTACTTGGTGTTTGCAACCTCTGAAACCATGAGGTGTTTTGCGTGTGGTGCAGAAGGCCATCTTATTAGGTCATGTCCTGAAAAGGCGAACACAAAGAGCACTGGCGATAATAAAGGTGACGCCGCTGTTTCTGATGGTCCGGAGGGTAGCGCTACATGTGGTGCGGCGGATGCCGCTGCGGTGCCCGCTTCTGCTGGGGCCGTCGCGGCCGCGACCGCATCCGCATCCACGTCCGCATCCGCATCCGCTTGTGCTGGGGTGGCCGCGGCGGGCGCGGTAGTTGCCCCCCCAAACAGTGATGGTGGGGAATTTCTGTCTGGCGGCAGCTCTGATCATTGTGACGAGCCTGTCGCCCGGAGTAAAGAGGTGGAGGGTGTAAGTAAAAGTGCAGTTAAACGAAGGAACGTGGATGAACAGACTTTGCAGGCGGGGGAGGAGCGGTTTGAGGCTGTAGCGGACACACAAAGCAAACACTGCATGACAAACGTTGCAGTTCACGAAGAAATGCAGGAATGTAGTTTTGTTGAAGAGGATCCTTTTAAAGCTGCACAAAAAAGGAAAAGTGCTGAAAACTTGCAGAGCTCTGCTAAATCTAGTAGGGTTGGGAATTTAGATTTACTGGATGAGAGCGTCTCTGACGAAAGTGGAGCTGAGTCTGAACTGATGCAGACGCAGACGCAGGAAGAGCAAAGCTCCTATTGTTTCACCAAAATTAGGCAATTTCTCCAGGTGACTAAGGGGAGCAGAGCTGTGAAAGTGGAAAATTACTTTCCAGATCTGAAGTTATTTGTGGCATCAGCTCGCAAGCTTATGAAACTGAATGATGGGAGTGAGACTTTTACTGATCAGGAAATATATCGTTTAAAGAAGCTGGTTGTCAAACTGAAATCACAAATTACTAACAGTCATGTTGACTCTTAGTTTGTTTCTTCCCTTTTATGCTATGTGTGTGTTTTTTTACTGTACCTTATTTTTATCCTTTTTAATGCCCCACCTTAGAATTGGCACTCTTAATATAAACGGGGCCAGGGATGATGTAAAAAGGGCCTCTTTATACAAGCTTTTTAATTTAAAGACACTTGACGTGCTGATGGTCCAGGAGACTCACAGCACTGTAGACATTGAGAGCCAGTGGAGAAAAGAGTGGGATGGCTGCATTTTTTTTAGCCACAAATCCAATAATAGTGGAGGGGTGGCTGTACTTTTCTCTCGGGGTTGTGTGCCTGTCTCTTATGAGGTAGAAGAGGTGGTGAAAGGACATGTACTCTTGCTAAAGGTACAGTTTGAAAACGTGAACTTGGTTCTTATAAACGTGTATGTGCCAACCCAGAG
Organism: Pholidichthys leucotaenia; assembly: GCA_020510985.1. Classification (NCBI taxonomy): domain Eukaryota; kingdom Metazoa; phylum Chordata; class Actinopteri; order Cichliformes; family Pholidichthyidae; genus Pholidichthys; species Pholidichthys leucotaenia. The sequence goes on along the minus strand of CM035843.1, from coordinate 3,869,454 downwards.
AGCAGAGAGGATCAGGGTCTTTGACGTGCTATCAGATACGGTTAGGTCCTGTGATCCAAATAGTTTTTTATTTCTGGGGGGTGATTTTAACTGTACATTAAACCACAGACTGGACAGGAACCATCAGGAGCCTCACCCTGCTTCTGCCAATAGGCTGAGGGAACTAGTGAAGGCACATGAAATGGCCGATGTGTGGAGATCACATCAAGGGGACCAGAGGCAGTACACCTGGAGCCATGCTAAAGATAACCTCTTATCTATGGCTAGGTTAGACCGTTTCTATGGTTTTAAACATCAGATGAGTGTTTTTAAAAATAGTTGTATCTGTCCTGTTGGTTTCACTGATCACTGCCTGCTGATTTGTTCTGTTTTCATTGAAAATGTAAGGTGTAAGAGTGCTTTTTGGCATTTTAATAATACACTTTTAAATGATGTGTTTTTTAAGGGAGTCTTTCATGATGTATGGAAGTCACACAGGGAACAAAAACCCTCTTTTAGTTCTCTCCAAATGTGGTGGGATTTAGGTAAGGCACAGATAAAACAATTCTGCCAACAGTACACTCAAAATGTCACTCGTAGCTTGACCCAATCCTTGAAAGTTCTGGAGACTGAGGTGGTAGAGCTAGAGGAGTTGCTCAGTTCTACAGGAAAACAAGAGCACTTAGAGGCTCTTAAGTCAAAAAGGTCAGCCTTGGCTAGCTTGCTAGGGGTCACCGCACAGGGTGCTCTGGTCCGCTCACGCTACATGGATGTAGCTCTGATGGACTCGCCCTCCCAGTACTTTTTTGGACTGGAGGGGAAAAATGGACAGAGGAAACTCATTCACTCCTTGTTGGACGATGACGGGAGAACAATCTCCACAGCAGCAGAGATCAGGAAATACGCTGCTAGCTTTTACAGTGACTTGTTTAGAGCAGAGTGGAGGGAAGACACGTCACTGGGCCAGGTCTTCCTTGATGGTCTTCCAGCGCTCTCAGAGGACCTTGTTGCCGGCTTGGATGCTCCACTGTCTCTGTCTGAGCTGTATACGGCGCTAATGAGCCTCCAGAATGGAAAATCACCAGGCATAGATGGTCTCTCTGTGGACTTTTTTAAGGAATTCTGGCCCCTGCTTGGTCCAGACCTGCTGGAGGTTCTCCAAGATAGCTTGAAAAGGGGGACCCTACCCACGACCTGCAGGAGGGCCATCATCACACTGTTGCCAAAAAAAGGGGACCTCCAGAGCCTAAAGAACTGGAGGCCAGTCTCTCTGCTCTGCACGGACTATAAGATTCTTTCGAAAGCTCTGTCCCGAAGACTGAGAAAGGTGATGAGTGAGCTCATTCATGTAGACCAGACTTACTGTGTGCCTGGCAGGCTGATTAGTGACAATGTCACTTTAATTCGGGATGTTTTGGAGGTCTCTGGTTCATTGGCCGTGGAAACTGGTTTGATTTCAATTGACCAGGAAAAGGCATTTGACCGGGTTGAACACCAATTTTTATGGACAGTTTTAACAGCTTTTGGGTTCAGCCCAGGCTTCATAGCCAGGATACGGGTCTTGTACAGTGACATTGAGAGTGTGCTGAAGATAAATGGGGGCCTGTCTGCTCCTTTAAAAGTCCAGAGGGGGGTTCGGCAGGGCTGCCCTCTCTCAGGGATGCTGTACTCCCTCGCCATAGAGCCTTTGCTTCACTGCCTGAGAAGGGATCTATCAGGAGTTACTTTTCTTGGCTGTGACACCACGTTCAAGCTGTCGGCCTATGCAGATGATGTAGTCATTCTGCTAAACAAGCAGAGTGACATTGACGTTCTGGTTAGGAGTGTCAATCTTTTTGGCCAACTTTCTTCTGCAAAAATAAACTGGGGAAAAAGCGAGGCTCTGATGGTGGGGGAGAAACTAGAAAGTCAGCTTACGCTGCCTGGTGGGCTGATTTGGAAAAAAGGAGGGTTTAAGTATCTTGGTGTCTTTATTGGAAGTCAGCAGTTTGAGCAAAAAAATTGGGATGGGGTCACAGAGAAAATCAACGGGAGACTAAACAAGTGGAAGTGGCTAATGCCAAGAATATCTTTTAGAGGAAGAGTGCTCATTTTAAATAATCTTGTTTCCTCAGCCCTGTGGCACCGCCTCATGTGTATGGACCCCCCTGCTGGTTTGTTGTCAAAAATTCAGTCTGTTTTGGTGGACTTTTTTGGTGGGGGTGGACTCCACTGGGTCCCTCAAGCCCTGTTATTTCTTCCCAAAGAGGAAGGGGGGCAAGGAGTGGTTCATTTAGCTAGTAGAGGTGCTGCTTTTAGACTGACTTTTAAACAGAGGCTGCTGACGGGCCCCCAGGACCTGGTATGGAGGCCTTTGGCCTATGTTATTTTACAGAGAGTCCTTGGGCTTGGGCTAGACCTCCCTGTGTTTTTAATGGATTTTAAGAACTCTAGTGCACTGTCTTTACCCAGTTTTTACCGCAGTCTCTTTTCAGTGTGGACTCTTTTTAAAAAACAAAGAGGGCCATGCGATTCCCTCCACTGGTTGTTGAGGGAGCCGCTGGTTTTTGGTGGTCGCCTTGGTGTCCTGCCGGGAGTTGAAAGGACCTTCCTTGATAGGCTGTGTTCCAGGAATGTTCTCACTCTGAAGCAAGTGGTGGAACTGGCTGGTCCTGGCCTCAACAACGCCTCAGCCTTAGCAGCTCATCTTGGTGTCAGATCAAATCGCTTCATCAATGGCCTTCTTGCACACTGGAAACAGAAGCTTCATGGACTTGAGCGCTCCCTACTCATGAACTTTGGCAATGGCACGCTGCAGCCAGAAAGCACGGACCCGTTTCCCTCTCTCACGCTTTGTATGGACTTGGACGTCTCTCCTTGCTCCTTACTGGCATTCTGTGCTCCCACTGGTGTGGACTTTGGAGGAGCCAGTGGTAAGGCAGTCTACAGACTGGTGGTGATGGCACTCAACAAGGACCGATTGAACACCTGTGTGGACACTCCTTGGAGAGCCTATTTTAGACTAGGAAAAGGGCATCGGCCTGCCTGGAGGGCTCTTTATAAAGCCCCTCTCCCTAAGAGGCATGGAGACTTACAGTGGAGGGTCCCGCATGGCATTATAGCTGTCAATGCTTTTGTTTCTGTGATTAACAGCAGTGTCAGTGATCAGTGTGTTTTTTGTTCCTCTAGGGAGACTGTTTTTCATTGTTTTACTGAATGTCAGCGCCTGAGTGGCCTCTTTGAACTTCTCACAGTACTTTTTCATATTTTTAAGGACGTTTTCTCTAAGCAGGTTTTCATTTGTGGTTTTATGTACAATCGTCGTTTTAAGCAGAAGTGTCAACTACTGAACTTTGTTTTAGGGCAGGCAAAGTTGGCTATCTATGTAAGCCGGAGAAGAAAACTTGAGAATGTTGAGAATGATGTTGATGTCAAAATTTTATTTGTGAGGCTACTTAAAGCCAGAATCAGGCTGGACTTTCAGTTTTTTATGGGGAATGGGGATGTGGAAGGTTTCAGGACCCTCTGGTCCCTGGAGAATGTCCTCTGTTCAGTTCGTGATGGACAGCTTTTTTGGGGGCGTTTTTTGGGGGAATAATTTTCTGTGTAATATAGCATGACATAGAAATTGTATTGACCTATGTACAAGTGTGTTTATTAAAGATCTTTTAAAAATCAAAAATCTCTCTGTTTTTTTCTCCTTTTTTTCTCAAGGACAGACAGACACACAGACAAACAGGGCCCACAGAAATGTTCTCTTTTGTGTTATCTCCACAAGGTCATACAATAAAGACTTTTAGGTTCATGCCAAAACCCAAAACAGCATGAGAATTATTTCAATTAATCTCCGGAACTGGCAACTTTTAGCGGAAAAAATCACAGATATGGCAACCCCCACACACTGTCACTACAGTGTGAAGCTCCTTTTTTTTACACTGCCGTAAAAACACAACACCAGTTCACTGTTTTTGCTCAAAGCTACTATTTTCAAATACCATCCATCCATCCATCCATCCATCTTCTACCGCTTTTCCGGAGGTCCGGGTCGCGGAGGCAGCAGTTCAAGCAGAGAAGCCCAGACTTCCCTCTCCCCAGCCACCTGCTCCAGCTCTTCAGAGGGGATACCAAGGCGTTCCCAGACTAGCTGGGAGACATAGTCTCTCCACCGAGTCCTGGGTCTGCCCCGGGGTCTCCTCCCAGTGGGACGTGCCTGAAACACCTCAAGTGGGAGACGTCCAGGAGGCATCCTAATCAGATGCCCATACCACCTCAACTGACTCCTTTCAATGTGGAGGAGCAGCGGTTCTACTCTGAGCCTCTCCCGGATGACTGAGCTCCTCACCCTATCTCTGAGGGTGAGTCCAGCAATCCTACGGAGAAAGCTCATTTCAGCTGCTTGTATCCGCGATCTCGTTCTTTCGGTCATTACCCAAAGCTCGTGACCATAGGTGAGAGTAGGAACCTAGATTGACTGGTAAATCGACAGCTTTGCCTTAGAACTAAGCTCCCTCTTCACCACAACAGACCGGTACAACGTCCGCATCACTGCAGATGCTGCTCCAATCCGTCTGTCGATCTCTCGCTCCATTTTCCCCTCACTCGTGAACAAGACCCCAAGATACTTAAACTCCTCCACTTGGGGCAGGAGCCTGTCCCCAACCCGGAGAGGACAATCCACCTTTTTCCGGCTGAGGACCATTTATGGTCATTTATGGGATCAGCTATTTGAAAATAGCTGATCCCAAGCTATTTTCAAATACCTATAAATTTAAACACTTCTCAAAAGGATAACAATTAACTAATCAATCCTTTTATGCTAAAAAATCACAAACAACAATTCTACAACCTGCTCCTTCCGCCTCGGCGGAGAACTCTCACTTTTTTTTGTTCACACCGGAGCAGATTACACAGAGACAAAACAACCCAGACTGCAGTAACTTTTAGCTAAAACTCACAAAATAAAATATTTCAACGGTCATGTTAACCCCTGCCGAAAGCCCAAAGCAAGACCTCCTCCCCCAGCATCTTGCAATAGCTCACCATAGCGGGGGAAGTCCCATGGCGATCAGCAGACCCGGTAAGGGCACGAATCTTCCGTGAAAAAACCTTTTCCCTTCGGGGTTCACATAACCTCCCCATGAATGCTGAAGGCCCAAACCCTGGACCATAAGCAGAAGTGCTCACAAAGGCACAAATCTGTTCCTGAAATTTTACTTCTCTGGGATCACGTGACTCTTTTCACAGGACGCCAAACGTCTGTGGTTAAAAGACCACGAATCTTTCCCTTTTTTCTTTGCATGCACTTCTAGACATCCACTGCACTTACTAGGCCGTAAAGAGTGGCGGATTTCTAAGAATTTACCCCGGGTCTTGCGATAACGTTCACCGTTTGGAGAGGAAAACCCTCGTTCCTCCCAAGGGATTATTACGAGATCGCTCACCGTGGATAAAATAACTCAGCACTCAGGCCACTAGTTTCACCCTTTCAGCTTCCGCAGTGCAGGGTCTAGGAAATCTCACTATCTTTTATCCATAAACAACAACAAATGTACTTAGATTCAAGCCGCCTATTGGATTCTCAGATCTGTCACCCAGTCAGTTCCAGCGCCCCGGTCTGAAATGCCTTCACTGCAGTAACACTGAGCTTTTTTTTTTTTTTTCACTCAGCCTGGGAAGGTCTTTTTATCAGCTGTGCACTTGCTGAAATCAAGCAGAGGCGCCGGAAAGACGGAGATATGTGGATCCGCTGTTTGGAGCGCCAAAATGTTAGAATAATTTTGAGCTTAAATTATTCTAAGTCAAATAATCAGGCGGAAAGTTGAATTTATGTACATATATTACAAAAATATAAGGAGTCACCCCATTGGCCACCTTGGGCGAGAGGTTACAAGACATGACATTCAGACACACCTAGAATCTCTAAAGGATCCATTCTTCTAAGTCTGATATATATAGGTAGGAGAAAGGAGAGGGAGGATGAGGATAAGGGAAGGGACAGAATGGGACGGTCCTGATAACTGAGCTTATCCAGGTGTACGTCAGACACTCTGGAGACATGGGCCATGAAGACATGAGATCCATAAAACTAACAGAATGTCCATGAAACACTAATCTATAAGATGAGGAGTTCCTGTGCATTCCTGTGACCCAAAACAGGACATGTCAAAGAGATTATAATAAATGGCTTAGATCATTCCTTACGCATGTACTGATCCTCAGTCTGAACTCTCTGAAATTGCTCACAGAAACAGGCCAAGAATATATAAACCTATCCTATATGGAATGCACATATAAACATTAAACATGGCATATGAAAGGTATGATACTTCTCAATTATAATAATACATTATTAATATCAATAATAGTATAGATAAAATTGAATTTTTCTATCAACATTACTTTAAATGCATGCTTAAATCATCTTGCACACATAGCAAGACAATGTAATTAATGGATTACAGTAGCGGCTTATTAATGTCAGGCTGAAAATATTGTTTCAGACAGAGCTTTAGAACATGTTCAGTCTGTTTTATCCTGCCTTGAGAGCTCTTATTGTGGGAAAAATCTGAAGAAGATCAACACAAAAATGCCAGCAACTTCCTCATTTTAGAGTGACAAATAGGGTTTGTGGAGTGAGAGAGAGGGAAAAACAGTGAGAATCACTCCAAAAGAGTGAGTTGGCAACACTGCATACAGCTGTCCATGTTTGTTACCTTTATATTATGGATTTAATCTGATGTGCAGTGATCCAAAGAAAATGTCCATTATCCACAGTTCAATTGTCTGCTGTGACAGAGACATGATCCAGTCTCTTAAATTCCTTTTGATGATCAAATCCGTTTTTGAATAATCTTTATCCAGGTAGCAATTAAATGTGTTTAACTTCAGTGGATCACAGTCTCAACTATCTGATGGGAAATGACTGTTATCAGATCTTCATTCTGTAACGACGTATCTGGCAATCAGTCATTTAATTCTTGCTCGGTCACTAACTGTCCACATGCATTGCTGTGCTTGAAATCCAGCTGGCTCTGTTAGCGGTGCTGTTAGCATAGTATAGCATAGCACTAGCTTTGTTGGCTCTTGTTGCTGTTCTAAGGTGCTTCTGAAGATTGCACTCGGTCTCACACGGCCCACCAATGTGCTTTTGTCCCTCAACAAAGAAAAAATAATCTTGTAGAGGGTGTAAGGGAAGAATGTGGAGGCGAGGCACGAGCGTAGGTCGACACAGATTCTTTATTGACCCTTTAACATAAATACAGCTGGCGGACCCCAGTGTTGCCCGCTGGGGCCGAGTGTCTGGTAGGTGAGTTTCTCCAACTCTCTCTGCATTCTGCTTAAATAGCCCCAGTGGTATGCACAAAGAGCTGGGGTAGTGCATTATGCTTGTGTGTGACACATTAACATAACACTTGCTACCTTCCTGACCATACATTCACCCCCCTGCCCCCATTGTCTGTCAAGTTTCTCCTTTGGGGGGCTACCCCCTTCAGTCCATTGTCAGAATCAGAATCAGCTTTATTGCCAAGTATATTTACAAGTAAACATACGAGGAATTTGACTTGACATTGGACGCGCACGTTAGGCGCATCCAATGACGCGGCGCTATGCAAGGCGCCTGTCATACAGTTGAGGTAAAGAGGGGGAGGGAGGGGGAGGAAAACACAATAGGAGAGAGAAAAAACATAGTTAATCAGAATAACGCTCGTATAAGCTCATATAAAGCTCAAATGAGCCAAATTTTGACTACACAGAAAAAAACCCTCTATGCACAATTAGCAGACACTATAGATCACACAAACAAGAGTTGAGAGAGGCAGTGTATGTATGAGTCAGTATATATGTATCAGTTCGTGTAATGTTGTGTGCATTTGTGTAGTGTAGGTGTGACAGTTGCTAGTGAACAGCAGAGGGCGCCTCCAGGCAGTAGATAGATGTTATAGTCATGTGACTTATAAACAAGTCCGGAGTCTGTCTCTTCGCTTGCAGATAAAGGCACATGGACTGTCCTTAAGAAGTTCATCCACTGAAGACAGCAGCTGTCTGTCGATTGTTTGGGTTAACAGCCACCACTACTGCTTATCTCATCAAGGAGGAATGTAAACAGGGCATCAAAACAAGGTCAAATCTACACAGCTCAGAGCCCACGGAGAATAGAAATTTCGTCTCTTCATGCACTTGTGCTTCATAATTTTAATATTACAGGCTTAAACAGGCATTCCATTCCATGGAGAGCACAGGGCTCCAGGTGTAATCCTTCACTGAATCACTGTCATTCAGTTCACCGTTTGCCGCTACACTTGCACTCCCCAACTGGTCAAATTTGATGAAGGAGCTTGCTGGGTCCGCTTTGATCAGCTCTCTCACCTTCCTTCAATTTCTGATACATCAGGGAACTTCACAGCCAAAAATAGAAGTCCTGAGATCATATCCAATAATGTTTCCTGCCAAATCTCCACAGACGCATGACTTCCAATGTCCATGAGTCTCCTCTTGGGTTCCTCCTGACCCGATCTTCTTTTGAAGTGGTGACAATCACAGTTAAGCCGCTTTCCAGATCCATAATTTCCATTTAGATTAAGATTCAGCAGAAGAGCGACTAAACACAGACAAAAACACAACATTGCAGGCTGGGATCAGAAGGGAAAGAGAGAGGATTAGAAAAGGCGTCTGCTCTCTCTCAGAAGCGGAAGTGAAATTCTGCCCTTCTTCCTGCTTCTGGGTGTGAGAGGAATGTCCACCCACTGTGTCTAGTGTCCCTACACAGCCCCCCCCCCCCAAACACCCAGAAAGGGCTGTGACAACCACCCCTCCGTTGTTTGGGCTCAAGTCGAGGCCAGTGGAGGCTGCAGCAGGGGGTTACTGCTCTGGTCAAACTGTCTGCTGGTGAGGAGTGTCGGAGGGCATGTAAGTCTGTGGGGGAAAAGGGGAGGGGTGGAAAAGACAGTGTGCTCTGCTCTGTTTTAATTTACATCAAAGAGAAATATAAATGTCAACTGGTTGATTTGAATACTTCACTTGAATGTTTAGCTGTTAATGTATGTCTCTCTCCGGTAATGAATTTCAACATTGCAGTAGTGTACAACCCACCGTCACACAACTCTTCCTTTTATAATGAATTAAGTGATCTGGTTAAACAACTTGAGAAGAACAGAGAAACAATAATTCATGGTGACTTTAATATCAACTGGTCTGATAAAAAAGACAAACAAAAACTGAAAAGCCTCATGACTAAATTTAATTACCAGCAAATCATCAAAGGACCCACCAGGATAACCAAACAATCCAGAACACTTATTGACATGGTATTTACTAATAAACCAGAACGAATAACCAGAACCTATAATCTTGTAACTGGTCTCTCAGATCATAACATGGTTCTTGCTGTCAGGAAACTTACTAAAAAGCGACTACAGTATTTTGGGGGAGTCGATATTGACAAATCAAATTTTATTATCCCCAAATCAAAAAATGAGGAGTTTGAACATTACTTAGAGAATCAAAATTGGGAGCAGCTCATGTCAACATGTGAAGTAGATGATTGTTGTAATTTTATAACTGCAACAATCACAAAGTCTATAGAAAAATTTTCAAAGCAAATTAAAAGTAGACAACAGAAGATTAACCTACCATGGTTAAATAATGAAATAAGAAAACTTATGAAGAGGCGAGACTATGCACTGAAAACATCACTAACCTCCAAACTACAAAATGATCACCTTGTGTACAAAAGTTTAAGAAATAAAGTGGTACATGAGCTGCGAAAATCAAAAATATCTTATTACAATAAACTGATAGATCATGCAAAGGGTAACAACAGTTCCCTATGGAGGCATTTAAATAACTTAACTAATAAAAAAAACGATCAGAAGGGGGTAAAGGAACTTAGAATCAATGGCAAGACCGTCAGTGACAAGGCTACTTTGGCAAATGAATTTAATTCACACTTTGTGGGCTCTGTGGAAGACTTAACAAAAATTTTTGTGCTGCCAAATGTGCTCAACAACACAAATTCCATACTTCCAACAGATACTTTTCACATCGATGAGGTAAATGAGAAGTTAATTGCTGGCGTTGTTAAAACACTGTCAAACTCAAAAACTAATGATATCTACAATATGAGCACCTCCTTTCTCAAAATGCACAGCAAAATATTAATCAAACCACTGACTCATCTCATTAATCTCTCCATTAGGTCTAGTACATTTCCATCTGGCTGGAAAAAAGCTGTCGTCATACCAGTTCATAAATCAGGCAGTAAAGACGATATATGCAATTACCGCCCAATCTCTATTTTACCAGTCCTGTCTAAGGTTCTTGAAAAAGTTGTAGCTACACAGCTGATAGACTACTTACAAGACAGTCAACTTCTTCATCCACATCAATTTGGTTTTAGACCAGGATACTCAACAGAAACAGCAAATTGTTGCCTTATTGAAAACGTCAAACAGTCCTTGGACAGGGGTAATGTGGTAGGAGCTGTTTTTCTAGATCTCAAAAAGGCTTTCGATACTGTAAACCACAGTTTGCTTTTATCCAAAATGGTATCTTTTAACTTCTCCCCAAATACATTAGAATGGTTTGCATCTTATCTCCAGAATAGAGAACAGTGTGTAAAAGTTCACCAGGATAAATCCTCATTTTTAAACAACCGCATGGGTATCCCACAAGGGTCCATTCTTGGTCCTTTACTTTTCAGCATTTTTATTAATGACTTGCCGTTACACTGCTCAGCTGCAACATGCCAACTTTATGCAGATGATGCAGTTATTTACACAGCTGCCAAGACTCCAGCACAGGCTGCAGATGTACTGTCTACAAGTATGGTTGATGTCCAAGAGTGGCTCCTCAAGAACCATCTATTGCTGAACCTTCAGAAAACAGTCTCAATGTGCTTTTCAATCAAAAAATGTAACCTGCAACATTTTAAAGTTAATATACATGATCATGACATCAGTTTAGCTACAGAATTCAAATACCTTGGCATTGTACTAGATCCTCAACTCAAATTTAATCTTCATATAAAGAAAATTTCAAAAACAGTAAAAAAAAATCTGAACTGCTTTAAATTAATTAGATATTACATACCTTACGAAGCAGCTGCACTGTATATGCATTCTATGTTTTTTTCTCATATATCATACTGTTTGACAGTCTGGGCTCAAGCAGCCCCTTCCACAATAAGACATATAGGTTCATTATATAATCAAACCCTAAAAATCTTGGACAAAAAGCCCATTAGGTGGCATCACTGTAATGTTTTAAAAAAATACAACCTATTGAGTTTTGAGAGCTTCATTGACCTCTGTCTTCTGAAATTAACGTTCAAATGTTTCCATAAATCAGCACCCGAGCCACTTGCTGGTTTCATCCAAAGACAGGACAGCAGCAGAGCCACCAGGAGTTCTGTTAACAATAACTGTAAAATATTCCACCGCAGAACCACATTTGGACAAACAGCTTTCTCTATAAAGGGCAGTCACATCTGGAACACAATGCCAAATGAAATTAAAATAATAACGGACTTTAAAACATTCACTAAAAATGTTAAAAACTGGCTGAAAAATAAACAAGAATGTACTCATGTATGAATTAACTGTCTGCAGAGTGAGAGTAAATGAAGGGAAGGAATAAATGTGTTTGTTTATAATGAGTGACGGAGGGAGGAAGGCCTGAAATAGGCAAATGTGAGTTATGTTATATGTGTTAAATGTGAGTCAGGCTGTTATATTTGTGTATTTATAATATTTATAATATTTATGTTAAATGTGAGTCAGGCTGTTATATTTGTGTATTTATAATATAATATTTATAATTGTGTATTTATAATTTTTCTGCATTGATGTATGTGATTATTGTGTATATTTTTTATCTTGATTCTTTTTTCTAAAGCCCATCCAGGGACAAGAGTTGCAAATTAGCTAATAGCTATACACTCTATGTGCAACACATCAGATTAATTGTCTTTGATTAATTGTCTATGTTTATTGCACTGTCCCTGTCAAATAAACTAATCTACTACTGAGTTCCAGCACATTGAACGGTCGAGGATCGTGGGCGCACAGGGCCAGTGTGCATCGTGTGTAAAGGAACAAACTGGCGATCGGCAAGCTTTAGGGAGTGAGGTGCGGGCGTAGCGATGTGGAGGACGAGGGGGAAGTGGGTGGGAAGTAATTGAGTGCCGGCCCGGGATGTCAAAAGTGTCTGGGCCGTGCAAAAATTGCGTGTGGATCCGCCATGGTGAGGGACTTTCCCGGTAAACCTGGCGGTGATCCACAGCAGCTGTGAAAAAAAAAAAAATTAAGTCTCTGACTCCTCTTGCGGCTCAGTCCTGTGAGGATGTGGGGAAGGTGAATGGCCAAATTCCCCGAGGATGTGTAGCGGCTGTGAAAAAACTGAAGCTGTGTGAGGGACTCGGCAGTTTGGCTTTAGGTGCGGGAGCAGCCCTAAAGTCATCGGGGAAAGCAATCGGTTAAATTCCCGTTGTGCGCCATGGCTGAGAAACCCATACAAAGTCCTGTGTGTGGGCAGCATGTCTGCTTCAGGTGCTTGAGCAGCCCTAAAGGATGGCGATCAGCCGTGTTTCTCTGGCATGTGCAGCGGCGGAGGACGATGTATAAGTCTGTGGAGCCGGTTTGTCCCTGGTGCGTGGCGTGCGCCTGGCGCAGTGACCACATAGCTGGAAGCTGCGATGTCCTCGTAATCCTGCGGTGTGCGCGTGGGGCTTCTGTGCACCGGAAAGTCCACTGTCAGGAGGTGAGTCAGGGTCGGGTAGCTTGATGGAAATCAACACAGATGGTGCCGATGTTCTTCCCCGTTCAGGCTGTTTCTGTGCGTTGCTCGTGTCGCTGATCTTCGTGCGTCTCGGTCCCAGCATCGCGCTCTCCGTCTGGCCCTTGAGGTCCCAATTGTGGAGAGATGATAAGGCGTGCACGCTCCAGTGTGGATGTGAAGGATGTAGGCGATCCCCAGTCTCTGGAATCCACAGTGCGGTGAAAAGGAGGAGACGGTCATCCCATGTCAGGTCACCATGTGGTGTGCGGCGTAAGGGAGAGACAGTTCATCTCCGTCAGGTCACCAATGTGGAGAAAAAGGAATCCACAGCACGGCGAAAGGGAGAGATAGTCCATTTCACGTCAGGTCACCAATGTAGAGAAAATGACATAGTCGAGAGACGCACCATGCATGTCCAGGGTCACCAATGTAGAGGGTGTAAGGGAAGGAGTTGGAGGCGAGGCACGAGTGTACGTCGACACAGATTCTTTATTGACCCTCTAACATAAATACAGCTGGCGGACCCCAGCGTTGCCCGCTGGGGCTGAGTGTCTGATAGGAGAGTTTCTCCAACTCTCTCTGCATTCTGCTTAAATAGCCCCAATGGTACGCACAAAGAGCTGGGCTAGTGGGCTAGTGCCTTATGCTTGGTTGTGACACATTAACATAACACTTGCTATCTTCCTGACCATACATTCACCCCCCTCCCCTCATTGTCTGTCAAGTTTCTCCTTTGGGGGCTACCCCCTTCGTACATTGTTCTCCCCCTCTTCCTGCTTCTGGGTGTGAGACGAATGTCCACCTGCTGTGTCTAGTGTCCCTACAATCTGTCCCTTTCCACAAAAACAAAGTAGCTTCATCTTTTCCCAGCAGGATCAAGCTCCATTTGTGGCTGCTGGTTGCAGCAGTGAACAGACTCTCTCCACTGCACTGTTGCCAACTCCTCAGTAAGGAAAGTCGCTATTGGCTGTCCTAAAGGTTGCTAGAAGTCGCTAAATGATGTCATTGTCTAATTTGCATAATTGGTCATTTGCATGTAATTGTAGTGGACGCTGTAGGAGAGAAGAAAAATGTCGTGGGAGAGACAAAAAGTGAGTAAAAAACACCCTAATATGCTTAGAACTACAAATTAAAAGAGTGATGATTTAGAGTGAAGTCAGTGGTGGTAATGCACCTGTAAGCTGGTTGCCAACCACCAATCAAATCTAAAAGAAGAAGAAGAAGAAGAAGAAGAAGAAGAAGAAGAAGAAGAAGAAGAAGAAGAAGAAGAAGAAGAAGAAAGTTTCTTCTGTTGATTTTTGGTTTGCTTGTTTTAATTTGGCATTTAAATAGGCATCACTGCTGTATCAATTTCGTTGTGCTGTACAACTGTACAATGGCAGTAAAGCCTATTCTATCATCTCCAATAAACAACTTCAACCAGCCTTTGAATTCAGGGTTTGATTCCTGCTCCTTTCTGTATTTTTGAGCGCACAGTTTAGACTGTGACATCACAAGCTAGCTGCTAGATGTTTAGCTTAAGACACACACACACACACAGTGGACGACGTGAGTACGTGACTGAGGCTGTTGGTCAAACGCAGTGATGTGCTAGTGTGACACAGACAGTCAAGAAACATTTACTTTGACTGGTGTGTGGGGGGGGGGGTGCAAGTCATTTGCAGTCTGGACATGAGTGGCATGGGTGTGCATGAGGCTACTGTGACACTGACCACTTGTGAGTGCTTTGTGATGGAGAGAAGCTCACGGTAGCGCCCACTGCTTGCTGAGGATAGTAACTGCGGAGCAATAGCGCTTTTCCGTCATCAGCCACTGTGGCCAGTGATTTTCCAAAGATACCAGCCACTCAGCCTTTTCACTAGCCACAATTTTGTAGCTGGAAAATTATGTTTAATATGATCAAATTTGATCATTACATGCTAAAATGTAGTTGAATTAAATGTACAGCCTTTTAAAATGCAATGCCCCTTATACATACATGAAATAGCAAGAGAAACACTAAGTAGTTATTAACAGCAGTAAATACTGTAAAACAGTTGAGAAAAATATTTGCAATGTAAGAGTGAAGTACAGGTAGATTTGGGGTCCGTGCCTTTGACCCTTGAAATCAAGGACCCCTTGTTCTCATCAGAAAAAAAGAAGAAAAAGAAAACTGATGAGAAAAAGTCTCATTTTACAGAGAAAAATGTCTCAGATTTATACAAACTATTGGGACGTTTCATGGGATTCACCCAATAATGAGAGAGGATTGTGACACAACAGGCTTTATTCTTCACTCAGTCACTACACAGAACAGAGGGGGGGTCGTTCACACAGACCCTCACCTCTCTCAGGGTGACGCAGACACATGAGCCATCTTATACAGGGAAAACAACGCCATCACAACCGGCCGTATAACACAGTTATAATGGCACAGCAATAACAGAACACACGGATAATAGCAGTATCTGTATCCTCTGTGGTGCAAAGCATGGTGGGAGGATTCCAGCTCTTCCTCACAGCCCCAACATTACACTGCCCCTCCACCCCAGACCGGTTTCTGTCCCCAGAATAAGTCCAACTCAAAAGTCCAATACACATCCATCCAGGCGTCGGGGCGGCTGCTGTTGTCGGCAACCAGCATGCACAGTTCCAACCAGTGGCTTGCCAGCTTTGGTGACAGTCCCTCTTTCTGCTCTGGGCAGAAAAAGTCCAGCAAAGTCCCCCTCCTGGCAGCGGGAGTTGTACGCTCACTTCTGTCAACTCTTCGCCACTACTGGGGTCTCCCGAGCCAGTTCGGGTACCAAGTGCAGGCGTCTTCTCAAGCAGAATGAATAATCCAACCAAGGTTTGCCGTCCATCTCATACTGCTGCAGGGCGGCATTGGACTGCTGCATCTGTCCTCTCTGAGCCGTGCAGGTGGAACAGCGGTGGACATGGCGCTTCACGTCCCGATGACACCCCGGCCAGTAGATTCGGGTCTTCCCCGCAGAGTCTTCCTCGCCCCAAAGTGGCCCGCTCCCGCTGACCCATAGACCAACTGGAGCACCTTGGGGCAGAGTCATCGGGGGACCAGCAGCTGCCAGACGTGACACTGCCCAGCTGGAGAATGGCACCGCTGATAAACAACACCCGTGTGACAGCAGAGGTTGGACCACTGGGAATGCAGGGCCTTGGTCTCAGGGTCCAGGGCAGTCACAGCCTTCCAGGCAGGGCGCTGGTCCATGTCCAGCTACTGCCGGACCCTGGGGATGACAGGATCTCCATCCCGGATTGGTGTGCCATCCAGGATGCACTGCAGGTACAGCCCTGGTGATTGTCCAAGTCGGCCCAGCCTTCCATCGGAGAAAATGTCTGTGGGAGGTCTGTGCCACCTCGCTCGAGGGTTAAAGCCGGTGAGGAGGCTGGTTGTTGTGGGGTGGGTGCCAGACAGTAGTGTGCGAAGTGTTCTGATTCTCTGCAGTGGAAGCATCCTTCTTCGTGTCGCCATTGTTGTATTCTCGCCGGCCACGCAGCTGTGGTCCGGCGTAATTCACATCCCTCCTCATCCTCACTCTGTGTCCTGAAAAGCTCTCTGCCTCAGTGATGACACATCAGCTGAATAATCCATCATTGGCTCCACACGCTCTGCTTCTGCCACGGTCATGTCCCAGCTGCTCGCTGCATGGATCCAGAAGTGCTCTTGGATCTGGGCCGGGCAGATCCCACAGATGAAGTTCTGCAGAGCGAGCATCTTCACTGCCTCCGGCTCGAAATCAGGGTGGCCACTCTGTGTCAGCAGCTGCACGTCCGCTGCATAGGCTCCCAGGCTCTCCCAGTTGTCCCTCCGGTGACTGGCCAGCTGTTCCCAGGTGTGACCAGCATGGGCCACTCTCCCAAACTGCCTCCACAGCGCTCCTTGTAGTGCTGGCCAGCTGTGGCATTCCTCAGGCTGGAGATCAGACAGCGTGCAGAGAGCTCTGCCCTCCAGAGCCAGTGTGACCTGCACAGCTTTCTCTTCCAGTGTCCAGCCATTCAGCACTGTGGCCAGTTCAAACTGGATCAGATAATTGTCCAGCAGGGTTTCACCACCAAAGCAGGGAAGTTTTACCGGTTGGCGGGTCGGCGGGATGGTCACCTCCCTCTCGATCGCTGCCCTCGGTCCCAGTGGGATCGTCAGCTTGTAGTTCCCCCATTGGCGCCCCCCACCCTGCCTTGAAAAAGCCAAAGGATGGGGCACACTTGCTCTTTTTGATCTGCTCTGCCTTGAAAAGGGCAGAAAGTGGGGTACGGTTTCTCCTTCTGGTCCGCTTCCCTATTTGTCATGACCAGCATCTCTGGGGGCTTGTGTGTCTGCTCCATAGTTCATCTCCTTCTCTACCTGGGTGATGAGCCACTCGAGCCGCCGAATCTCCGCCTTGATCCTCCCTTCCATCTCTCAATTATCCCACTCCTGACACCAGTGTGAGGTTTCATGGGGTTCACCCAATAATGAGAGAGGATTGTGATGCAACAGGCTTTATTCTTCACTCACTCACTACTCAGAACGGAGGGGAGGTCATTCACACAGACCCTCATCTTGTCATAAACCCGCCGTGCTCTCTTCCATTTGTGCACGGAGGCAAGAAGGAGAAATGAGGATTTAAACGCTGGGGTTGCCACACACACATTTATTGACACAGTCCACAGAAGAAACTATACAAAATGGTGGTGCAGCTCGGGCTAAGGAAAGAGTCCAGCTGTAATGCTAGGCTGTACAGGGGAAAGCGTAGCAGTTGTGCTGCAAAGGGAAATGTTACCAGCGTAGCGACACAACTGCACAGGGAAACGCTACAATTACTTACAGCCTAGAGATCCGGGACCTCTAGTGGAGCGGCGAGCGTACTCCAAATAGTCCTTCGTTGACGTGATGGTTAGACGGCGGCGCACAGCCATCTAACACATACAATGAACCAGTGACGTTTGTCCAGCAATGAGCTGGTTATGAACAAACGCCACTGATGTGGCAAATAAGGAACACCTGGGCGAGACGCGGGGAAGATGATTACCGGGGTATGAAACAGCTGATGGAGTCAAGGGCGAGCAAGGGGGCGTGGCTGGACTGACAGACTGTCAGTAGCATGGGAGAAAGTAGATCACAATGCAGACTAACAGCTGCCGGTCAGGCAGTGGCTAAGGATGAGAAAATACAGAAAGTGTACATACACAGTAGCACCAAAACACCCCCAAAGCGATTGAGACCAAGCCGGGGAAAGCCAAACCGGCTCGGGTCGTGACACATCTCATCTCACTCAAGGTGACAGACACATGATTCAATTCAATCCAACCTTATTTATAAAGCACCATTTCACAACAGTCATCTCATAGCACTTTCAACTGTTGGGGAAACCCCCACAATATGATCTATGACATACAGGGAAAACAACGGTATCGCAGCTGGCCTTATAACACAGTTATAATGGCACAGCAATAACACTTAGAACACACGGATAATAACACTATTTGAATCCTCTGCGATGCAACGCATGAAGGGAGAATCCCCGTCACTTCCTCACAGCCCTGACGTTACACTATTCTAATCATTAGAAAGTCAGAAATTTACTAGAAATAAAGCTATAAATTCAGAGAAAATTGTGGACCCCCTGGTGGGCCGTTTTGGCCCACAGGCCATATGTTTGACACCCCTGGACCAGCTCATTAAAAATACATATTTAGAAGATTTCTCTATGCATCCTCGTCTCGAAGAGGCGATGGTTAGCACGTCAAGGGTTGGAGCAGCTCCTGGAATGACTATACAGCCCAATCTTTGAGTGGCAGTCTTTGGAGCAATTGGTGCAGATGAAGATTGATGGTGGACGTGCTGATGCTGCACGTTCTTTCCTCACCGCACGCTTCATCGCCATCTGGACTCTAGTGTTGGCTTCCATCTTGAGAACACCCTCTTTGACACTGTGGCGCCAGGTGGCTCGATCTTTAGCAATAACCTGTTATTATTGGCGTTGATCTGCGCACACCGCATGTCACTTTTGCAGACATCTTTAAAACGCAACAGCGGTCGGCTCACTTGGCAGACGCCCACCGGCAGTTCTCCGTAAAAAAAATTTCTCGGCAGATGGTCAGGCTCCATGCGGTGCACATGGCCGAGCCACTGGAGTCCTCTCTGGATGAGAAATGCAGGGATGCTTGGCAAGTCAGCGTGCCTTTAGAGGATTTACTTCCATGAAATAGTTGCATATTCAATTCAATTCAATTCAATTCAACTTTATTTATATAGCGCCATTTCACAACAACAGTCATTTCATAGCACTTTCAACTTTAGGGGAAACCCGCACAATTGAAGAAAGACCCCAGCAATCAGGCGATCCCCTGTGAGCAAGCACTTGGTGACGGTGGAGAGGAAAAACTCCCTTTTAACAGGAAGAAACCTCTAGCAGAACCAGGCTCAGGGAGGGGCAGTCATCTGCTGCGACTGGCTGGGGGGTGAGGGGATAGAGAAGAAGAAAAGAACAGACATGTAGAGAGCAAACAGCACGATGGGGACTCAATCTATGGGAGAGAACAAACAGATGTTAATGACCAGCAAAAATATTTCATAGAGAGTGAAGAAAGGAGTGAAGCCCCGTGCATTACTGGAGGTCCCCCGGCTGACTAAACCTATTAGCAGCATAACTAAGGGAGGGTTCAGAAACACATGATCCCTCCCTAATTGTAGGTTATATCAAAAAGGAAGGTTTTAACCCTATTCTTAAAAACAGAGATCGAGTCTGACTCCTGAATCCAGATATCATATCACAGCAGCATGTAAATGGATAAGATATAATAAAGTAAAATAGAAAGCACAGATAAATGAAAGTTCACTTTAGAAGAAGCTTCATTTGTTATTTACAGCAACAAATCACAGCGACTTTTTCTCTGTGTGGTAAGAAAACTTACATTTACACAATTGCGGACATTACACGCGAGCTTCTTGCTCTAAAAATACTCATGTTTCACCACAGAGGTAGGAGCTGATGTTGGGGGCTACTCATCGCTCAGACAACAGGTGATCATGGCTTGATATGAGAAATTGCCACCACCACAGCATTTCCTCTCACCGGGTTGCAGTGTGAACTGGGGCAGGACAGGAAACGGACCTGCGGAGGAGACTGACAGCTGCATCAGTTATGTAGGGTCAGTTTGTATTTATTTGCACTAAAAATATCAATATTGATAAAGTGAGTAACGCGAGTAAATCATCTGATCAAATTTCAGTAACTAACACATTACTGAATTTTTAAACAGTAATTTTGTTACACAGCACGTTACTGTAAAAGTAGTGGTGTTACAGTAACATGTTACTTTGTAAGACGTTATTCCCAACACTGCATGTGATCCCACCCAGTTGAAGTGTACAGCTACGGTGAATGTGGGAGATGACTGTACCATCATACCAGGAGCTTGGTGGTGCGGTTCAGTGCACTGTGTCGGCGAAATGCAATTTTACGAGAAAATGGCTAAGATGATGATCAAATCTACCAGTTGCTTTCTGCAAAGTCTGCAGAAAGGATGTACCTCTTTTTATAACTAGAAAAGCACTCAGAGAGCGCAGACCTCCGCCAAGCGCCACAGTTCCCCCAATACAGTGTTTGTGTGTACGTTTTCAGATTCCTTGACCATGAAAACATATGACTAGCAATTGGATTCACAATGATAGGATTAGTGGTTCAGTAGTAAAAGCATTACCTCCTTGGCGGAGGTAATAAACTGAAGTGTTGCTGTTGTGTCCATCTCCTCCATCTCCAAACTCCCAGGCTGCGGGCGTTGCAATTCATCGCACAACCGCGTACAACCCACAGGCCAATGGGTTATGCGAGCGTTTTCATAGATCACTGAAAGCAGCACTCAGGGCTTCACTGACGGAAGCAAATTGGGTAGAAAGGTTGCCGTGGGTTTTATATTGGGGTTGCGCTCCGCAGCAAAAGAGGATTTGGAAGCTTCCCCGGCAGAGAGCTTGTTTTTGCGCAGCCCCTATGGCTGCCCGGGGAATTTCTGCCAAATAATCCCGCGCTGGACAGCTGCCCGTCTCAGCTTTTGCAGCGTAGCGCAAACACAGGCACGCTGCCGGGCCCGGCCCACCACTGTTTTCCGCGTGCTTTTGTGCCTAAAACTTTGAAGAATGCGGAGTTCGTGTTCGTCAGACACGACGACCAGCGCCCTCCATTGTGCCTGCACACATGTTGAAAATGGCCGTATCTCACAATGTTAAAGAATCCTTTAAAAAATTCCTGTATCCAGACGGTGATCCGGCTCATCCCCAAAATTTAATCAGTTCTTCCTTGTACCATTTCCAACAACGCCTGAAAGTTTCATGGAAATCCGTCCAAAACTTTTTGAGTTATCTTGCTAACCAACAGACAAACAGACAAACAGACAAACAGACAAACACTGGCAAAAACATAACCTCTTGCGGCCTGCGGCCTGGCGGAGATAATTAGCCCGTCTATGTTCTGGAGTCACATGAAAAGTAAGTAGTAGCAGCGTATTTTCAAAGAGGCTAATGTTAAGCCTTAATGCTAATTTCTACTTGCTAATTATGTCAGGTCTGCCTCTGGCAAGCATAAATAACAGACTCATAAGCAGTTAAAGTACAATTTATTGACATGATTATATAGAGTGCGGGGGCTGCAAAAATAAAGAGAGGCTGAAAACACTTTCAAACTCAATCACTAGAATCTCAAGCAGAAAGAAGGAGCAGAGGGTAAATCCTGTTATGTTGTCGCAAAGAACAAAAGGAATCCACAACTAATATATGAAACTAATAATTAGCAAACACCAGAAGGCTGAGCATTGGGGTGGAGGATGCGGTGATCTTCCTCCTTCACCGTTCTCTGTCCCACCTGGAGAAGCCCGGGAATATGGTGAGGATCATGTTCTTTGACTTCTCCAGTGCTTTCAACACCATCCAACCGATGATCCTGAAGGACAAGCTGCTGCGCGCAGGGGTGGACCAGCACCTGTCATCATGGATCCTGGACTACCTCACGAACCGGCCTCAGTTTGTGAGAACCCGGGACTGTGTTTCCGACACGATCATCAGTAGCACGGGGGCCCCCCAGGGAACGGTGCTGGCTCCCTTCTTGTTCACTCTTTATACTGCGGACTTCTCACACAACACAACACATTGCCATCTACAGAAGTTCTCTGATGACTCTGCGATCGTTGGTCTCATCTCCAGCGGAGATGAAGCTGAGTACAGAGGGCTTATCCAGGACTTTGTGGACTGGTGCCATCGGAACTGCCTCCAGATCAACGCGAGGAAAACTAAGGAGCTGGTGGTGGACTGCCGCAGGCATGGGCAGCCCCTCACAGCACCAGTAAATATACAGGGAACAGACATCGAGATGGTGACATCCTACAAGTACCTGGGTATTCATCTGAACAATAAACTAGACTGGTCACACAATACTGACGCACTCTACAAGAAGGGACAGCGCAGGCTGTTCCTGCTGAGGAGACTCAGGTCTTTTGGTGTACAAGGGGCGCTGCTGAAGTCATTCTATGACACGGTGGTGGCATCAGCCATCACTTTTGGAGTGGTCTGCTGGGGCAGTGGCATTACTGCAGCCGATAGGAAGAGACTGAACAAACTGATTAAGAAAGCTAGCTCTGTCCTGGGGCAACGCCTTGATCCGATGGAGGAGATAGGAGAGAGAAGGACGGTGGCTAAACTGTCATCTCTGCTGGAGTCCGAGTTCCACCCTATGCAGGACATACTGGATGCACTGAGGAGCTCATTTAGCAGCAGACTACATCATCCCAGGTGCACAACCGAGAGGTTTCGTAGGTCCTTCCTACCAACGGCTGTCAGACTGTACAACCTAAGCAGGGCTGCTCGCAGAGATAGCAAAAAGACGTAACAAACTAATAGTTTTTTTTTTTTTTTTTTTTTTTTTTGAATGCAAAAGATGCAATAGACTTACACAATGGTCCTCTCCGGCATACAACTAGGAACATACCGGTCGCTATGGAGGGTGAGAATATGTATGGGCACATAATCATACCATGTAGGATAACTAAATAGACGGTTATGCTGTTTCATCCCACCTAGCAACAATGCTCTGCACTGTGTGTGTTTACATATTTACATATTTATTCCATCTAGCTACAATGCTCTGCACTGGGTGTGTTTATATTTATATATCTATATATTTATTCCATCTAGCTACAATGCTCCGCATTGTGTTTTTATATATCTACATATTATTCCATCTAGCTACATTGCTCCGCACTGTGTGTGTTTATATACTTGCATATTTATTCCACCTAGCTGCAATGCTCCATACTGTGGGTGTTTATATATTTACATATTTATTCCATCTAGCTACAATGCTCTGCACTGTGTGTCTGTGTGTGTGTGTGTGTATATATATATTTTATAGTAATATGTACATATGTATATTAGCTGCTCTTGCTTGCTTGTTTTTTCTTGCCTTCTGATTGTTGCTCTGAGTGTTGCTATCCCTGTGCTGTTGCAATCCTGGAATTTCCCCGTTGTGGGACTAATAAAGGCTTATCTTATCTTATCTTATCTTATAATTACGAAACTAAAAGTAGAACAGAAGATCATAATGACGGACAGGAAAAGGGGAACAAACACAATGATGGGAGCAAACAGGAAATACTTCAAAATAAAAGCAAACCAAAGAACTGAGAACAGACAAGGAATAATCACAGACCACTACTAAACGAACCAAGGACTGGAAGAATACTTAAGATAATACTAATGGATCTCAAAAATACAACTTAAAGGGTGGAACATGTTCACCAAACATGTCCATGTCAACCCCCCCCAAAAAAAGGGTGGATTCAAGAGGCTCCTAGAAAAGGAAAGGACCCCCTGAACAGGGTAGGTGGGGGGGGGGGACTCAGAATTGGCAGGCAAAAACATTTGCCCCACCACAAAACACAGGTCAAACAGAGCAGAGGACAAAAAACAGTTTGTTGGGAGGCTGCCCAAAGTCCAAGACCCACCGGACAGGAAGAGGCAGTTTGCCGGGAGGTTACCCAAAGTCGAAGGCCCACTGGATAGGGAGATTTGTCGGGTGGCCAACCAGAGTCCATGGCCCACCTGCAGGGAACACGCAGTGTGTTGGAAAGCTGGCCTAAATCCGTGGCCCAGAAAGCTAGGGAGCAGAACCCTCTAGGTGACTGACCAGAGTCCATGGTGGGCCAGACTGCCACCAAGGAACCCCACAAGGCCGATCAGGAGGGGACTCGGTTGTTGGAGCTGAGACATTTACCTCCTAGCGTACAAGCAGTGGAGTGGAGATCATCTGGAGCACAGGCGATGGAACATGTACCACCAGGACTGAAGACTGTGAAGCTGGGACATGGGCCTCCTGCAGTGAAGACGGGGTAGCTAGAGTGTGGGCCTCCTGAAGTGAGGATGGGGAGCTGGAGTGTGGTCCTTCTGGAGCACCAAACCAGAAGAGGAAGCCTTGGACGAGGGGGAAGATGCAGAGGTTGTATCGGGACACTACAATTGTCAGCAGCAGAGACTAGAAGGGAGGACTCAGAGACAGGTGGGAGCTGCAACTGGGTCTTTCCACCAAGAGCAAGGCAAGTTCTTTCTAGGATAGATGTTAAAATACAAAATTAAGGACTTGACTTAGCTCCTGGTCCACTGCTGCTGTAGTGAAAACCTTAGGAGAAGCTGGCAGAACATCTGACAAGGTTTGGGGAGTAGCAGGTGTTAGTCAGCCTCTGATCTTTTTCCCACGCTGTTGACAGTCTGTCGGTCCTTCCACGCCCCCTCACTCTCAGTAATTCCACCAGCTGTCCCAGCCCCGGTAATTATCTTTCCCTCGCCCAAGTGTTCCCAATTTGTGTGGCCAGTGGCGTTTGGATTTAAGCAGCTCATCGCTAGACAAACTCCGCTGGGTCATTGTACGAGTCATGTCTACTCTCCTTGGTGTGACCGTCATGTCTGAAGGACATTTGGATTATGCTCACTGGGAGTACTGGACTTTCGGGACTGTTTGTACTTGTGAGTAAACTGTTTGTGTTTTTCTCCGTGGTTCGCTGCTACACTGAACCAGAAGTGTTTCTCCCCCGGCAGTATTCTGCCGTGCTTCTGGTGGCGTTCCTCCCCACAGCAAACTACTACGCTTAGGCTGTTGCCCTGTTTATGTTTCCCTGAGTAGTTAAACGCCCTGTAGTCTTCCCCGCTCTCCGAGCCCATTCTTATGGTACTTTGACTAACATGTTCATCTGTATCTGACATGTGTGTCATCAATAATGTGTTTTCTGTGAACCCTGCACTTAAATCCTCATTCTTCCTTCTCTCCACCGTGCACAACGGAAGGGCGCACGGGGGGGGGGGGGGGGTATGATAGAATGACCCAGCCCAGTAAAAGGATTAGCGGGTTCACCCACACATTACCTTTTTTCTAATGGACTGTCTTTTTCACTCATCTGTTGAGGAGCGCACGATACCCCGGGCTCGTCGACCTCGTCCGAGGAGAGGAGGATCGGCCATGGGGTCTCCAAGCTCCAAGCGAGGAGGAGGAGTTGGCAGCTAACTACATCCGGAGCTATGTGGATAAGTTTCTTGCTGCCAGCGGACCTGAGAGGGACTGGTGGTGCGTTAATGGAGCGGTGGGGATTCTGGAAGCACACCCTGGGCTGTGGACCTACCCACAGTCTGCTCACTCCAGCGCTCCTTCCCGGGCCTGGCATTTCCCGCGATGCCGGAACGGAGGCCCACTTCCCTGCAGACTGGCAGCCTCCGTGGTGCTTTGCTTGACCCTCCACTCGCTCCAGCTCGGTCAATCCGGGCACGCAAGGGGCAGTGTCGTCCTGCAGGGGGACGCTGGGGGAATCCCTCCTCTTCTCTGGCGGCCGTCATCGCTTCAGCCACCTAGTGATCCGCTGGATTCACCCCTGTCACACCTATCTCCGTCGTCAGGGAGACGGCTCCTCCAATAGCCTGCGGAGGGGTCCAAATCATGGCTTACATGGAGAGGGGCAAATTCCTATCCTCTGCAGCTGCAGATGTCATCAACCAGGATGACAGGCAAGTATTTTTTCATTCTGAATGAATCTTTAACACTGAATCTTGCCTGTCTCCCGAGGGGGAGGCCCAGTATCAGCAGTCCACTGGGTCCTCTCCTACAGCTGCAAGCAATGATTGTTTCTGTCCCCTCTCTGTGTCTCCTCCCATTCTACCTGAGGGTCTGCCGGACCAAGAACCGGGCTGCCTGACAATGGAGGAGGTTGAGGCCCTGGATGATCCTGCCCAGGAGCCCACACGGAAGCATTCCCCCACAACCACTCCGGCGGACGAGGAGTGGGCAAGTCTGCTTGCCTTTGTCAACTGCCGGGTCAAGGAGGAGCGCTGTGAGAGGGAGGTCCGAGGACGCTCTTCCCCGGCTGTGAGGGTTCCACCTCCTATACCTGCTCAGCCCACGGATTCACCCTCAGACGAGGAGTGGGCTAATCTGCTCATCACAGTCAACGGCTGGGTCGAAGAGGAGTGTTTGAGGACCAGGACTGCAACCATCATCACGCCTGTTGCAGGGACCACCGCAGCTGAGTCACCCCCTGGACCAGACCCCCGGCCGACGGGATCCGGACCATCACCGTCGACAGCATCGGAGTCCTGGATGGCGGTAGAGCTCTAGCTCAGGCAAGTAATCTCTCCTGCAGTTCAATTGCCTATGATTGAGGGATCTTGTCAGGCTCTTGGGGAGGAGAGTCGGGTGTGGCTTTTGGCCGCACCTAGGCTTCCCTCTCTGGGCTCTGCCGCTGCCGGCGATACTAACCTTTCCTTCTCTCCCTTGCCGGTTGACCCCCCCCCCCCGCCACTAGGGTCGCCGGAGAGGAGCAACCATCACCGGGGTTGCCCACAGACGATGACGGGACGTTTGCAGCCCCAGAGGAGGTCAATGGGGGCACGGCACCAGGTGCAATGACAGAACCTATGCACCCCAAATTGCCGGAGTCCTGGACGGTGGTGTGCTCCATTATGTCAATGTCTCATTTGTCAATGTCACGCTGCCTGACTCATGGCAAGGAGGGCCCGGGACAGCTCGTAGTAGCCCTCGGTGCTGCCTCACTGGGCTCTGCCACTGTCGGCGACCCTGACCCAGTCTCTTTTTCTCTCCCTTCAGGGTCGGAGCCCCCTGCCAGGGTTGCCAGAGAGCAGCTGACTTTGCCAGAGGCCACCAAAGATCAGGATCCAGCGCCAGAGGGCGTTAGGAGCACCACCTCCCTCGCTGGGGTGGTCACCGCAATGATGCCCCCGATGGGGGTCACCGCTGGTGCAAAGGTGCTCCAGCCAGAGCCCATTGCGGGTGCAGCCATGTCCCTGACCGGAACTGTCATGGGTGCAGCTCTGGCCCAATCGGGGCCCACTGCGAGTGCAGCTGAGCCTCAGCCAGAGGCCACCATGGGTGCAGCTGAGCCTCAGCCAGAGGCCACCGCGGGTGCAATGGAGCCTCAACTGGAGGCCACCGTGGGTGCAGTGGAGCCTCAGCCAGAGGCCACCGTGGGTGCAGTGGAGCCGGCCTGGTTGGGGGCTACTGTGGGTGCAGCGGAGCATCAGCCAGAGGTCACTGTGGGTGCAACAAGGCTCCTGATGGAGTCCATCGTGGGTCCAGCACAGCCAGCCCTGTCAGAGGCCATCGTGGGGGGCAACGAAGCCGGCCCTGTCGGGGCACCGCTGGTGCAGTTGCGGACCACCCTGAGGATGCCATGGTCCCCTTATCTCTGCCCTACACCATGGAGGTTCCCTGCCTGCGGCACTGCTATCCACCAGTGAGCCTTCCTGTGGGCAGGCCGCCTCCCGCTTCACCCCTTCAGTCCTGGTGGCTAATCAATGTGGGCCGGCCGCCAGAAGGATTGACTCCTGGGTCAGGTGGCCCATGTTTTCCAGCAGGCTGCCGGATTTGGTCCACCGGACCTTCTGCTGGGCCTGGGACTCTGGGCGGCCTCCTGAGCCCCAACCCCCGTGAACTTGAGGGGGGGGGTAATTGTGGGCCCTGGGCGGGGCATTGTGTTCCCTCCTTCCTATTCCCCCTTCCGCCCACCCGGGTTTGTGTTGTTTGTTGTTGTTTCAACTGTTGGGGGGGGGGCTTCTTGATGTTACCGTGGGTGTCTGGGAATCCACCCCTTGGATTGGAGGGGGGGGGGGGGCGCTGTCATGAGCCGAGCCGGCTTGGTTTCCCCCAGCTCAGCCCTGATCTCTCTGTGGGTTGTGGCTCCACTGTTTATGTGCACGTTGTGTATTTATTCCTTCACCTTAGCCACTGCCTGACCGGCAGCTGTTAGTCAGCCTCTGATCTTTTTCCCACGCTGCTGACAGTCTGTCGGTCTTACCACGCCCCCTCGCTCTCAGTAATTCCACCAGCTGTCCCAGCCCCGGTAATTATCTTTCCCTCCCAGGTGTTCCCAATTTGTGTGGCCAGCGGCGTTTGGATTTAAGCAGCTCTTTGCTAGACTTACGCCACTGGATCATTGTACAAGTCACGTCTACTCTCCTTGGTGTGACCATCACGTCTGAAGGACATTTGGATTATGCTCACTGGGAGTACTGGACTTTTGGGACTGTTTGTATTTATGAGTAAACTGCTCCTGTTTTGCTCCGTGGTTCGCTGCTACCCTGAACCAGAAGCATATCTCCCCTAGCAGTATTCTGCCGTGCTTCTGGTGGTGTTCCTCCCCGCAGCAAAGTACTACGCTTAGGCTGTTGCCCTGTTTACATTTTCCCTGAGTAGTTAAACGCCCTGTAGTCTTCCCCGTTCTCCGAGCGCATTCTTATGGTACTTTGACTGACGTGTTCATCTGTATCTGAACTGTGTGTCATCAATAAATGTGCGTTCTGTGAACCCTGCACTTAAATCCTCATTCTTCCTTGTCTCCACCATGCACAACGGAAGGGCGCACGGGGGGTTTATGACAGAATGATTATAGTAGGGGACTTTAATATACATGTACGTAGATGTAGATAGTGATTGTCTTATTATGGCATTTTCTAAGAAAGTAGGAAATTCTACCCATTATCTCCACCATACGTTGGACCTTGTTCTGACATATGGCATAGAAATAGCAAATCTGCTAGTGTCTCCTCATAACCCTGTACTGTCAGACCATTGTCTGTTAACCTTTGATTTTACTATTTCTGACTATTTGGCTCCTAAAGAAAAATATTACTGCAGTAGATGCCTCTCAGATGATGCTGTTACCAAATATATGCAGGTTCTTGAAAATGATGAAAATCAGATTCTTGATATATGCAGGTTCTTGAAAAAGTTGTAGCTACACAGCTGATAGACTATCTACAAGACAGTCAACTTCTTCATCCACACCAATTTGGTTTTAGACCAGGATGCTCAACAGAAACAGCAAACTGCTGCCTTATTGAAAATGTCAAACAGTCCTTGGACAGGGGTAATGTGGTGGGAGCTGTTTTTCTGGACCTCAAAAAGGCTTTTGACACTGTAAACCACAGTTTGCTTTTATCCAAAATGGTATCTTTTAACTTTTCTCCAGATACAATAGAATGGTTTGCATCTTATCTCCAGAATAGAGAACAGTGTGTAAAAGTTCACCAGGATAAATCCTTCCTTTTAAATAACCATATGGGTATCCTACAAGGGTCCATTCTTGGTCCTTTACTTTTCAGCATTTTTATTCATGACCTGCCATTACACTGCTCAGCTGCAACATATCAACTTTATGCAGATGATGCAGTTATTTACACAGCTGCTAAGACTCCAGCTCAGGCTGCAGACGTCCTGTCTTCAAGTATGGTTGATGTCTAAGAGTGGCTCATCCAGAACCATCTATTGCTGAACCTTCAGAAAACAGTTTCAATGTGCTTTTCAATCAAAAAATGTAACCTGCAACTTTTTAAAGTTAATATACATGATCAAGACATCAGTTTAGTTACAGAATTCAAATACCTTGGCATTGTACTAGATCCTCAATTCAAATTTATTCTTCATATAAAGAAGATTTCTAAAACAGTAAAAAAAAATCTGAACTGCTTTAAATTAATTAGATATTACATACCATACCAAGCAGCCGTACTGTATATGCATTCTATGTTTTTTTTCTCATATATTATACTGTTTGACAGTCTGGGCTCAAGCAGCTCCTTCTATAATAAAACATATAGGTTCATTATATAATCAAACTCTAAAAATCTTGGATAAAAAGCCCATTAGGTGGCATCACTGTTATATTCTAAAAAAAAATACAATTTATTGAGTTTTGAGAGTTTCATTGTCCTCTGTTTTCTGAAATTAATTTTCAAATGTTTCCATAAATCAGTGCCAGAGCCACTTGCTGGATTCATCCAAAGACAGGACAGCAGCAGAGCCACCAGGAGTTCTGTTAACAATAACTGTAAAATATCCCACTGCAGAACCACATTTGGACAAACAGCTTTCTCTATAAAGGGCAGTTATATCTGGAACACAATGCCAAATGAAATCAAAATAATAACGGACTTTAAAACATTTACTACAAAGGTTAAAAACTGGCTGAAAAATAAACAAGAATGTACCCATGTATGAAATGATTGTCTGCAGGGTGTGAGTGAATGAAGGGAAGGAATGAATGTGTTTGATTATAGTGAGTGACGAAGGGAGGGAGGCCTGTAACAAGTAAATGTGAATCAGGATTTTGTATTGTGTATTTATAATTTTGTTTGCATTGATGTATGTGGATATTGTTTATTCTGTTTTCATTTTGTTTTTTTTCCTTATCTTTCTCTCTTTTTATCTGTTTCTTTTCTCTAAAGCCCATCCAGGGACAAGAGTTGCAAATTAGCTTAATGCTATACACTCTTTGTGCAACACATCAGAATTTTTTGTCCGTTTATTGCACTGTCCCTGACAAATAAACAAATAAATAAATAAAAATTGTTTCCTCTATGCCATGTGTCAACACAACAGAGATAAGCTATAGACAGCTTGCTCCTTCTGTAATTGATAACATGGTGGATAGTGTTACAGCTTCTCTGCATCAGACTCTAGACATGGTGGCCCCTTTAAAAAAGAAAAAAGTCTAATCAGAGATTTCTAACTCCTTGGTTCAACACAGAAACTCGTAGCTTAAAACAGAAGACTCGTCAATTAGAAAGAAAATGGCACTCCACTATTTTAGATTAAATCTATTCAGCAATCAGAAATCATCTTTTAATTTGTAAAAAATCTCTTATAAAAGCTGGAGAAAGGCTCAACAATGTCTACATTTTTTGAGGCTCCTCAAGATGAATGGCCTGAATGTACAGTTGCTGGTATTATTTTATCGCTCTGCTATTGAGAGCATTTTGTCATATGGCATCACGGTTTGGTATGAGGGCTGTTAAGCTGCAGACCGCAAAGCCTTCCAGAGAGTGATCGAGACTGTGCAAAAAATCACTGGCTGTTCTTTCCCTTCTCTGGAAGAGATTTCCAGGTCCCGGTACCTCAGCAGAGCTACTGCCATCATTAAAGACTGCATTCATCCAGGTCATGATTTCTTTCACTTCCTCCCCTCAGGAAAGCGGTACAGATCCCATAAAATCCAGACTACCAGGTTTAATCATAGTTTTTTCCCAGCAGCAGTACGTATTTTGAACGGATTTAAGATAAGATAAGATAAGATAAGATAAGATAAGCCTTTATTAGTCCCACAACAGGGAAATTCCAGGATTGCAACAACACAGGGATAACAACACTCAGAGCAACAATCAGAAGGCAAGAAAAAACAAGCAAGCAAGAGCAGCTAATATACATATGTACATATTACTATAAAATATATATATACACACACACACACACAGACACACAGTGCAGAGCATTTATGTAACACGTACAGACTGCTGATATAATTTTAGGTTATTTTGTGGCAATAACCTTGTGTGTATAAGCTGGTCTTATTTATTTATTGCTCAGTATGTTTTTATTATTGCTATGTACATATTGTATTCAACTTTTTAGGTGTTATTGTTTCAAGCATTATTTATTGTTGTAATTATGAGAATGTTAAATGCATGAGTGAACTGTGAGTGTGATAGTTTGTTTTAGGGAGCAGTATCTCAATTTTGTTGTATTGTTTTTTAGCAATGGAATGACAATAAAGGCACTTTGACTTTGACTTTGACTAGAACAAGTTATTATTCTGCATTAATAGAAGAGAACAAGAATAATCCCAGGTTTCTTTTCAGCACTGTAGCCAGGCTGAAAAAGAGTCAGGACTCTGTCAATCCTAGCATTCCCTTAGAGCTTACTAGTCAGGACTTTTTGAACTTTTTCAATAATAAAATTTCATCTATCAGTGATAAAATCAGTCAGATTCTTCCAACCGTTAACTTAAATACAGTAACTACTACAACTCCGGGCTGCACGGTGGCGCAGTGGTTTAGCACTGTGGCAGCACAGTTTTACCCTCGGCCAGGGGATCGCGGGGATCATGAGATCGTGGGTTCGATCCCAGCCCCCGACCAACAGTGAGCTGTGTGGAGTTTGCATGTTCTCCCCGTGTTGTGTGGGTTTACTCCGGGATCTCAGAATCAGAATCAGAATCAGCTTTATTGCCAAGTATATTTACAAGTAAACACACAAGGAATTTGACTTGACATTAGACGCGCACGTTAGGCGCATCCAATGACGCGTCGCCATACAAGGCGCCTGTCAACAGTGGAGGTAAAGAGGGGAGAGGAGGGGGAGGAAAACACAATAGGAGAGAGAAAAAAACATAGTAATCAGAATAAACGCTCATATGTGAGCCAAATTTTGACTACACAGAAAAAAAACCCTCATGCATTAGCATACAATAGAATTCACAAGACACAAGAGAGCAGTGTACAGTATCTTTAATCAGTTCATGAATCAATGTGTGTGCGGTGTTGAGCAGTGTTGATGATAATAAGAGAGACCCAAGGACCCTTGGCAGAAGATGTTTTGTCTGTCTGGCGCCCAGTCTTATCTGGCGCTGCAGCTGGCTGTCCAAGGCCTTGTGCTCATGATTTTGAAAAAAACACAGTCTGCAGACAGCCAGGAGGAATTTTCATGGGGAATAATAATGCCAAATAGGACTGATCACAGAGAAGACTTGTATTTCTTCTGTAGATTCAGTACATTAATCCTTCATTGCGCAGCTTTGAATTCGTCGTGGAAAGACCTGAGCGAACCCATGATGTAATCCACCTTACGAGACAGTTCTCCAGTAGTCGCTATCATGGTCTTCTCCAGTTTCTCAATTTGTTGGATGCACCTCGCCTGGCCAGCATTTTGATAGGTTGAATCCATCTTCAGCAATTTGCGGTAAACCAAGACAATTCCCGTCCCAATCAGAATTATCCCAATCACCAAGATTACGAAGATAAACAGATCTTCAATATCTTCGATAGAAAGATTAGAGAGACACAGCATTTTCCATTTACCCGTGTCACATAGATAGCCCACTGGAGCCGTTCCAGCGGGGCAGACAGCTTCCCCCGGAGCACTTTTCCTTAATTGTGTTCAAAGCCCAGCTTATTAACTCCATAATTTCTTTTCGGCGGTCGCAGTTAGACGCAGGCAGACAACAGCAAGCTGGGATCTAGTAACAGGAGGGGAGGAAAAAATCAGCAGGAGAGAAGAAAAAAGCGTCTGCTCTCTTGGGAGGGCGGAAGTGGTATGCGGTTTCCTCCCGCATACCAAAAACATGTAGGTTTAGGGCGCTCGCGCACGCAGCGACCAGCAGCCGGTGGCTTGTCACCAGACTGCAAACCAAGTCTACCTACGGGTACAAATAAGTAACAAAAAAAAAAAAAAAAAAAAAACTCCTTCAACTGATACCTGTTTGGATGAGTTTACTCCAACTGACCTTTTAGAGTTAGATAAAATAGTTTCCTCATCTAAGCTTTCAACTTGTCTTTTAGACCCTATTCCTACCAGGTTATTTAAAGAAGTCTTCCCATTTATTGGTAGCTTTTTTCTTCAAATCATCAATTCTTCATTAACTTTAGGCCATGTACCACAGGCTTTTAAAACGGCTGTAATTAAACCTTTAATCAAAAAGTCAATGCTGGATCCAGGAGTTTTAGCTAACTATAGACGAATCTCTAATCTCCCTTTCATTTCAAAAATCTTAGAAAGAGCTGTTGCTACGCAATTATTTGATCACCTGCAGGGAAATGGTTTACTTGAAGAGTTTCAATCTGAGTTTACAATGCATCATAGTACTGAAACAGCCTTAGTGAAGGTCACTAATGACCTCCTCATCACATCTGATAATGTAATTGTTTCTGTTCTTGTCCATTTAGACCTTAGTACAGATTTTGATACTATCGATCATAATATTCTACTTGATAGGTTAGAACACTATGTTGGATTTAATGGAACTTTGTTGCAATGGTTTAGATCGTATTTATCTGATAGGTTCCAGTTTGTTCATGTCAGTAATGAGTTTTCTTTCAACTCAAAGGTCAATCATGGAGTTCCACAGGGATCTGTGCTAGGCCCTACTCTTTTTAGTTTATATATGCTTCCGTTAGGCAACATTATTAGAAAGCACTGTATACATTGTTATGCAGATGACACACAATTATATCTGTCAATCAAACCAGATGATAGTAATCAATTAGCCAAGTTAGAAGCCTGTCTTAAGGAAATCAAAGCTTGGATGACTTGTAATTTTCTGCTATTAAAATTCAGATAAGACTGAATTCATTCCTGTTGGTCCAAAAAACCTTAGAAATACCTTTTCAAATCAAACTTTTAGTTTGGATGCGGTTACTCTTTCTCTTAATAGCTCTGTGAGGAACCTTGGAATTATTTTTGATCAAGATCAGTCTTTCCATTCACACATTAAATTGGTTTCTAAGACTGCCTTCTATCATTTGCGTAATATTGCCAAGATTAGGAGCATCTTGTCTCAGAATGATGCTGAGAAGCTGATCCATGCTTTTGTTAGCTCAAGATTAGATTATTGTAATTCTTTATTATCAGGCTGTCCTAAAACATCTTTAAAAAGTCTTCAGTTGATCCAAAATGCTGCAGCAAGAGTTTTAACAGGTACTAGAAAGAGAGATCATATCTCTCCGGTTCTGGCCTCCCTTCATTGGCTTCCCATAGAGTTTAGAATTAAGTTTAAAATCCTCCTTCATACTTACAAAGCTCTAAACAATCAGGCTCCTTTTTATTTAAAAGATCTGATACTACCATATTATCCTAACAGAGCACTATGCTCCCAAAATGCTGAATTACTTGTAATACCTAGAATCTCCAAAAGTACAATGGGAGGCAGAGCCTTCAGGTATCAGGCTCCTCTCTTGTGGAACCAGCTGCCAATCTGGATTCGGGAGTCAGACTCGATCTCTGTTTTTAAGAATAGGGTTAAAACCTTCCTTTTTGATATAGCCTACAATTAGGGAGGGATCATGTGTCTCTGAACCTTCCCTTAGTTATGCTGCTAATAGGTTTAGTCAGCCAGGGGACCTCCAATGATGGACCTCTCACTCCTTTCTTCACTCTCAGTGAATTTTTTTTTTTTTTTTTTTTTTTTTGCTGGTCATTAACATGTTTGCTCTCTCCCATAGATTGAGTCCCCATCGTGCTGTTTGCTCTCTACATGTCTGTTCTTTTCTTCTTCTCTATCCCTTCACCCCCCAACCAGTCGCAGCAGATGACTGCCCCTCCCTGAGCCTGGTTCTGCTGGAGGTTTCTTCCAGTTAAAAGGGAGTTTTTCCTCTCCACCGTCGCCAAGTGCTTGCTCACAGGGGATCACCTGATTGCTGGGGGAGTTTTTAGTCTACGAGGAACCGTCTCCCAGAGCATGAGTCTGTCACATAGAGCAGCTTGCTCGCTTCACTGGCGGTCGCTGCTGCTACCGACTGTCGGCCCTGGCATTTCCCAAGCGCTTGAATTGGCACGGTGGCATGCATCGGCGTGCGTCCTCTCCAAAACGGCGGTGGTAGAAGCAGAGTGTGTCTCTCCGGTGCTTCTTGGCTTCCACTGCAGCCACCGTCGTTGGCTCCTTGCGCCCGGTGGCTGTCTCGCTGGTTTCCGACGCTGCTACATTCTCTGTGAGGATTCTGGTGGTGAGGATAACCCAATCTGCACCTTTCCGCTAGCACCAGGTAGTTGCGCGCGGCCAGCAGCGGCGAATTGGTAAGGGCCGCCCTGGCCGCTGTCAGGAGGTTCCGGAGGAAAAGATGGGCAAAGAGGAAATGCCCGTCATCTGTGCCCATCAACGCCAACATCTTCTCTATTAACTCGACTGCCAACCCCTCTCCCAACTCAGAGTGCGTGAGGAGCCTTTCCGCTCTCTCACAGTCTGAAAGCGTATAGCGCCGGGTCAGTGCGGTTTTGTGAGCCTTGTATTTGTCGTGGGCTGGGGGCTGTTAGAGCAGGCTCGTCACCTGCTGAATTTTGCATGCATCCAGTGCTGCAACCACGTAGTAGTATCTGATGTCACCCGCTGTTATTGCCCAGAGCGTGAACTGGGCCTCGGTGTGGAGGAACCAAGACTTCGGGTCGTGTAGACAAAAGTCTGGGAGTTTGACCGAAACGGCGCACGCATTGCCGGCATCTCCACTCTAGGTCGTCTCCGGGGTGCTCGTCTCGAGTTCCATTGTGAGTCAAGGTTCACCAGTGTGGAGAGAGGAATAATCAGGCAGAGCGGTCCAGGGCAGAGCAGGCTTTATTAATTTCTCTCTCTCACATTTACCAGAATCACAAACATCAAAAAGCCTCACAGGTCGCAGGCACCTCTCCTTTTATATCATACAACTCGCTCAGTCACCTGTGGTGCTGCATTAACATGAAAGCCTTTGCAGTTCCCCATTCTCTTCGTCACTGTTTGCATCAACCCACCAACCCTTGCATCAGCACACCAACCCCCCATGACCATTCCGTCTGTGTGGAAACATACTGATTGGATTCCCACACTATATAAATAAAGGTGAATTGAATTGAGATGAATTATTACTTCTGAAATGTTTCACCATTCATCCAAATTCTATGGTGATACCAAGCAGCATAAAATTTGAAAAATAAACAAGATAAGCATTATTTAAGTTTGTAAAATAATTGGTGTCGGTATCG
This sequence comes from Pholidichthys leucotaenia, assembly GCA_020510985.1. NCBI lineage: Eukaryota > Metazoa > Chordata > Actinopteri > Cichliformes > Pholidichthyidae > Pholidichthys > Pholidichthys leucotaenia. Next base: position 3,832,705 of record CM035843.1, on the reverse strand, counting down.
GCATCAAAGAAAAAGTCCCATAAATTAATGGTATTGTATCGAAAGGAAAAATGGTGGTATTGCCAATTCCTATTGCTAGCTTGCTTACCTGCTGTTACTGCATCACGTGATGGTACAAGAGGGAGAAGGTAAAACCACAAGAAAAAGAGGAGCAAAGTGTGGCTGAGTGTGCCTGCTCCGTGCTGTGACGGGAGCCGCAACACAGACACAGATTATCGATCTCATTACACATCAATATCAATACCAACATTGGTAGAGATATTATAGATATTTGGATCGATCCGCCCACCACTAGTGAGTACTTTCTTCTAGCGTGAGTTTCCGGGCGCATGTGCAGTTCCATTCCATTGATGGTAAAGGTAAGCTATTTTTGTGTTTATTTCAAAACAAAGCATTATTTTGAAATTCTGGCAAATTAAAGGTCGAGAAAATATGGTGATACAATGACACAAGCCTTTAAATTTTAACCGAGCGAGGTCAAACACAGAGGCAGACGGACAGATACCCACAGCCACAAACAGACGCACTAACTGACTACTGTATGCCTCTCAGTTTTACTGAGGCATAATAATAAAACACTGAAAAAACCCTCTCAAAAACTTCAGCTTAACCACCTTCGTTTCTCACTACTAAAGACAGGCAGAGCACTTTTTCTACAATTCCTTGTGTTTTTTTTCATCAGGTGACCTCACGCATCCATTCCCTATACAGGTGCGTCTCAATACATCAGAATGTCATTGAAAAGTTGATTTATTTCAGTAACTGAATTTAAAAAATGAAACATTTACATTAAGTAGATTTGTTGCACACAGGATGACATTTCAAGTGTTTCATCTAATTTTTATGGTTTGGGCGGAAAACCATAAATTCAGTTTCTCAAAAAATTTGAAAACATTTGAAAATTTGAAATTGAAATTTGAAAAATTTGAAAAACTGTAATTTCCTAGTTTGGGATCAATAAAGTACATCTATCTATCTATCTAAATTTATTAAAAATATTTTTAATAGAAATGCAGATGGTGTGGACTATATTAATCATATATTCCATAACCTACATATGTTGAAGCATGTGGGAATGTTTGGTGATTACATATGTAAGGCAACTTCACACCTCTGAAAGGACAAAGACTCTCAACCGCCAGTGAAGAACAACGACGTTCCCAGACACTGCGGTGGAGACCGGAGGAGCTACCCTCACCCCCCTAGGGTGAAGAGAGGAAGTACCAAGACAGTGGGGGGATTAAGATAATGAGGGATGTCAGTCTTTGATATGCATGTCTTTTGTTATGTGCAAGTATAAAGTCAGAGAGCCGGAGATATTCGGTCTCTTTTTCCTTCTGCTACCTCTGCACTAGATGAGACTTGTTAGGAGAGCTGATAAATAAACTTTGGTTTATATATCAAAACGCCTCATCATTTCAAGCTCTTCTACACTGGTGACCTCTGACGCGAGTATGGTCCTGAGACGTTCCCCCGCGATCGACTCATCTGTGGCGACCCAGGCAGACGACAGCGCCCACGCAGACAGGAGAACAGATGGACGACTTTCCCCCCCAGCAGAAGGGATTGAGAGGGCTCAACTGAGCACCAACACCGCTGAGAGAGCTGAAGCAAGGCACTCTCATCCTGCAGATACAGCAGTGATGGTCTACACGAATGCCGTCGCTGTCAAGCTGCCGGACTTCTGGCAAGAAGACCCCGCCTCGTGGTTTCAACAGGCTGAAGCCCAGTTTACACTGGCGGGCATCACGGCTGACGATACGAAATTCTACCATATCGTCTCCAAACTCGACGCCGCCACTTCGAGGTGTGTGCGGAGCATGATCCGGTGGCCGCCGGCCCAAGACAAATATGAAACACTTAAAGCAACCATCGTGGCAAATTACGTCCCCTCAGCTGAAGAGAGAGCCGAGAAGATCCTGGCGGTCTACGGCCACAGAGGGTGCAATCCTAAAGCCCTCATGGAGGATTTGCTACAGCTTAAAGAAGAGGACAATGACAACTTCCTCTTCCAATTCATATTCCTCAGCACGCTGCCGCCACACATGAGAGGGACACTCGCCAACATGAGATGCAGCACCCAGCAAGACTTCCGCGTGCTCGCCAACGAAGCTCAACGGCTCGTCAATGCCTGCAAGGAGCAGACACCCAAAGCAGCATCCGCAGACCTCAGTGCTGATGCCCAGAACCACGAAGAGCCACAACCCATTGAGCAGATCCAGCCCGCGGTGACAGCGACACGGCCAAAACGTAACAGACAGAGCGACGTCTGTTATTATCACCACCGCTTCGCTGAGAAGGCCCGCAAATGCGTTCCCCCCTGCAAATTCACGATTTTGGGAAACGCCAAAGCCGAGAGCCGTTAACGGCAGCGGTTCTCGGCGAGAAGAGTAAGCTGTTATATGTGACGGACGGACACACCGGCAAGCAGTTCCTTATCGACACAGGAGCTCAGCTGAGTTTCGTCATGCCCTCCCAAGCAGATCGAGCCAGGGGCACACGGGGCAACGGAACGGTGGCAGCCAACGGCTCCAACACTGACACTTTCGGTGAAAAGAGCCTGCACCTCCACATCCACGGCCGCAACTACAGATGGACATTTGTTGTAGCGGCGGTGAGTTTTAACTTGTTAGGCGCAGATTTTTTGTGTGCACATGGGTTATTAGTGGATCTAGCGAATAGGCGCTTGGTTAATGCACTGTCCTTTGCTTCTATTCCCTGCTCAGCCCGAGTTTCTCCACCACCTGTGCAGGCTAGCGTCACCACGGCAGGAGGTAAGTTTGAGCAACTCCTCACCCAATTTCCAGCACTCACAATTCCCAAATTCTCAGCCACTGTGGCTAAACACGGGGTTGAACACTTTATTCCCACAACGGGCCCACCCGTATTTGCCAAAGCTCGCCGCTTAGACGCGGCCAAGCTCAACATAGCTCGGGACGAGTTTACTACCCTTGAAAAATTAGGCATTGTTAGACGCTCGAAGAGCCCTTGGGCCTCACCACTTCACATGGTTCCGAAATCTGACTGTTCTTGGAGACCGTGCGGCGATTACCGCAGATTAAACAATGCGACAGCGCATGACCGCTACCCAATTCCTCACATTCAAGATTTTTCACTGCATCTGGCGGGTGCGTGCATTTTTTCAAAAATAGACCTGGTCCGCGGTTATCATCAGGTCCCAGTTCGAGCAGAAGACATTCCTAAAACAGCTGTAATAACCCCTTTCGGCCTTTTTGAATTTCTGCGAATGCCTTTCGGCCTCAAAGGTGCTGCTAAAACTTTTCAACGGCTGATGGACGCGGTATTACGCGACCTTCCTTTTGTCTTCGTCTACCTCGACGACATGCTGGTAGCCAGCTCGTCTGAGGAAGAACACGAGCAGCACCTCACTACGGTTTTTCAGAGACTAGAAGAGCACAGGTTAATAATCAATCCAGCCAAATGCAAATTCGGCGTGTCACAAATTGATTTTTTAGGACACAAAGTCTCTCCGAAAGGGGCAGTCCCGCTTCCAGACAAAGTTCACGCAATAAAAATCTTCCCACGGCCACAAACGGTCAAATCGCTGCAAGAATTTTTAGGAATGGTTAATTTTTACAACCGTTTCCTCCCCCACGCAGCTCAGCTCATGCAGCCCCTATATGACGCACTCAAAAAAAAGAAAGCTTCCAACGCGGTCGAATGGACCCCGGAGCGCGAACGCGCCTTCGCGGAAGTAAAGAGCGCTCTAGCTAACGCCACATTGTTAGTTCACCCCGATCCCTCGGCCCGCATTGCACTAACCACAGACGCTTCGGACCTAGCTATAGGGGCAGTTGTAGAACAACTTGTCAGCGGGATCTGGCAACCTTTAGCATTCTTCAGCAAATCGCTAAACCAAACTGAGCGTAAATACAGCACTTTTGACAGGGAGCTGCTAGCGCTTCATTTATCCATCCGCCACTTCCTGTTCTGGTTAGAAGGGCGGAGTTTCACGGCTTTTGTAGACCATAAACCGCTCACCGTTGCTATGGCTAAAATTTCAGAACCATGGTCAGGCAGGCAACAAAGACAGCTAGCTGCGATTTCAGAGTTCACCACAGACATTCGACATGTGGCAGGCAAACTTAACGTGGTAGCAGACTGCCTCTCTCGCGCTGTGACATCACCAGAGCGCGAGGAGACAGATTATACTGCCTCAGCCGCAGAACTCTTCACTAACGCGGACACATACGCAGCACCTATCCATGCAGGGATAGATTATGCAGCCATGGCAGAGGAACAAAGCAGTGACGCGGACGTGCGCGCACTCCTGTCTGGACCAACAGGGTTAAGGCTGGAGAAAAAGGGTTTACGCGACGGCGTGCCCCCCCTAATATGCGATATTTCAACCGGCCGACCTCGCCCGTTAGTACCAGCTACATGGCGCCGCCGTATTTTCGACTCAATTCACTCCCTCGCGCACCCAGGTGTGCGCGCCTCGGTTAAAATGGTCGCCCAAAAGTTTGTGTGGCCAGGCCTGCACAAAAACGTAAAAGAATGGGCAAAAACTTGCATTTCTTGTCAGCGCGCCAAAATACACAAACACACAAAAGCCCCTCTAGAGCCTTTTCCAATCCCTGCTAGAAGGTTCGACCACGTTCATGTCGACCTCGTGGGGCCACTACCTTCCTCTCAAGGTTTCACACACCTGTTAACAATGATAGATCGCACCACGCGCTGGCCAGAGGCAGTCCCTCTAGCGTCAACCACAGCAGAGGAAGTCGCTCGCGTTTTTTTGACAAACTGGGTGGCACGTTTCGGCATCCCATCGGACATCACGTCCAATAGAGGACCTCAATTTGTCTCAGAGCTTTGGTCAGCCATGTCCAGCAGCTTAGGGGCAACAATTCACCACACCACCGCTTATCAACCTCAGGCTAATGGGTTATGCGAGCGTTTTCACAGGTCTTTAAAAGCCGCCCTCAGAGCCTCACTAACGGATACAAATTGGGTAAATAAACTTCTCTGGGTTTTATTGGGGTTGCGTGCTGCACCTAAAGAGGATCTAGACGCCTCTCCGGCAGAATTAGTTTTTGCACAACCTCTCAGGCTCCCAGGTGAATTTTTACCAGAGAATCCAGAGCCAGGGCATCTTCCAGTCCCAAGGTTTTTAGGCAGCAACGGACCGGACTCTCTCCCCGGTCCAGCTCATCACTCCTTTCCAGGGATTTTTGTCCCTCAAGCTTTAAAGAACGCTGAGTTCGTTTTTGTTAGGCATGAAGCTTTAAAACCAACTTTCCGCCCGGCATACGATGGGCCATTCAGAGTGCTGGAACATGGTGATAAACACTTTGTGCTTGATTTTGGGGATAGAAAAGAAACAGTCAGCATTGACAGACTTAAACCTGCCTTCTTGTTGAAAGACGAGCCTGCACAGTTGGCGAGAGCACCTCGGCGGGGTAGACCCCCCAAGAGAAAAGACTCAGCCCCCCTGCAGGGAACAATTAACCACTCTCCTTCCCACGCTGCAGATTCCTTACAAGAAGGTCCCAGCAGGACGCCTAAACGAACCCACAGCAGTTTTGGGAGAAGATTAAAACCCAGACAACACAGGGACTGATGCAAACTACTCCACAGTTGTTCACTGATTGTGCTGCAACAGTTTAGGACCGACTTGTGATTTTACTATGCTGTTATGATTACCACTGAACTCTCTTAGGGGCATGGCTGCAGGAAAGTTTCTTCTGTGGCAAGAGATGTAACACTTAGTATGTCATAGTAATTTTTCTACTAATTCTAATTTTTCAACTTTTTCCCTTTGAGCAGCGCTCTCACAAACTGTTTTGTCTAGTTTTAACACTTATGGAATGTAAGCTGTTGATTTGCACTGTTTTGCTACATGAGCAGCAGAAAAAATATGCAGTCTAACCTTTGTGTTGCCCTGGCTTTTTAAATTCAAATTTATTCAACTATAATTTTTCCTGCTTTGTATTACTCTATTTTTCTTCCCAAAAATGCCCTTATCTAGTTTTTTTTTCAACCCAGTTTCTGATGCATTAATGCTGTTACGTCTTCATACTTGAGACCAGTGCTGTAACTGAAGGAATTTCATTTTTTTTGCTGTAACTGAAGGAATTTTTTTTCAGTCTAAGATAATTAAGATAAGATAAGATAAGATAAGCCTTTATTAGTCCCACAACGGGGAAATTCCAGGATTGCAACAGCACAGGGATAGCAACACTCAGAGCAACAATCAGAAGGCAAGAAAAAAAAAAAAAAAAAAAAAAAAAAAAAAAGACGTAACAAACTAATAGTTTTTTGAATGCAGAAGATGCAATAGACTTACACAGTGGTCCTCTCCGGCATACAACTAGGAGCATGCCGGTCGCTATGGAGGGTGAGAGTGTGTATGGGCACATAATCATACCATGCAGGATAGCTGGGTAGACGGTTATGCTGTTTCATTCCATCTAGCGGCAATGCTCTGCACTGTGTGTGTTTATATATTTGCATATTTGTTCCGTCTAGCTGCAATGCTCCGTACTGTGGGTGTTTATATATTTATATATCTACATGTTATTCCATCTAGCTACATTGCTCCGCACTGTGTGTGTTTATATACTTGCATATTTATTCCACCTAGCTGCAATGCTCCGTACTGTGGGTGTTTATATATTTACATATTTATTCCATCTAGCTACAATGCTCTGCACTGTGTGTTCATATATTCATATATTTATTCCATCCAGCTACAATGCTCTGCACTGTGTGTCTGTGTGTGTGTGTATATATATATATTTTATAGTAATACGTACATATGTTTATTAGCTGCTCTTGCTTGCTTGTTTTTTTTTTTTTTTTTTTTTTTTTTCTTGCCTTCTGATTGTTGCTCTGAGTGTTGCTATCCCTGTGCTGTTGCAATCCTGGAATTTCCCCGTTGTGGGACTAATAAAGGCTTATCTTATCTTATCTTATCTTAATTATCTTAGACTGTGAATTTTTCTATTGTCCTTTCTTAGTCGTTTGGGGGGGGGGGGGGGGCTGTGGACTATATTAATCATATATTCCATAACCTACATATGTTGAAGCATGTGGGAATGTTTGGTGATTACATATGTAAGGCAACTTCACACCTCTGAAAGGACAAAGACTCTCAACCGCCAAGTGAAGAACAAAGACGTTCCCAGACACTGCGGTGGAGACCGGAGGAGCTACCCTCACCCCCCTAGGGCGAAGAGAGGAAGTACCAAGACAATGGGGGGATTAAGATAATGAGGGATGTCAGCCTTTGATATGCATGTCTTTTGTTATGTGCAAGTATAAAGTCAGTGAGCCGGAGATATTCGGTCTCTTTTTCCTTCTGCTACCTCTGCACTAGATGAGACTTGTTAGGAGAGCTGATAAATAAACTTTGGTTTATATATCAAAACGCCTCATCATTTCAAGCTCTTCTACAATGGCCTCTTTTCAGATGAAAGGAAATTTTGCATTTCAGTTGGAAATCAAGGTCCCAGAGTGTGGAGGAAGAGTGGAGATACAGAATCCAAGCTGCTTGAGGTCCAGTGTGAAGTTTCCACAGTCGGATCATTTGGGGAGTCACGCCATGTGCTGTGTTTTATCAAGTCCAAAGTCAGTGCAGTTATCTACCAGGAAATTTTAGAGCACTTCATGCCTCTCTCTGCTGAAAAGCTTTATAGAGATTGTGGTTTATTTTTCAGCAGGACTTGGCACCCCCCCTACACTGCCAAAATACCAAAACCTGGTTTAATGACCATGGTATCACTGTGCTTGACTGGCCAGCAAACTCTCCTGACCTAAACCCCATAGAGAATCTATGGAGGATTGTCAAGAAGAAGATAAGAGACATCAGACCCAACAATGCAGACGAGCTGAAGGTCACTATCAAAGCAACTTGGACCTTCATAACACCTCAGCAGAACCACAGGCTGATCACCTCCATGCCACGCTGCACTGATGCAGTAATTCACGGAAAAGGAGCCCCGACCAAGTACTGAGTGGTACATGAACATACTTTTCAGCAAGACAACATTTCTATTAAAAATCAGTTTGTTTGTTTTTTAATTTTATTAATCTTATGTATTATTGTAATATTCTGAGAAAATTAACTTGGGGTTTTTATGAGCTGTAGCCATAATCATCAAAATTAAAAGAAATTATCACTTGAAATATGTCCCTCTGTGTGTAATGAATATTAGTTTCATTTTATGGTACTGAATTACTGAATTGTCATGAACTGGGTTTGATGTTCAAGCCCAGTTCCGTGACATGGTGGCTGTTTACTTTTTTGTGTATTTTTATGTCCTATTTTTCATCAGGCACTCTCAGGAAACCTCTGAAGTTTGCTCAGATTCCTGACAGCTCAGCCACGCCTCCCTCTCCTGTCAGGATTATCAGCTGTTTGTCATTATTGGTTTTCACTCCTCTGTTCACACACACACACACACATACATTCCTCTCATGCACACTCTTACACACATACTCCCACTGAGTCTTACTCACATGCTCACACACCTGTTTCCACATCCACACATCCACACACTTCTACACACTCGCTCTCATCTCATGCACCGGCAATTTCTCTCCTCATTGGGTTTGACAATATTTAAGCCCTGTAGTTGCTGGAGGAGATTGCTGGATCATTGTTCTGCACAGTGTTGGTTTTGTTCGCCATTCTGTTCGGATACTGTGCATAACTAGATGCCCTGCCTGCCTTTCATGGTACCACGTCGCTCTGCATTAATTATCTGTGTTTAGTTTTTCCCTGCACGTTGGACCAGGCACAAACATTCTTGGACTGCTCCAGCCTGGTGAGTACAATCTCCTCCGCACTGCCGTCCAGTTCCATCTGGAATTTTTTCTGGGGCTCTCTCTCATTCCGTTCTCCCCGCAGCAGTTCTGCCTGCCTGCGCCGTAGGAACATTTTTCCCTGTAGTACTCACCAGTGTCTGTAGGGCGTCCTTGAGATGCTCCCTGCTTATCCTGGGCAACTTTTTTGTTACTTTGAACTGTTTAATCACCAACTATAAATAAAATGCACAACTTACCTCCTGCGAGTGGTTTGTCTCCTTTCCTCCGTGCGCTGCGTAAAAGCGCATGAGAAGATCACAGTGCTGAATTAAATTTTCAATGATATTCTAATTTACTGAGATGCACCTGTACAGCCATTACAGTCACATTACCACACCCTTCATTTCTAGCATGAAATAACTAATTAAAATCCAATTGATCAAATAAATGACCACCTGAATATAAGAACTACCTGAGAAGATTACTAATTTAGAAATTATTTGAGAGAGAAGATGGTGTTCATTGTGATAATGCGGCCAGCTGCCGGATGGTAATTGAAATGAGTTGGCTTCACGTTTGGAGAGCTCTAATGCAATCCTTTTGATTTTACAGTCCATGTGTAAGATGTGTTTTGTCCGTCAATTCATGAATTAGTCCACCGCAATAATATGTCACTTATTAAGAAATACAGCATAAAGTAAAGAAATGTACCCAATCAAACTGTAAAATTCTGTTTTATTGTGTTCACGTATTTTTCTGCTTTCAAAACTGTCTTCTTGGGCCTTGTGTAATTGAAATAAACAGCCTGTCGGACGATTATTTGCATGACGTCTGATGACCAATTGTGCAAAAGCAGTCATTATTTTTGGCCCACTTGAATCATTCCAGCGTAGATATAATTTGGGCTGCCGCGCGCCTGACCTTGATGCTTTCTGTCTGGAGTGGGCTGCTCTTCAGTGCTGCCTGCTCTGGCCTGTGGAACATCAAGCTAAAGTCTCGGTGAGTTTTGGATCCTTTTTTCTCATCTGTCTCCATCTGCCCTGGAATTGTTCTGTTGTCCTCCTGTGGCCTTCATTAATTACAATGATTGATTAATGTTGCTGGCCTTGGTTATTTTTGGGTTCTACTGGTAGCTGGTTTGCGCTCTGCACTAAAGACCACGGCCTGCTGTATATTGGATTATCTGGACATTTACTTACATGGTGACATATCGCCATGGGAACACATATCTAATTTAAACTCTATCTTGACATCAATACAACACAAAACCACTAAGTGTCTGTTTTTTTGGTTTCAAGTCATTTTGAGAAATAAAACTTAAGAGGAACATAAATGTACGCTCGCTGGCCACTTTAATGCATCAGTTCTCTCATGCTGTTTACACTGAATTCTGACCCTATCATACAAATGGTGCAACCAAAATTGAGATTCAGACCAGGCAATGTTTTTCTAATCTTCTATTGTCCAATTTTGATGAGCCTTTGTGAAATGTAGCCTCAGTTTTCTGTTTTTTGGCACCAATTGCGTTTTTATGTTGCTGCAGCCTATGAAAAAATATGTGTCCACTTCCTGGTATCTCATTGCATTTTTGTTACACTTAAATATTTCAGATCATCAGAAAAAAAAATAATATTAAACTTAGATAACCAGAATAAATAGAAAAGGCAGTTATTAAATGATTATATCATTTATTAAGGGAAAAAAAGTTATCCAAATGTACCTGGCTTTATGTTTAAAAGGAATGCCCCCCCTTGTTACATCATACAGTAACTGTGATTAGCCACATTTTTTGGGAAGCTGAGTCAGTTTCACTAGCCAGACCCAGGTCTGATTACTGCCAGACCGGTTGAATTAAGAAATCACTTAAATAGAATCTGTCTGACAAAATGAAGTAGACTTAAAGATCTCAAAAAGTAACACATCATGGTGTGATGTAAAGAAATTCAAGAACATATGAGAAATAAACACCTAGAAGAACATCTAAAGAACTGCAGACCTCACTTACCTCAGTTTGGGTAATGGTCCATGATTCAACAATAAGAAAGAGACTGGACAGAAATGGCATCCATGAGAGACCAAGGTGAAAACCAATGCCGATTTAAAAGAACACAAAGGCTCATCTCACATTTTCTAAACAAAAAAACAATAAAAAAAAAAACAACATATCAATGATCTCCAAGACTTTGGGAAAAATTCTGTGGACTGACGGGACAAAAGTTGAAGTTTTGGAAGGTGTGAGTCCTGTTACATCTGGTGTAAAACCAACACAACATTTCAAAAAAAAACTCTGATACCCAACAGTCAAACATGGTGGTGGTAGTGTGATGGTCTGGGGCTGCTTTGCTACTTCAGGACCTGGATGACTTGCCTTAATTAATGGAACCAGCTGCTGAAGGACAATGTCCGGCCTCTAGTTCATGACCTCAATTTCAAGCCCAACATTGTGGCTGAATTAAGACAATTCTAAAAAGAAGAGTGGGCCAAAATTCATCAACAGTGATGTAAAAGCCTCACTGTCAGTTGTCACAAACACGCAATTGCAGTTGTTGCCACCAAGGGTGGCACGACCAGTTTTTAGATTAGGGGGGCAATTACTTTTTTCACATAGGTCCAGGCAGATTTGGATAGATTTTTCCTTTAATGCATGAAATCAACATTTAAAAACTGCATTTTGTATTTACTCAGGTTAATTTGGTTTAATATGAAAATATGTGGGGCGGCGCAGTGGTGGAGTGGTTAGCACTGCGGCAGCACAGCAACTCACCCTTGACCAGGGGATCCTGGGTTCAATCCCAGCCCCCAACCAACAGTGATCTGTGTGGAGTTTGCATGTTCTCCTCGTGTCTGCGTGGGTTTACTCCGGGATTTCTCCGGTTTCCTCCCACATGCCAAAAACATGCAAGTTAGGTTAATTGGCATCAAACTGGGGATTCTAAATTGTCCTTAGGTGTGACTGTGAGAGTGAATGGTTGTCTGTCTCTCTGTGTTGGCCCTGTGATGGACTGATGATCTGTCCAGGGTGGACCCTGTCTCTTGCCCAAAGATGCTGGGATAGGCTCCAGCCCCCCCCGCGACCCAAAAAGGATTAAGCGAAAAAAGACGGATGGATGGATGAAAATATGTTTGATGATCTGAGACAAATAAGCAAAACTATAACAAATCAGGGAGTGGCAAATAGTTTTTCTCAGCACTGTACTTCAGTGGTCAATGTGTTGCTCCTTCAGAGATGCTCCTCTGCTTACCTCGGTTGTAATGAGCAGTTATTTGAGTTACTGTTGCCTTTCTTTCAGGCATTTGGGCCCAGAGATCTGCTGCCTATTTTCTCTTTTTCTCAGACCATTCTTAGTAAACTTTCTGAAATACTCAGACCGGCCTGTTTGGCGCCAACGACCATGCCATGTTCAGTCACTGAAATCACCTTTCTTCCCCATTTTGATGCTCGGTTGGAGGTTCAGCAACTCATCTACTTGCCTAAATGCATTGAGTTGCTGTTATATGATTGGCTGATTAGATATCTGCATTAACAAGAAGTTGCAGGATTGCACTTATTAAAGTGGTTGGTAAGTGTAAAAATTCATTAGGAATGTTACTTGGCAAGATTTTATATTCATCCATCAGTTTGTCAGATGTTTAATGTCTCTAACTGCAGGTACAGAAATAACAAAAGCATCTCCACAAAAAACACACTGAATCAAATTAATCGTGCAATGTAAATGTGTGTAATTAAAAATAATTTAAATAGATACAGTATGGTCATTAACAACAGTTAAATATTACATTTCTGCATTGTTTATATATTTTTTAATTCATTAAATGATCTGCATATTTTCACTGTATTAATTTAATTATTTCATAAAATTGTCTCGTCCATCCATCCATCTTCTGAACCACATAATCACTGTTTAGTGTAAAGAGAAGGAAAAAATCTGAATGAAAACAAGAATATTAAAACAAAACATTGGACACTGAAAATTTTGAATGCATGTTTAAGAGCCAAATGAAATTATGACATGTTAATTTTACATACCGTAAAATATTCATACATGCCCCACATTAGTTTCTGAACTCTACATTTACATCATGTAATATTATTGCCTCAGCTATGTTGCATTTTTGGAGCAAGAGAAGATATTTTGAGAAAAGGACAGAATGCTAAATTATTAGCTGAGGGTAGAAACCTTGAAGCAAATGTTTATTATAACCGATAAAAATTTAAAAAATCAGAACTAAAGCACAAGTAATTTGGTGTTTGGTGCTGTTACTGTAATTAATGGACTCCAACAGTGTGCCTGTTTTCATGAGCGGCGGTCAAAAATCAAACTGTTTACCACTGAGCCAAATGGCTATATAACTAGCAGGAAGCAAATATTGGAGAATGCAAAAACCTTCTTTACTTTTCCCAGTATTTTGTAAAAAATTGAAAGATTGGGGCATTTAATTCAACCATTGAAGAGGCAGACACGGGATTGCGGACTGCTCTGTACACCCATCCATGCTTCTTGCCCACAGTAGAGGCGCCATGAGTGGCGTGACAGAAAGCAGAAAAGGGGTAAGCATGGAGGTACCCGAGCTAGGCTAGCGGCTAACCCACACAAGCCAGCTATCCCCACCATTGTACTGGCCAACGTACACTCTTTAGACAACAAGCTGGACCACATCCGTTTACTACATTCAGCTTCAAGACTGAGAGAGAGTGCTGTGTTTTTGTGTTTGTGGAAACATGGCTCAACAACAGCATCCCGTACTTTTCCATCTAACTTGACTGGCTAACATGCTACCGAGCAGACAGCGCTGTCACCAAGGGAGGTAAGACTCGCGGTGACGAGCTCTGTGTTTACATCAATGATGCCTGGTACTGTGACGCTGTCGTGGTCTGTAAATGCTGCTCACCTTTGTTAGAGGTTATGATCATCTAGTGCCAGCCATTCTATCTTCCGAGGAAATTTACAGCTATACTGCTAGCTGCTGTTTATTTCCTTCCCAGCTCTAACAACAACAACAGGAGTGAGGCGCAGAATGAACTGTTCCAGCATATCGGTGAGCAGCAGACAGCCTGCCCTGATGCTTTTTTCATCTCGGCTGGAGATTTCAACCACATAGACCAAAAGACTGTGTTCCCTGAAATACACCAACACATCAACTTTCCTACACGGGAAAACAGCACACTGGGCCATGTTTTCACCAACCAGAGAGGAGCGTATAAGGCCCTCCCCCTCCCCCACCTCGGTGC